>OZ021691.1:31104275-31749121 GCA_963978525.1 Ornithomya fringillina | reverse complement strand
ACTGTGTCTGTGGGTGAATTAACGCAATGAGCAGCAGTTTAAAACTGAATTTATTTGTTATTAGAGTACCGCCACATTTGAATGTTTCACCCGGACCTGTCGTAACGCAACAAAGCCATCCAGGGAAATTCATTTAGTTGCGTTACATTACCGCCAGAAATACGATTTCCATTCGTTTCGCCGCATCTTAAATTGCTGAGCATTTGCAAACCTAAAGTATTTGTTGTTGTTTTTTTCAATGAAATTATAGATTAAATACATAACCTACCATAAGAATTCAGTTGCGATAATAATCGCGCTTGTAGTCCAAGTCTTTCTACATATATGTGTTTTCTCGAAGGAGGTTCTGTGGCGACAGGTTTATGTTCAATCACCTTCTTAGCTGCACAACAAATTCGTACCTTTTGCAAATATACAAACGTACGTTTAATAAACGAAAAGCAGGTTTGTAAAATAACAACAAGTGAATATGTCAAACCCGACTTAATACCCTACTGAGTCCTTTGTCAGTTTCAGTCTGTGTCATATAAGAGTTTTTAGAAGGGAGTCTCTTACAGGTTCATTAGCGTCAGAACATTTCGAACGACGCATATAATCTACTAGATAATCCGGGATTCGATCGCCATATTTGTCATGAAGGTCAATAACAAATTGGCACTCCTTGGGCGTTACGCAATAACCCACTTCTAGACTGGGTGTTTTACAGGATTTGGCTAAAAAATATCGTTGTTATAATATATTCTTATAACTGGCCACATATCCGCAGTTCTGCAGCACTTACTTGCTGTAAAAGCATTTGATAAGAGAATCGTCAACAAAACGAATTTAAATATTTCACGAGAATACATAATTATATACATTTTATTATTTCTTTCTCAATTATTTTACTAGACAAGTTCTTGTTAATATTGTAGGCTGTTGTGTCTCAATTAAAAATCTCTTCTTTTCGTAGAAAATATAGTTTAATCTTGTAAATTATCAACCGGCCAAGCGTTGTTTTGGTGATCTTCTTAAGACGAACTTCTCCCGACTGTTTACTCGCAAAAGCAAAACAATTAATTTGTATTCAATTTCTTGCATCAATTAATTGAGATTGAAAACTGTTTTAAAACCGGCTTTCTCTCACGTACTCAGCTAATAGGTGCGTTTTGCGGTTTTTCAATTCATTTTATGAATGAAATACACTTCCTTGTGTGTGCTTCCCCCCAAACAATTAATTAATTATTCATTCTGAATGATAGTTAAATGTTACGAAAGCATTACAAAGAGTCAAGGTCCATTACTCTTAAAGTATACCTTCTTATACTTATTACATTGTAGGCGAAATATAAAACATTTAATGGGTTCAAATTTTTGAATGTGACAATACCGGTACTGCGGTATAAAATGCTCGGTAAAATTAAAAATCACCCGCAATACAAAACACTCACTCGTTTAGTATGATTCATGTACAAGTTTATTCTAAATAATAATCAATCTCTTATATGATCAGTTATCCATTGTAAATAGTGCGAAACATTTGTGTAAATGCCAGGTTTATCAATTCGACCGCACGAGTTAATGCCGAAACTCACTATACCGAATTGTATAAAACGAAAATGGCCCAAATAAGTGCCACGAAAACCTAAGGGACCGCCCGAATCACCGCGACAACTGTCTGTTAAGTTTTCGCCACCAGCGCATATTTGCCCATATGTCAAATTCGGTATATTTGAAAAACTTTGTTGACAAATGTCTCTATCCATCGTTTTTATGACAGCAGCTCTTAACACCTCAGACGAATGATCGGTTTCTGTACGCCCCCAACCCGATATAATGTAATAATCATTTTGTTTATTAATCAGTCTCTTCGTTAAGGGCAAACAAATCGGTTTGATGTGACCTGCAAATGATAACATTTCATTGAATTGAATTGTTATTAATTTCGGTATTGAAGCTTACGATTAAAGGTAACTTTGCGCTGTAAGCGTAAGAGCGCTATGTCGTGATGTATACTACGCAGTTTATAATTATCGGGTATAATTATTTCTTCAATCTCTACATCTTCCACGGGTGGAGAACACACTCTCGTTACGGAACTTTGCATGCAATCTACCTCACTACTAATATTGTATTCACCCAAACGCACCGATGTTCTACGATTTTAAATATCCGCGAAATTTAAATGATTTCATCAAGTCAAGTTAATGATACTCACAGAACTGCTTCCTGACCCTTCACACAATGGGCTGCTGTTAAAACATAACCTGTAAGAATGGAAATCAGAAATCAGGTTGTGTTTCCATATATTTGTTTTTTTAATAGCATCACTTACGATCGCTTATCAAAGAGCCACTGCATTTAAAACTATTACTCAAATCATACTTGAGTAGAGCCATCCACGGAAAGGAAAAAAGTGTAGTCACTGCTCCATTGGACACTTTATTATTATGACTACTACCACAGGTGCCGCTTAAAATTCGTAAACCATCAGCATTTAGTTCGATTTCCGATTCCAAACAACAAACATGATGCTACAAAATTTATCACATTTTTATTGTTATTATTATACACACCACATAAGAAGGGGGTATACTAAGTTTGCTTTTCTGTTTGCAACGTTCAGAAGAAGGCGTCAGAGACCCTACATAATATTTATCTTCTTGATCAATATTAAAAACTGAATCGATCTAGACATGTATGTCCATGTGTCCGTACGTCCGTTTGTTGTTGGCATTCTCACGGGTGTAAATTTTGAGATATTGAACTGAAATTTTGTACAGGCACAATTACACAATATATTGCCACGCCCAGATTTTGAGATTTGGTCCAAATCAAGTTTAGTTTTCTTATTTGTTAATATTTCTTTAGTTTCAAACAAAGAAAAAACTTACTACTTGTCCAAAAGTTCCACAATAAGATCGTTTTATCAGATTCGTTTGTTCCTCGGAAAGTGTCTCTCTTCCGCTAGTGGCCGTTGATTCGAATATATCGTAAAGAGGAGGACATGATTTCAATGGCATGCACAGACCGCTTTCTTGATTAGATGTTAAACATCGATGACCATATTCTTAATAACAGAACATTCAATAAACATGAAATCATTATACTTTGTATTAAATGAAAACGAATTTTCTACTCTCTTACGGGCTTGTACATGTAACCAAACTGCTGCTAAACTGTACCAATAAAATATTAAGTGCATTTTTAAATATTATATTTTAATAAATATTTTTTTTTAGTTATGAATTATATAAAAAAAATACCGCGATTAATTATTTGAATGTCTGAACGTGTTCACTCAACTTTCAATACTATATCAAATTTCAAATTAAAATATAATCTCAATAAAATCTTGTACAATATTGAAAGTCCAATTATTATTATTGTATAAGTTAATGAAGCGATTAATACAGAGGCGGTTAGTTAAATAGGGAGACTATTTTTATGCCCTATACACACTGGGAGGCGTAAGTATAAGTATTTGAGTCGAGTCATGGTCGTCAATGTTGAGATATTGAGTTGAAATTTTGCAGACTTATATTTACCCATTTATCCTTTATTGGCCAAAAATGGGCATGGTCGGACAACAGATATGCCCATGACCTACAAAATACCGCATTCAGCGTAGAACTGGACTTGAATATATACTTTATCAGGGGGCGTAATGATGTACCTGCCACTCCCACTGTATGCGTGGAGATGTCGCGCAATTATTTAAGATTGAGATTGATTCTAAGCCATATGTGTTCTTTACTTGTTGAAAATTTCTTTTACTTTTTTATTCAAATTTTACTCAATAATCAAACGTAGAAGCTTGAATAGTTAGAAAGACGCGTTCGCTGTAACTTTCCCCTATTTAATTAAACACGACTGTATAAATGATAAGAAAAAAGATGAAAAAAAAAAATTTTTAACAGGAAAAGGGTATTTTCCAATTACATAAATGGGCTAAATTTGCCCAGTAGTGCTTTACTCTAAGATTGGTTTATGAAAAAATGTCACAATTTGCAACTTTCGGGCAAAGACAATGGTTCTTAATAAATGGAGATGTTTGCCCTTATGTCGGGGAATCGATTCTTATTTTCCTACCTAATTTTTTTATGATTACAAATTACTAATAAAACTACTTTGTCCTTACATCCGTCATAAACAAGCTGTAAATTTTTCTGTAAGAATAATTTTGACCAAATGTTCTTCCACGAAAGAATGAAGTGAAAAAATATAACTTTAATCCATCTAAAATTTGATCAGCCCAGCCATTCCTTCGATTTGAATTATCCAAGTATAGGTAAAACACTAGATTAAGTTACAGAAGACGAGAGGGTTGGCCCAGTTTGTTGTTACATGTGATAAATTTCATAAAAAAAAAAACAAATGCATTAACATTTACAGAATACTCGTATTTTATTCATTTCATTTAATTGCTGTTAACTATTAATAACTTAACATACGATTTTTCTAATAACAAGTACATAAATAAATAATAAACATAATTAAATAGGGTAAATTTTTCGTTTTAATTATAAAAATTATACTAATGAGAGATAAATTTATATTGTTTTAAGAACTTTCAGGATACAGAGCGACATTGTTTAGAATTTATCTGTAAGGAGAAAGAAAATAATTGTAATCACACTTTTCAAGCTCCTGTGTAAACAAATGAAAAACAATTTCAGTTAACTGGAATGATGATAAGAGGGGGAAACGTGCATCAAGTAAAACACATAAACACATACAAATATATTCTCACAGTATTAATTTAATTTATTAAATTATTTATTTGCCAAATTGTGTTTATGTTTCTTTAGGTACATGAATGAATAAATATTAAAAACATAATCAAAGACGAAATAAATAAAATCATGTATTTAAAGCATTGAATAAATAGAATAAATATAACATTTAATAAATTAAAGTAAACAGGAACCGTATTCATACTTGAGGTACGTACAATATATCAAAATTAAAATAATGTAAGTTTTTACAATGGATACGAAAGATAAAAATTGATGGGCGCGTACATAAACAAATAATACAAAAATAAATACAACAATGTTTCTTATGATACTGTCATGATACATAAAAATAATAACTTTGTTCAGCAAATGGCAGGACGACACATCCTTAGTAGTTGGCTAAATAATTCATTTTCGATTTTGATTTGAAATTTTGAAGAATGCTTGACACGGATTATTAAGCACTTTTCGATTGGATTATTGATCGTCTTTAGGTTTATTAACTAAAAATGTATATATATCATAAAAATAGAACCAATAAACCAAATAAAAAGGATTATAACAACATTTAGCAAACTTAACATAACATAAATTAAGTACTTAAAACAAAGGGAAAACGCTTAATGGGTGATTGTTTTTTCAATATTCCAAATTAAAGTTTGAAATACATCCCAACTCATGCTCCAAACAAATCTTTAAATTTTAATTTATTTAGTTTAAGAACAGAACGCAGCACGAAAATGGATTAAGAAGGGGTGGGGGAGCAAGCTAGACAAACTTTGCACTTCATAAACAAAATTTAATAACCCAGTACAGTACTTGATTAACGCGATGACAAAACAACTTTGTAGGTGCACAACTAAGCACCCCATTAGGCAGATATAATGTTGAAACGAAATATCAGTTAAATAAATAAATAAATACGATGATGTCGTAAAAGATCACTCATAACCACAACTGTAAGTATGTTTGTCTCAAGTGGAATTTTAAGATGGCGCAGGATAAAAAATAAATAATGGAAACTATACGTCGGCCATAACTACTTCATAATAGATAAGAGTGGGCTCTCTTTGCCTAGAGAAAATGAAAAAACCAAAAACAAAAAAAAAATATGTAAAAATTAAAATGTCTTGCCGTATAAACTGGTTGGTATTAATTCACGTGTCTTAACGAAGGGCATTCTAGGCCAAGCCCAGGTCACCGGCATAGACGACTCATAGTCAAAGTTGTACAACTGTTCACGCAACCACATTCCCTTATCTTGTGGTTCCGGGTATGTGGAGGCCAAACCTTTTATAATTCATATGAAAAAAAAAAAAGTGTTAATATTTTACTAATCTCCGCAGCAACTTGATAACATTACCTCGGTCGTAGGCACACTTGGTAATAGCGCATGCTATACGCATTGACACCTCATGAATCGAGCATAGAGGTGGATACAAAGAGCCGCGTTCTAAATCCGATTCTTCAACGAATTCGGCGAGTGCTTTAGCAGCAATCAGAAACATTTCATCGGGTATGTGATGGGTGCCCGTGGCAATTACGCCCAATGCTACGCCTGGGAAAATATAAGCATTGTTACCTTGACCTGGAGTGAAGGTCTTGCCGTTCATTGTAACCGGTGGGAAAGGAGACCCCGAAGAAAACACTACGCGCGCCTAAAAAGCGAACAATATGGGATACTAACCATTTACCATATAACCGGCATTTAATTTTACGTCATCTTACGTCAGTATTTTGAAATGCTTGCTCCGCCGTACATTCAGCCTTACTGGTTGGATTAGACAGAGCGAACACAATGGGTCGTTCATTATTGGCAGCCATTATTTGCAAAATTTCAGGAGTAAATATACCAGGAGCGGCCGAAGCACCAATTAAGACCTAACAAATACAACAAATGAAAATGTTAAAGTTGGCCACTGAGCGCTCCACAAATTATTTCAAAAATTATTTACATAAAAATGTAATTTCATGCCTGAAGAAACTTACGTTCGGTTTATATTTCTCGACCACTTCCTGTAATTTCTCAATGGGTTCAACGTCTTTCGCAAATTTCTCTTGATGGCTAGAAATTGCACCTTTTGTCCGCTTGCGGGTTAATAAACCATCAATATCACACATCCATATTTTCGAGAGAGCCGTCTGTCATCATATATATGTAAAATCAAGTGTAGGGTATAAAAAAATCCATACTAAATACCTGCTCATCTACGCCTTCATCAATCATAGCCTGAACGGTCAACGATGCAATACCAATGGCTGCTTCACCAGCACCAGCAAACACAAACGTTGAATCCTTGAAACTTTTACCGGTAATGCGTTGAGAAGCGTACAATCCAGCCACTGCTACAGCAGCTGTACCCTGAATGTCATCATTAAACGTACAGTATGTATCGCGGTATTTATCCAGAAACCTAAATGCATTCTGATTGCCAAAATCTTCAAATTGTATCAGTGTGTTCTGATCGTAACGTTTCACTACAGCTTCCATAAATTCATCAATGAAATCATCATATTCCTGGCCCACCACACGTTTCTGGCGCAAGCCCACATACAATGGATCTTCCAGAAGGTCAATATTATTGGTACCTACATCAACCATAACCGGAAGACATTGATGGGGCTGGATGCCAGCCAATGCAGTGTACAAGGCTAGCTTGCCAACCGGTATACCCATGCCATTGGCTCCTAAATCACCCAGGCCAAGAATACGTTCACCGTCGGTCACCACTATGGCACGCACATCGGGTTCAGGCCTTGAAAAAACATATAAACCCATTAACGGTATCATTTCTAAGTAACAAAAGCAATCTTACCAATTTTTCAAAATATCAAATATATGACCGCGATCATTAATGGTTATAAATAAGCCACGTGGGCGACGATAAATTATACCGAAGCGCTGACACGCCAATCCCACCGTTGGCGTATACACAATGGGCATCAGTTCCTCAATGTTGTCGTACAGGAAACGAAAGTACAAGTGCTCATTGCGGTCATGCAAGTCCGCCAAATACAGATATTTATTTAATGGCTCACTGTAGCGATTAACAGCGATTTTGCACAATTCCAGTTGTTCTTCCATGGTCTTAAAACGAGCCGGCTGCAAACCATGAATGCCCAAGATCTGACGTTCCTCCAACGTAAACGCCAAACCCTAAACGTGTTTTTCAAATGGAATTTTCATTATTATTATTAACTTGTAACAAATATGAATTAAGTTATTTAGCTGGAGTACTTACTTTATTTAACCGTGGATCTCTTATATGATCGATACCCCTCACTTGAGAGGGGCAGACGATATCGCCAACCACTTCATGATATTGGCGCACTTGATAATTATTGCTGCTTGTTGCAGCCAATGCTATTGGGGAGGGGGAAGGCACAACAACGCCAGCTGTGCGCGCCCCATTGCATATTCTAGAGAGGCTGCCATATAAACTGTAAAAGGATATTGAAACGAGATACATATAAATGACAGAGCGGGCATTAGGTATGAATATCTATTTACATTACTAAACTTTAAATTTAACGCATTACTGCACGTATTCTTTATGAATTTTACGCAATTTCTATTCAATCAATCGTCTATAAATACTTTTACGACTGGTCTTAGTCATTCATAAAATTGAAGCATATTATCATTAATTAATGCGGAGTCATTTTTTAATCAAAATGGCATTTAATCGATTAAATTGTCAAGCATTTAGACAATTGGGTTATTCACCGTAGCATACCGCGACTTTAGTTGGTCGTGTTAGAAACATTTTACTTCATTATATTGATAAACGCTTTATGATTAGCGATTATTATGATATAAAATGTAAGCGGTTACATATACAAGAAGGGTGTGGCGTCTAGAATAAAGCTGCTTTCATTACCGTGCATTTAGTCAGTCTTCTTCTTCAGTGTCTTCCTAAGATTAATATTTTTACATAATGTGGAAAAGCATTAAAACTAATCATTGTAACGCATACACAAACACCCAAACTCGTTTTTTTAATTTTTATTGTAATGATGTTTTAGTAAAGGAATGTACGTGTGTAGTAGTTTTATGAACGATAAAAAATAATAATTATTTTTATACCCTTAATCTTAGCATCACTAATACTAAGTTTGTTCTTTCGTTTGCAACACCTAGAAAGTATATATTCTATATATACCGTACATATATTCTTGATCAACATCAAAAACTGAATCGATTTGTCTGTATGTCCGTGTTGTCTGGTGTTAACATTCTCACGGGAAAAAAAAATCTAAACATTTGCTTCAAAAATTGAGCTATGAAATTTAAATTTGATGCACACATTTATGGTTATCCCATTCATTGATGTGCCAAAAATTGGTATAGTCGAATAAAAGACACGCCCACAATTTACAAAAACCATATTCACTATAAAACTAGACTTGCAAGCAGATACATTAAACAAACATTATTAGAGCACGTAATATATATATATATATATGCCACGCCCACCGTTATGAATGTGGAAAGTGTGGAAAGATGTGGCCTAAGCCAAATTTAGTTTTTTTAGTTGTTTATTATTCATTCCGATATGCCCGTTAATTACGAAATAATCACAAAAACTAAAAGACAATGACAATGATAATGACCCAACTCTCGGTTTTAAAATTCTAATAATATAATTAACTAATATAACTAAAATAACTTGCTAAGTAGGTAGAGAAAGAGAGCAATTTCAAATTGCAAATAAATGCAAACGATCATATGTATGTATCATCTCAATGTCACCACAAGTGTTTAGGAGGAAGAAATTACACAACCATATGTAAAGAAACGTTATTAATGTGTTTGTGTGTGTGTGTATGTACCAGAATCATCAAACTCCCACTTACGTTCACGCACACACATATGTTATATTGATTTGCTTTTGAGTTCATTGATTGTTTGCTCATACATAAGAAGAAAATCGTTACCGTCTTTTTCATTTCATATATATCTGCATGCATATGTTTATATAAATTTAAACAAATAAATAAACATATGTATGCGAAAATAATAGCTAATGTACATATATATATATATATGTGAAATTACTTTTACTTTATATTTTCACTAAATATCGTTTTTTGTTTTTGCATCGATTATGCAATGATATGAGAATTTTACAATAGGGTGAGCATTGGGAAGATGTATAACCCAATGCTCTGCGTGTGGCCGTACAAATACTCTTTCTCTCTATACACTCTGCATTATAAAAATAAACAAATTAAGAAATTTTAGTTCATGGTCAAGTTTATGCATTCACATAAGGTTTATACGTTGTGATCCTCTTTCTTTTTTTTTTAATGTGTCATATATGTATACACTCACGCACACACTTTAACCATCATCAGCAGGCTAATGGGATAGTGTACACAATTCTATCTTAACTACACAAGGAACAAACACAAATTTTCCAATCCTTTTAACCTGAATTCTATACTTTGACAGGGCAACCAATTGCATAAGAATTGTATAACCTTTTTTTTTTCTTTAACGTAATGTTTTTCTCATTAATTTCTAATTGTTTTTCTGGTGAATTCTACTTACTTGGGTCTTGAAAACATTTTTATCTTGATTTTCACAATTATTTTTTCTGTAAATTTTATTTTTTATGCTTTTTGATTTGCACACATTAACATGGATGTTTGTTATGTTATGGTGATGTTGCTTTATAAGTGGTGTAAATTTGTAATGTTTGTGGTAATTTATTTATTTAAAAATTATTTGCAAATTATTCCAAAAACTAGGGTGCTTAGGTCCACCTCCGCTCAACGCAACTGCTTCTGACAAATGGAGCTTTTCAACTGACGGTTTTTACTTTCTCCAAGTTCTTTTTATCCAACAGAGTTGCTTTTATATCAGAATTTTTTTTCTTTTTATCTCGAAACCAGTTGATATTGTTTGTTTACAAACATATGTTTTCTCGATTTCTTTCATGTTCTGTTTATTTTTCATTTATCTTTAATGTGGTTTGTGGCCACTTACTATACTGACGTGTTAAAGTATGTCATCTATTGAGTAATATAAAAACTTAAATGAGATAAAAAATGTTCATAAAATGTGAAAACAACTATTGCACTAACTATGAAAATATATTTCTTGTTAAACGAATTATTTAAAACAGACGGATATCATTTGAACGGTTTGCCCGTTTCATTTTCTTATCAACACAGTTTATCAACGGTTACGAAAAAACAGCTGTTTTGGTTTTAAAAAAAGTGAACTCTTTATTAATAATAATGTATACAAGTTATAGGATAAAATATGTTTTCATTTCATATGTATATAATTCTGCGTTACTTAATTAAACACATTAACATAATATTACATAATTGAAATATGACAGACAAAGGTTTCCCAGGAGCCATTTTAGATGTCATAAAACTAGTTAGAGTCGTATTATCCTTAATATGTTTATCTTGAAATTCATAATAAGCACGAAAACCACTACGTTCGAAACGATCATTTGTATAAAGCGTTACACGAAAAAATCGATCATCTGAATTTATAATAAATTTGTTACGCTTTCCACAATATTTCGGATATTTTCGATCCGTGCTTATGTAATTAGAAAATTCCACATAATCACTAGACGTTGCATAATCACAACTATAACAAATTTTAAATATATACTTTTATTAAATCTTATAAAAATATACCTTTTTACCTGGACACACCTTCTACGTCGAAAAAACTAAAACTTAATTTAATTATCTGTTCCAGCTCACCGTAGAAGTAATATTGACAAATAATATTTTGCGGATACAAACCAGGAAAATTGGGTGACATAAAGAAGCCTGCTTTTTTATCAGTACTGTTATAAACAAAACTACAATTTCGACCCAACTGATGACCAGTGGTTACACCGTAATCTAATAATTTATAGGATGTTATTTTAAAAAGTATGTTATACGAACCGTTGTGAACGAAAGTGGTGCAAGTCCATTTGGACATGGTACATTTCATTATTTTTACATATTGATGTTTTTGCACCACTTTCATTCACAACGAATGAAATAGGAAAAAAACGTTATGTAGATAACGCACTTGTAAGGAAGTGATATCCAGCTTTGAAGCCATAGTATGAAATTTTGTTTTTCTTCCTTTCTTCAGCGGTAGCGTACTGTCCTATAAATTGTAGCACCAAATGTGACCCCTGAGACATAATCGGTTTCGGTAGAAAAGCTCCACAGTAAAGCTCAAGCACTTCATTTCTTTCGCCATCATGGCTCAGTAGTTGTAGCGAATTATTCAAACGGCAAGTTGACGAATTTTTCGTATCTTCCGGTATGTTGAAATCCCAAAATTTTATTTGTACCCTTTCTTGAATTTCGGCTCGCCCTTTAAATTCATATATACATTTGAGGCGCGTTAAATTTGTGGTCGGTGGCCCCTTATTGTGAATGGTTGCAATGTTAACGAACAGCTGATTAGTACTAAACGTTCCATTAGCACTCGATTGTGAGTCGTAAACATATTTGCAATTGCCTGCAATTGTGTAATTATGTTAAGTGCTTGTTAAATGAATATTATTTGTAATTGGTTCAAATATAAATACATTAGTAAGAGTTTTTATTCATTACGATTAATTACTGTAGGAAATGTTAATATAAAAATGTTTAAAATGGAAGATAATCGCTTGTTTACATTTACTGCTGTGTGTGACGAGGTGGCCAGTGAACGCAGCTATTTAAATAAAGCAAAGATTTTGAGAGAATTTTTTACAAAGGGAAGTGATAAGAAGCGATTCCAAGGTGATTTGCTATTATGGGTTAAAATGTTAATACCCAACGATTCGCAGCGTGTATACAATCTACAAAACAAACAAATGCTTAAATTGTGTTCACGTATCTTCGGTTCTGATTTGCAACAAATGCAACAAGACTTGGAGCTGGGTACACTTATTGCAACTTTTGTGTTTGTGTAATTATCCTAATATATAAAATTTCAGGTGGCGATGTTTCAGAAACTTTAAGTAAATATTTTGCGCTGTCGTCAAATGTAAAGCCGCAACAAAACAGCACCCTATACTTGCAGGAAGTTGACGAATTTCTGGAAGAACTCACACAACGTACCAAAGAAGATGAACAGATGGAATTGCTGAAGCAATTGTGCAGAAAGAGCACATCTAAGGATCTGAAAACTGTAAGCAAATCAACCATTGCACGTTTGTTTTTTATACTGTCTACTTAATTCGTGTAGATCATTCGCATTGTTAAACAAGATTTAAGAATGAACGCCAAAGCTAGTCATGTTTTGGCAGCTTTTGGCCCCATGGCCTATGCTGCTTATCAAACCACACGAGACTTGGCAACCGTATTAAAAAAATATGCTCTGAACATTTCTACCAAGGAAGATGTACCTTTAAAAAGAAGTCCCAAAGGGAAAAAGGTATTCATCCTATAAGCTATAAAATTCATAATGAATTTGAACATACACACATTTGTAGAATCAATCAGTTCAAGTACAGATTATGACACCGATTTCTCCAATGCTGGCAAATGCTTGCAGTTCAGCAGAAGAAGCTTTTAAGAAATGTCCTAAAGGTCTCTACGGCGAAATTAAATATGATGGTGAACGTGTACAGATTCATAAAAAGGGCAATGAGTTTAGGTGAGCAGTGAATGATGTTTAAAGAATTAGATTAATAATCGCATTTTATAGATTTTTTAGTCGTAATTTAAAACCAGTTATGGAACATAAAGTTAAACGTTTTAAAGAGATCATACCACAGGCCTTTCCCGGCTCCGGTGATATGATACTTGATTCTGAAATTATTTTAGTGGATACAATAACCGGTGAACTGTTACCATTTGGTTCTTTAGGTGCTCATAAGAAGAAAGAATATCAAAATGCTGCCGTCTGTTTGTTTGTGTTTGATTGTCTATTATTCAAAGGAGAGAATTTAACCAATTTGTATGTATACGTTAAATTGTTATTGCACAATATAATTCCACCTATTTATATATGTATGTTAGACCCCTGGCTGAACGTCGAAAAATTTTGGAAAACAATATAAAACCTCTCAAGTCATACGTACAGTTATCGGAAAGCTTTTTCTTAAAAAATAAAAGTGAACTCTCCTTGATGATGGCCAAAGTACTGAAAGCGCATCTTGAAGGTGTTGTACTTAAGGATCCGGATGGCATATATCAACCGGGTAAAAGAGGTTGGATTAAAGTGAAAAAAGACTATTTGTTCGAAGGTAGAATGGCCGATAGCGCTGACTTGGTGGTTCTTGGTGCTTCATATGGTTCTGGCAATAAAGGCGGCATTCTCAGTATTTTCCTTATGGGCTGCTTTGATAAGCGAGACCGTTTATGGAAAACTGTTACCAAAGTTCATACGGGATTAGATGACAGCACACGCTTAGAAATGCACGATTATTTAACCGATCTTATGGAAAGATCAAACTCCAATAAATTACCCACATGGCTGATGTGTAATAAACCTTTAGTACCCGACTTTGTAGCAAAGGATCCGCTTGAAATGCCCGTTTGGGAAATAACTGGCGCCGAATTTACCAAATCCAGCGAACACACAGCCAATGGCATATCTATACGTTTTCCTCGCATCACCCGCTTAAGAGACGATAAGAAGGCCCAACAAGCCACTGATTTGTCACATTTAGAGGAAATGTATGAAGCATCAAAAAATAATGTCAATGTTGATTTATTGTTGAAAGATTGTGATCAACAAGATTTAGATATTACGATAGAAATTAATGGTAAATTGAATCTGCCACAAATATCACCGTGTAGTGGGGAGAAAAAAGTGGAATTGGGAAAAAGAAAATCAGAACCCTTACAGGATGATAACGCTAAACACAAAAAAGTTTTAAAACTAGATCGTGACTCTAAGAAGGAATCATCATTACAGAAATTGTGGTCAAGTAAAGAGAAATCCGCCAGTAAAGAACCTAAATTGTTTGAAAATATTGTCGCCCACATTCATGAAGATATAGAAGGATGTTCCGTTATTATTAATAATTTTAAGCATAATGGTGGTACTGTTGCCACCAACAGTAAAGCTGCTGATATAATATTTTATGGCGCCAGCAATGCTAGAGTTAGCCTAGAGGAAAGTAGATTAAAATATAAGCCCAACTGTCGGCATTTGCACATCAATTGGTTGAAAGACAGTTTAGACACAAACAAATTGCAATCATACCCCTTGTATGCAATTGTCCTCAAGTAAATCAATTCAGAATTTGTTACTATTTTATAACATAATTGTTGATCGCATATTGATTATATCAAAAATGTACGCATTCATTTTGCCATCATGTGAGATAATGTTAAGGAAATAAATTTGTATATCCACCTACACCATTTTATCCATTTTTGGTTAATGTAGATAAAATTTATCAAGTGAAAAATATATACATTAATATTTGTTAAACCCTCCACTTAAAATGAGGGCCATACAAAGTTTGTTATTCCGTTTGCTACACCCAAAGTGAGCCGTAAGAGACCCTCCAAAGAATCAGTATCGAAATTTAAATTATAGTCTTTTTCTTAAACTTGTGGTTTTGCACGCAGATCGTTCTTTATATTGGGCAAAATCGGTTAAGAGCCACGTCCACAATCGACAAAAATCTATTTACCTGCTATGAAGTTGAAATTTGAAGGGTATTTAAGAGTTGGCCTGAACCAAATTTAGTTCGTACATATTACTGCTGAGTCAACTTCTCTCGGTCTCTCTCTCCATGATAAATTCTATTCTGTCCGTTGCAATTGCATAAAAAGTGATTTCAATTAATTCCCATTTTTCAGTTAAACGAAGTGACTGCAACCGATCATTATATCGCACAAATATTAAATAGATATTGAAACATAATAAAAATGTGGCTGGAATTTTTTGTATTACTATCGGTGGCTATATATGCGTTTTATCGTTGGGCGACAAAAAATCACGATTATTTCAAGAAGCGCGGCTTACCGCACCAAAAACCGAATCTTCTTTTTGGAGATATGTGGAGTGTAATTTTAAGGCGCAAATCATTTCTGGATGTTATAATTGACTTGTACAATGAATATGATGGCAAGTAAGTATAATGCGTTCAGTGGAACATATGTGCATTAAGTGCGTCATGTTTAGACGAGGTTTTGTAACGCTTGAGGGGCTTAAAAAGTCAAAACAGATGACTACTTACATGCCCAAGAAAATTAAGAACCATTTTCCGATTTAAGTTAACCGTGAAATTTGATCTAAATATTGTAGATAAATGTGTCAATAATTAAAAATCAGACCATCCATGCTCTGTCAATATGTATATAAACTGACACGCCTATAATTTATAAAACAAAAACCTTTTATGAAGCAGAAAACGTCTATTACGTTGTTCTGTAATTAGAGGGCTTAACCAGGAGTGTGGCACCCCTACGGCTTGTATATAGATGTGCAAAGTATTTCAAATTTGACCTAGGCTAAATGCATACATTGTATTTTATTTGAATTACATTTTAATTAAGATTAATTGCTCAACCTCATGTTCTGTAATGTGTTACATTGTACTACGCTTTATGGAATTTCTATTCAGTTTCGAATTAAATAAATATATTTTATATAATATATAAGTTTATTGTAGTAATATTGTTTCCGTACCGTCATTAAGACTGCATAAATCTGTATTTATTATAAACCGGTTTAGTAGGCTTTTGCGATGGATGTTTTATTAAAAACGCTTTGGACTTATTTTCAAGTTAGATGAAAACATCAATTGTTAACGTTAGAAAGCTTTGAATATTTTTTTAAATGTATTGACAACATATGGAATTACATTGCGTGCAATGTATGAAATTACTAACATTCAGTTCAAGACTCGTTTGTGTTGTAAAAACATTTCGAATTAAGTAATTACATCCTTTTGGGAGTTTGAAACTTAATGTGTGGTCGATATCGAATAATGTAAAGAAGTCTGTAGAAACTAAAATGGCCCGAAATGTCCGCTTAATGGGTTTAATTTTATTTCAATATTAGATGGACTCACTGACGGGCTTTGGTTTTTTATACTCTGCACCACCAGTGGCAAAGAATATATCAAGTTTGCGCGCACGTTTATAACTCCTAAAAGGCAAATGCCACACCCATCTTCAGTTATACCGATCGATTACTGTTGAAAATTTTAAAAAACATAATTAAACAATAAAATATTTAATTTTCTTTTTTGAGGTATTTGAATAATACATCAAGTAGTGTAGGGTATTTTATTGTTCAAGAATGTATTTGCCTTTACTTATTTCATTGTCAGAGTGTATGGCATATTTGATCAACGTAACCCAGTGATAATGCTGCGCGATCCTGAGATTATTAAACAGATTACAATTAAAGATTTCGATCATTTCGTTAATCATCGGACAACCTTTGGCGATGAAAGTGATGAGAATAATTTGTTCGGTTCATCCATATTTATGATGAAAGATGATCGTTGGAAGGATATGCGTAATACCCTAAGTCCAGCATTCACCGGCAGTAAGATGCGTTTAATGTTTCAATTAATGGATCAAGTGGCTAGAGAAACGGTAACCTATTTGAAAAAACAATCAATGGCAAGTGATAATCAAGGTTGGGACGTGGATGTAAAAGATTTTGTGACACGTTACACTAACGACGTGATTGCATCAACAGCATTCGGATTGGAAGTGAATTCCTTTGAACATCAAAATAACGATTTCTACATGGCCGGAAAGAAAGTTACAAATTTTAACTTTTGGCAAAGTATAAAATTCTTTCTGTATGTGAACATGAAGGATTTGATGAAGGTTTTTAACAATACAACTTAATAATATACATGTATAATCGAATCTTATTTGATCTCTTTTAAGCTTCTGGGAATAGAATTATTTGACAAAAAGGCATCGCAATATTTTAGGAGGTTGGTTTTGGATGCTATGAAGTATCGTCAAGACCATGGCATAGTAAGGAACGACATGATAAATATGCTGATGGAAGCGAAAGGTCTTTTAAAAGGCGACACGAAACCTTCAAATCGTGAATGGAGTGATACCGATATTGTAGCTCAATGTTTTCTATTCTTTTTTGCGGGTTTTGAGACGGCAGCATCTGCAACTAGTTTTATGGCGCATGAAATAATGGAAAATCCCGAAGTGCAGGAAAAATTATTGCGAGAAATTCATGAAATTGAGTCCCAATTGGAAGGTAAACCGATCACTTACGAGAAAATTCAAAATATGCGTTACTTGGATATGGTGTTGTCCGAAACTTTACGTAAATGGGGCGGAGGGATTGTTATGGATCGCCTATGCACGAAAGACATATCATATGATTTGGGTGATGGCTTAAAGTTGGATTTAAAAAAAGGTGATTGCGTATGGATTCCTGCTGTTGGTCTGCATAATGACCCCAAATACTTTGAAAACCCGAAGAAATTCGATCCCGAACGTTTTAGTGAAGAGAATAAGGATAATATAAAACCATTCACTTATTTACCCTTTGGAATGGGTCCCAGGAATTGTATCGGTATGACATAACTCTTTTAATGAGCTTGCTTTCATTCACTAATTGTTTTTTTTAATCTCTACACATTTTGAAGGTTCACGTTTCGCCCAATTGGAGACAAAAGTTCTGATATATTATTTATTGCGCGATTTTCGTTTGGAAGCCTCCAAGAAAAGTTGTGTACCGTTAAAATTAAGTTCAAGTGGTTTCCAATTAATGCCAAAAGGGGGCTTTTGGCTTAAATTTGTTTCAAGAAATTGAATTATATTCGTTGTTTGTTGTTAATTTTAATTATAATTCATGTTGTGGATTTATATAAATTTATAAATATTTGAGAGAATACAAAATCTCATAATTTTATTTATGGCAAATTAAATAATTTGTTTTAATGGATGTGGTATATTAAAGAGTATAAATCTTATATTAGATTGAGAAGAATTCAATTTTACATATTTGACGGACGTACGGACATAAGTAATTCTCTTATTAGAAAAGATTTAAAATGATTAGTTATACTCTCCGTCATTTGTGATAAACGGTACATTAAATTTGTGCAGATGTTTGTAACTCCTAAAGAGAATCAAAATCTGAATCGATTTAAGCATGTCCGTCTGTCTGTCTATGTAAATTTATGCGCATAATTCAGGTCGCATTTTCTGATATATTGAGATGAAATTTAGTACAAGAACATGAATTGGCTCTAAAAGAAATCTTATTGAAAAAGGGTCGGATCGAACCATTTTTGAAATCCTGCTTCATATATAAGAGAAGTCTTTATGTGGCAAAAAATTGCAATTCCTAATAATTTTTAC
The DNA here is from genome assembly GCA_963978525.1 of Ornithomya fringillina. Lineage (NCBI taxonomy): Eukaryota > Metazoa > Arthropoda > Insecta > Diptera > Hippoboscidae > Ornithomya > Ornithomya fringillina. The sequence continues at coordinate 31,730,123 of OZ021691.1, read as the reverse complement.
AAAATTTGGTTAAAAATTAGATTCATATTTGGCTGTGACCGATCGGACCACTTCTAGAAAACCCCCACAGCATAAATTTTGGATTAGGTTCATTATATCTTGGTTAAAATTTCATTGTTCATCAAGTATTACTTCAAGGTACTTAATGGAATGCTCCTCCTCTTTGGTCATTCATTTATAAGCAAGAAAAGCTTGTTCTACTATAGCGATTTGGCGAGAATAGCATAATCTTCCATAATAATAATAATAAGATAGTTTAGACACAAACAAATTGCAATCATACCCGTTGTATGCAATTGTCCTCAAATAAATTAATTCAGAATTTGTTACTATTTTATAACATAATTGTTGATCATTTTGGACGTTAAAAGATGTCAAAACGACATATAAGGACCTGGTTCAAATACGTTCATTCAGAATTTTAAAAAAATTTATATCAAAAAATGCTAAGAACTTTTTCCCTAACCTATTATATTCTATATCAGCGGTACTTGCTGCTAAATGTAGATAAAGTTTATCAAGGGAAAAAAATATACACACATTTATATTCGTTAAACCCTCCACTTAAGATGAGGGCCATACTAAGTTTGCTATTCCGTTTGCCACATCCAAAGTGAGCCGTGAGAGACCCTACAAAGAATCAGTATCGACATTTAATTCTAGTTCTTTTACACAGATCGTTCTTTATATTGGGCAAAATCGGTTAAGAGCCACGTCCACAATCGACAAAAATCCATTTACCTGCTATGAAGTTGAAATTTGAAGGGTATTTAAGAGTTGGCCTGAACCAAATTTAGTTCGTACATATTACTGCTGAGTCAACTTCTCTCGGTCTCTCTCTCTATGATAAATTCTATTCTGTCCGTTGCAATTGCATAAAAAGTGATTTCAATTAATTCCCATTTTTCAGTTAAACGAAGTGACTGCAACCGATCATTATATCGCACAAATATTAAATAGATATTGAAACATAATAAAAATGTGGCTGGAATTTTTTGTATTACTATCGGTGGCTATATATGCGTTTCATCGTTGGGCGACAAAAAATCACGATTATTTCAAAAAGCGCGGCCTACCGTACAAAAAACCAGACCTCCTTTTTGGGGGCACGTTGACTTTGATTCTAAAACGCAAATCATTTCTGGATGCTACAATTGATTTGTACAATGAATATGATGGCAAGTAAGTATAATGCGTTCAGTGGAACATACGTGTATAAATTGCGTCATGTTTAGACGGCGGTTTGTAACGCGTAAGGGGCTTAAAAAGTCAAAACAGATGACTACTTACATGCCCAAGAAAATTAAGAACCATTTTCCGATTTAAGTTAACCGTGAAATTTGGTGTAAATATTATAGGTAAATATGTCCTGCCCCTTAACAACCAAAAGTCTGTCTGTATAAACGAAATTTTTTTAAACATTTTCAATTAATGCTGCAATTGTGTAATTGTTAATAAATTCTATTTACAACAACAATGTGTTACATTGTACTGCGAAAAAAGTATTTGTGCTCTTTTCCACTTTATGGAATTTCTATTCATCAAATCATTCGAATCAAGTTAATATATAAATAAAATATTTTCAAGTTAGATGAAAACGTCAATTGTTGAAATAATGTAACGTTAGAAAGCTTTGAATACTTTTATACTCTGCACCACCCTGAGGAAAAGGGTGCGGATGTTTGTAACTCGGATGTGCTGATGTTTGTAACTCCTTAACGGCAAATGCTACACCCATCTTCATCTTTATACCGATCGATTCAGAATCAAAATTCGATTTATTTAACCATGTCCGTCTGTCTATCTGACTGTCCATGTAAATTTGTGCGCAAGCTACAGGTCGCATTTTTTGAGATATCTTAATGAAATTTGGTACAAAGAAATGTAGAATTGGACCATTTTTGCAACCTCTCCCCAGATACATTTTTTTTATTTCATAAACAAACAAAAAATAAAAAAATTTCTGACTTATGTATCATTTTGAAATTTTTGAAAATACAAGTAGGTATAGAAGAATAAAATTTTTCATATTTCAAAGAAAAAAATTAAAGTGAATAATAATAATAAACAAGTGGTGTAGGGTATTTGATTTGATGGTCGGACTTGAAACTAAAATGGCCGAAAATGTCCGCTTAAAGTGTTTAAATTTATAACCATGATTAGTTCAATATTAAACGGACGTACAGATGGGCTTCGACTTTTTTATACTGCTGAAGAATGAATATATTTTATATATGCCTTATTACTTATTACATTGTCAGAGTATATGGCATATTTGATCAACGTACCCCAGTGATAATGCTGCGCGATCCTGAGATTATTAAACAGATTACAATTAAAGATTTCGATCATTTCGTTAATCATCGGACAACCTTTGGCGATGAAAGTGATGAGAATAATTTGTTCGGTTCATCCATATTTATGATGAAAGATGATCGTTGGAAGGATATGCGTAATACCCTAAGTCCAGCATTCACCGGCAGTAAGATGCGTTTAATGTTTCAATTAATGGATCAAGTGGCTAGAGAAACGGTAACCTATTTGAAAAAACAATCAATGGCAAGTGATAATCAAGGTTGGGACGTGGATGTAAAAGATTTTGTGACACGTTACACTAACGACGTGATTGCATCAACAGCATTCGGATTGGAAGTGAATTCCTTTGAACATCAAAATAACGATTTCTACATGGCCGGAAAGAAAGTTACAAATTTTAACTTTTGGCAAAGTATAAAATTCTTTCTGTATGTGAACATGAAGGATTTGATGAAGGTTTTTAACAATACAACTTAATAATATACATGTATAATCGAATCTTATTTGATCTCTTTTAAGCTTCTGGGAATAGAATTATTTGACAAAAAGGCATCGCAATATTTTAGGAGGTTGGTTTTGGATGCTATGAAGTATCGTCAAGACCATGGCATAGTAAGGAACGACATGATAAATATGCTGATGGAAGCGAAAGGTCTTTTAAAAGGCGACACGAAACCTTCAAATCGTGAATGGAGTGATACCGATATTGTAGCTCAATGTTTTCTATTCTTTTTTGCGGGTTTTGAGACGGCAGCATCTGCAACTAGTTTTATGGCGCATGAAATAATGGAAAATCCCGAAGTGCAGGAAAAATTATTGCGAGAAATTCATGAAATTGAGTCCCAATTGGAAGGTAAACCGATCACTTACGAGAAAATTCAAAATATGCGTTACTTGGATATGGTGTTGTCCGAAACTTTACGTAAATGGGGCGGAGGGATTGTTATGGATCGCCTATGCACGAAAGACATATCATATGATTTGGGTGATGGCTTAAAATTGGATTTAAAAAAAGGTGATTGCGTAATGATTCCTGCTGTTGGTCTGCATTATGACCCCAAATACTTCGAAAACCCGAAGAAATTCGATCCCGAACGTTTTAGTGAAGAGAATAAGGATAAAATAAAACCATTCACTTATTTACCCTTTGGAATGGGTCCCAGGAATTGTATCGGTATGACATAACTCTTTTAATGAGCTTGCTTTCATTCACTAATTGTTTTTTTTAATCTCTACACATTTTGAAGGTTCCCGTTTCGCCCAATTGGAGACAAAAGTTCTGATATATTATTTATTGCGCGATTTTCGTTTGGAAGCCTCCAAGAAAAGTTGTATACCGTTAAATTTAAGTGCAAGTGGCTTCCAGTTGATGCCAAAGGGGGGCTTTTGGCTTAAATTTGTTTCAAGAAATTGAATTATATTCGTTGTTTGTTGTTAATTTTAATTATAATTCATGTTGTGGATTTATATAAATTTATAAATTTTTGAAAGCATACAAAATCTCATAATTTTATTTGTGACAAATTAAATAATTTGTTTTAATGCATGTAGTATTTTAAAGAGTAAAAATCTTAATATTAGATTGTGAGAGAATTTCGATTTTACACATTGTTGAACAAGCCTTCTTTTGCCCGAAGTACGGACATAAGTAATCCCCTTATTAGGAAAGATTTAAAATTATTTATTATACTCTGTGACTCTTGTTGCAAAGAGTACATTTAGTTTGTGCAGATGTTTGTAACTCCTAAAGAGAATCAAAATCTGATTTGATATCCGTCCGTTGATGTCCGTCTCTCTGTCTATGTACAGATCGCATATTTTGAAATTTTTCTATGAAATTTGGTACAAGAACATGAATTGGCTTAAAGAGGAATCTTACTGAAAAAGGGGTCGGATCGATCCTATCGAACCACTTCTAGATCCCCCTTTTCATATAATTATATGTCGCGAAGTAATTTATATGGCAGTGCCTCGCGATACAACTAACAACAGATACAACTAAACGAATTGTTGCATAATTTAAAAAGCTAGTGTGAGGTATTAAATGGTCGGGCTTGACTGATTTTCACTTGTTTTCATACTCCTTTCATTTACCAAGTTTATCATTCCGTTATTTTTCTTTTGGGCGGAGTCTAATAACAACAACACCAATAACTTACAATAAAAAAATTTCAGTGCCCGCCTTTAGCTAACGAATAAACCTCATATGTAATCTACTCCCAAAGTAGCTTTTCTCTTATTATTTACTCAGTTTATTTATTTTTTGTTGTTGGTTTGTTTATGTAAATGTTGTCTCATTTAGAGTGATTGTGCTGTGAATGAGCTGAGCGCTGTAGGGAATATTTGCTACTTGTATGAAATTTATTTACTTTTGCTAGAGAAGCCTGCTGCCACCAGTTGCTGTCTGTACACTACCTCTCCCACAGATTGCTCTTACGCTTGCATACCATATAAAAGCACTTTTCAATCGAATAACAGATTCTGTTTGTGTTTCAATCAGCGACAAGATCGTTCATTAAGTACGCGTGCGCATGTTTTTTCATCCATACTAAATAATTACATATGTTGAACAAACAACACTAGTTAACAATCATTTTCCGGATTATTATGTAAACAGTGAAAAATAAATAAAAAAAATTATAAAATGGTCTCAAATGTACAAACATATTTTAAAAATAAAACACTTTTTCTGACCGGTGGAACAGGATTTTTGGGCAAAGGTGCGTAAGAAGCGTTAAGAAGAGCAAATAATAAAAACATTATAAATAAAGAAAAGCTTTCGATTTATTAAATTTCATTGCATTAATAAAAAAAAAACTAACGTTTTTTATTAAGTATTGCACAGTGGAGCGAAAGTATTATAGTAAGATTGCTTCTTAACAAATTCTTAATGAGCTTGAAAGCAATTTATGTTGCTGCGACAAATATTTTGGACTCTTGTAATTGAAAATGAAATGTGTTCTTTTCTACATTTTTTGCAGGGTCAACGTTTCGGAAAAGGTTGTGGAATGCGTTTCACTTTTAACTTACGTATACCACTCCACCTATCGTGTACTTCAGAAATCGTTAATTGCACTCCATCATTAGTTCATTTCGTTCATTTGTACTTTTCAAGATACCATTTTTCACTATTGATGAATAACTGTTGAAGTACACATGGTGATTTTTGAAGTCCATTGGGATTATACGAAGGGACGAACCCTTTCAAAATAAAAGGTTCATAAAAGTAACGGATTTTTCAAAGTAGTGTTCATAGCAGTAGTGCTCTGCGATTTTTTGGAATCTAATGAACCGCCAATGTTCAATTTCTAGCCAAAGTACAAGTGAAAAGCTTTTAAATACCTTTTAATTCTACCCTAAGTACTAGACAAAAGTACTGCACAGAAAGTTTTTCATTACTCCATCATTAGTACGATTTATTAAGCATTAAAAAATATGAACTGGTAGTGTATGAAAAAAATAAAATGAAATAGAAACGCATTCGCAGATAATACAATTGATGTTAGGAGGTGACCGTAATGTACACCGTTAATAAAGTTGTATTGTAATTGGAAAACGACTTGCTTCATTACATTGCATATTACAATCACAATAATCTCCTTTCTTATGCAACTTTCCAAAGAGTTACGTTAACGACTAAATTTCACAAAAGAGTGCCTCTCATAAACATGTATAGGAAGTTGGTAATGTTATCCCTCCCTCTCTTTATATTATTAATTATATAGTGCAATAAATTGTGTGTGTACTTAAGTAATTCCGTGAGTTAAACTAATTAATAAGCTGCTGATGTATAATTGAATATAATTATTGGAATATTTCCACACAAAGTATCGGAAAAATTATACCTTCCTGGTGATTTTATTTAATAAATAACGTGTTTTTAAACAAGTATAAAAACTGTATTTGTTTGAGGCCAAATCTTGATTACGCCCCAGCTAGGTAGCAAAGCTCTCTAGTGAGTATTTGTGAGCAAATAGGAAATTCTACTTTTTCAGTTTGTTTTGCACCGTAAAGGCCTCGTTTGAACGATTTCGCTTAATTATAATATAAAATTGTATAGGAAAACTACCAACACTTCTGCCAATATTGGAATCGATTGACACATACGTAGACGGTTAGACAAACATGACTAGATTGTATAATAATATATATACTTTAGGAGATCTGGGGCAACTTCTTGTAAACATTTTGTCAGAGTGATATACATATACCCTCAATTATGCACCTAAGTAACAATCGCTCTTTTTTCTTTTGTTTCTCAGTAATTATTGAAAAACTCTTACGCACAACAGAAATTGCTCAAATTTATATACTTGTGCGTGCCAAAGGGGGCAAGGATATAAATGAACGTGTACACGAAATTTTCAAAGATGCTGTAAGTAAGCCTTCATGTTAAAAAACAGTTAAAAACACGTTTCTGTTGTAATGTTATGTAATGCAATTTTAGTTGTTCGAAAAGTTGCATGCAATACGTCCCGAATCTGCCCGCTTTGTTAAAGCCATTGCTGGCGATTGTACGTTAACCAATTTGGGTATATCTGAAGCAGACCGTCAACAATTAATTGAGAATGTCGACGTAATCATACATAGTGCGGCCACAGTGCGCTTTAACGAATTGTTAAGTAAGGCGGTGCAAATTAATGTACAGGCCACGGTTGATATGTTGAATTTAGCTAAAGAGATGAAGAAACTTCAAGTGAGTATGAATCTGTTTCGGGGAGAAATCACCTATATTATTAAATTATTGCACCCTACGTCAATGGTGGACAAATAAAGTGACCGAGTCTTGGCCATTTCTGGACTTGCTTGACTTGTTTAAAAATGTCGGAATCTACATTTTAATTATTAATAAATTTCAAATATTACAATTTTAAATCCTAATATTGAAGGGTTTTAAATTTATACCCAACCAAACCCTTCTCGGTACATCTTTTTATTTAACGAATATTTAAAAAGTAACTTTGATAATGGCTGTGACAAAAACTAACATTTAGTCATGAAGTGATCGCTTCTAAATTGTAAGGTACCTTACGTTCTTTCTAGGCTTTCGTACATGTCTCTTCAGCTTTCGCCAATTGTTTGGTATTTCATGTGAAAGAAACTTATTACACTGAATACTTGAGTGCTTCTACCGATAAAATACTGCAGATCAAGGACACGGGCGATACGATACTTGACAACATGCATGCAGAATTGGTGGGAAAATTCCCCAATACGTACTGCTATACAAAATCGATTGCCGAAGATGCTATTCTTAAAATGGGCAATGCGCTGCCAATATGCATTTTTCGACCCGGTATAAGTAAGTAGCCCTTTTTAGAGCCGGTTTTCATACAAGAAGAATAAAAAACATTTATTTATATGTTACAAATAGTTATAGCCACCAGTGGAGAACCTGTACCGGGTTGGGTGGACAATTTATATGGTCCCATGAGTATAGTATACGGCGGGGCTATCGGTGTACTACGAGTTATGTATGGTCGTGCTTCAGCTAAAGCTGGTTTAGTGCCTGTAGATTTTTGTGCCAATATGTTGTTAGCTTGTGCCTGGCATACCGGCACTCGAACAGATCAGGTGTAAGTTTTATAAATAGGTGTTTAAGGAAGAAGCCGCTCTTTAATGTTTTTCTTTTTTATTCAACGTTTCAAGTCCTTTAGTGGAGCCGCCTATTTATAACCTGGTACCAGATGAGATAAACTCTATAAAATGGGGTGCTTATCAAAAACTTGTGGAAGAATATGGTCGCAAAATTCCTCTGGCCAGCATGATTTGGTTTCCCTATCTAATCTTTACCGATAAATACTGGTTATATAAATTGTTATGCTTAGTATACCACACCATACCCGGTTATATTATCGATTTGATTCTGATGTCAATAAGTAAAAAACGCAGGTGAGCATGTTTCATTTTAGGGTAATAAAAATTTTATAGTCGCTATGATAAAGAAGTTTTCAAGTACTCATTATTTATATACCCTACACCTCCTGAAGTAGTTGTTTATATTGTTTGTAACTCTTAAGTAAGGAAACGAGACCGTTTATTATTATATCACTTGTAATTAATTTCTAAATGGTTTGTATAATAAGGAAGAAGGAGGGGTCAGAGACTCAACAGAGTATAAAATATTTGAATATTGAATCGATCTAGACACATATGTCTATCCGTGTGTGTGATGCCACAAAAATTTACCTATGAACTTGAAATTTAGTACAACTACCTATTATTAGCCTAACCATCAACGCACTAAAAATGGGCGTGGTCACATAACAGGTACATCCGATTTTTACAAAAAACTCCGCGTAAAACTCGACTTGCAAACCGATACGTAGTACATACAGTATAAGAAGACGTAATCACATACCTGCCACGACCACTATTGTAGATGTGGAGGGTATTCAAGAAGTGACTTAAACCAAATTGTGTTTTCTTACTTGTTTTCTAATTAGAATGACGAAAATGTATCAAAAAATCCACACACAATGCGACATGTTGCGTTATTTTGTGTGTAATGAATGGACATTCGACACCACCAACACTAAACATTTGTGGAGTTTACTGACACCGTACGATCAACAACTCTACAATTTTGATATGGTATCATTCGATTGGTCACAGTATTCGATTAACAGCTTATACGGGATGCGTAAATTTTTAGCCAAAGAGGAGCCCGAAACTATACCGAAGGGCCGAAAATTATTAAAACGGTACGAGAAAAAGTCCCATTATTCAAATTTAATTTACAATATTTATTTTAATTATTTGTAATTTTTCAGCTTGTACGTTTTGGATTTGATGATGCATCTCATTGTTTATGCTGGTTTTTTCTGGTTAATTTCACTTGGTTTGAAGTACATTATTTCATGACTATAATCAAAGGAACGTATAAAAAAATATCTACTGGTTGGCGGTGATCATTTAGTATTAAAGAAACAGTTTAGTATACAATTAATTATTTTGCAAAGTTTGATGCATGATTGTATGCTATAAAGTGCACTTACTCGTAGTGGTGGATGTTGCTGTGATGAAACTCCATAAACTGATATTATGTATAGCCATCGCACTCATAAGGAAGCAAATTGAATTTTGTATAAAATTACGAGATATAAAAGCTTCATGTGCTCGATTGAAGAATATCAAGAGCATCAGATGTATACGTGACAACAGTAACAACATATTTCGGGTTATTAACTCGACTTTGTACGTATAACATATTATACGATGGAATAAAGCATTACGCGAGTATTATTTTCAAAAACATTCATCACTTACGTGTTGTATCTATATACGAATAAACGAATAAAAATTTGAAATATCAAAATGAACCGCTTCGCTAACCTTCCTTCAACATACTGAACCATAATATAGTTCTGTCCAACGAATGTGTCATCAACGAAGAAAGACAACAAAATACATTCGTCCTTATAAGTACGTAAGTAAGTAGGCGGATGAAAGAAATGTTTGAGATTATTGCTTAGAACTCCATTGAACTAATACTAAATATCGTCAACTTGTCGTCCAATTGCTAAGCAATATACATAAGCTGACATACTTAACAACACAACCATCTAACATCTATATACATCCTTAATCGTGGTTTATTTCCTTATTCGTTTAAAATTAACGTCTACCAGTCCCATTTTATGTAATTCTTTTCACCTAACCAATTTGCGGATACATTGAAAAGAATTTCTCTCTTTTTTTTTTTTGCTTTTACATAAAACATGTTTTTCAACATCTTCCACTATGTAAGAAAATATTCATTGCATTCTGTACAATTAAATAAAGAGTAGAAAATAGCAGGTATTGGCCGGAAACTTAAAATTTATATAGAATTACACCTTTGTGAAAATTTACTGCCCGGGTTTTTTCCCAAACAATCCAAAGTTAATCCATTTAATTTAAGACAAGTATAAAGATTAAATTTAGCTTAGACCAAATCGTAAGTGCCCTCCACATATACCTTAGAATAGTGGGCGTGACACATGCATTTTTACGCCCTTTCGTAGTGTAGATATTACGGATAAATTTGCAACTCCGAGTCTCACGCTGCATAAAGTTCTTTTAAATTTTGGGCGTGTCTCTTATATAGCTTTGGGAAATTTGGGACGTGATTCTTCACAGAACGATATGCGTGTAGAAACTAGAGGAGTCTGTACAAAATTTCAGCTTAACATATCACAATTTACGATCGTGAGATAGATATGTGAAGATCAACTAAGTTCTTAATGCTGAATAAAAATATATATATACTAGGGCCTCTGACGCCAACTTCTGAATGTTGCAAAAGAAATGACAAACCTAGTATATCCCGCATTTTATATGAAGGGTATATAATATGAAATATAGCTAAAGTTTCTCACTATTGATATATAATTAATTGCAACTTACTTGTATAATTTTCGTGGTAAAATTGCTCATAATTTGTATCTTCAAGAGACCTAATTCGGCCATTTTCGAATTCAGAAAGTTTATCTAAAATAAGAAATTAGGTAAAAATAAGAGTAAATATATTTATTTTATCAATTTGAAATATTATTTCCATACACACCTGTATTATTGGTACCATTTAATAAGAATGCGTTATAGCGAAAACGAAATTTCCCTCTAAAACCTTTAGCAGTAAAATTAGAGCTGGCGTCAAATTCAATTAACAAGTCAGGTCCTGTGCTTAGAATAGAATTTAAAGGTGGCTTTTGACAAAGTACATCAATGACAGCATTTGCGTTGCTTGACTCAGAATCGTATATAACTAATTTGTCTAAAGAACAACTACTCAAAATAATTAATAAGTAAACTGGAATGTAGATGCATGTTTATACCTCTTTCCTTGCTTGGGTAGTTGAAGCTCTTCAAATACTAATTCCACGTGACCATAAGAACTGTAATATTATATTTCATGTATGATAAAATAAAGAAACAATTAACTAGGATACTATGGGGCATCGTACCTGCCTAAAAACTTATAAGAGCATTTTATATGAGTTGGATAGGTAGCAGGGAAACGGGGCGACTGAAAGTAACGCCACATCTCCACAGAATTATGCTTAACCAAAGGATCCGCCGCAAAATTATAATCGCAATAAGTATTTTTTATCAAGCGACCTTCGTTTTTAAATTTATCTAAAAGTATTCACCATTAATTGATTGAATATATATTTTGGAAGTTATTATATTTCAGAGTACCCACTATTTCTTATAAATCGATATTCCCCGATTATATTTAAAAGCCAATTACTAAGTGCTAATTGATTATGCAGAAACTTGCGAAAGTGGATGCGTATTGCAAGAATTTTATGTGAACTATAAATAAAGGCGGTCGTGCGCTTCAGAAATGCTGATGTCACATTTGAAATAGAGCCAATTGGGGTTACGCCCAATGAATCAGATAAGATGCTATTAATATTGTGTTGTCTAGAAGATGTGGGCGATAGTGACGTCGTTCGCAATAATGGTGGTGACACTGTTATAGATGATTGGCTGTAATTGCAAAATACAAATTCCGGACGTGCTGAATTCTCGACAACTGGTGCACGTAAATGTGGAAATATCTCTATATAATCCAAACAGCTGCAAAATATATTTACAAAGCAGAGAACAGAAGTTACATTCAATATAAATAAGTACAAAATATATTTTATAAAACATGTAGGATGGATAAAAAGCTGTGCCGCAACATTTATTCATCTTTTAAATCTCATTATACTCTCTTTTAATAGTTTTTTTTTTTTTATTTTTTTTATATAATTAATTTAATAAATTTTAATCTTTAGCGTCTGCACGTTTTCTAACACCAGCCAAAATACGGCAAAAAGCTGGATAATCAATCATGGGGGGGTCGTCTAAATTTTTCGGTTTAATTAATGGAGCATGACGCAAAGCTTCTTTGGCCTCTTCTTCCGACATTTTATCACCGAAATTTGTCAATTCCTCGAATATTCTGCAAATTATATTCTTTACGATATATTTAATAACAACAATTTAGATCACTAACTTTTTTTCTTCAATCCGACCGGTTCCATACAAATCCCACTTACTCCACGCTTCCATTAAAACATCCTCAGGATCTAATTCAACAGTTCGATAGCTCATCAATTCTACAAAAGCATCCACATCTAAAGGGGTTTTAGCCTTAATAAAATTAATCATTTATTAATTATTTGCGCTCTTGAAATCGGCTGTTTTTAATAGATTTACCTCTTGCAACATTTCATCTACCATTTCGTCTGAAGCTTGATTACCTAGTGCACCGAATGTAATCTTTAAATCATCCTTAGATATTAAACCATCACCGTCAAGATCGAGTAAAACGAAAGCCTTGAAAACCATACTTGTTTATATATAATAATGCATCGATTTAATATTCTGCATTTGCAACGTTTGGACAAGCAAAATAAAAATAGCAAATAACTCAAAATATCATAAATCGATAATGTTATACTTCAAAATCATTAAATTCTACTCAACAATAGTTATGCTTTAAATGGTTTAAGTTAAGAATATATAATTCTAATAAAATCTAATATTACGATTACTTTGCAGATAACTCTAAACTGAGGAGATCAGAAATTATATTTGTTTCCAAAAAGAATCAACTAAAATATATGCGCTTCTAATGCACTTGGTCGGAAGTTTTTCCCTGAAAATGAATTATCTGATCTTATGTAACTTCTATAAAGTTGATAATGGGACCACAAATCTATTAATTCCATCTGAAGTAGAAGCACCATGTAATCATAAAAATTCTAAACAAACTATACATGCGGACCGGACAAAATATCAATTTATAAAATAATAAGACGTGATCCTTTAAAATATCATTTCTGATCCCCCTTTAATTTCTTTATACTACTCAGATGGGTACTATTTGAATTCACTTCTTTTAATTCAGCCAACTTTCTAATATCCATATCGCGCTTCGGAACAAAATCGTTGGGTGTGGCTGCTTTTGGTGGTCGGTAAGGTCCGGTCGTCTCTGGTATTTTTAAGCTGGGATTAAAAATTTCATGTATGGCTGCCATAGCTTCAGATTCATGTACCGGCTCAACGATGGGTGCGCACGAAGCTTTTCTAGCAGCACTGGCTGCTTTGCGACGCTAATTAAAAGTAACACATTTTAATAACACATATATAAACGCGAATGGATGCCGTATTTAATCCTGAGTTTTCACTATACCTTCTCTAAATCATCGTAAGATATTGCAAATTCACCCGACATAATTACTATAATTTTTATTCAATTTTATCCTTTTTTAAATATTTCTCGTTTAATTTAATCACCTTCTTGACCTGGACGTTGCCGAGAATTAACTGAAAGCGATTTTTTCACTAACCAGCAATTTTATTAATCAAAAATTTTGGTGGAAAACATCAAAACATGCATTACAACAATTTATTAATATTTGTACACATCAGCCTAATAATATAAACAAAATGAAGATTCATTACATTCAATTATTCGTAACTAGGTGCACAATCAATATAGACGCAAATGCATGAATTGGATCACAGCATTCTACTCAAATCAATATTCGATTCTATAGTTCTTAAAACGGGATAAATTAGTGTGAAAATGGATCATCTTGCTGTTTTCAATTTTAACTTTCAAATTTAAAGTAATACAGACACACATGTTAGTTAAGATGGGTTAATGATGTGTTTTAAAAACGGGCTTATGTCGCATTCAGAATAATCCCTTTACACTTATAAAGTTGTACTGTATCCCTAGTAGTTTCTTTTCTCTACTGCTTTGTACTTGCATCCCTCTTTATATAGTATGTACTTGGAGTATCTCATGTATTAATTATTAGTGGTGAATTATTGTTCGCCTCTACCTCATGTAATTAGTTTCTTAACGGAACGCATTCATCAATTTCCACGCAAATATATTCAAATGTTTCATGAATATTTTATGAATTTTTTTTATGGTTGTGCGTTGTGAAAATATAGCCGAGTGGTAAATTGTATTAAAAAATTTCAAATATTTCTTTACTTTTACTTTCTAACCTTTTAAACAATATTTTATTTATACTTCAGCAGTAGTCTAAAAATAAATAAGTATGTATCAATAATTTGATTGTATTGTAATTAGAGTTATTCCAATACTTATTCTGTATAATCTCTGAAATATGCAGAAGAAAATTTTTGATTGTTGATGTGATAACACAGCTGCACAATCAGTCCTAGGTTACCTTGCCATTAACATCAAATCATTTGCATTCATATTATAAATATGTTTTTTACAAACACAACACACACATCCATCAATACCAACATGCATATGTTGCATGTAAATGCATGTTAGTTTGATAGCAACACAAAAGATTGACTTTTGCAAATGAGCCGCCAGAAATATTGTGATGAGCGCGCAGCATCACGATTTTGATCAGATACGTATTAATTAGAGGAGGAATGAGAAACGTTTCTATAACCAATAACATATCAATGTTATGTATGAAAAGTACATGTATCAATTAAGTCCAACTAAACAGATGCCCGGGGCCAAACGAAAAACATATGAATTTAAAAAACTTGCAAAAAAATAACAATTTTTTTACAAACTTATTACACTTAACACGTAAAAATAATTTAGCTTAGGTCAAATCTTAAATACCCTCCACATTTACATACAAGCAATAAACGTGGTATATATCGTATGTGATTAGACCTCTAATAGTGTATTTGTGAATATTCTTGCAATCCGAACTACTTCTACTTTCTGGCGGCAAATCGACGGCAAATTATTAATAAATAAATATATATTAACATTCAATTTCATCCTCCAGATAAGATGAGAGGTATACTAAGTTTATTCTTTCAATTTCAATACCTAGAAGGGGTCAGAAACCCCACGAATACGCATTCTTGATCAGCATGAACTGAGTCGATCTAGACATGTATGTCCGTCTGTAGTTGGCACCATCGAGGTCGGACATTTTGAATTTAGCTGAAATTTTACAGTTTTAGTTTTTGCATGCAGATCGCAATTTAAAATGGGCAAATTCGATCAAGAGCCACGCCCACAATCAACAAAAATCTATATATCTGCCACAAAAACTGATCTGTGAACTTGAAATTTGGTGCATATATATATAGTTATCCCTCATAATTTACAAAAAACCATATTCACCATGAAACTCGATTTGCAAGCATAATATAAGAGAGCGTAATGGAATACCTGTCACGCCCATTATTGTAGATTTGGAGGGTATTTAAGATTTGGCTTGAGTCAAATTTAGTTTTCTCACTTGTTCTCTTCTTAACTACATTCAAACAATTAGTGGAACTTGTAAAATTTTCCCAAAATGATTATTTTTAATCATACACATATTACAAAGTATTTAAAGTATATTTCCGACCTCTGCCACCATATGTGCGAAACGTTCCACTTGCTTTCATATATAATTGATTATTGGGTTGTAAGCGTTCACACAACATTGGAACGTTTCAATTAAAAAATGAAAAAAACCTCCATATGGAACATAACAGCACACCATACCGCCCGATCAATTAAAATTTATGACTTAACAAATGTACAAATATTGTTTTAAGAAAATTTACAATAATAACTAAAAGAATTACTGCACTCACTTACTCGGGTCTCAATTGCACGTATTTAAAACGCATGGCTACAATTTCCTCATTGGCACAACCCACAATAAAGATCACATAGCAATTTTTTTGAACATATTGCACCATCGAGGCATTCAGTCTGAAATAAGCGGGAGCCGTTGACGAGCCGTTGCTTTGTTGATTGTAGTGCAAGCAAGAGCATTCTGTGCGATTATTAATAAATATATGATTTCTAAAAACGTTTTGATTGATTAATTTATTCACCTAAATGAGTATTTTTATTTGTATTGGATACCCAGGAATTTATTTGATTAAAAAGCAAAATTAATAGTAGATTAAGAAACATGATGCACATTTTCTATACAAATTCTAACTGATACTTAAACAATAATTAAATACTAGTCAAACCAAACGTTGGGGAGTCCTTTACTCAACTGAAATTAATCGGTACAGAGTAAATAGAAGTTTCATTTCCGCTATTTAGGGATACTGTTTTAACCCTCATGTGAGCGCCTAAAAAACCACTTCAAAGGTGTTTCATGGAAAAATATTATTAGATTTAGGTGAGTATTCAATAGTTGCACCTTACACTAAGGGATCAACAGTAGATAATGTCCCTATTTTAGATATTTTTCTCTGTTGCTTTAATTTAAAATTTAAAAGTGCCTTAAAAGGCATTCAATTCAATACATTTTTCTTTGGAAATAGTAAAATACTCTCATTTTGTCTTTGCTTATAATGTAGCGTACTGAACGATTATATAATATGCGTATATATACCAAACCCTTTAGCTATATTACCCAAGTAAACAATGAAAGTATTTTATGTATATTTATAGAAAAAGTAGGACACCTTTAAAGCTTCGGCGTATTAATGTTCTTCAATAAAAACCATTTTTACTCATTTTCAACATTAATGGTAGAAAAGTTTTATAATACTAATCATCATCTATTTAGTTTAGACCTAAAAAGGGTTGTGAAAATGGACGAATCAATCAAAACTTGAACAACATTCAATTTTTTTAACAAAGTAGTTAACTTATTATATCCCGTCATTTGCACGATTAATAAATAGTATTAAATACATTTCTGAACTTCTGAATGATTCTTTTTTTAACTACTTAAGTCTATTTTCTGTAGTAACAAGGAATAAAATTGTAAGAAACATATTTCCAAACGCGATTCATTTATCCAATTTTGAGTGTAACATTTGGGCTAATACCACAGCCTGACTTCCATTGATGTCCTAAAAAAGTGATTCAAAAAATACATGCTTTTCAAATAAATAATTTGGAATTGAAAATTTTCTATACCTCATAATCAAAGGGTTCCATATATTCCTGACAACGTTTATACCATTGTTTAACCCGGCTGTAGGGATACAAATCAAGACCGAATGCTTCAATTTGGGATGTAGTCACCAGCAGTGCTAAATCTGCTACTGTAAAATGATCGGTTGCAGCATAGATGCGACCTTTTAAAATCTCATCAAACCAGCCTATTGCTTCATTCAATTTAGCCTTTTTCGTTTCGTCGAGAGGAGCTCCTATAAATAGAGTGGGAAACTACAAATAGATTAGAATTGATAGATGCATTATGCAACAATGAGAAGCATTTTACTTAACCTACATAATAGTCCGCCATGCGCTGATATAGAGTACCCATATCAAACATTAAACGTTGATCGACTAGGGCCCGTACACGTATATCCTTGGGATATAAGGTGTCGTCTTTGCCAAAAACCGAAACCAAATATGATAAAATGACGCGACTAAAGTTTTTTCACACAGTTCCACATTAATAACATTGAAAAGACATTTCAACCCATCACTTACCTTTCCCATAATATGAAACCGTCATCGTTTAATGTCGGGATACAATGTTGGGGATTGATTTCTAAAAATTCCGGTTTCAGTTGCTCTTTTTTTAATGTATTGACAATTCTCAGATCGAATTCCATATCCAACAGTTTAGCTAACAATAATACAGTGCGACAGGGTGGACTCGGTGGTAAGTAGTATAAAATCGGGGTCATCTTACTGCCTCTAATCAAAAGGCAATAAACAAATTCTTTAATAATATGTCCAGTGTCTTCGAACATATTGTAGCAGATATTATGCGAACAAAAACTGTCAAATTTAACGATTTAATAACGATTAACGATTTGGCAAGTTTAAATTGAAAATAAAATGTGAAGGATTTTTTTCTGCAGTTCTTACTTCTACACTTCTCTGTTTAAATGTTTGATTTTGTTTTGTATCAATATTTACTTACTTGATATGAAGCACAAACTTGTGTTGCACCTCCTGCACTGAGTCCATGCAATTCCCCAGTTTTAATGAAACTAAACACAAATCGATTGGGACTCCCGAGCTGCCCCCTAACACTCTGATGACTTTTAAATATTTCAACAACAGACAACATTTCAAAGTGTTGTTATTATCATTGCAATAAATGTGTCCTTCTGTTTATTATGTGAATTTATTGTTGTTTTTATACGCTCCACACATAAGATGGCAGGATATACCAAGTTTGTCATTCCGTTCATAACGGCCAGAAGAAAGAATCAGTGATTAAACATATTATTATCAACATCAAAAACTGAATCGATTTAGAAATGTTCGTATGTTGTATCTTGTAATTCGTTCAAGAGTTTTTTTTTATTTAAAATGGATGAAATCGAATAACAGACATGCCCACAATTACATGTTATATGTTTTGTAACATGACACGTAATATATAAATATGTAGAAGCCGTACTTCAGTATCTGTTACGCCCACTGCTTGTGTGAACCTGTAGAGGGTACTAAGGATTTTGCCTAAACTCTTTAAATATAGTTTTTATTAGATTTTTTATAAACCTGTCTGTCTAGGATATTGTGGTTGAGTTTTTTACTCCTTTCATAATAATTGCCGGTTGCCCAGCGACACATATATTTGTATGGAATATATAATATTTACGATACATATACAATATACTCGTTTTATTTATTAAAACGCAAATATAAATCCGCCTACCGCTAGTTTATTTCCTGTCCGTTTATTACTAAGTTTTACCAACTGTAACATATTCCTTTCGAGACTTAAATCAATGATAGTTTACAAAAATATTTTAATAAAAATTTCTAGAATTATATTAAAAAGAATATAATATTTTAATCAAAAACAACTAAAAATATTATAATCTGTGAAGCCCGACGATTTAATACTCTACACCATTTAGATTTTTAAATTATGCTACAATTAGTTTTAGATTTGGATTCTGAATCGATCGGTTTAGTTGAAAATGCGTGTGACTTTTGCCGTTGACGTCACAAACATCGGCACAAACTTAATATAACCTTTGACACAAGTAGTGCAAGATATAATAATTATCTATCTATATATGTAGATAAAAATGAAATATCGTTGCTAAATAGTAAGTTAAAGCGGAAAGAATAAAAAAAGAGTAGAATAACGTCTTTGAAATATGCCGAAAATTTCTGTACTAACTCCATTATAGCGTACGTGAACGTTTACATTAAACACCTTACTTTCGGCACAAAGGTGCAATGATTTGATTGAAAAACATATGTAAAGTGAGTAGTTTCACGGGCGAAGTTGTAGCTGGAAGGCTATTAAATAATAAAAATAATATTATTTTAAAAAAAAATTTGTGAAAAAATAAACGTATATATCTATTCTATCAGACAATTACTTGACAATCCACATAAGACGTACAGACAAAAATATAAGAGAAAGAATAATTTTTGTCAGTACGTCCATTAAAAGACGTAGAGCTAGCACCGAAAATATAAAGTCGATTGTTATAATTATCTATATTATTCGGTACATATGATTGTAATATCAAAAAATATTCAACCAAGCATTTTTCTTTTTTAAAATAATCAACTACAAAACTCAAGTACAGTCAAATTCTTTATAAAGATATTTAAATGATGGACGTATAGACAAAATACAATATTTATCACAAATGACCATACATACCGCGGGCCTTGTGATGGTCATGCCCGATTTAGGTAATATATTGTACTGTACCCCTTTTGTTAAATACTGTCTCATTAAAAAATTTCCATTTTGTAAATACCTTCAAATTTACTTGTAGGTAAGTACCTGAACGCGCGTCAGTAAATAATATAAAATTCTCTTTTTTTAATTTTTAAAACAAGAAATTTGTAAAATTGCAGTTCTTTAAACATCCAAAACACTCTACACCACTTGAAGATAATGTAGATAATGTTAACAAGCGAGATGGTTAAAGTTCAACTCACCGTTTAACTTAATTAACTCCAAGTCCGTTTCTCAATTGAATAAATTTAAGAAAATTCTTTTATACATTTATTGCCCGATCGTGTCTAAATCTCTATATTTTTTTAAAAGAGCAGTACTTTTATAGCAATCCATAAAAAATTAAGTAAAATTTTATTGTTGTAATTCAAGTTAAATGAGCATGGATATCGAAATCAAATTTGTATCTTAGTAAAAATTTTCATACGCGCTACATTCTGTAAAGCCAGATTAGATGCTGTAGAGTATTAAGTAGTTGTGCTTTATCGACTAAAACATTTTAGGTAAGCATGCTTACTAAGAATACCTAAGTAATACATAAATGGAACAATGACCTTGTACATCCGTGTCTAATGATGCAGACACAAGTCTTTCTTTGTAAATTGAATAAACTGCAATTTTCAAAGAATCATTTGTAAAATGTTGGCAAGGATTTAAGCAAAAATTTATGTTTAAGAAACTCAAGCCCTTATTATGCATTCGACTGTTTACAAGTTAAGGACAATTTGTTTTCTAAAATGTTTTCTTTCAAACATATTCACGTCCTTTTAATAATACAAAGCTATAGCAGTATAATAAACATAATACCTGTAGATGGCAAAGTAATTATTAAAGAAGTGTCTCCGAAGGAAAACCTTCGTATTGAATTGGATGAAAATTCTTCTCAGCCCAGTGTACCTGGAGAAGGCTTATATAATGAGAAACAATCAAATATGGTATAAAATTGAAAAAGTATATAAATTATTAAAAATTTAATGTTATCTTCATTTAAGGTGCAAGAGCAATACTCTAGTGATACTGATGAACATTTCGATACTTCCATGCATGGCAGTTATTATGCACCCACCGATTTCCAACAATATCTCCAGCAAATGAGTACCGCTATTGCTCCATACATTCTATATCCGCCTCCTTATACGATGCCAAATGGCTACGACAGTTATTTTAAAGCTCAAAAATCACTCAGTACAACAGCAACGAATAATTTTTTCAATAAATTCAAAAATGCTTTTGCAGCCCTGTATACAACTTTCTACGGTGGCATTATTACCGTTGCTGTCACTTTTCTAGTCATTTTAATGGGTGGTGCTGTGACCAGCGCCATATGTAACATGACACCTATCTGTACTCTGTCAAGTCGGGCTTTTAATTATTTTCGGGGCACAGTTGCTGGGGATATGGGCCGTATGCTGGTTGAGGAAATGACACCGGAGAGAGTACGACGGGCAGCGGAATTCGTTTATTATGCCATCAACAAATTTGAAACTTTGCAGAAACAATTGGAAATTGAGAAAAATTAATGAAATTATTGTTCAAATGTGCATAAGAATGTATATGAGACTAAAAAGAGAAGAATAACATTGAGTTTGGATCGATCTTCTTAATAAAATGTTTATTTTTATAATTTAATCGTTTTTTGCCCTTTTCGATTTCACTTAATCATTATGAATTATTTGGTCTTTCCATCCTTTAATGATTGTTTTGGTTCCTTGCTTATTAATTAATATCGTTATCAACGCCACAACTAAATCAAAATAAAAACACTTTGAGTTTAAGTTTTAAATTATTGTTTATTCGAATACTTCCGATACCCTAATAAATTATTTAAATTCGTCTGCAACAGTATGTTACTAAAGATAAATTGATATATTATATTTTTCGTTTAATAACATGGCCGGAATGCTTTTGAGTGGCCTTATGTTATGAAACATTTTCGGGAAAATGCTGAATTTATACCGACTGCTGTCACATTGCAAACAATGTCCAAGTTGGCTAAGGAGTACGCCCAACATTTTTTAAGTTTCACTTTTATATAAAAGAAGAAGAACGGTATTTATATACCTACACACACTCACACACTTACACTGTATTTATTATTAAAAAACAAAAGAAAATATTATAGTCGGTCAAGCCCGACAATCAAATACCCTACACCACTTGATGTATTCTGTACATCTCTGTAATTGACGCCTTTATCTAACACTCTCTGTGGCATTATTATCGAGATCCTAGTATATCAATTTAATTTTTTTATTTGAAAAATTAAACTTTATTTTTTTTTATACTTTTATTTTTAAAAATTTAAAAATGATAAATATGTCACCAAAATTTTCATTGTTTGTTTATGAAATCAAAAAAAAAAATTATATGGGGTGGGGTTCTACAAATGGGCCGATCCTATCCATTTTCAAAAGGGTTCCTTGTACCAAATTTCATTGAAATATATCCAAAAATGTAACTTGCTCACAAATTTACATGGACAGACGGACATCGTTAAATTGATTCAGATTTTTATTCTGAATCGATCGGTATAACTGAATATATAGCATTTGCGTTTAGAAGTTACAAACATCCGCACAAAGGATATATTATATCCTTTGCCACAAGAGGTGTACGGTATAAAAATTTTACATGTGAAAAAAATTACGTCGTTTGTATATCTTCGGTTTGGTCTGCAGCACAGCTACTTGGTGTTGTATACGGTCTCTGTGTTTGACAAAATAAAGCTCTTATCGCTTCATCAGTCGCTATTAATGGCTGGCTAACGAATTCTAAAGCTTGTATAGCGTACTTTTCAGCATCGCCCAATGGACTGGACGAGGCAGTGGATATATTTAAATTTAGATCTTCAGGTATGCCCACACCTGTATGCAGCACCATTTGTTGCAATATATTAAGATTTTCAGCACTCAAGGTGAGTACATCTGCAGCGGGCAGATTTAGATAACGCATCTTTGCCAAAAATTTCAGATTTTTTAATATTTCCAATTGCATTTCTCGTATCTGTTGTGTGGTGTGCAAGAGTTTTTTTGTTGATTCATTAAGCATGTGATTTTTTTGCGTTAAATCCGCCTTCCAACGGGCCAACTCTTCCACCATTACACTGCTAGCTAAGAATTTTGAACGCCACACTTCACATTGACCCGCCAAAAATTCGATTTGTTCGGTATGGGTGCTCAAATTATTGGCAGTATCCAACAGAGCTCTAGCCAGTTGCAATTTATCTTCGGTTAAAACATTAACGCGTGTCAGCAGATCTTCACCAACCGAGGCGACTAATAAATTTTTAAGTTCAGCATTAACTTGAGTTTGAAATTTAAACTGCGCCTGGAAGTGATCACGCTCTTCTTTGATCCGTTGAAGTTGAGCCTTAAGGTTTTCCACTTCACTTTGATCATTTAAAGCAGCTTCCGCTTTACATTTGTCCTTGACCTCTTCCATTTCTTGTGTTCTCATTGTAGACATTTGCGATACCAGTACAGTTATGTCCAAATTGTTTTTGTTATAGGGTTTTATAATTTTGGGTGTAGCAGAGCCACTTTTTTGTTTTGGCTCAATGGGGTTTACAGCTCCCGGGTATGGTTCGTATGGTATAAATTTTGGTGGTTTAATTTTTTTGTGTTCGGGTACAGAATTTAAAGGTGTCACTAGACGTGGTTTTAATTTGATTAATTCACCCTTGGGTATTACGGGAGCTAAACTACGCGTTACACACTCTGGTCTTCGATATAAAGAATGCAAACCGGGCAGTGGCGAATTATCATTCTTTTCCAATTGTGGTCGTGTTAAGAGAGTAGAACACTTTTTTCCACACTCCACTGGGGTTTGTTGCTTGGGTAGAATTTCTCTATCAGTTGTATTTGTTTTTCTTATTATATTCGTTTCGTTTGAACATTTTATTTCCACTTGTTGTTGCTCTGCTTTCGCCAACAATTCATCTTCTTCCATGCCATCACCACAAGTGCGACCTGTTGTTATATTTTTTGTTAAATCATTTTTCAATTCATAAATCTTTTCACTTACATTTTTCCAAGTGTATTAAATTTATTTCCATGATGGTTAAAAAAAAAATTCTTATTTTTTACATCATAAATAAAGTAAAATAGAAAATAGAAGTGAAAGTTCACAATTGCCGTGTAAAAGCATTCTCGCAACAATTAAAGTAGAGATGAGCACACAGCATTGAACTAGTTCAATTCAAGTAATACTGCTAACCTTACTACACTTAAAACAATATGTTATAACATTAATCAAGTTAAATTTGCTTTCAAACCAAAAGCACTTTTCCTAAATTGTACTATGCTGCCTTTTTTCATAAATCAAATACAATCATCTGTAATTATTTATATTTAAAAGTTAAAAACAGAAGTGTTGCTAAAAGTGTTGCCAGTTATAAAAAAACTTGGTGTGAATTTGCCTAGCGTTGCATGGAGCAAAACTGAAATAGTTGTCGTTGCTTTTTAATTAAATAATTTGTGATTTAAGAAATTTTTGTTAGTGTTCAAGTAATTTTATTAAAATACGTTTTAAAATTTACACAAAGCACTGCAACATACTTTAAGATCTTACAGAAAAGAAAGAAAGCAAACTAATTTCACATTACACACTATAACCACTTTGATCAGCCCAGTGCACACGTCTATTCTCTAAATATTCCAGGTTTTCATAGATTTTCCGCTTTTCCTCATCCATTAACGATGAACGTTTATATTTTTGTATAACATAACAACAACTAAACATTAGAGCCACTTGTACAATTAACCAAAATATTAAAATGGCCACTAAAAGGCTTTGATTCAAACAAATATTATCCAAATGTGAATAATCGTCTAAAAAAAGAAAGAAAGAAAAAAAAACAATCAAAATGAGTGATAAAAGCAAAAACGGAAAGTTCAAAATGAAAATGTATACTGTAACGTACCAATGCCAGCTATAAGCAAAACGCCTCTTTCGCTGTATATGAAACTGTTGGTGGTGGTGTGATTGGGACCTCTCACATGCAAATTGAAATTCAAAGGTATGACATTATCGCCATTTACAGTTGATAGGGTAGGATTTTCATTATTCGATTGATTTAATTTTATATCCTCCCACACATCCGCTAGTGTGGATATATAAACAGGATTTTGTATTTTAACAGATTGTACTTCATTTGTTGTATTCAGTAATTGTCTCCTTTTTCTACTCTTCTGGTATGAATAGCTTAAATCCCATTCATTGATGCGATGACCTGTTAAACAATTGTCTTCCGGACATTTTTCTTTACAGAAATGTATTTTCACCTCAAATTTCACCATTTGTGTTCCAGCAAATTTGAAAGCACGAAATGTAGTTCTCAATAGATTCTTGTTAGGTAAACGTATCCGCTGCAGGCTAGCAAACACAGCGGGATCAGTGGGACAGCCACGTTCATCGATAAGTAAGACATAATTTTCTCCATTTTCGGTTTTTACCACTAGAGAGGTTGCTCGAAAGTCCGGAACTGGTGGCATCTCCTTACCCGACGGCAGCTCCCTCAATTGTTGCTGCGTATACTCGGCTGCAATTTGTAATTCTAAACTCTGGCCAATTTGTACATTATCCGTCAAGTGTTTACGACCAGAATCCAATACTTGTAAGGTAATCTGGGGCATTGGTTGATAGTTGTTAATGTTATTGTACTGCAAGGTGCCTTCGTTTAGTAGAAAACTAATGAAAATTGGAAATGAAAAAAATGTCTTAATAATTAATTAGGTGTTCACCTCTTTGTGAAATCCAATGAAGATTCCAAGGCAATCGCATTGGGTGCTTTTTCATTGTCGTCCATTGTTACAGCATTGCCAGCAGAGCGTTGGTGTGTTATGGGCAATACTTTGTATGTATCGGTGGTGGTGCTGGTGGTGGCATTACTTATAACGCAGCCAACTTTTATTAAACGATCACCCTGAGTTTGTACGTTGGGGTTATTTTGTATGATTACCAAAGTTGAAATGAATATTCTGAGAAATAAATAAAGAGCAGGAGTGCGTTTAATTTCCATTTGGAACCTAATAATAAGCGTACCGTTGAAATCCTTTGGTTACTTCGTAAGCTCTTAATATACCGCAACGATTCTCTTTGGATTCATTGCCAATGGATAAACGCAGCACAGTACTCTGAGTGCCGTGGCCATCAATTATACAATCTTTCGAATGTTGACTAACATATAATTTACCACGAAACCAATCTTTCGGCTTATACTTGATCATCATTTCATTCCGAGTGCATGTAACCTGAACTGAGAGAACGAGAATAATACAAACATACTCTCACCTGAGCTATATAGTGAGCCCTACCATTCAAACATTGAACTCGCCGCATATATACGGAATTCTCGCGAAACTTTAAACTTCTCGGTCCCAATGATATAATGTCTTCGGAATGTAGCAAACATTCCGATATATTGATATTGTCGTCGTAATGGAAAGACACTCCCTGGCAATAGAATTTCGTCTCACGAGAACAAAATGTTTGACACTGCGAAAAACGTGTTTAAGTAGAGCATGATTAGAGGATCATTTTTAAAACGTTTAGTTACGTCTTTTTGTGATAATCCCATAATTTTTGTGTCCGCATAAATAAATGTACTATTGGCGTACAATTCGTATGAACATTGATTATTTTCGGCTTTTCTCGTGTGGCATTGATTCTCAATGTATTCGTCTTCGTAGGGGGCTGCACGAAAGGCATCCGGTTGTATCAGTTTATCTCTATCGCTGAGTATACAACGGCCCAAACTGGTCTGATGCTCCTTTGCTTCAGATGTAACTATTGGAGATCTGCAGCATATAATTGATTGGATTAACTTTAAAATATTTTCTCTCATTTTCACATGTATGTCAATTTTATTATGTCTCGCATGCGATAGTGTGTAGAAAAACAACAACGATCGTTTGTTTCTCATACGACATGATGAACGATTTAAGATAGAAGCGCAAACTCTTCTCCCAACGACAGGGTGGGAGGTAAATTTAGTGATTAGGATAAATGTACTAAGAATGCTTTGGCGTTAAACCCAAAACCAAACTATATATATTTTTGTAAGCAAACATTTTTTACAAATATTTCTAGTAGCCGTAGATAGGTTCTTATCGTCTAAAACCCTAATACACCTACAATCCCATCTCTTATATATTAAGTTGAAACTTAGTACATATGTCTATAATGAAAGGGTTCATCGATTTGTTAAAAATAGGCGGGGTCAGATAACAGACGCGTTCGCGATTTATAAAAAACCTTGCGCACACAATTTGATTCGTAAAGCATCAACTATAGAGAACTTAATTAGGTATATGCCACACCCACTGTTTGTATATAGAATTGGAAGTCATTTAAGATTAGTCCCAAGACAAAATTTTTACTTGTTTTGCAATAACACTTACCGGTTACGATTGTTGCGATATGATGGAGCAAAGGATGCCGACAAACATTGAAATTCATTTTCAAAGAGACAACTTTCAGCACATTGTCGCCGCGTGACTAGAGTTGGCAAAGTTTTCTTACCCTGAAATACTAAACTGTTGCCCGGGATTTTCGTCAAAATCCACAATCGTTCTTTACAATATTCAGGAACTTTGTGTGTTAAACAGAAACATAACAAATTATTCACAACTTATAAAAATAATACAAAAAATAGAAACAAACCTTTTAAGCAAGATTTCTCATAAAATATCGCCTCACTGTCAGCAATCAATGGAAGATTATCGCCATCTACTCTCATAAGGTTTTCATCTGATCTCTCAAAGTACGTGTAACCATAACATTTATTCCCATTTACCAAATGCACATAAGCTATGCAATTAACATTTTCATAACACAAACGCCAACAAATGCTGCTAACGGTATCCAAGAAGATTTCTGCATTTAATTGTTCGCTCTCCTTGTAATTTGTTGTGTTGGCTGGCGATTGTGACTTGTAAGCATTTTCGCTATTGACTTGATTCGACAGTGCTTTATGATTATTTCTGGTACTGATGATGGGATCGGATAATGTTTGAAATATTAAATTATTATCCGTCATAAATTCAGTTGGTGGTCGAAAGCCGACAATCTTTTGTAAATGCATTTGATGTAAAGGACATTTTAGGATTAGAGCATCTGGAATTATTGAGATGGCCACATCCATAACTTATTTATAAAAACATTTAATACACCATCACTTATTAATAAATTTTATAATTTGATATCTAATCATAATTAATATTAATTTTATTGTTTTTGTTGTGCTATAGAACAATTATAAGTACTCGTGTAAAACTGAATACATATCTATGCAGGATTATGTAATAAACTTACTAATACGTTGCAAGTTCGTTAGCTGCGAGTAGAACACAATCATAAGTAAAATGACGTTTGAAATCTTGACAAAGCACGATTTGTAATTTGTATTAATTTGAGACATATTTTCAGTTGTAACAGGGATTATGTTATGTTGAGACAGAGAAATTGTATTTTTTTGCAACAATTTCAATTTTTTTATTTCCTTTTTGACATTTTTTTCTTTTATAATAAAAAAAATATTTTTTTATTGAAATTTATTTGAAAATTGCCGCGTCCTCTATCTTAATCTGTATTTGGTTAATGTTAGAACTCAACTGATTTGAGTTGTAATTTCGCATCGAACAAACAACAATAATATTTGCGGTCAAGTGATGAGTTGATGAGTGTATGTAAACGCTTTTCAGGTGCAAACAATACTCTATTGTTGTTGTTGTTGTTGTTGTTTTTATCAAATAATTTCAACGATGCATTGTCGTAACTTATGATCAATATCGCGTTATAACTTAGCTATGTGTTCACAAAAGCCCTAATATTAAACTATACTATGCACACACACATACACACGTGCAAGCAAACTTTACTCCGAAGCTGTATAACGCAGAGAGAATATATGTTTCAACAATTTATAAATTTGCAATTATATCCACCTAACGGCGTAGTATTAAGTGGTGGGGAATGAAGAAAATAGAGAAAAAATATTTAAACAATACTCGAGTGAACACAAACTATTTATTTATATTAAGGGGGTGATTAAGTTAGTAAGTAAATGACGTATTAAACCATCACACGTGCGTTTGCTTAATACACAATGGTTATAAAATACAACAATAACAATCATTGAAATTGATATATAAAAAAAAAAAAACTATAATTAAGCAGTTTTATACCTTTGTTTGCTTTAGTGTGTCTGCTAACCATTGTTTGTATGAGAATTTAGAATTACAGCCTAAAACTCTTACTCTGCTGTATACGTATAATTTATGCAATAATTCATACAAAACTAAAACACGTGATAATGAACTGAACTAAAAAAAGATTCAAGATCATTTTATTCGTCTATAACTGTACATATGACACGAGTACTGTTCACATATAGATCTAAATTAAAATTTCGTACTTGCTACTTTGAAATTTTTAACATTGTTTTATTAATATATTAAACTTACGACACAAAAAAAAAACTCTCAGAATTATTAAGTTTGTTATTAAATGTTTCTCTGCAAAGATACAGTTACACATTCTTTATAGTAATGACTAACTGCTTACTTGCCTCTCTGCCTCTCTGCTTGTTTGCCTGCTGCTGTACCGTACACTTTCTTTCTTTCCGCGTGATTGCCTGCGTCACTCTCTCTTAACTAAAACAATCAACATTTCTTTCAACTCGTTTGTCTATGCGCTGTCTTGCTGTTATTACAAATATGTTACACATTTATTATGCTTTTATTGCAATTGTTGCAATTTTTGTTATTTAATCCATTCTATTTGTTGTATTTGTGCAGTATACAGTATCATATGTTGTGAGGATGTATTATAACATTTTTTTATATGCATATTTGTGTACAATTTTTAATAATGTTGTTCGGTTGCATTTTTTATCTTTTTCACTTTTTTTTGTTATCATGCGAGTTATTCATGATATTCGTAACTTATGAACCACCAATTATTTGCACATAAATGCTTCATTTTAATTTATAATATATGATGGAGCTTGTCATGTAAAATATTTATTTTAAACTTGAAATTATGTAAAATTTTTGTAGAAAAAATTAGTAATTTAATTTTTGGTAGTTTAAAAAAGCTAATCCAATATAGTGATGAGAGAGTAAACGGCAGCTGCAGATTCTCTATGTCATGTGTCAGCTTAAACAGTTGGGGATAACTTACTTCCATGACACATATTAAAATATTGTAATATTGTACTCATTAGTTAATTAAAAGCAAGTGAAAGTATTATAGTCGGTCACAAGCCCAACCCTACACCACTTGATATATTATTCACAATTTATAGTTTTTGTATGCAGATCGCTATTTAAAATGAGCAAAATTGGTCAAAAGCCACGACCATCGACAAGCAAGCTGATACGTAATGCATACTCGTAGAGGACGTAATGATGTCCCTGTCATGCCCGCCATTTGTATGTAAATGTGAAGAGCATTTAAGGTTTTTATTTATTTTTTAATTGTTTTCAAACTATATCAAAATAATTAAGAATAATCTACATTTAATGAACTAAAAATTATTAAACAAATAAAAATTGTTCACCAGAGATGAATTTCATATAATTTATCACTCATGTGTGTAAATGTATGTACAGCACTGCATAAAAGAAGATATATGTATGTACGCATAAGTAAATATATCAATGGAGTATAATGTAAATATTGTATATGGTATGTAATACAATTGACAGTTGCATAAATATTTGTATACGGTATACAAATAATATCTTTTAAATGCAAAATGTTGTACATACATGTTATGCTTGAGTGCTTCGTAACTTTAAACTTGAACTTTTTTCTATTACGTGTACTGCCACAAAATTATGCAGTTGCTTCATAGTCTTGTCATGCTTACGTCAGGTTAGATTTTATCAGAGCTGCAAATTCTCCGAAGCGATTTTAAGTGAGATGAGTCGCCTTAGGTAACTGCCGCCCTAAAGCTACGACAATTATAACACTTCAAGTGTTTTGTGGCAAACAAATTAGCGGAAATGAAAAAAAAAAAAAAACTGTGCAAATATATGGTTTTCTATTAAATAGAAACGTGTTGCAGAACCTATTAATTATTAAGAATTTGCGGGACAGGAGAGGGCGAGAAATTCCAAATTTATCATTCCATTTGTAACACTCCGTAGAAAGCTTTATAGACTTTATCAAGTTTCTGAATCCTTCTAGGCATGTGCGTCCATCTGTTTGCTCTTGAATGCTTACGATCGCATATTTTAAGATAAAAAGCTAAAGCTTTATTATTTATTTAAATTGTGCGAAATCGTTTAAAAAAAAAATTCTAACTTGTAAAAATTTCATTATTTTACGTAGATCTGTTTACCAATGACTACCAAAATACGATGGAATTTTCAAAAATGCCTTCTAAATGCGCATCTAGTCCATGGAGGCACCCATATCCGGGAATTTCAAAATCCTAACAAAGTCCGTTCTATGAAAAACTTGGCATTGCGTCTGTCAATTTGTATGAATTCTTACAATTTAGCTTATTTTGAAAGAATCAGAGGCAAAGGCGAGAGGTAGCGTGAGTGACTTACCTGACGCTAGTATTATTATCAAAAAAGCTTGAGCAGTCAGTGTTCAGTTTATAATCTAGACCAAGCTATGTTCAAATCTATTAAAAAAACACAAACATCGTTTCACATATTGGCAGCAAGTGGACATATTTCAATCAATTAAATCGATTGTCTCTCTACAAAAAACACTCCATTTATCCATCAAGAGAATGTTGGTTAAGTTGGAAGCTCGCAATGCAATTTGTGCAGAAAATTAAAGATGTTTCTTTAATTTCTGTTAATATCAGCGCTTAGGAGAAGACAGAGCCTGCACTTACGCTCCACATTTATTTACGATTTAATTTTAAAAATTCATTAGTTTTTGTGCTGCAAAAATTAAATATTGTGTCTCCAGCTAATTAGATATTAAAAAATTTAATATAAATACAATTCTGATTGATTTCTGTTTTTTGTTTTTTTTATTTATTTATTTATTTTTTTTTTTAAATCAATACATATTTTTTTTAAAAAAGCACTGAATCATTGATTTTAAACAAGTTTTTTTTTATACATACATTGTTTAAGTAGAAAATAATAGAGAGTACTAAGGTTGGGTATATAAAGTTAGAGAGAGAGAATTGATTCGGTTGGTTTTTTTTTTTTTCTAGCATGACATTTTTTCATCTCTTCTGCTTTTGTTGATTAACGTTACTTTATACTTTTTTGAGTTTTTTATTTTTTGTCTCTTTTCTTGGTGACCGTTAGTGGTTGTGTAGTGTACGAGTAAGTATGTATGCATGTACGAGTATGTAATAATAAGATTTTCACATGCTTTGTGGATTATTCCTTTTTTTGGTTTTTTTTTTTTTTTAATTTGCATTCTTTTTTCCGAGAGTGGGTGATATATATGTAAAAAGCGATTTTTAACTATTTATTACACCTAATTTTATATATAATTATAAATATTTTTTAGTGTTTCTTTTTCTTTCTTTCTTTTTTTTTTTTCTTTCTAACAAACGGTGTTTTCAGTTACAAGGATTGTATTTTTTTTTCTTTCTTTGGTTGGATTTTTAATTTATAGAAAAAAATTTTATGGTGTGAATTTTTTTTTTCTTATTTCAGCAAATGTATAGATTTTGTTGTTGTTTTTGTCTTTACAAAATATTCATTTCTCATTAAATTTTTATTATTTTATGTTTTTTATTTCTATTATTATTATTATTTTTTTTTTTTTTAAGTGAAAAGGTTGCATGAGAGCTGAAGTATGAGAGAGAGAGAGAGAGAGAGTAGTTATGAAAAGTGGAAATATTTGAAAGTGATAATTATTTAAAGGATTATATGCATAAAAAAGAACACAATTGAGAAAATATGCTATTTAAGCGTTAAGGAATACAAGTTATTAAAATAAATTTAGTTAACATTGAAAAATGCTTGTAGAACACAACTTATCAAATTTTATAACACAATTGGTTACATGCTGGCACACAATCCACTGAAGAATGATAATATATAATTTTTTTTTTTAAATTCATTATTTTTATACCCTTCACATAATATGGCAAGTAAACCAAGTTTGTCATTCTATTTGCCACACCTAGAAGGATTCGTCAGAAACTCAACAAAGTATATATATTCTTGATTAGCATCAAAAACTGAGTCTGAACTATATGTATATGTCCATGGGTCCGTGTTTCTCACGGTTGTAAATTTTAAGAATTTTATACAGTTTTAGCTACTGCACGCAGATCTTTATAAAAAATAAGCAAAATCGTTCAAAATCGACACAAATATATGTATCTGTCATAAAAATTATCGAAATTAAATCGAAATTTGGTACGCATATGTATAATTAACGTATACATATATGTACCAAAAAAAAAAAAGAACGTGATCGTGGATATCAAACGCGCCCACAAATTAACAAAAAACCATTCTCAGCGTAATCAGTCTTGTAAGCTGATACGTCACACTTACACCATTAAAAAATGTAACCAAGTACTTGCCACGCCCACCACTTGTATGTACATGTGAAGGGTATTTCATATTCGGCCTAAGCCAAATTTACTTTTCTTCATTTTTTTTAATTAATTATTTTACAATTAAAAAGAATTTTGTAATAAAAAAACGAATTATTTTTATATTAAAGAAAAGTAATTTTTTTTATTAGCCCCAATAATTTGTTCAAGCATAATACAACTCTTTTTCATGTAAGCTTTTTATTAATTATTTTTTTTTTTTAGTTTATATTAAATTCAGTTCATATTTATTTCATTTCATTCGCGCACACACACATACACCTTAATACCTTCTGTTCACGTTGAAATATTACGATTTGCTATGCAAGGTATTCATTACTAATGAGTAATAATTTATCTAACAGTTGGCAACACGTTTAATTTCTATTTTTTCATACAAGACTTTCGTTTTTTATTTTTTTTGTTTTTTTGTTTTAAGCTAAAACCATAATAATTCTGTAATAACAAAAAAAAAAAAATAAAAATAAAAAACATTTGATTAAAAAAATCTATTTTTGTGGAATGCGTTTAGTACAGTTATTAAATTTAGTTTTATTTGTGTGTGTTTTTGTATGAAAATTAATTTCTTTTTATGACATTATATTCATTTTCATTTAAAACAAAATTTTTTATTTCAAATATTTTCTAAATATCATGCTTGAATGTAAATTTCTTTAGTTACTATTCATGTAAGCGAACAATAAGATTTTTATTTTTGGTTGTTGTGTTTTGTTTCGTCACAAATAAACTTATCACAAAATGTATTGGGCGGAATGTTAGCGCGTGCATAAGTATATACTTATATACCCTCCACATAACTGTACTGTTACACTGTACACTGTACGTGTACGTGTCCGTCCGTAAGTCCTTCTACTATTTAATTTATCACTACATACTGAGATAACAATTAATCATCGAAACAATAAATTTAAAATCGAAATACTTTTCAAAAATAGACGCTACCGGCTAAAAGCCATGCCCTACATTTCAAGTTGATATGCAAAAAAGGCCTTGTTCTGCAGGAATTAAATATAAAAGAAGATAAAATCATGGTGCACGTGGTGATCCATAACCATGAGAAGGGTATACCAACAATTAATTTAATTCAAATTTAAATTTTTTCAAGTGTTTTTCTCTATGGGAATGATTAAATATTTATTAAAAAAAAAAAAACGTAATCCAGAAAAAGCTTAATGCATTTTTCTTTTTTTCTTTTTTTTTTTTTAAGTAGAAACGTAACATTAAATAAATTATCGATCGAAAGCAATTCATTGTTATTCAACACCACCTTCCACCATCTATGACAATCAATCCTCTGGATAAAATACTGTGAGAGTAATAAAAATTTTACGTAAATGAAACGTACGGAAGCTTTAGATGGAATTTTTAAATTCAGGAAAACTTTTTTCTAAATTATAACATTTTTGAAAATTTTGTTTGTTGCTATTTCACTAATAGGCATGTGAAATTTTTTAAAATATTTATAAAGAATGGTGACATTAAGTATTTTTATATCTTCCATATAAGATGGAAGGACATACTTAGTTTACAACATGCAGCAGGAGGCGTCAAAAACCCTACAAACTTGATCAGCATCAATATCTGAGTCGATCTGAATGTATCCGTGTATCGTTGTGTTGATGGCACTCTTACGGACATGAATTTTATGATATTAAGCGGAATTTTATTACGATACGTAAAATAGTTTGACAGCCATGCCCACCATCGACAAAAATCTATGTATCAATTGCAAATTGTATCAATCAACTACCAAATTGAAATTTTTTTACGAATATTTTCAATTCACATTTCGATCGATTAATTATTGAGCAGAGTCGCATAACAAACATGCCCACAATTTACAAAATAAACCTTCTTTGTGCAGAATCGAATCTGTAAGTTGATATGTGTTATAAACAGTGTTGCCACGCCCCCAATTTAGATGTGGAGGGTATTTAAGATTTGTTTTAAGCTAAATTTAGTTCTTTTCTTATTACTGTTATTATTATTATTATTATTGATTCGAAATTTATCAAGTGGCTTAAGTTTAAAAAAAAGGGAGAAAGAAAAACATTTTTGGTTAAAAATCAATTTTATGAAATTATTTTACGTAAATCGTTTTTGTTATGTTAAATATGTGTACGACTATTCGTCGTACTATGTAATGTGTTTTATTTCGTTTTACTGCTTTTTGTTGATACATT
This sequence comes from Ornithomya fringillina, assembly GCA_963978525.1. NCBI lineage: Eukaryota > Metazoa > Arthropoda > Insecta > Diptera > Hippoboscidae > Ornithomya > Ornithomya fringillina. The sequence continues at coordinate 31,694,433 of OZ021691.1, read as the reverse complement.
ACGATACATTTAATAAGCAAACGTTTACGCGTAGCATTACAAGTGCAGTTAGGGTTAATTAGGGAATAATACAAATTTTAGTAATTAACTCACATAGATTATAATTCGAGCGAAAAATATTACTTAAAAATTTATATCGAAAAAAAAAACCAAAAAAAAAAAAGAACAAAATTAAATCTGTGGCATTGAAAATTAATCTTCTATGATTTCGCTTTTTCTTTAATATGGTTTTCATTTGTATTTCGTGAGAAATATAGCGGTATTTGCTATTTGTATGCATTGTATAAGTATATGTAAGTGTGTGTCTCTCTTACTGCTTAGAGGGAGAAGCTCTCTTATAATTATGAATTGAAATTACATTTTTATCGTTTTGACTTCCCGTCAAAGCATTGCAGTTTCTACGTTCGTGTGTATTGTGAGTATTGAAGTGTGAAACATAACATTATAGATTTAAATCGACGTTGTACATATGTTTGTGTGATAGTGAGAGTGTGTGTGTATGTGTAAGGGAAGTGGATTATTTTTTGCTTTTCTCTCTTTCTCTAAACACTATAATTCTATATAAATATATTTATTTAAAAGACCATCATTTGATCACCACTACCTTCCGTACTATCTTCATCATCATCATCGTCGTCGTCATCATCATCATCGTTATCGTTCTCATCATCCTCATCATCGGACGTTAGTGATGATGCATTATTTACAACTGTTTCTACGGATAATAGTGAAAAAAAAGGAAAAAAAAAAAAAGAAAGAAATTATTAGAAAAAAATACTACAACAACAATACAATTGTATTTATGATTGTTGGCATTTATTAATATTTATAAGTTTGTATACATATGTTGACACAAATTTAATTTAAGAAAAAATCGAAGCGCATGCATAAATATTTATATGATGATATCCGCAAAGCTTTTGGTGAAATTATTATATAAATTGAATTATTTAAGTTTTCATATACTCCACATAAGATGACAAGTATACTAAGCTTATCATTCCGTTTGCAACAAGCAGAAGAAGGCGTCAAAGACTCTACAAAGTAGATGCATTCTTGATCAGCATCAAAAACTTAGTCAATCTACAGGTGTCTGTCTGTCTGTTAGCACTTTCACGATCATAAATATTGAGATATTAAACTGAATTTTTTTTAGGTACGTAGCATATTTAAGATTTGGTTGAAGCCAAATTTACTTTGTTTACTTGTTTTATATAAATATAGCAAAATAAGTGAATAATGAATGCAATGGTTTATAATTTAACTGTTATATGTGTTACAAGCGATACTTAATTGAATGATGTGCATGAAATTATATCAATAATTGACAAAGTTATAAATTGTCATTTAAGAACATTAGAAAAATATAACTTATATTTGAGTTGGACATGTTCTAAACATATGCTAACAATTAATTTTTACAGGTGAAAAAAGATTTTGTTGTTCTGATGGTAGCAAATTGCAATCATGTCATAGCTACAAAATGTATGACAACGACGACAACCACAGCAATAATAACAAAAACAACAACAATAAAAGTAATAATAATAATAATATGGAAGAAAAGGGATAAAGGAAGATGTTATAAAATATGAAAACAACAACAACAAAGAGAAGCAATAGAAGACAACAACAACAATAAGTTAGTTCCGTAATTGGTTTTGCGCAATTATTATTGTTGCCTGGTATTTATGATCATTTCCAAATATGTATATATATTTATGTATAAACACACAAACAAACATTTAATTAAAACGTTGTCAACTAGTTTGTAATATTTATTTACATATAATGTGTATCACACCCCGCCCCTTTCCTTTGTGAATACGCACATAAAAGTGCAAATAATTTTCAAATGAATTGTGCACATGCATGCATCTGCATGTTTATTTATATGTGTCTGCGCGTTATATCCTATAACACATAAATTTTCACAGTTATTGAGATATGTTATAATGAAATATTCCCCGTATGTGAGAGTATAGCTGTTTTTGTACCATTCATTCTCTCTTTATAGCAATCTGTCTCTTGTGCTCATAAATTATTCATATATTTCAGAACTCATTTATTATAATTCTATGCATATGCACATAAACACACACATACTAAGCATGTTGAAGAGAATTTTATAATTTATATAGAAAATTTACGTATGTATGAGTGAAGAGGTGAGATCAATTAAAATGTATGTACCTTCCATTCAACTAATGTGTGTACGCAAGTAAGTTATTGTACTTACGGTGACATCTTGACTTTAACATGTTTATTTATACTTGTTCCGCACAAATAATAAATATATGCCCGATTAATGAAAATAACTCTGGCTTATATTGTGGATTCAACAAAATACAAAATGCATGCAATAACAGCCGCAAGCCTATTCACATGCTTTACTGTGCTCTTAATTTATGTTTACATCTAATCAGGTTATAATGTGGGTGTGTGAGAAGGAGATGGAGAGATTAAATCAATATTTACCACAATTAGGTTTTCCTCGTGTACGGGTGTTGGCGAATTCAACGCCGTGCTTATCAACGCACCAGCATACACCGACCGAATTATGGCACTGTGTGGATTTGTAAAAACCCTGCACATCACAATCGGGTGCATAAGCTCCTGCCAAATATACAAAATGAACAAAAATCATTTATTAAATGTTATTCAATTAAAATTTCGTATATTCGCAATTTTGTCAATGGATAGCTGGCAAGTGGAATGCCCCACAAGAACTTCTTTTATGACCTACACAAACGAACGCCCAAGTGTTGTAATAAAACTTTTGTCATAAATAAGATTCTTGTGGTTATACCCTGCATCATGTGTGTGTTGCCATGATACCACGACACGAGATTTTTGTTGATGTTTATGACGCCAGCTTAAGTTACTTTCGCGTAGTATAGTATGTCACGGTGTGTGTAATACTTTAACTTACAAAGTTATATCATGTGGAAGGTATCAATACAACGTTTAAACCATTTAACACCCTACACTACTCGTACTTACTTCCACAAATTATGTTCTAATTAGTTTTAATTGTATCAGTAAAGGCGGGGCATTGTCACTTCGTGAAATATCGTTCGACATATCGAAAGGGGTTCTAAAAATAGTCCAATTGGTTCCAAATTCGGTACAACCCATTATAAAACTAATTTTCTATTTTTCACCAAATTGTGTCAATATTTTTGCAAAGATGATGATTTTTATGAAAAAAAAAAAATAAAAATCCCAATAATAGCGATGATGTCTTAAAGCAATTATTTTTAATAGAGAAGTAGAGGAAAGTGTGCACCTGTACCTATCTCACCTGCAAAGTCGCCAGAAATTCTCCGGCGAACTGCAGCACAGGGACGATCCGTTTTCTCAAAGCAACGGCACCATTCTCGCGTATTTATTGAATTGTCCTGATCCAAGTCACAGGTGTCAATGAACGGCTTAATGCATCGTTCGTTTTGATCATGCTCTAAGTCGTACATTTCCTGGAGTGATAGATAGCCGTCATTATTTAAATCCAAATGACCAAACATCCATTTAGCTTCGGTTTTACAAGCGGGCGGAAAGTGTGCCTTTGATTTTTGTGTATGCTGACGACGCCTTTTACTATCCGCCATAATAACAGAGAACCAATCCAATAAACGATTACCAATGGCTGTTAATTGTTGTGGCTTGCATTCGGCTGATTTGGAAGGATAGCCTGAAAAAGACATGGAATTCAAATCAATTGGAAAGGAGGATGACTTATTGCTTTAACCGAACCAGAGTTAAATGGAAGAATGTCAGTGTGAGAGAGAATGATGATGTGTAGCTTACCATTGTTGATGTTGTTGTTTTTCTGATATCTTTGTGGCTTCTCAACCACTTCATTGTATCCACGTATCTTATGCTTATCGTCCTGGTACTGTTGTGCATCCTACACAAGTTGAATAAAAACAATTAAGAAAACTAACTTGACTTGGACCAAATTTTAAATATCCCCCACCCCACATCCATATACAAACAGTTGATGTGGATGGTTTGATGATTACGCCCTTTAGTAGTTTATGTATATTTTTTAAGTATCACGTACATTATTAGCTCGTGATTGGAGTTTTATGTTGATTTCTTTTTAAAAGTGTTTGTTTGTTGTTTGTTGTGTCTTTCTACTAATTTTGTTTAATTCAAATAATGATCTACGCACAAAAACCAGAAATTTCAGATCAATATCCTAAAAATGTACAACCGGACACACGGATATTTATGTCTAGATCGACTCTGTTTTTTATGCTGATCAGAAATATATACACATTGTAGGGCCTTTGACGCCTCCTTGTTAACAAACTTAGTATATCACCCATCTTATGTGGTGGGTATGAAATCAAATCTTGAAGGGGCCTTCAAGATGCATAATGGTCGATTTTGGCCTTTCTCTCTTTTTTTACTTTTTTAAAGGTATTGCAAATACTTTGGAAAAGTGACTTAGCCGCGCCGCATATAATGAAAGAAGGCGTTTAAGTGATAAAGTTATTCAATTTGTTCCCCCCCCTCCAACGCACGTGTTAAAATGTTGACAATCATTACAATCTTCATCTTCGCACATGAGTAAACAAATTAATGCCATCCAAGTAAGAAACCGTAATACCACCGTATAATAATGGCAATATTTTAAAGCGTACAATGCCGCGGGGGGGGGGGTGGGGGTGATGTACGATATTTACCTTCTTGTAAGCGGTATACTTGAGATACTTGTAGTGTTTGTTGTCGTATTTAATTTCCTCAGGCGTGAATGTGAATTGAGCATTGATGTGATTGTAATGACGATTGTTGTCATCCTTGTCCTGTGGTTGTATGTATGACATAGCAACACCATCAGTAACAGCAGCAGCAGCAGTAAGGGTAACGGTAACATAATAACAATAATGATGAGGGAAATAATTGTTTGGGTGTGTGTGTGTTTGTTTGTTTTTGTTTGAAGCGGAATTCAAAAGAAGGGATAATGATGTTAAACAATATTGTTGTTGTTGTTGTTGATTTTATGTTGCGTAGTTTTGTTGTACATTAACCAACAAGTCACAAAATATAAAACGGATGTAGAGAGAAATGAAAAAGAGCATTAATTAGGATTTGTAGATGAGAGAAATGGAAGAAGATAACCGTATATTTAGGGAAGAGTAGTACTCATGCACTCGAAATGATTGATTAGAGTAAGAAAAGTTCTTGTGAGGTACATAATATCAGCAGCAATAACTCGGTATAAGAAAAAAACTAAATACGGCTTAATTCAAAACCTAAGCACTCTCCGCATGTATATTTAAAAAAAAAAAAAAAGGGTCCAACAGGTACCTAATAAAGCTCCTTAGTAGTTAAATGGTCACCTCATGTTATAATGTCAGTGCTTTATTTCACTTAAATACAGAAAAATTCACCGAAAGGCTGTCGGACATACGGACATTCTTTCAGATTTTCATTCTGATCAAGAACACTCTACAAAGCATACACCTTTATAGAATGTTTAATAACTCTTCTGGATGTTGCAATATAAGCTTCACAATAATTATTGACCCAGTGTTTTGCGAATGTGTGTTATTGTGTAGAATTTTTCGTTTCGTTTGCTGTGTGCTTGACTTACATCCATTATCGTATTAAATTCATTGTTGTTGCTGCTACTAATAATATTATTGTTACTGTTCTTTTTGTATTGCTGTTGTTGCTTTTCCTGTTGTTCCTCCATATTTAATTTCTTGTATTTAGCATTAAAGACATTTTGTCGGTCGCTAAGCCTCTGTAAACGTTTGTCATTGATGTTATCTGTAAAGTAGAAAAAGAGAAGAGAAGAGAAGAGCAGAAATATCGAATGAACCATTAACGGGAATATATTGTAGCATCAATGTAGAGGCTTTTAAATGAATGTGTGGGTGTGTGTTTTTTTTTGGTTTTTTTGGTTTACTTTTTAATTATAATTCAGTTTGCAAGCCTTCGTATGTAAGTAAATTTATTTTAATTACTTATTGATTGAAGCAGTTATTTCACCATTATAGTTAATTGTATGCTGCAGTCTGTTCCATTTTTATTTATTTATTTATTTATTTTTTTTTTCATAAGAACGTTATGGCTAGAAATGCAATGAAGCGTTTATAATAATATGAGAGGATACTGTCATAGTAAATTAAACAGTTGGTGTCAAAAGTAAGTTTTCATGTTGAACCTACCATAAAGAGACCTTTTGTAATCGTAATTGGGTAATAAAGAAAGTATAGAAAATTTATCTCGAGACATAATTCGGGGCTCAATAGCTACTAAGAAAACAAAAAGCTATATAAACGATGGTCCAAAAATATGTCATTTCTGAGTTAAGGCCAAATACTAAATAATGTTACGGAACTTGTGCAAGAGTGTCCCGACATGTAGGACTTCTTACCACTGACTATTGTATTGTATTGTATGCCACAACAAATTTGTCATAGTTCGGACCTGAGCAATTTAATTAAATAATAATGAAATTTAAATCTGAATTTAATAACCGCATAAACGTTTAATAATCGTGACACCGAGTTGGTAGGTGGCGCGTATACCATAAAATGCGTTAAATTATAAGCTCTTAAAAACAATGCATTGAGCATAATTAAATAATTAGCATCATAAGGGTATAAACTGTTACCTCATTGTGTTTGTTTTCGGTGACACTCACAATCATTTTCCAGCGTAAATTAAATAAATACACACTTTAATCGCATGGTGTTTGGGGGTTTGGCATATAACAACAACAGAATGCAACAACCACAAAAATATTTTATGACCAAACTTGAGGTATGAAAAATTAGCATGATTTTAATTTGCACAAGCTTAACACCCTCTCTATAGCCATCGCATACGAAACGAGAATACTCGTTAGTTTGTTATTGCATTATGCAAATATTAGAAGGAAGGTTTCATACTCAGACATTCCATAACACATACAATACATATACATTCTTCATTAACATTGAAATCTAAAACGATTCGAATTTTTTTGTGACATTTAGTCTCATATTTAAAATGGATCAAATCGGTTAAATTGCGGGCTTGCAATTGATAAAAATGTCTCAGGAATACAAAAAAACAGTTGAATTTAGTAAATTTATTTTCATTTGCTCTATCAATGGGCGTGTCCAAGTTACAGACACGCTTACAATTTATAATCTCTTATTTGTTCGTTTTCGAGGGAATCTTTATATATAGAAACCAGCAAGCAGTTCCCGCTGCTGGCATGAACGATTCATAGCACAAAGCCGCACCCTATAGAACTGCCCTTAGGTATTACTTTCGCGGGGGACGGTTACCATTAAAGTGCTAATTTTCTGTGGCGTTCTTTGCTATTCTAGCTTACTCATGAAATCCGTAGGATTTTCTACATCTGGTATCGTAGACTTCTTTATACTGAAATGCGAACAGGGGTAGAAAACATGAATTATACTGTCCTTCATTCCCTTGCAAGATGGGTATAAAGAGGAGTGGTCGTACCTTAACTTGTTCAGGTAGGTCCTACATTCGACGGCCGTAATAACTTGCCCAAGTTTTTTATGCCGCAATGTTTGAAATTAGTAGAAGAGCTGCCTGAGGCCTTTCTCTGTCACCGGGTTCAGGATATTTGTCTTTCTATCCCTTTTTTTATTATTTCTATTATAGGCTGGAGACTAGCGGATTTTCTTTGATCCGCTTGGGGAATAGATCCAACTACAACTTTTGCTGCATTTTTTTAAATCGTTCTGAATCCGTAGATTGTTCATGAGAACTCATGCTTTAAATAGAACCCATTTCTTACTTTTTCTTATCTGGTATGAAATTCAATTTTTGAGGTGAAAGTGTGCACATTTGTATATATGCCACACCCACATTCACTATACATAACAAAGAGTATTTACGATTTCGTTGTATACCAAATAAATGTAATTTTTTGTTTATTGTCTACAATTATGCTGTACTTACACAGAGAGGCAAGTGATGAGAGCGGTGCTAGCGGTGGTGATGGTGAGATTTCTCTTCGAATTTTGCTAACATTTGTGCTTATGGTGTATTTGCGTATACCACTCCCATAATAATTTATGCACAATAGTGACGTTTTGTCATTGACAATGTGAATATATGCGTGTGTGTGTGTGTGGTATATATCTACGTGAGTACGCTTAATAAACAATGCACAGATATACGGCACTAAAGTGAAAGCTGCGAGCATCCCACAAAGCCAACTCGGCCTGACATATATTGCAAATGTGTTTGTGTGAATACGTTCCATTCGTTCACAAAATCCAGCCTCAGCTAAGTGATTGTCGCTATGCTTACGTTTGTACAAAGTACAAAATTTTTACCATACCTCCCGCTCTTTATACACATAACTGTGCCTCACTCGTAATGCGGCAACATTTTATATCTTTGTTTCAATTATACAACTCATTGTGCATACGACATGACTGACACATATACTCATATATAGCAAGAAAGAGAGAAAGTGAGAGGGATGGGGAAATTTGCTCTTTCATGGATTTTGTGTTTTAAACTCTGACTGGGTGTTGTTATAACAAATCAGGAAGTTTTTTTCTTTGAATGGAATTAAAAATTAATTTACTGCTCTGTAGGGCACAAACACTATAAGCATTGTCCAGGGGATTTGTATCATTAGAGTTTAAAAACAAAAACAAAAACAAAATTCTATTTAATCGTTGTAACCAATAACAAAAGCGTTATATTATAATAAATTTTTTTTTGCGGTTACGTTGTAAAGAATTCCACATTTGTTACCGTCAATGATTACACTTGATTACAATGTATTTACTAACACATTGCGTCACTTAATCAGAGATTAACATTTTCTAAACTAAACATCATCTCATCAAACTTCAAAATTTTCAAAAGGGAACAAAAAATGAGAAAAAAATTTAAAAACCTGAAGAATGTGCAATGACAAGCTCTAACTAAATCGCGTTCGCAACAACACACTCATGCATTATAATTGCATACAGTCATACTGTGTATGTGTGTAGATATATGAACTTACCTTTGCATGGACAAAAGCCTTTGCACGAGATCCGTATAGTGGTGGAATGTATGCAATTGTGATAATCTAATCTGCACAGTGATGAATATGTACGATTATCGTTGCCACAAAGGAATGTTGGTTTGACCACCGCGCACGGTTTACAGTTGCTGCTTATGTTTAGCCAGTAGTAGTGAGTAGATAACGACAGTTATAGAGTAGAGAGACATTCATTACAGCATGGGGTTGAAGTAGATGAAAGTTTATGAAAATTCAAAAAGAAATTTATTAAAAAAATCATTTCTTTACATTAAATATTTTTAAATTTATTTTCAATTGGATTTGTGATCACTTTTTCAAAATGTGTTAATGTTTCACTCCTTATAAGGACAGGCCTTTCGTTTACAACTCTATAAAGTCTTGATCAGCGTAAAAATCGGAAGCGTTTTAAAATATTCTTTTGTAGGCCCGTGTTGGCACTCTCCCGATGGGCGAGATATTCAACCGATCGCTTTTTAACAACATATTTATTTTGTTATATAAATTAAACAAAATTAATTATGATTGCCACGCCCATAATCGACAAAACTCTATCTAACAGTCACAACAACATAACCTTTGAATATAAAATTTCATGCATATACTTAAAATTAGTATAATAAGCAAAGTGGCGAAAAATAGTCATTGTCGCATAACAAACAGGCCCACAAAATTACAATAAACCCATCCAACATGAAATATATGCTACCAAAGGATATAATACGTTCCCTTTAATTCGCATACTTGGCCCAAGTCACATATTACTGTTTACTCATTTTTATATGAGAGTAAATTAAGTTTGGAATTCGGCTTACAACGGTCAGAAGAAACGCGTCAGAGAAAATAGGTCATGATCCACTCCCACAAGCGACAAAAATCTATTTATCTGCCAAAAAAAAAATTAGCTTCGAAGTTGAAATTCAGTACACGTTCATATAATTTCTCCATCCATCAATATGTCAAAAGTGGGACACGCCCACAACCGTATTTAGCGTAAAGTTGTAGGCGGTGTAATCATCTATGTACATGCCATGACCACTGTTCATATGTAGATGAGGAGAGCATTTAAAATTTGACCTACAACTATTGCTACAGAAATCCACACATTTTACATTTAAACCAATTCGATTCGATATACACATGTTATTAGATTTACTTTAATATTGTTACACACACTGTCTCTTTCTCTTTTTCTCCCACTGTAATCCATTCCATAACCATTTAGTTAGTGTGCTTTTTGTGTTTTGATTACATTTCAATATCAGGTTAGATTGGAAATTTTTATAACAATTGTTTGTATTTTTATAAAAGTTGTTTCTACATAGTGTACATGTTTGATGTGAGATTTCAATACTGATTTGTTCGTTAATTTTCAACAATAAAAATCAAATCTATAGATTAGCTCTCTGTACGCCATACATTGAATGGGTAGCAAGCACATAGTAGGTAGTTTTTTTTTTCTAATCGAAGTTGAACAAAACAAAACAAAGCGAAGCAAAAAAAAACGTTTTTGCATAAGCGATGCATGTGTGTATATATATGTATCGTTTTCTTTATACATTGTATTGTATGCATGTGTGTTTCAGTGATGATGTCGACGTTTATTGTTGACAGCATCAAAACAATTGAAGCTGATTTGAATTGAACATCTTTCAACATATCGTTGACACACTCTTGTGGACTTTTTTTTTAACCTCTCTCTTTCAATAAATGTGTGTTTGTGTATGTGTGTGTGTGTAACTGTATTTAAATTATAAATATGACAATAAAAGAGTATTTAACGGAAAGGAAAACAACAGCAACTACAGCATTGAATTCTATTGTTGTTATTGTATTATTGAGAGTTTTTTTTTTTTTTCTTTTCTTCTATTTTCTTTTCTTTCCATATAATAAGTAGGTCGTTGTCCCCTCTGCATCTCTTTCTCTCTCAGTTACTTAAAAAAAAAAAAGGTTAGCACGTATTGTATTCGAAGCGGTGATAATAGTTTGGTGAATTAATTATGGGAATTTGTCAACTTTGTGAACTCTTTGAAATATATAATCATATGACATAAAAATGAAATTTATATTATTTCTCATTTAATAACTTTTATCACATACATCACTTTGTCAGAACGTCTGCAACGCCCATAAGAAGCCGACGAACATCAAATATTGAATCAGAGTATCCATATCTGTATGTCCATATGTTTACTTGTGTGTGTGTACTATGATCGCAAAAATTGAGTTAATACTTCCAAATTTGATAATTTTCGTATTTTGTTAAAGTAATTTTTAATTTCCGAATTACTCATAAAGTATGAAAGATGTTGTTTAGAAGGCTTTAATGAAGTTTAATATTCTGTTTGCACAACCCAGAAGGAAACCTCGAAGAACCTAAAAGTAAAAGTATATAAGTCTCTGTATCCACCAATATTATTCTCCGAAGCAGATAAAACGTTAAAAATTGATTATTATACTACAATTGTTTATTTATATATATATATAAGACCATCTTATATCTCAATTATCCTTCATTCGATATTATCTACCATTGATTATCTGCCCGCATTATTCTTGTGCAGTACAGCCATTTACTGATTGGCAGATGCATGCATTTATTTTAAACCTAGTTTACTGTTAGTGAGTTGTACAAGTATTCTCTTATTTCTCCCGCGTGTGATTGTATTGATTGTTTTCTTTTCACATTTATGTGTCTGTGGTAGGTATTAACGGTATTTGTTGTTTCTTTATACACAATATAGATGTAAACTCTCGTTTACCTTTATTTCTCAATTTTTAGAAATGTTCATTTGCTTTTATACGCAATTTCATTCAATTTTTTTTTTTTTTTATTCCGTACACCTTCGAACGGCAAACCTCAATATCCACTATGGGGTAATTTTATTCATTTCTCATGCTTGTATTATACGCTTTTGCGGATACACTTGAACTGCTCTCTTTCTGCGTCACCCTCCATGTCTTGGTTCTATCTCATGCGCTAAATAAAAAATTTTAAAATATACATCGCGTTTGTTACCTTGCCGTGTATGTACTCGTATTAATGGTAACTTTTTTTCCATTACTTTTTAATAGTAAAAGCGAGGGGGGGGGGGGGGGGGATATTGAAAAGTGTTTGTTTATACACACATAAGTACTTGTACTCTCTCTCTCTTCTAAGTGAATTTCGCTGCATTGCCGTTTATTATATATGACTGGGGCCAAATCTTAAATACCCTTCACATCTGCTTACAAATATTTATTTGTAGCTCATGCCATATCAGAGATATCCTTCACATTTAAACTAAAAACTAACGATTGTGCTCTTTCTTATTAACATTTATTAAAGGCCAAGTTGAATAGTGCAGAATATCCGATTTTTTTGCAAATTGTGGGCGTGTCTAATATTCAATCAAGATTTTGTTATTAATTTGATTCACTTGCTAAGAATCGTAAGAGTTTCTTTTCATAACTGCAAACGGAATAACACATCCTTAGTCCTAGGACAATGTGGAGGATATAAAATTTTTATGTGACATATTTAGTAAACAAGAGTTTTTCTCTGCTTATTTCTACTCCCTATTTGGACATGTTATTGTATTGTTCCGTGACTCTGTCTTTTACACAATTTGATACCTTTAGCGGTTTATTATTTACAGTTTTGGTGATTTACCACCATTTTAATTTACTTATGTATTCTGCACTGCACTGCACTGAAGGCGGACGGCGAACAGTAGAGTTGGTGCCATATATTTTGTTTTCTATAAATTCGTTATCAATTTTCATTGTACAATTTTATGTGCCATAAATTTATATACTTTGTAGCAGAGGGAATATTTTAACCGAAAACTGCAAGAAACACATTTTTGTAAAGTAGATGTACATCCGTACATGCATATGTATCTGCTCCCTTAAGGTACTATTGGAGTTGCCAAAAGTCATTGAGTATAAAGCAGTTTCCCATAAATATTGCAAGAGTAAAAAGATATACGTAAACGTGCACACAAAGGCAGGATACTTGTAGAATTCGTTTTGGCAAAAGACGATAATTTTTTTATGGTGATCTTTATCTTTTTTAAGGACTCTGTTCGATTTTCTAATCAATTTTGCTTCAGAAATACATAAAATTTACATTGGATCGTTATAATTATACTTTGCAGCACTCTGCAGCAAAGTTTAGGTTAAGTTACAAGAACATGCATTGGCTCATAGAGGAATCTTATTGAAAATAGATCGAATCGGTCCACTTTTAAAACCCCTCCCCATATAAAGTTCTATTATGAAAGGTTTTATTGGCCAAAAAGTTGCAATTTTTATTATATTTTGACAAAATTTGGTGAAATCTAATTAATTTGCTTATTTGATACACAATATAATAACTATTTAGGGTGTAATCAAGTACTTGGCACGCCCACTGGAGGTGGACATAAAGGTTATTTTCTTCTCAACATTGAGCGGATCCTTAATATTATCTTTTGTCAATTATAGTAAACCTCGAATATATTATTCAGCTTGTATCGTTCATTTCTATCAGGTATCTTTGCCTCTATTCGCATTACAACATGTTTGTTTATTAATATGCGAATAGCAAGATGCGTTTTATTACAAATTCAGACAAACTAACGGTAAATTGTAGTAATTTTCCATAAATAAACACAAAGTACGTTTCATATAAACTTAATCGTTGAACAGAAAGGCAAACATCCCAACATCAGCAAACCCCAGCCACAATATGTAATAAAATATATGTGTGTGTACGTATGTGTATGTTTATATGTAATAATATAATCTGTTATATTTGTTGTTGTTTGTTTTTGTAAATAATTATCTGCATTATTTCATGTTTCACTTTCCTCCGCAATTCAGGCACATTTTCGCATATTTTGTACACACTTCTGCATAAATGAGCTCTTAAATGTTAAAATATAAATTCATACAGTTGCAGTTGTTGTTATCCGTCTCTTTCTCTTTTATTTGATATTTTGGTGAATTTTTATACATAAACACACACACACATACACTTACATGCACGCTTAATACGGTACCACATAATCCCCTTCAGTGAGTATGCGAAGAGAACGAAACCGATGACTAATAAAATTTCATGGAAGCGTGAGTAGTGCAAGTGTGCACTTTTATATAAACAACGTATGCATGTGTGCACATATAATTATATGTACGCGCCTGGTACAAATTGTACAAACATTGAGCGATACATTACTGTCATAAATAACAGCAAATAACCCAGAGTACATGCTGGCATGCTGGCCTGCATATGCAGTGCAGCTGGTAGCTGGGTGACTGGTAATGCAGGAAGAGGGTGTCTATCGTACTGCTATACATGTTTTTTATATTTATATACTACTAGATTGTTTTAGTTACAAATAAGTTTCAAGGGTTTTCCGTTTGAAAACTGAAATCGCGTGTTTGCGGTACATTATGGCGATGCCAGGGCTTGTAAGCGGGCAGGCGAGCAGGCGAGCAGCTATAATTGTGATATTTAGGTTTAGGTCAAATGAAATTGAACTTTTACTATAAACACACCCACACGCACAAACATCATTTTCATTAAATTATTACAAAACTACTGCATATAGCGGGTAAGTGAAAAATTATTAGTTCAAGGAAAACTTTAAAATAAATCAAATAAAAGCAATGCTGCTTCATGTGACCTTAATGGAAACAAAAACCAAAAATCAAAACTATAAATTATATGTAGATTTAGTTAAAGCCAAATTTAGCATATTTTGGACTCTTTCAGTATATCAGTGGGCGTTGCTTAAACACTTTTACGCACTCTTCTAACGTTTATTAAAAGACAAGTTTTTTATAAATTACAGCAAATCAACTTTTGAACCCGTAAACCTTCCAGGAACAGACACTAAGATACAAAAACACCGTTAAGTAGCAGTTAGTGCCGCTCTCTCCTTGTCTTGCTATAAAAAGGTGTTTAGTGGAATCAACAACTGAACCGAACTTGACCACGCGCACATTTTTTTAGCTGGGAAGACAAAAATCCTCGTTAAATAAAGAAAAATTCCGGCCATTATATATGTTGCATCAAAGTAAATATGGTTGCTCCAAGATAAAAAACTCATTCTTTTCAACCCGACACAAAACAAAACAATTCTAGTACAATACTTAACATAATACATTCAGATAATATTTGTGGACAATACTTACTCTTCCTCTTCGTCATCGTCACTTTGTTGTTTGCTATTATTGTTGTTATTGCTGTTGTTGTTGTTGTTGTTGTTGTTAGCATTATTGTTGTTATTATTGTTACGATTTTGTTGACTGTCAGGATTGTTATTATCGTAAAAAACATCATCTTCTTTAGATTCCATTTCCTCCATTTTATTGTTCAGTAAATTTTTTGCTCCATTATTAGCTACCACTACCGCATCAATGTCATCCAATATGTTGTTGCTTTTGTCATTATTATTATTAATATTACTATTGCCCATAATGATATCATCATCCCTGTTGCGATCCAATATTTCCAATTCATCTTCTTGCGATTCTTCATCACTCTCATCATCATCATCATCGTCGTCGTCGTCGTTATCGTTGTCATCATTATTGTGCAAATCATTATTGTCTTGGATTTTACTTTTATTCATTTGCTGTTGTTGTTGCTGTTGTTGTTGTTGTTGTTGTTGTTGTTGATGTTGATTGGTATGATGTTTGGCTTGTTCTTCCAAATATTTTGATTTCGTTATGATTTCCTCTCTGTTTGTAATCATCATAAAAAGTAGAGAGAAGAAAAACAAAACAAGAAAGAAACGTAAGGTATGAACATGTGAATAAGATTAATGGAAGAATATTCATCAATTTTTTCCCATTGAATGATTTTCATCCACAGAATGGGAGTTGTAATCGTTAAAGTGTAATTGAAACTTATTTATGGCACGAGAACGGAATGCCAGAAATGTGGTTTGACTCGTACCGATTTTTATGTAGTTCCTTTTTGGAGACACACACAGCACTGTACTCGTTCTCTAAGAGACAAATTTCCCTCTTCTTGCAGTTTAATGGACGGCATAGATCACCTGTAATAATATAAGAGGGAAAGAAAAACAATAAAATTGAAAATTGGAACATTTTCAATAATGATTATATGATAAAAAATGTTTCCTGTTTACAAACCCCCATCAGCCCATCATCAGTTGAAGGTGTATGGTTAAGAAGGGGTTCAGAAAGAAGGATGTGGACTTGGTTCACGGCCGAGGGGTGTTAAAGATTCGACTTAAGCCAAATTTAAGTTTTTTTATTTATTTATTTTTTATAAACCCAAAGCACTTGTTAAAGCGTTCCAGTCATGAACATTTCTCTCAACACTATTCACAATTTTTCCACCACTTAGGGTAAATTTTTAAACACTTATACAAAATAAAAAAGTGGTTTGCTTTTGTTTTTGTTGTATTTTTGAAAACTTTACGGTAAAAAGTTAGACCATTCAAAATTCAGGTCACATGAATTTCTAACTGCCTTAATATGTTAGAGCTGCGTAAGTAAGTTCGCTTCACTTCACAGTTATTCTCATTCTTGTACATATGCATGCATCATGCTTGTATGGAGAGCGCAGTTTATTTGGTTTGTTTAAAGGTTGTTTACATTTTGTGCAAGATAATAAGTCTTTAACCATCAACGATTCAAAGGTAAATCTTAAATTATTATCAATGTGAATATTTCGTATAGCATACCGTGAGGCTGATAATTATTCGTTTTATTTGTGCTTTTAAAAAAGACAACATCACATGAAAGGGCTACATTTAGCTTAAATGTAATATTGAATACCCTGCATACCGTTTGTAAATCAATATGGGCGTGGACTTTATATACTCATCTCCTCAACCTCTTATAGTAAAGAAATACTCTTTACTCTATACTTTTTAATGACTACTCTTTACTACAAGAGTTGAACCATCAAACCATGTCTGTTGGTCCATCTCTTTGTCCATATAAATTTGTTTTTTGAAACATTTTGCTGAAATTTGATATAAAGATCATCTTGAATAAGAAATTAATTGATCAATTTTTAGAAATTCTCTGCGATTATAAAGCAAGTCTTTATGTGTATATTTAAAATTCGCTATTCTTTATATTTTTCGACACAATTTGGTACAAAATAGTTATTGTAGTCAAATTTAGACTCGATCGGACTATTTTTAAAACTGCTTTTCATATAATAATATTTTAGGACATGACAATGACTCACGTTTAGTGAGCATAATTTACAAAACCATGTGGAGTAGGGTATTAAATGGCCGCCCTGAACCGACTATAACATTTCCACTTGATTTTACCTATATATTTGATCGTATCTTTATATATTAACCTAACGTTTGAATTCTGCATTAAAGAACCTGTGCGTTCCTTTGCCTCGCCCATCTTTTGCTCATCAATAAATGACTTAATTTTAAACATCTAACTTTACAACTTAATTTTGGTAGCTAATCGAAAGAATTTTAATGATTGTGGGCGTGGCTATCAAAAGTTGAATTTCGTTACCATAACCAAAGTGTTCAAAAATGCTTTAAAATTGATAAACAGAGCGTTTGCTTTAATTATCTGTATATATGTATATGTATACATATATAGCGTTTGCTTAAATGTTTACTCACTAGATGGATCGTGTATCCAACGTTTCCGTTCACCATTGTTGCTGTTTGTGACGCCGCCGCCGCCGCCGCCACCGCCGCTTTTTGTTATCAATTGTTGTGCATTTTTATTAATCTGCAATAAATAAAATTGAGAAATAAATAATAACAGGAAATATACAACTACAACAACAACAATAATAAATAATAATAATAACAATAACAACATTAATTCGCTTTATAAAGAGAATCATATAAAAATGCACACATTTTTATGAGTAATACAATATAACGAATTTAAGTGTGGGTTTGTGTGTGTGTGTGTGTGTGTGTTCACGTGTACATGCATAAGATAAATATATTATCCTCTCACGAATAATTGCTCAAAATAACAACAATCATAATATGGAATATGTATACATGTGTATGCATATGTATGAGTGGATGTGTAATGGTATTATTGAAAATCCAATTAAAGTTATAAAAGTGCTGCTGCTGCTGTTGGTACTGTTGTCGCTGGCAGCAGCCATGATTGCTACCATTTTAATATAATAACTGTACAAATACTTTATTATTATTGTTGTTATATTTTATTTGTATTTTTTTATCTCACTTTGTCACTGTCACACTTCTGTATAAAAGTGTTTTTCTCTTTTTATGGTCGGATTTTATATGTTGTGTGTGTTATACATGTAGAGTGTTTTTGTTATGTATTCATTTTATGAGCTTAAGGGGGTATATGAGTTTTGTTTAAACGTTTGTAAATTCTAGAAAACACACCAAAAAGTTGTTGATCAGCAAGCCGATCTTCTGTCCGTTCGTGGGTCCGTGTAGTAGGCTTTTCTTTTTACCACTCGCCACCAACATTGAAATATCTTGCTAAAATTTTTGTGAGACTTTACAATGCATAACTTGACGCGCGATATATATGATAATTTCGTGTGTGTGTCCGTATATCCGTCTGTTATCGACACTCTCAAGGTCAAAAATTTATGCCAAAAAGTGGGCACGATTGCATAAAAAATTTACTTGACGAAAAAGCATAATACATACCGTCCATCATGGCGGAGATAACGGAGGGTTAGTCTAAGTCAAGTTAATTTTTGGAAAAGTGAGTAAAAAGCTTTTTCATAAATTTACTATACTGCTAACTCATCCAATCTCTGCTATCTCTGTCTTATGATATGTTCCGTTATTATCATTATCATTCTTACTACTACTACTTACTTATGTCATTTTGTGCTCAGACTCTAATTTACTGTAAATTTTGTTAAACTCAGTGGATTGTAACAGTAATAGCCGCCTTTAAGAGAATGAGAGTGTTGGTGTGTACAAGCATATTATAAGAACATGAGCTTAAATGTTTTACATGTAAAATATCGGCTCTTAATGGCGAAAGGTTATGTACTCACGCACATACTTTATGGAAATCCAGAGGCCTTTAGGAACATCAATGGTATTTGCAGTGAGTGTTTGAGTTACAAACGCTATTCAATGGAAATTTACATAACGCGTGCATGAATTGAATTAACAGAGGACGCCGGAAATGTTATTACAACACAAAATGTTAAGCTAATGGAAGACGACATGATTAATACATTTCCTGGTTTGTATTGTACACACTATCAAGTAAGAGCTGTTGGACTAATTGTTAGCCCTCTTCACACGCAACAATATAACTAACAAACACTAATGCTCAAAATACTTCCGCTTCAAATCTAAATAGGTTTTTATGACTGTTGCAAAATAGTTAAAATTGGCATAAAGGAATGCTCAATGTTCATGGCTCTCTGTACTAAGTATGTACCACACATACAATTCATGTGTAAATTGTGAAATTTTTGAAAAGTCAAAGGCACACATACTTATTGAATATTGAATACTTTTACTTATTTTTCCCATTTCCTTTATGATTCATGCATTTCTCTAGATTGCTACGTTGCCTGCATTTATGTAAATAAAATTTTCTCAACAGCTTGTTGTCCTCAACATATTTTTATATAACATATACACTTAACTTGCACACATAAATATGTGTTTCTACAACAATACTGCTTATACGCAATAGAGCTTGGTGGTATGATGGTGATGCTGATGATGAAATATTTTCATAATTTTGGTCTATGTATGGATGTAGGATGTATGTTTAAGTAGGAGATATACTACAAACCACATGTTGCTTAGCAATAACTCATATTTTTATGTAAATATGTATGTTGCACATGGAAAAATAAACACAAGTAAAAATTCTTCATACAATTTATTGGAAAATGTCAAAAATAAAACCTAGTGATAACACATTATGGGTAAAACATCAAGTAAGAAAACTGAATTTAATATAGGCCAAATCTTAAATACCCTCCACATCTACAATAGTGGGCGTGGCATATATATAATTACGCCCTCTAATAGTGTATTACACATGAGTTTGCAAATCGGGTTTTACATGTACTATGGTTTTTTCTTAATTGTAGGCGCGACCATGCCCACTTTTGGCACATCGTTGTATAGGATAACTATAAATATAAGCATGTCGAATTTCAAGCTATCAAATCAAATTTTTGTGTGCAGAATATTTTTGTAAATTTGGGGCGTGGCTCTTGTGCAATTTTGCCCATTTTTAAAAGCGATCTGCATGCAAAAACTGAAAACATTTGTATGAAATTTCAGCCAAATATCTAAAAATTTACGACTATAAGAATGTCAACAACACCTGGACTTACGGACGGACATGTATAGATCGATTTATCAATCGATTTTCAAGCTGATCAAGAATTAAAAACAAAACGTAAAATTTAAATTCTGTGCCAAGTATATTTTCGTTCATAGTTAGCTTCATTTTTGGCATATCGATGGAAGGGTACAATACTAATAAATGTACAAAATTTTGACTTCGTGGCTGAAGTTTTGAAGCTTTTATATAGACTTTTATCGCTCGTGCGCATGACTTTTAATTGACTTTTTCCATTTATGTTCTATTACGAAAGTATCCTTTGAAGAATTTTGCCCGATTTCACCGACAACGCTATATCAACTCAGTATCCTTTATTTTTCCAAATGTGACAAATTTTTTTTCAAAACACTGAAAGTTTTATATACAGAACTTACTCTTGCATTTCCTTTACAGTCTAAACAAATACAATTCGATTTTTATTACAATATTAATAATATTTTATGTCAACTGCAGTAAATCGGCATTTGAATGTTTATATGTTTGTCGCATACACTGTAATTTCATCATAAATTCCACGAAAAGCGTATCTTTTAATAGCTTCCTGATATACATATCTATATATATATATATATATATACATATTTACCAGCATACATACACATAATTGCTAATATATTTGTATATGTCACAAGATAATGTCATATGTCATGTGACATATCCTGAAATATAGTTTGAAAGCTATTTAGTAAGATAAGTATTTATGTGTGTTACGTGTGAGAGTTTGTGCGTATATTTATACATAACTGTATAGGTATTGTCTAAATTAATTTGTTTCAATTTGTTTTGCTGTAAAAAAAACTCGCATTATAAATAAATAAATAAATAAATTAGAACCACAATGTCACTCATACGTCAGGGTGGACATTCGAGTATATGAAACAAAATAATTAATAGCAATAAATGCAATGTTTATACAAATGAAAAATCGAATATTTATAAACGTTAGGAAATATAATTAGTCAACAGGTAGATTAGAGGAGTTTATCAATAAAAGTGCGACAACAAACAATGTGTCACTCTTCGTACACAAAATTTAATTGATAACATTCGCGTTTCCACATAGGCTGCAGCTGTACATTGATCGAACATTTTAAAAGCGTGAATGTAAGACATAGGTGGACTTTTCTATATGTTCTAAACATTATAAGAATTTAAAACACACCCACCCGCACACAACTTATATAGAAATACAGTACGCTGCTTCAGGCGTCACGTTTACACAACATGTTCGCACTCTACGTCTTGTATGCAATAAACAAAACACACAAGAAAACAAAAAAAGACTGTATAAACACAACAACAATACCAATGAAATGTTAGAGAAATTTCATGTAAAAGTTGTTAAATTTGGCACAATGTCTGTTAAAATGCATAATTTATAAAACCAGTAAAAATGCCCCCAACAATACTTTTTACACTCATACGTTCATACTTATGTGTAAGAGTACATTTTCATAGTGAATTTCATGAGCATGTAACAATGAAGTGTAAGAGAACACTTGTTCACCTTTGGCAACTTTTCAAAGTACTTACATCATCATATTCACCCGTACAATGAGGTGCATGCGATATGAAAAGTTTTTCTTTTTCTTTTTTTTTTTGGAATAAAAGATTTTACAAGTTTGGCAATTATATTAACACCCTATAAAGGGCTTGAAAATGTACCAATCCAAAGGGAAATATGTGAGATAAAATTTTTTGAGAAAATATTGTTCGTTCTTCGTACGTTAGTTAAGATCTTTCCAGCTCCCCGACACTTTGTTCTCAATTTATGGCTTTTATTGCAATTTTAATGTTCACTCACACACATTCATAGAGCCAGTACTTGTATTAGAATTTTGTGTGTGTGGGAATGTGTGTATAAGGTGTTGCTGCGACCCTCATTAGACATTAGGTTAAACAAACCACAGCACGTTTAACACGTACATGTATGAAGTAACAGTTTTAAATTATTGTCAAGCACACGCAAACTCACATACATACAAAATGAAAATGGAAACGAAAAATGCCAAAAAAAAAAAATGTATATGTTGTTGAAAGAAATTCTCCACAAAAAAAAAATTTTGTTTTTTAATAAAGTTTGACTTTAAAAAGCAAGAACTGTTTATACTTGAGTACTAAGCTTTTTAGTATATGCATTAAATCAAGTACTAAATAAAGCATTAAAGAGCACAACATTTTGATAGTTGTACTAAAAATGCAAGTACGATGTGTTTAACGGCAGCACTAAACTTAATAACTTTAGTACGAACATTAGTACACAATTGTCAATATGCGTAATACTCTTTTTGCCACGATAGATACGTTCCCAAAAAATTCGTGTAAAAAAATTCCTAAATGGAAGAATTTAAAACCATGTTAAAACAAAACAATTCGTGTAAAAAGAGATTTTTTTTTCGTTTTAACTCGTGTTAAATCAAATTCGTGTAAAAAAAATTCGTGCAAAAAGAGAATTAAGTGTATTTGTAAATGTTCAGAGTACAGGAGTGGATTGCAAACCTACAATATATATATATTTTTGATTAGCATCAAAATGGATGGCGGTTTAGACATGTACGTTCGTACGTCTGTTGTTAACATTCTCACAGTCGTAAATTTTAAGATATTATGCTAAAATTTCGTACAAATACTTTTAGGGACTTAAAATAAGAAAAATCTGTTAAGAGTCATGGCCACTTATTTTGGGTGTTGAAAACGGTTTGGTAATCTCAGTAGACCCCATCACTAAGGTTAGTACGTATGCCATACAATTGTGATTACATGATCATTTCTATGTTTTCTAAACAGTTTCCGTAAATATTATTCACAGTCTAATAATAAGACCAATCAATAATTCCAAGCATTCACTTTAATTTAAAGATTAGAGCGTGTGTCTCCTCTATTCTCCTTATCCCAAAAAAAAAATGGTGTAAAAATCCTCATAGTCTCGTATGAATACAAGGGAAAAAGAAAAAGTACAAGATGAAGAAGAAGAAGCATTGATATGTAAGTACTGCTTGTGCTTATGGTTTCATTAAGTTGTCCAAAAAAAAATCCCAAAAAAACCAAAAAAAAAAAAATTGAAAGAAATTGCTGGGTCGTGTCCCTTTGACACAAAAAACGATGGCAGAGAGAGAACATGCCAGCAGCATGACAGAGTTGGTGAAGTAGAAAATTACAACAAATTTTCTTATTTTGTGTATGATGTGTGCATGTGTATGTATGTGTGTGTCTTTTTAGATTACGAATCATTTCATCTCTACCTCTGCCAGTTGACTACCAATTCAAATCCATTTCTTTTTTTTTTTTTTCAATTTTTTTTATTTTTTTTATTTCAATTGGAATTCTTTCTGTCTCTTTGCAAATCCGTACCTAATAAATGTTAAGGAGAAACGTGTTTGACCCAATGTGGTTTTATGCGTGACCCTTATGTATGATTTGCTTGCTCAACACACATACACATACACATACAAGAGAGCTTGCCATTAATTGCTTCCTACGTTGTTAAGCTCTATGTGAGAGAAATCGTTGTAGTAATGCTTTCAGAAAACCAACGGCACCTCAACGTCTACCATCTCTGCTATTGTTTTCTCTATCAAATTAAAAATCTGTCTCTTTTCATTACGATTGCATTCATTGGCTTAATTCTCATTGTTATTGCAGGTTATCGGTTATTTGGAGTTAATTGTTAATTACGATTGTAAATTATTCGCTTTAATAATTACACACAAGAGTCATTACAAATAATATGTTTCATATGTTTGTTTGTCGCTCTGGTGTGTTAGTAATTAATGCATTCTCTACCAGCATGCCCTAATGGCAAAATTGCATTACATTTTAGACATTTACATAATCAATTAATTACAACAACATCAGGTTGTATTTCAAATATTGTAATATCTCTCTTCCTATATACGTTAGAATTGAAAATTAATTGCCTATGTTTGCAATACATAATATTTTCATGTCCATTTGATTTGATTGTTGGGCAGGAATCTTCTTGTAGAAATGATTAAATCGTTGGACTTGACCGACTGTAGTATTTGCAATAATTTTTCTTATGAAAATACCAACAGTTAGTGGCTTAATGGATATAATTTTATATGATATTAGATGTATGCGGCCACTCAGTTACAGTGGGCCAAGGTTTTGCCCGCTGTTGGACAAGAGTTCAAATCCAGCTGAGGAAAAAAGTCAACGATATGGATGGAATTTTATCAAGAAACTAAATCTATTTATATTACGTAGAACAAGTTCAGATTATAGTCCTCGATTGCAATTTTGTCAATGGCTGGTAAGCGATTTTTTCAACATAAAAGTTTGCTATACCTCGGTAACGATACATTTCTGGACTCATGTTTATATAGCTTTTTTTCTCTTCTCATATCGAGATGTGAAAATCGCAATTTGTCAGATTTCGTCCTTTTTTCAGGACACTTTGTATATGTAAACATGTATTTCTAAATGTTTTTTAATATTTCCCAAATATTTCAAATATTAAACGTAAAATATATTCATTCGTATTCCATTCCTCTTCAATCCAATGAATACTAATTCTGTTCAACAATGCATCGCTAATGCTCGCTTGAAATTTAATCTATTTTTAAATTGTTCACAAATGAAATAATCAACAAACAACAACAACATTGTTCATAATGACTATTATTCGTTAAATAAATAGTAAAAAATCATAACCACGCAGATACGATTCAAAAACCAAAAAAAAAAAAAAAAAGAAAAGAAACAAAGAATACATTCACGGGAACAGCCATAAATTGCTATAAAAGCACATTTAATTGTAAACATTTGAGCAAATCTCTTTTTCAGAGGGTTTTAAAAAAAACCACATCGCAAAAAACATGAAAGCGTTATAGTTGGACAACACCGACCATTTAGTAGACTGACTATAACACCGACCTAAACTAGTTTCAATCATAAGTCTTTAATTAATTTTCGTTGGAAAATCTGGGATATTCCAAAACCCAGAAAGGTCTTCCAAATGGTACGTTCTTCGTTTCATTTTTCTAAAACAATCTTTTACTGCTTTTGTCTTAAAGTTCTTCATTGATTTATTACGTCCGTAGAACATGCCTTTGATTCGATAAAGTTATAAAAAGTTATGCAAACGTTATGCGGCCGGTCTTATAGAGTATAAAAGCATTAGCAAGAACCTTTCAATTGCAAATCATCAGAACAAGTTAAAAGGGGGAACAAACAGACTGGGATATAGGAAGATATAATTTAAATGGTGACAAATTGTAATAATAAAGCTACACCTGTACGCAGACATATTTCATTTAGGGACATACGTACGCCAACTATACACACTTACATTTTCCACCATCCTCCTATATTGCTACACATTCTCTTACTGCCTGTTAAGTGCTAAATATTTATGAACTTGTAATATCCTCGAACACCCGTGTGGGGCTTCGTGGCGTTGTAAAAGAGATTTTATTGTATACATATGTATGACATATGCATGCCTGTGCTTGCATTTATGAATAGATTGTATTGTACTGTACATTTGTATGCGTGTATGTTTGTACGTTTTATGACAGAACGTACATTGTGTGTGCGGACACAGCATAGCGCTCTGTAATAATCCACATTGCAACCAAATATTTGTTGTTGTTTATTCATTTTATTTATTTACAAGTTTATTAGTTGTTGTTATTGTTGTATTGACCGTAACACAAACAAAAAAATACACGAATGGGTATTATAGCGAAAGAGTAAAAGCAACGGTTTTTTTCGTTTTATTTTATACAATTCCAGCGACAACTACGGCTGACGCTGCTTCTGCTACTCATGCTCTAACTTAAATTTCATTCATATATGTATGATTCTTTTTATACCCTCTCCACCTTAGTGATGAGAGTATATTAAGTTTGGTATTCCCTATGCAACACTTTCATAAACATTTCACACAAAATAATTGACATAATTATATGCTGTTGTTAATCAAATTAAATGAAAAGATGAAAAACATTCTTCCTACCTAAATGGGATGAAATCAAAACAGTACCGCGCCCACAATTACCGAAAACAAGTGAAATGTTAAAGTCGGTCATGCCGCACCACTTAAGTGTCCACAAAATATGCCACAATTAATTTAGTTCTCTCAGTAAATGTGAGGCTTTACCATACAAGTGATTTTGAGAAATATCATTACATGGAAAGGGGTTCTAAAAATAGTCCGATTGGATCCAAATTTACCATGGCCAATTATGAAGCTAATCAGTAGATTTTTCATTAAATTTTGTCAAAAAATATAAAGAATTGCGATTTTTTGCCATATAAAGGCTTCCATTATAATAGAATTTTATATGGAGACAAAATTCTAAAAATGATTCGATTCGGTCCATTTTCAATAGCTTTACTTTTTTGAGTTAATACATGTTGTTATACCAAATTTTATCAAATTATAGCAAAAAAAATGCCACCACTAAAGCATAAATTTATATGGACAGACAGACGTACATGGTTAACACGATTCAGATTCTGATTCTTAATCGATCAATATAATTATAAAGATGGATGCGGCACACTTATCTTCTTACCTTGTATGATATATTGTATAAAAACGATTTAAATGAAACGTATTTATAACTAAAAGTGGGCAGGTTGGGATTACGAAATTATCCTCAACGTACAAAAAATTCTATTAGATCCTGCAATTAATTTAAATAATGAAAAAATTTTTTAATAAGAATGTAGGGTGTTCAATATTGAGTCTCAGCTAAATTCAGTTTTGTTACTTGTCTTTTTTTTTTGTTATCAAAAACCGTACATACTCTACAACAGCAACAATAATGATAAGGGGGTTATTTTTCACATGATTCAAATTTTACCGTTATGTTATATTTTTCACTATTTCTGTTTCGTTATTGACAAAGATAGTGAAAAGTAGACCAAAAAAAAAAAAAAAAAAGCAACTGTACAAAAAAAATCGAAAAGTTACAATAAACATTTATGGTCTGTTTGGGAGTGAGTCCAGTTACTCTGTTCTACAAATATGTACACGTGTTTGGTATAGAAGAGAGAATGTATTGTTTTAATGTATGGTCTCTGATGTTTTCATTATTAATGAATGAATCATGTATATAACGCAAACTATTTGTTAACATCATCGTCATCAACTTTTTATTAGCACACACAATACATCAAATTAAAAGGACAGATAAAAAAAAAACTTTCCCATTGAGTGCAGAATTGACCGAATTTCTAGAGTGTATGTACATACAAAAATCAAAATTAAGATGCAATCGTTTAGCATTCATTTCAAAGACACTTATAATTGCTCAGCTAAACTGTGAGTGATTAATACTCTCTACGAAGAGTTTAAAATAAAATACAATGTATTAGTAGGCATGTAAGCATACTGATCACTTCTGCAGTAATTTCATTTTATAAAAATTGAGAATATGACTGAGAGAGTATGATTGAGAAATGAACGAATATTTTATGCGATAAACGATATGATGAAACGCTCGATTACAGAAATAGTGAAAGTTTTCTATCCAAAGTCAACTTTAATTTATTGTAGTAAAATTTAATAAAATGGAAATTTTCATTTTTAAATTTAAATTTAGTGAAACTGAAATTTTCATTTCACAAACTAATTTGTGTCATTTTTTTTTTTTTTTTAAAGCACAAGAAAATGAAGAAAAAACGAAGAAATCTTCTTAAAATAAATTCCTTTGCAGTTTCTTAAGGAACGAAAATGCTACGAAAACAAATAATTCACAGGAAACAAAAAAATGATAAAACTATTTCTCTGACATAAATGAATGAAGGAATTTAAAAAGTAGAAAAAAAAAAAGCAAGAAATGAAAATGAAAGAAGAGAAATTAAATTGCAACAACTACGGATAAGATAATTTTTGATGAAATGAAAAAACTGAGAAAATTAAAAACAAAACAAAACAAAAAAAAAATGAACACAACAACAATATATATTCAAACAACAAATTCATCATTCAACGCCAACTTCAACCGAAAACAGATGCAGCTCAAAACAAGAACAAGATGTGCAATAAAGAGAATAGATACAGTTTTAAAGGCACTAAGCAAGCAAGCAAGCAAGCGAGAGGCATCAACATAAACAACTACTCGTACAACAACAAATTTGATGGCACATCAAAGCATATTTTATATGAGGCGGTAGAAAAAAGTTTAAGGGAGAACAAGAAAAACGTATAAAACATTATTATAGTAAAGTACGCGAAATATATTTATATGTATATGTGTATACATAAATATTTCGTTTTAGAGTTTACAGCTGAAGTAAAAACGAAAACAGAAAAATAGGTCAAACTGTTTTATAAGTAAATGTTGCAGCATTTGTTCCTGATTAACGGTGTTAGGCAACAAACATATTTTGCAGCACCTCTGTCATCTGTTTACAGGTTTTCAGGTACATTTTTTTCCACTTTTATCATTTACTTCTTATTACGTTAACTAAACACAACAATTTCGGTATAAATTAAAATAAGAAAAAATGTTATAGGCGGTCAAGCTCGGACATTTAACACTTCTTAGTTTTATAAATTATGCTATAATTAGTTTAATTCAAATTCAAATTTGTCACAGTCAATTATGAAGCTAATTAACTATTTTTCATTAAATTTTGCCCAAAAATATTAAGAATTGCAATTTTTTCCCATATAAAGACTTCTATTATAAGAAGACCTAATATGGGGAGGGGTTCTAAATATAATCCAATTTGTTTCACTTTCAATAGTGTTTTTCTTTGGATCAATACAAGTTCTTGTATCAAATTTCATTGAAATATTTAAAAAAATGCGGCCTGTAGCTTGAGTACAAATTTACATGGAAAGACAGAAGGACAGACGAACATTTAATAATTACTTAGAATGGTTTTCAAACTGTAATTGTCAACTTAACACAGTTTCAGTTCCAAACAAAAGCAAAAACTTGAGGATTAACGGGAACAACTGCAGATTGTACAACATTGTACAGGCGGGCAGGCCGATTGGAAAATGAACTGTTTCTGTATAAATGTTTGTCCTACATTCTACTACTTTGAATAAATATGTTTGCTTTTACAGCATAAATATATACATTAAGCAAATTATTCTATATTTATCTAATAAGCAGTGTAAAGGATATCAGTTGCCTGTTGCTGTAATGAATGAATTTTAATGTAGATTATTTCAAGACCTTTACAAATATTTTAATATAATTATGTTGTAAAAGTAATAGAAGCACTTAAACACACATTTCACTTAAGTGGTTTTACTATCTTCATATTAAAGGAAATTTCTATCATTTTGTCTATTTTAAAATAGGGCTTAAAAATAAATTAAATTTATTGCCGCATTAATGATTAATTGCTTGGAAGAGAAGATCTTTTGTTAGATGTAAAGCTTAGCAAAGTATCACAAACATAACACAAACGCCTGCTTATGTTCTTTGTTAAAAATATTGTAAAATCAAATCAAATTAATTGCTAGTAAAATTTTTTATAAAATATTCAAAGAAATGTTTTAAAATTATTGACATGTGTGAAGGGATTTTATATCAACTAATTGCTCTGCACAAATACTTACGTTTACTAGTGTGGCAATGGTGTACGAGTATGTGTAAGTTTAAATTAAATTTTTGGCATGTGCCACAAAATTTTTCTTGCACTTATAACTGTCAGCTCTTTCACAACTACGGTTAGCACAAATGTTATATGCGTTCTTTATTTCTTACTTCATTGCAATCTGATACTTATTGTATGAGTTATTCCGTAATTCAATTTAATACAAAAGTTGATCAACCCTGAATTTGTTCGGCCTAATACATATGTGACTGTTAGTCTCATTTTTCAAAGGAAAGACTTACAAACGAACTGCTTTTGTAATTTTGTCCGTATTTCCGTCAATTGAAAATTACGACCAACAGCCAAAATATTATTCCGACAGATCTTAAACGAACCGTTGGTGAATATTTAATGGAATTACCCATACCCAGCCATTCCCTTTAAATAAATTGGGTCACTCCGGATGGCAAGCGCACCATAAAAGTTAAATTAAAGAAAATTAAGTGTAAAATATAATTATATTGTAGTATTGTGTATAATATTCATTGTTATGCATATGCATACGGACGTACGTAAATTACATCCTTGTATGTACATAATTGCGTAAATGAAGTTTTTGGTGCTCTGTGAGTAGACACACCAACTTTTACCATAAATTATAAGGTGTGTGTATATGTTTGTATGTAATTATAAATAGAAAACCTGATGCACACATTGCCTTACCTATTATAAAGGCTGCGGTAGCATCAATAAAAATTCTTATTGTTATTGCAACAAACAGAAACGCGCGCGTTTGAGACCCTACAAACTACACATATATATAATATATGATGAAAATCTGAGCCGATCTAGCTAAGTTCGTCCGTGTGTCTTGTGTTATCACTCTTGAGAGAATGAGCTGGAATTTTGCAAGCAGATTTTAAAGATCTAAATTTTTAAGGCTATTTAAATTGGGCAAAATTGCTAGAAAACCACGCCCGCACTCAACAAAAATCTATCCATTAATCGCAAAGAGTAATTTATGACATCAAAATTAATATTTAGCCCTTACATCGATATGGTATTGTACCCTTGTTTGTATACACAGTGTATATAAATATATATAATTTTAATGCATTCAATTCGAGCTGCATAAACTTAATAAATATTGCAACGAGTAAAGGATTTATTGTTTAATTAGAGGTAAAACAATTTTGTTTCCCATTTAGACATTTACAAATGATTTTAACTAGAAACTCTATAAATTTGTGGCATAAATTCAAAGCAGGAAAAAGTTATCTACTCCCCAGTAAAATTCTCTCGGCTATTTTTTCATATAACATTATGTACACACAGAGAGAGAATAAATGCTAAAAAAATAAATTTTTCAACATTATACACTCATGTGCACACAAGTACGTAAAGTGAAAGCACTCATACGTATAAAAAAAAAATTACTACAGAGCAAGTGAAGCTAACACATGAGAGAAGATCAACACAAAGAGGCTTTAAATTAAAAAGCAAAAATTTATATGCAAAACAAAAACACACACATCTACACATGATACATATAGTCATGTATGGATCTTATGTAAAACGAAGATTTGTGCATAGAATTTTTTTCATATATTCACACAAACATACATCGAAACATTTTTCATAAATACATATACAATAAACCAGCATCAACATAAACAAATCATAACGATAGAATTTATGTTACTACACAGGTATGTTGGTATGTATGTACACAGATACATATATAGGTATTTATATACGGTACAAGACTGTAATCATAAACTATAAGAAAATATTTGCAAGAAAACATTTCAAAATAGTTAATAACCATAAAATCTACTCGAAGACGTAAAGTGAAGTAAAGATGAAACAGAATAACTTTTAGAGTGACCCGGGAGGAATTATGGAGTAAAGCAGAAAACAAAAAACAAAATTAACAAGTTATATACGGCTTGGGTGCAATCTTAGATACCCTTATGAGTGTGACACACACACCCGGGTAGTGCCTTTTTTTAATAAAATGTAAAAGTATGTGCCATCGGAAATTTTAAACAGCTAGGATATTTTTTTATAAAATGTGAACGTAATTTTTAATCCACCGTGTACTTAATTTGAGTTTGGCAACTGTGGGCTATTTTCATATATATTAGCAGAACGCTAAGCGTTTATGCATCCTGGTCACATGTCAATTTTTGTGACCAGAAAAATGATTTCTACACTCAAACAGACAAAAAGACGAACAGAACATATTCACTTAAATGAGCTTCCTTCCGGGGAAGGCCAACATTTTAACAAAATGACACATACCCCCACCCCTGGGGGTACATATTATATAAATAGGACAATGTGAAAATAAATAAACAACATGACCAAAAACAAGGAAAAACAAGTAAGAATACTAAATTTGGGTTTAGGCCCCATCTTATGTGATGGGTATAAAAAACCAACAAAACAACAACAATATGCATGGGGTTCAAAACAAAATATGATTCTTATATGTTGACTTCTGCACTGACACAAAATAAAATACAAAAGCAGATGTTTAGCTTTGACTGCACTTTTCTACAAGTGTACACCACATTATACCACACATGCAGAAAACAAAGGAAATTCTTCCAATAGCACGCTTGGAACGTGCAAATATAAAGAACATTTCATAAGCTTTATTTACAAGTGTTTCTTTATGGCAACACTTGCCTGTAGGTGTGTGTGTTAAACCCTACTACAAATTCCAAAACATGCACAAATATATATATATATGTAGCTACACATGTGTACGTATGCACATATAAAATATGTGTATATTGAATGCTTACATGCTCTATCTCTCTTTGGTGCATTTTGATTATTTCTGTTCTAACAACTGGAAAACACGTTTAAATATTTAAACAATTGTTCCATCATTCCTGCCCATCCTTTTACACCCAAAAAAAAATAAACATATGATGCGAATATTCATGATGATGAAGTTTGGTTTGTTGTTGTTGTTGTTGTTTTTGTTGTTGTTGTTGTTGTTGTTGTTGTTGTTACATGTTTTTATATAGGATACAAATTTACCAAAATTTATTTTATATTCAATGGAGTACCCCGGCCACCTCCAATCTTTCTAAGAACTGTTTACGAGTGTGGGCATAGAATACATAAACTTCCTCTAATACTAAAATACTTTTTTAAGTGCTTTCTGTCCATTTCACATACAGCCATTCACATAGTTTGTAGTCCTTCCATTTAACGAAAATGTTGCGATATGCAAGAATGCTGACTTTTACAACAATATTCAATATGCGCTACAACATATGTGAAAAGTTGAGGGATGTTTCTTACTCCTAAATGGCAAGTGTCATATACATGTTCAATACCAATCGGCTCAGAATCAAAATCTGAATCGATTTAACTATGTCCGTCTGTCCATCTCAATGTCCATGTAAATTTGTGCGCAAGCTACAGGTCGCACTTTTGCATATATTTCAATGAAATTTGGTACTAGGACTTATATTGGCTCAAAAAGAAACCATATAGAGAATAAACCAGATGGGATCATTTTTAGAATCCTTCCCCCTATAAGGTCCTATTACACATAATGAAAGTCTTATCTGCGTATCTCAAACCGAATGACAAACTTAGTATACCCCCCAATCTTATGTGGAGGGTATAATAAAAGTAATTTTGGAAGTAACTGGTATAAGGTATTAAACGGCCGTGTTTGGCCGTCTAAAGCAATTTCTCTTGTAAATGCATTAAAAAGTTTGCATCCTCAGAAGCAAAACTATAACAAAATAAAGGAAGAAAAAGGAATAAAAAATATTCCTTTTTTTCGACCCATTGTTTTTGTTACAGAATGTAGAAACTTTTTCGGTGTTAACTGTAGAGAAATGGAAACAATCAAGTACGTATTACAAAGGTGTTGTTATGGTGCATGGTTATGTAAGCGCCTCCGAGGAATTTTTTTTTTTTAATTTTTCAAAAATTATATTTGAGTACTAAAGGGTCCAGTGGAATACCAAAAATGTTTCAAATGGTTCATGAGAGGAATAAATTGATGTGGCGCTACTTAAGAATGTTAATTCATTTAAATCATAGATCATAGAAAAGAAGAAATTGAAAATATAAGAGAAGATGAATTGAAAATTTACAAAATGTATAGAAAATCTAATTACACAAAAAACAAGTGAAAAGGTTATAATCGGTCAATAGCGATCCTTTAATAATTTGTAGGATTTTCGATGTCTTTTTCTAAGGCTTGCAAATGGAATGAAAAACTCTCACCATCTTATGTGAAGCTTACTCACAAATTTATGTGGACACACGGATGTATGGACAGACAGAGAGCCATGATTCAATCCATACACACAATCCTAATATCGAACACCCTTAACCGAGAGAGTATAATAATAATATTTTGTGTAACAATTCAATGCTTCTTCTTAATATCATTCACACTCTGTGTGAAAAACATTGAAATAATGTCATTGCAAAATTGTTGTTGTTTGGTTGAAAACCTTTTGAAAATAACGTGAAAACAAAGGAAACAGAACCGTAATTATGTTAAACACTTAAGCTATACACACAAATACACAAACATAACTATTTTGTGTACGTAAATATAAACATTGTGTAAACTCATAATTTTTAAAAATGATCCAAGTTCATTGGTTATACTTAGCGATTTAACTATTGCATTAGTCATAATTGTTTACAAATTTTAAAATTGTTATAATTTTGAAAAATGTTGACTTGGACTACTTTCAATATTTTCAGTACATATGTGCATTTCACAATTTCTGCATACATGGATATTAAGAGGATAATTATTTTCCATGTTATCCGACACTTGTTAAAATGAGTTTAACACTTGAATAAGTCATTTTAATATATTCGGGGAGGAGAGCGAGAGAAAGCAAGAGTTTTGTATTTAATTGTTTTTGTTGTTAATATTGTAAATATGAAATGATACACAATTCACAACTGTGTACTCAACCATCTAAAGAACAAGCATCAACCAAGTCGAATGCAGCACATATACGCATAAGTATGTGTAGAAATGAATGCAAAAACATTGGTTTTTATGTATATATATATGTGTGTGAGCGTATGTTATAACAATAAATGTTGGACAGCCATGTAACTGTCTTTACAGTGACATTATCTTCTTCTACTTCTTCTTCTTCTTCTTCGTCCTCTCTTATTTTATATCATACACAGTTGTACACACAACGTACGTAAAAGATGCACATGTTTTAATAACAATTTTCTATGACAGACAGACAGACATTTACTTTTTGTCACTGCTCACGCTTGTATAATTACTTGTGCTCTTCTCTCTTTTTGTTTATTTATTTTTTTATTATATTCCAAGCCTTTTGATACAATGCAACGCAACGTTACGTTTGAAACAAACAAACAAACAAAAAAAGAGTAAACATCACACTTTAACAACAGAGTGCAGAGTGGTAGAAAATAACATTATAGTCATCCTCAATTATATTCATGCCATGCACGAGAATACTTCTGTATGCATGTGCTTGTTTGTATTCGTACAGCGAATGTAATTGCAAATGAGTTGGCTCTGCGTTAATAAGTTTTAGTATAGTATGAGATTTTTATTTCTCTCACTTCTCAACGTGGCATGTACCGTTTATAATGAGCTTCTACGAAATTTGTTACCCCACAGCAGAGGGTAGTGTACGAGTGTAGTAGTTCTCATACATTTATTCAAAACTGTAAATATTTTCAAACTCATTCGTTACGTATCCAGCAAACAAACTCAAATAGTATTTGAAGCAACTGCCAAGCTCATGGCTGAGCTTTTGTGAAATTTCATGTTTTCCATGCAACACAAACTTATCTTTATATTGCAATTCATAGCAGATCTCGAAAGTTGCTCTTGTTACTACATACATACATTTATGTAGATCTTGTGTATGTGTACCTAATTCTGTCTATACATCATATACCAAATGAGAAGAAACTTTTAACTAAATGTAAAAACTTGCCTCCAAAAAGTGCATTTTCAATTAAAAATTTTTTTTAATTACATACTTTGCTACCCGCTGCCTCTTTTATACACACACCGCATGATAAAAGTATAACGATACGTGAATGTTTACATATAGTGTACAAGTACGCGTGTATGTGTAAAAATAATTTAACATTCATACAAAGTTTTATGTAAATCTCTACACAAATGCATCAGATATCCTACAACATGTATATCTAACATAGAGTAAGAGAGAGAGAAGGGGAGAGAGAGAGAGAGAGAAAAATGTATAACAATTTACTTTGTATACAAAATTAAAATAAATTGTAAAACGCCAACAAGAACAACAACAATAATAATA
Organism: Ornithomya fringillina; assembly: GCA_963978525.1. Taxonomy (NCBI): domain Eukaryota; kingdom Metazoa; phylum Arthropoda; class Insecta; order Diptera; family Hippoboscidae; genus Ornithomya; species Ornithomya fringillina. The sequence continues at coordinate 31,658,229 of OZ021691.1, read as the reverse complement.
ACTTTTATAGTAACATGGTAAATGGCAAATACTCGTAGCAATGACATGAAATAGAGATGAAGCAGATTAACAAAGTGAGCGGGCTAGGGGCAGGTGGGGGCACCTAACAGAGACCTTTTCAATTTATTCGTTGTTGTTTTCTTTTTATTTATCGTATAATGTACAAGAATACAAACATGTGTTGTGTGAGATTATATCAGGTCGTGGAAGGATGCCGAAATAAGAGTATGAAGGTAAAATAAATAAATAAAAGAAAAACTCAGTAGAAAAAAGCAAACTTGTTCTCGCCCCCCACCATCTTAGGACAGTAACTCAGTAAAGGCCTTAGCGTGTGTACACAATTGTGCACTAAAATTCATAACATACACAGTTTTAGCTGCATCAGATCAGTTAAAGAACATCAATTCGCTTAGTTCTGTAAGTTGCAAACTGAGTGACAAACTTAACCGCAATAACGTGAACTTAAGCTTTATTAAGGTGGATGGTATTAGAAAAATAAGTCAGTTTCTGCATTTATAGAAATAACGTTTACTTAGCTAACACTTTGCTATTTGTTGTTGTTGTTGTTGTTGTTGTTCTTTTAGGTAAGTTTTCCAAAGCTTTTCAATGAAATATTTTTACGGATGGGTAAGTGTTGGGTGAGTCCTTTGCATTATTCGAGGTAAGTTTCTGTAACTATGTAAGTGTGTGTGTGTGTGTGTGTTTGTACTTGGTTTAGTATCGCCTTATCTATACATCAAGGTTGTTTTATTTATTTATTTTTTGTTTGTTTGTGAATGGATAACTATTACCATACGTAGCGTAGAGAGCATCCATTTCTTTATATGTGTGCATTAAATACTTACACGCACATACATTCAATTGAGCATTACGCATATAATATATTTATGTGCTTGTGTGTGTGCGTATATATGTAGTTATCCAGCGAGTGTGGGTAAGCAAAGCCTTTACACTGTCTTTGTTGTTGTTGTTGTTATTGTAATTGCAATTGTTGTTGTTGTAATTGTTTTTGTGGTTTTTGTTGTTGTTGTTTTTGTTGTTTTTGTTGTTTTTGTTGTTGTTGTTGTTGTTGTTAGTTAAATATTCCATTTAGTGGATAAACACATTGAAATTTGAGTTTTGCTGTTCAGCAACATGTTATGTGAATTTTATTGAATTTCCATTTGATTTGCGGCGATTCTAAATTGTGTCGTATCACAACGCGTACAAATTGATCAAAACCATAACATTTCACTATGGCGAGATGGTCATGAGATGTATACAAAAGCTAGAGAAAACAAGTGAAAATGTTACACACAGTCGGTCAAGCTGGACAATTTAATAATCCACACTACTTAGCTCCGTAAATTATGCTACAATCTGTATACGCGAGGCACTGCCCTATATGTTACTACGTAAAAAACATTAGGTGGAAAGGGATTCTAAGAATGCAACAAGTGATGCCACTTAAAGTCAAAATCAATTATGAACCCAAGTCCCCAGAAATTTTCTAATCTGTATGCCTTCTACTCTCTACTCTCACAACTATATTCTATTTTACAAACACTCCTTAGCAGTACAGCTTTATATAAACAATTAATTATGTTATGTGACGAGAAAAGACGACAGGTACCGTTAAAATGAGAATAATATAAAGAACAAAGAATTCTATCACACGCACACTTCGCATGTGCCCTCTGTATCTCCACAAGCTTAATGCAATTTCAACTATTAACTCTACTATAATGAGGAAGAAGAGAACAAAAACGGGTCATGCCTAACAGAGACAATATTAGTGAAAGCACACTAAAAAGGAAACCAACAACATGATACAAAAAAGAAAAAAGGAAAAAAAAAGGGATCAACCGACTAGCCCGAGGTATATACGTTAAATAAATGTGTGTGTGTGTGTGTGTGTAGGTAAAAGGAAAGGCAAAGATAAGGTAGAATGAAAATTCTTATATGCGCAGCAAGGGAATGACATTTTGCAAATGGAAAATGACAGCAAAATAATACAATTATAAAATATATTCTGTTCTGTGCATATTACTCTACGGAAAATTGAACTTTATGTCTCTTTTTCTCCCGCTTTCTGTATGTCTTCTCATTACTAATCCCATCACTCTCAGTCTTCTTATTTATTATACTGTGCATCACTTGTAGCAAAATGTATATTAAGTTTGTGAGGATGTTTGTAACTATCACACTCACCCTCTATTATAGCGATCGATCCAGAATGAAAATCAGAATCGATTTAATCATGTCCGTCTGTCCGTCTGTGGGCTCATGTAAGCTATAGGTTTCATTTTTTGAGATATTTTGATGAAATTTGGTACAAGGACATGTATTGGCTGAAAGAGGAATCCTTTAGAAAATAGATTGGATCGGACAATTTTTAGAACTCCTCTGCATATAAAGTTTTTTTTATTATGAGAGTCCTTCTATCGCATTTTTAAACATTTTTGAACAAAATTTAGTGAAAAATCTGAAGCTGCAGATAAAATGAAACTAATTGTAGCACAATTAGCAGCTAGGTGGTGTTATATGGTCGGGTTTAACCGACTAAAACATTTTTACTTGTTTTGATATAATTTTTCTATGCTACACTTTTTATTTTATTATCATCTGCGTCTGTTGTTATCTGTGATGGTTATTGTCGTTGAAAGTTAAGTCTTGTATAGAAACAACAATAATAATAACAACAACAACAACATCAGCATCAAATAATTTCTTATTTTATTTTTTCTGTGACAAATAAAATGTTAACAATGCCAAATACAACAATAACAACAATCATGCTGATGATGAGTTACAATGAAAATATTTCATTTTTGTTCTTCTTCCTCTTTTCTTTTGTTTACATGAATTTAGCACATTGCTTCGCACTGTCGTGTGCTGTATATTTATAAAAAAAAAAAAGGATTTCATTTTCTCAGTATTAAATATCTTTTTTATACTTTCCGTTGTTATTACATAAATTTTCTCCCTTAACATTTCCCAGTTATCATGAGCTGTTGTTTTCATTGTGTGCTGGTGTAAAAATACCAACAACTTTTGAAACACCACAAAAAATTATAATAATTACTTAAAAATGAAGAAAAATAATTGAAAAAAAAAACAGATAAAAAATTCCAATCATTTGCAACAAATAATGCCTTTTCTATCTTTTTTAACGTGAACTTCTTCCTCATTCCTTCAATGGCGATCTTCTTATTGTTATTTTAATTTCCATAATTAATTATTTATATTGAATGCTATAGCAACTGTAATGAATCTCATCACTACGAGTATATGAGATAAAGCTGAACAGGGGAAATAAGATCAACATTAACAAGCGCAAGTAACGGAAATTGCGAATAAAGAAAACGAAAATAAGAATTACAACAACAGACACAGATCCGTTAAATATTTATATTAAAGCCAGCAATACATAGCAACCAACCTCAACGATTGTATAACAACAGCAGCGACACGTACAAATAAAGAAACAAATTTATACCAAGACATGGGCACTCTCTACATTTATATGAAAAAGTTAGTATGAGAGGTGGTAGATTAAATTCTCGCAGAGTGTAAAGCTGCTGTATTGAACTCTTTATAAAATGTGCGGCGTTTTTGAATTAAAATTCTATCTTAAATGGATAAACTCGACAGTTGTTGTTCATATTCCCTCAACAGAAATCTAAATACCAAAGATAAATTTTATTGTGGGTGTGGATCTTAAAAACTGTTGTCCTTACTCATCTAATTTTTTATTGCGTTTCACTATAAGTGTCCTAACTACAGACACACCTCCTACTAAAATATTGCTAACTGAAGAAATAATTGACAAAAAAAAAGTAAGAAAACTTTTACTTTGGTCAGATTTTAAATACTTTCCATATCTATATACAATCAGTGGGCGTGACAGGTATATGATTATGTTTAGTTTAGGTTTTGAACGCTAATACTTTGTAAGATCTCTGGACTCTTCTTCTCGGTGTTGCAAACGGAATACCAAACTTAGTAAACCCCCCCCCCCCCCCAAATCTTATGTAGAGGGTTCTAATAAAATAACAAACAAAAAATTTTTCAGATATATTGTAACAATTAAAATAACCACAACAACTTACAAATAAGAAGAAGCAATAACAAGCAAACACTACAAAAAACAATTTATTTAGAAGAATCCTTTGTTTAAATTTTTTTTTAATAATTTGTATTTTATTTCATTTTGGTATTGTTGTGTGTGCTCTCGAAAAAAAAAAAATCATAGTAATCCTCTTCAGTAACGGTATGATCATCATTAGCATAAACATGATTCTTGTGCAAAACATAACAGTAATTGTTGCCGTTACAGTTTCATTTTACATATAATTGTCTCTCTCTGTTCTCTTTTCTACACATACACTGTTGCATTTTCAAGTTGCCATTGTTATCATGTAATTTCATGACACTTGACTTTATTTTTTGGCTACAAACTGGTTAAACTGGATTTGTCTTTCTCTTCTTCTCTTCTTCTCTTCTGCAGAGTTAATTTTCAGGTTTTACTTTGTATAATTTTTCTCAATTCTTGTTTGGATTTATTAAATAGATTTGCAAATGTTTGTGTTTTTTTTCTTTAAACATTCTGTTGTGGTTGCTTTTTTTCCCATTTGTCTTTAAAATAAAAATAATACTCAATTCTTTATGTGAACGAACGAATGTATTCAATTGAGTTCATTTATATGACAATCATATATAATGTGGTTGATGTCAAATCTTGAATACATCTCCAAAGCTTCCACATTACAAACGCATTTACATGCGATGATGGGTATAAAAATAAATAACTCATACGCCTTAGTGACTCCAGTATTATACTACATTTAAGTATTTAGTAGATTTATTGTGTGCTGACAATACCGTGGATTTTGCGGCTCTTGAAACATTAAACAATTTATCTGTTTTCGTCACAGACACTCCCGCTAACCAAGCACTAACGATTTGCCTTCTTTCTACATATATATTTGTATTCTCTTCATATACAAAACGAACCAAATTTTTAACAGCATTTGGGTATAAAAAAAATATGTTGACTATAATAGTTTCTGTTCCAAGATATTCATAAAAAACTGATAATCTCATTACCCTGTAATTGGGTTTTTTATCATAAAATTCGATTAAACTTTCATAGTCACGTTTAAGATGTGATGGTTTAGTGTGAAATCTTTTCAATATAGCGGAAAAATATAATGAGTTTTACAATATAAGCCACAAAGCCATATATACAATAACAATAACACACAACATGCAATAACATGTACGTGGGTTACGCTTCAACTACAATATTTCTGTTAAGGTGGCGCCGTCAACCAAAGAAATTCTGTCTTTTTCTTTGAGATGTTTTGCCACTGCCGTCACTATAGTAAACGGCATATAAAATACTATAAAATCAGACAACCACTACACATGCAAGGATGGTTCGGCATCATTGGGCAAAATGGCAATATGATCAAGAGGGATTCAGATGGCCGAACATTATTTTTAAGCATAAGTACGACCGAAATCCATGTCCTTCTGTCCTTCTTGATTATAGTGCTGTCAGAAAGCTTTGGATTAAATGAATAACTCACAAATAAACAGACGCTCTTTTGCGTATAGATTGATGCAAAAAATGCTTAAACAGCAAAATCAGTGTACGGCCTCGTTCCAATAGATAAAATTTAGATTTATTGTTGCCAAAGCCTACGACAACTTAGGTGATTAGAACAATGGACTCAATGTTTTAACAACTGATTCCACCGAGTGTATGAAGGAGAATAAAAAAAATTGGTTAAAATAATATCATCTGCGATATTTTTACAGTAACTGATGTATGAAAGCAGCTTATAAAGCAGACTTTCTGTTGCTAATTAAGTATCGACCTTGTCACATAACTTATATGTGAAATTAGTAGTATTTGGCCCAGTGTAATCGTCTCTTTACTAATAATCTGATTACGTGTCAATAAATTGAATAATATTTTTAATACAGCACATAGTGTAGGCCCATCCTAGCTAAGTACTTTTCGAGGTTTTTCATCGTTTATCCTACTTAAATAAATGACACAGCCATGGTGGTACTTATGGTTATATAATATAGAAACTACTCCACTCTCTCTCCTAACGTTCTTAAATGAGTTGCAAGTGTATGTTTATTAAGTTTTACATTATATACCTATCGAGTGTTTTTCTTTTTGTCCTCTCTCTCTCTCTTTATTGTGTCACAAAGGCAATAATTTATGGTAGAAATCCTTGAAGAAAATGATAATCTACAGAGACAATGAATATGTATTTACTTAAATTCGGTATATATTAGTAGAATGAGAGCAACAACAACAACAACGAAGTAAAATCAAATTTATTTTGAATGTCTGCTTTTGGGAAGTGGCTGTACTTTGTAACAAATATAAATGACTGCCGATCATTATACAACGACCCTTTAGTACTCTAGGATAGTTAATGTTGTAGTAATAGAAGGACAATTTATTCATTCACTCGTTGATAATTGATTATGAATTGTAAAAAACTAGTCTCAGTTTTTGACGCTGATCAAGAATGTACTTTGTAGCGTCTCCTTCTGAGTGTCCGTATACCCTTCATGTTATGTGGAGCGTTTAATAAACTTGACGGAGACCAAGAATTTTATATTTTGGGATAAAAAAAAAAATTGAACGTATTTTATGCAATTTAACCTTAATGGAAAATATTTTTTTTAATGTAAGAAATTATTGTTGTTGTTGTTGTTTTTTTTTTTTTTTTATTATTAAACTGAAGTCGATTTTAAAAACTATTAAATTTTTTGTAAATTAATTTTTTTTTTTTTTTTCAAAAAGCTTTACAACTTCAATTCAATTATGTATGTACCGTAATATTGGCATAATGACTTAATGTTTGTTGAGCACTTGAAGATTTCTGTTCAATTTCTTTTTAAAATATTCTCAAGTGTTTTCTTTTTTACTTTAATGGGAATATTTTATAAAAAAAAAAATCATCAACTTTTTTCTTGACAATTATTTAAAATGTTATATGTATACATAGTACACCCCACACACTACTTATCATATAATGTAAATAAAAGGTTGCCAGGCAAAGGGAGACGATGAAGTGTTTCTTTGGTTTTTTTTTTTTTTATTCCATCATATATGTGCGTGTGTAACAAAAACACAACAATCTTAAAAAATCCATTAAATTCACTTTTTGTAGGATTGGAGTGCCATCATTTCCATTTCGTTAAATAAAATAATTGCTGGCATTTTTCTTCAATAAATAATCATAAGTAGGAGAACAAACAGGCCAGACAACAACTTTCAACGAACGAAAGAGAGAATAACGCTTTAATTGAATATGCTCACTACGTTTTCAATTTTATTTCCTCTCTCTCTCTTTCTCTGCCCCTCACTCTCTTATGCAATAATCAAAAGTGTTTTTGCAGTAAAATATTTTATAGTTGTACAGTTGTTTGCTTTTAATGTTGTTGGTTGGTATGATAAAAATTTATGGCAGTTTTTCTGCATTAAAGGCTATCTTAACGGGAATTTTTTGTCAAGTCAGGCATGATGCGTAGGCTAGTTTTGTAGTAGTTGGCATTGTAGATATAATAAGTTTGTCATTTCTTAGGCAACTAGAGGCTCTTGTAAAACTTTTTTATATGTGGTCGCTTAATTACGTAGAAATGCGAGATAACCATTCATGCGTCAGCGTCTATACGAGTATGTATCTTTATACTTAAAATGCTTACTACAGCAACATCTATAATTTGTGGTAGACGGTAGAATTCTACACCTACCACACCCTTACAAAACATTTATCGATATCGATAAACTAGAAATTGTCTCAATATGAAAAGCATCCTAAAGTTCGCTTAAACCCAAACCGTAAAACTTTTCTAACTTGTGTCTGTTTACTTCCTTATTTTGCTAGAATTTTTCTAAAAAAAAAAACTCCTACTTTTTATTTATTTACGTATAAATTTTCTTTTTGTGTTGTGTTGTGCTTACAACAACATGGTCGTCGTCATTGTGGCCAGACTTGCTGACGCGTTCTAAAAATGCTTTGGGCACTCTTTATAATGCTCTCTGCCTGCTTCATTTCATATTTTCTCTTTTTTTTCATTTTTTTGTTTTTTTTGCTTATTTTGGTACTTAGGAACTTGTATAATGTTTACAATAAACTTTGCAAGGGAGAGCAAGTAAAAAACTGAACGAAGTTTTTAAATTCTCATCAACAATTATACACAAATAAAAACGCAGCAGGGACTTGATTACGAAGAATTCCTCTACTTGCAATTTTGTAATTTTGTAATTTGTGGGCATGTCTATTCTACAACCACGCCCATTTATTACATATTTTTCTTTGTAATATTTCAAAATGGAATGTTTTTGGAAAAGCGAACTTGACTCACTTTATATTTAATCATAATTTCGGTTTTCTAAGTATTACTGTGTGACTTGCATACCTTTTGATAAAGTGAATATAGCATCCGGTATAATGTAGGGCCGGTGGATTTGAACGCGAATAACGACCATTATGAAGTTCCATCAATATTGAACATCTCCCGCCCCCTTAAGGCAATACAATTATATTATATGTGAGGGAGAAAAATAGAAAAGGACAAAAAACGACTAGACTAACAGACTAATTTGTGTCTTCCTGTTTAATGATATTAAAAACAAATCGTGCTCTAACTTTAGTTTGTAAGTATTACCAAGACTTTCAGACTCTTTTATGTATATAATAATATATATAATATTATTTTCATTACTTGTTTGTATGCTTTTTAAATTTATTCATTACTTGTTCGAAGATTGTCATGTTAAGCTTAAATACACCAGAGTACCGTTACATTGACATTCAGTAAAAAACAATAACTTTGCATTATTATTATTGGCTACTATTTTACGCACAGACAAAGAGAGGAAAAGAGCGTACGTAGTAGAGTAAAAGGGAAATATTTATGTATAACATATCAATGTATACCATAAATATACTTAAGCAAAGGAGACACGTAAGCAGGTGTAACTGTAACTGTAACATGTGTACACTTAAGCTCTTGAGTACGTACGTGCACAAAACGCATCTTAACAAATAGCAAAAACATGTGACAACTCATGTATTATTTTTATAAAAGAAAACTATTTAAATCTACAGGAAGAAGAAGCAACAAAGATGTACAAAATAATAAGCTTAAACATTTTTTACATACATACGCACACTCTGTCTTGCTTTTAGAGATGTTCATAAGTTTATAACTGACAACTGTAATACTGCCACAATTATTCTTATTTTTATATATATGAAAAATGTTTTAAAATATTTTGTAATGTTTTTCAAAAACTATACGCGTTTGATTATTCGAGCAAAATCCTCAACAAATATTTATACTTGGGCACCTATGGCGTATGAGTAATATTTGATTAAGTAAATAATGGCACAATTCTATAAAAAATATCGATAATCATATAAAGAGTATCAGGAAAAAAAAAAACAGTAACAATTAAAACCGAAAGAATGAAGAGAACTTTTAAGGAAACTTAACTTTTTGTGACCTTTTCATCTCATTATCGTTAACGTTCAAGTGTGCAGGGTAACGCAAAGGGTTCAAAAAGACTCGTTTAATGATGGTATTAAATTAATTAAATTGTTAAAGTTTTGTGTGGAAATTATCTCGGTTCAAAAGCTTATCCGGATAATTTTACAGTGTAGAGTTTCATGCACACACACACACACACACACAAACATCAACTTTCTTTTCTTATAATTAAGTTTTCCGTTTCATTAAAACAAATGAAACCAAAACCTTCATAATCTTAGAGGATTTTTTTTTTCTTTTTTATGTTGAAGAAAACGAAGGAGGCGACAACGATGACGGCAACCACAGCAACGACAATAAATGTTGCACCCCTTGTGGGGTTTGTAAGATTTTTGCTTTATTGTAAACTAAAGAAGAAGAAGAAGAAGAATAAGAAGGTATATGAATTATTATTATAAACTTTTATACAGTTATATGTTATTTTTGTTGTTTTTAATGTTGTATTGGTTGGTTAGAAACTAGAAACCACTTTGTAAGAAAATATCTAAAATACCAACAACAAAAATCCCAAGTAAATATATATAATACATACATATGCAACATATGTGTATATGTGTGTGTATGTACATATATGTCGAAAAATATCTAGACAGTAAATTTTTATGTATAAAACCGTTGGTAACTAAACTGATGTTGATTAGAAAAATGTTCCCATTCATCACAGGAAAAGGAAGAACGTTAAGGTTCCTGCCCATAAACTGTACCGTACTGTACTGTAAACTGTAAAGAATAACTAAGTTAAAAACTAACAAAGTTGCGTTGAAATTTTTCCCAGTTTTTTTTTTTTTTTCGTTTTATGTCCTTTCCCATAAAACCAACAAAAACAACAACCAACCAACAAAATGCCGGCAAGTTGATAATCGTGGCAAGAATATGCAAGAAGGGCTACAAAAACTTTGTGTTCGTGATAATTATTGAAAACTATTTAAAAAACCAAAGAGACAGATTCAGATAGAACCCTACACGAAGATCATATTAAATATATGTGGATAAGAAACTACAAACTCAAGTTTTACCTTTTTTTCATCACCATTCATTTTGAAAGTGATACAAGTCCAGTTTTTGAAATGATTAAGAATATAAATTACTGCAAAGTAGATTAATAACATTTTTGAATATTATCATGAATTAATTATCATGCATTTTGTACGATAAGTTCAACTTTTTAAAGATGTGGATTTATGTCAAAAAGAGAGAAAAACATAATCGTGACTTCACATTTCAAACCGTTGTCGCTTTCATTCCCATGCACCATATTAAAAACGCATAACTGCCATAAATTATAAACGTTAAATGTTAATATATTTGGCTACAGTTTGGATTTAAGTTTGAGAGGAAGCACTAGTAGGCCCCACAACTGAACAACCACTCGGTTTGGCATGTAAATGTGTTTTCAACTCCATGGCCAACCCCACCCCCAATCATCAGTCATTTCAAGTATATGCAAATGTAGTTGAAGTGTTAAGCTGTACTGATTTCTCTCTTCTTATAAAATAAATATTTCAACTGAACTGAAGTTTGAATGAAAATGAAATAAAAATTTTTGAAAAAAGTCTCCATTTTCTTTACATATGTCGATGTGCTGTTCATATGAAATGTGAATCAATAAAAAAACATTTTTCCTTGTAAAGCTTTACAAATCAGAATAGTGGATTATTAAAATGAAATCGTGTAAAATATAGATTTTTTGGAATCGTTAAACGTCTCTGGAGTCGATAATGAAGAATTATTGTTAATGAGTTGCTCTAGTTTGTCAGCTTCATAACTTAAATGCCCAAGTAAAGACATATCATAAAACTGTCCATTCTTTCTTTATAAAGAAAGCATTAAACCACGCCATGAATAAAGACGGCACGCGTTCAGCATGTGTAGCTTGCTTGTCAGACGTCTTTTTTTTGTACTGATTAATTAGTGGTAATAAGTATTTACGATGCCTTTCAAGTGCAACGTTGTGCCTTCAACTTCAATTGTTGTTGTCTTACTCACTTACTTACTGTTACATATTGTAATAAAAGCCCTTTTCACACGCAACGCAACGCAAACTGCTGCTGCTACTGTCAAAGAGAAATGAAGAGTTTCTCGCTACTCTATACACGTACTTAATGTAAACACAACTACGTTGAATTACTCTCGTTCATACCTGTCTATATATTTATATATATTTGGTGGTACCTGTCTAGTGGTTTTATACAATAATAATAAAGCAAGTAAGTGAGATAGAGAGAGAGAGAGAGTTAGATGTGAACAATGCTTCTGGATATAACGGGGAAAATTTGTATTCAATTCGTTAACCTGGTTACAAATGGTGAAATAGTAAATGGCCTCACACACTCACTTACACACTTATCCACACGCATACCATACGCTTATATGAGAATGAAGAGTGCGTGTAGAACAGCTTAACACAGTCAGTTTGTTTTGGCATGACATGCAGAGCAAAATACTTTTTCTTTTTCTTACTTTCTTCATTCTTTCTTTTCTTTGTTCCTTTTGCTGTTTCTTTGTTGTTTTTCATTCTTCAACAATAGTTGCATTGTTTGTAAGAATTGTTGCAAATTGGTTGTATTATAAGCGAAATGGTTTGCTTTCATGGCCTGTGTAAAGAATTGTGTGTTGTAGGACCTTTTGGCTCTTCTTCTTGTTCCTTTACAATGCCGAATGAGTAATGGGGATGGTGGCGGCGGTCGTGATGGTGATGGTAGCTGAAGTGTTAGAGTTGTTGAAGTATTTGACATTTAGGGAAATGTGTATAAAAATATATTTAAAATTTTTTCCGAAAACTTTATTTCTTACACTTTTTACACCTTTTACGCTTTAATGGCTGGTATGTGATATTAATTTTTTTTTCATTAACATTTAGAAAAAGCTCGATTCAGCTGCATTTCGTTTTATTGGCAATTACACGCTTTCAGACGTATACTTGTTGTACTTGTTATTTAAATCTTATCCATCGATTTTTATGTGTTTTTTTAGTACTCATACGCCCCCCCTTCGAATTACGAGAGAGAATTACTTTTCATTCCGTTGCTTAACGTTATTTAATACTGTAGCAGAACACTCCAGCTTTAAAGGTTTATTTCTGTGCGATTGTTAAGTAATCAAGTTTAACAGACTGCGTGCGTGTGTGTTTGTGTGTGTGTATTACACTGCACTACACTATAAATAGCTTTGAGTGGCTAACCGGAAAGAGTCTGTATTTTCTACTCTTTCACATTTTGCTCTAGCCTTACACACAAAGTACAATATTAGTAATACTGTGCACTGTGTATATAATGAATCAATTTATACTTAAGGGAGCTATAAAATGTTATTCTAAAGTCAAAAATTATATTTCACTTCTTTATAAACGTTTATATATGTGGAATGTGGTTACGGTTGCTATGAAAGAAAAGACGATCAACGTCAACTTGTGGACTTTGACTAGATTTTTGGATTTTTTTCTATTTAACTCCCCGACCTTCCTGAGCAGCACTTAAAACTTAACTTCTACTAATCACAGTTTTACAATTTCTTTGAATTTTGTTACAACTCAGCAGCTTAAAATCGGTGCCAGGAACCCAGAACAAATGTGTGTTGATTTTTTAACTCATTTTTTTTTTTTTTTATAATTTAAATTTTATTACACTCTACAGCACTTATAGTGATTTGAGTAACATTTAAATGGCAAATGCCACGCCCAACTTTAATTCTAACATCACTTCCTTAATCGATTTAAACATTTCCGCCTGTCTGTCCGACCCTGTATATCCGTGTACAAGCTGCAAACATTCGCGAACATTACATCACGTGGTGTAGGGTATTTAATAGTCGGACTTGACCGCATTCAATTTGGTTTGGGCTTCCTAAAAATTGGCCTCAACCAAACATAAGCTTTCTTATGTCTCGGTTTTATTTTTCTTCTTGTTTTACCCAAAAACAACAACAAGTTGAGGTTTTGTGTAAAAACTAAACTAAAACTAAAGATGAAAAGTAATGGCCCACATTAATATTTATTTTCTTTCTTTCTTTTTCGGTTGTGTTTAAATTAGATCCGTATAGAAGAAATTGAGGTTTTCATGCCAATGCAAACAAAGAAAAAAACTCCATTTTACGTTTACGTGCTGGATTAAATCATTTCAATATAATATTTATACAAAATTAATATTGTACGAGGAGCAGCATACCGAGTGAAGCAGGAAAAGAGGAAAGCACACAAAAAAACAAAAAAAAAAAAACAAAAAAAAGTAATAACAGAATAGAGAAAGTCCGTGAGCAGAATATTGGCATTAAGTGGTAGAGTCAAGCAACTATGACTGCCAGTACAAATATGCTGATGGATGTAATATTGCATGCACGTCACTTTATATATGTTACATATATTATATAATTTTAGCTTTGGTTATGCATGTATTTACTTAACCTCAATTTTAGTGGTTTTTTTTTTTTCTTCTATTTATTTAATAAATTGAAACGTTTTCTGTAGGCCATCTCCTAGTTTTACTATAGTATGTCTTGGCTTTTATATGCATGTGTGTGTGTGTGTGTGTGTGTGTGTGAGTTGGAATTTTACCTAAAAGTCTTATAAAAAATAAAAGAATTTTTAATTCTCGAAAAAGTAACAACCATTGTACAATAACTACAATAACTTTCTTACTCAATATTTACGCAATCCAAAGTGAATTATTTTCAAATTCATTCTGTTGTTAAATATTTGTGTAAAGCTTAATGGATATGTTGCAAAAAGAAAGAAATTAATAACAGGTAAGAAAAATGAAACTCGACTTGAGCCGAATTTTAAATTCTCCTTCATTAAATATACTACTTGTGGGCATGGCAGGTACTTAATTACTCATATTAATAGTGCATATATTTCATATTAACTTGGTCTTACACTGGTAGTATTCCTACTAGTGGAATACGCGGTTCGACCCAGGAACCTATTGCTGGTACCACGGGATGCTAGAGCCCCAAGAACTTGTTTCTGCTAGCATTATGGGATGGCCCCCTTGTGGGAGCATCGTGGTGGTTGTGGTTTTCCCCTTACGGGGTGATAGTAGGTGTAACCTCCCCACCGAGGAGTGGAGTTCATAACCTTACAGTATGACTCCTAGATCGGTACCTAACGGGGCGTTGGGAAGCGCATATCTTTCCCCTGCATCTGAGCTTCGGCTTGAGATGCCGTGTGATTAAGCCTCCACGGCAGGAACACACGTTAAACACTTGACTTCATTTCACATTAACTTATAAAGCGGATTATATATCAAATGAAGTTTTTTGAAAATTATGAGTGTTCTGGTCCGTTCACACCCACTTTTGACATATTGACGGATGAGCTAATTATAAATATATACAATTTTATAAGTAATTTTTTGTCTTATATATGTCGATTGTGTGTAGTGTGGCCCTCCACCGATTTTGACCACTCTAAACGGCCAGCCGCGGAAAGTATAAATATAAACAGAATTTTTGCTGCCTAAATCGATTCAGTTTTTGATACAAATCAAGCTATCAAATAGGTTCTAAAAATGGTCCAAACAGTCCAAATTTATGGGGTCTCTGAGGCTTCTTTCTGTGTGCTTCAAACACAATAACAAACTTTATACTATAATAAGTCATCACATAAGGGGAACCTACATAAAACGTAAATTTCTTGATGAAATTCCTAAAACTACTCAAACAAAGAATTACAAATTTCATCAAAAAAAAATCAGTAAAAATGTTATAGTCGACCATTTAACACCCTATACTACTTAATTCGACAAATTATTCTATAATTTATTTAGTTGTACGCAAAGCATTGTCATTTAAGTCTTTTCGTGATATAACATTATATGGAAAGGGATTCTGAAAATAGTTCGATCAGGTTCAAATTTGTTACTGCCAATTATAATATTAATTAACTATATTTTGTTAAATTTTTTCAACATATTTTGCAATTTTTTCCATATAAAGACTTTCATCATAATACGACCTTATATGGGGAGAGGTTCTAAAAATGATGCGATCCCGACTATTTTCAATAGAGTTTTTCTTTGGACCAATACATGCCCTAATACCAAATATCATTGAAATATTTTAAAAAAAATGCGACTTGAGCACAATTTTACCTGAACAGACAGATGGATAGACGGACATGGTTAAATCGATTTAGAGTTTGATTCTGAATCAATTGGTATAATTAAAATCTTATATAAGGCTCTGTCACAAGTGATGCCGGATATAATAATAATTATTTTACTACATAGATCCCTTTGATTGGTTAAAGGTTTGTAGTGTCCAAACTTAAGAAAGGGAAAGAAAGTAAATAAATATAAATTATTAACTTTTTCGATTGATCACTTGATGTGCAATAAACAATGTTCCAATCGTACCAATATAAATGAAATCGAAAACAATTTCAATAATATTCTTCGCATTACATTGCCCAGGAGTTGGCAGTTATTTCTTTTTTTTTTAATGTACCAAAAAGGTAGTGAGCTAAGATATATTAATGCTTTAATGGAACGTTTTAATTCTGTGATACATACTTTTATAAGATCTTCTGAAAATTGTTTACTTTGATATTTATTGCTTTCATCTATCGCTAATGACACATTACCACCAACTGTTTCAAAGGATAAGAAATTGTGAAACTATGAAAAGAAAACACATTTTATGAGATCACAACAAAAACTTGTAAATAGATCAAAAAAACAAACAGGAAAGAATGAAAACGAGACAACTTCTAACTCTATCCTTATCTGTCATTCCTTAACAATACATATTATCCAGAGCGTTTAAGTGTGGACGTTGGTGTTTTTCATATATTTTACAAAAAGTTTCAAAAAAATTTTCCTCCACAGTTATAAATTAATTAGATTATCTGAAGAAAACTTTACAAAATTCATTAAAGAAATGAAGAAAAAAGAATAAACTTTCAATTGTAAAGTATAACATCAAACTTTTACTCATAACGGTTATTACAACATAGTTTTTATTAATAAAAAATAAAAATAACACTCATACGTCCTGTTGTTCACATTGCCACCTTTCGATTTCCGTATCTCTGATTATAATAAAACTATAAAATAAAAATCTACGCAATCAATGATTTACGAAAACGATTGTTTTACAATGCTTGATAAATATTTATCTTTTTTTGTACAAGTTTAAACATGTCTGACTGCAAATCCATTACACAGCATAAAAATGTAATTTTGCAGAATAAACCATACATGGATTCCATAATATATTGCATGCCACTCACATTACAAATCAAACTAAATCCAAATCTTTCAATGCACACACATTTAATTTCTATTAACGCTTCATTTTATTCATTTTCTATGCTTAACAAGACACAAGGGTCTTGTTAAAAAGCATAGCAAAAACTCTTAGTCGGTTATACCCGATCATTTAATACCCTACACTAATTACTTGCACAAATTATGCTTAATTCAGTTCAGATGTACCAGTGAACGCGAGACATTGCCACATAAGTTACTTTCGAAAATATCATTGTATGGAAAGGGGTTCTAAAATTGGTCCAAAAGAGTTCATTTTCAAAAAGGTGTCTTTTTAAACCAAAATAGGCCCTTATACCAAATTTCATTAAAATGTCAAAAAAAAAAAAAAACCGACTCCGCACAATTTTATATGGACATACAGTCAGACATGATCATAAAATGTTTTAATTAATACCAAAATGCTAAAAATATTGTTGCAATAAAACATAACAAACAAGTGAGAATATTATTTTCGGTATAAAATGAAATTTTATGCTACGCGGTACTGGAATCTGTGACCTCGTATCATTTTGTATAAGTTCTAACTGTTTTAGTTGAATGAAGAGACTTCTCTGAGAATGAAGGGTATAAGACACATCAAATCAGCATGCAACCCTGCACACACACACGCACACACTTCTACTCTTTCTATTTAAGAATAAATGAGAACACAAATGGCAAGTTCACAATTTGCATCTAAACGGATTCAATTTCTCATATGTTGAGTGCGGTAAGAAGAGGGAGAAGAAGAAGAAGATGTGTCACACACACACACTCCGAATAAGAACAAGAAAGGAAAAGCATACAAATGAAATCTCGTATAAAGATATCATTCATAGAAATCATTACGATGATCCATTTCTCTCTCTCTCTCTTTTTCTCTTGTTCTTTATAACTCTAAATGTACATAAGAGTTGGTGTATATGTGTGTAAAAGTGTGAGATTGTTCAAATAAAATGCACAATTTCTCACAAATACAATATTCTTCAATTGACAAATGACAAAGTTATAAACCATGTATAGTCGTAGTATGTAAAATATACAATACTAACCCACACACACACATACATACATACTTAATTATAATGACAACGCCATTGTCAGTCGTTATACAGACAAATTGCTTTTATTTTTATATATTTTTTTTTCTCTTATGAGCTTTTGATGAAATTTACCCACACATTAAACTTATTTTGATAAAGAATTTCTAACTTTTTATACCCACCATTATATTTATATGGGGACTATATAACAATGCATCGGAAGTATCACAAAGTGTATACATTTTGAAACCGGATGTCCGTCTGTCTGTCTGCCAAAGTGTGTATTCTGTTGTAATCGTATTCCTGGTTGCAAAAATTGACTTATCGAATTCTCATATCGTTTCTTCTTGACTTCAATTACAATCATTTATCACATGATAGATACATCGTTTCAGTATTCGACTTTGTGAGACGGCGATTTTTCTTTCTAAGTATTACAAACATTTTTCGAGTGGTGAGTCTTAAATCTTAAAGGTTTCTTATAGTTTGGGGGGCGGGTATATTTTCCGTTCATTTTTAGTATATCGATAGTACTAAAAAATTTATTTTTCACACCAATATCAAATGTTTTGTGACTGTGAGTAATATAACAACAAAAACACGGACAGATATTCAGATTTTAATGCCAATAATATGCTATAGACCATAAAAGATACTTTGTGAAAAATCATTATAAAGAAAGGAGTTCTAAAAATGGTCCGATCGGATCCAACTTTGTCACAGCCATATATTAAGCTAATTAACTATTCTTTACCATATTTTGTGCAAAAAGTATTAAGAATTGTGACTTTTTGCCATATAAAAACTATCATTCTAAGAGGATTTTATAAGGGGAGGGATTCTAAAAATGGCCCAATGAGGTTTATTTCTAATAGGGTTCTTTTTTGGGCCAATATATGTCCTAGTACCAAATTTCATCAAAATATCTTGAAAAATGCAACCTGTAGCCTACCTAGACAGATAGACGGACTTGATTAAATCGATGCAGATTTTGATTCTGAATCGATTGGTATTTTTTAAGGTGAATGTGGCATTAGCCACATTAGGAGTTACAAACATCTGCACAAACTTAAACTTAACAAGTAGTGTACAGTATAATTATTAATTTATTTTTATTAAATTATTTACCAATATGGATTTTAAATGATAGATAGATAGAATTTTCTTATGGCCTTGAGGTCACAAAATCATCTCATGATTGTCGATGATATAAAAAAATGTAATACTTTTGCTTTTTTTAATACACTTGTACTGTAGGGTATCCCATATGTTAGTTTTGTAACAAAATTTGAAAATTTCATCATTTTGAATTTTGCCAGCATGCATACGAGTATACACATACGTTTGTGTGTTATGTGCAGTAAGTATTTTTGGATAGCTTTAAGCTATAAATGTCTGCACACATGCTTTACCATAATACATACATGTGCTTAGGGTAGGAGAGAGAGATGGAGAGAGAAAGATAAGTAAGAAGGCACAAGAGCAAATGTGTGCCACTGGCGCCATCATCTGCTGTTATCGTCGCAATTACCATCACCCAATACCACACGGCCCTAACTAACATGCATAAGTACACCCAGCCAGCACACGAGCACAATGCATGCCACCATCACCATCACCATCACCGTCACCGTCATCATCATCAGCATTATTATTATGAATGAGCTTAATGCATAATCGCATAATATTATGCGAATATGAATAGAGAATGAACGAGGTAATGCATCATAATGTGTTTTTCGGTGTTTTTTCTTTTTTGTTTTTTTTTCTGGTTGCTTTTTTTCTTTTCAATTTTCATCATTATACAAAACATGAAACTATCAAATAAGTTTCCATCTCTTTCATTGTATAAATGCAGGCATCAATATCTATTTATAGGTGAACGGGTGTAACCGGTATCACAGAAACTTACCTTTAAAGCATATGAGTTACCTCCAATGCCAAATAGTTTTCGAGATTTCTGTTGAAAGCGATAAAACAATATCCAGCACGAGTAGAAATTACATGAAATATATAATAAATGGAAAATTTTTCTTCCTACGTAGGTGGGTGTGTGTTTGTATGAAATTTTTACAGGGTATTGTTTTTCACATTGTGACTCTAAAGGTTTTTGCTGACTTAAAAATGGGTTTTCATATCATTGCGGCACACACGTTTTCTTTTTTTCTTTTTTTTTTTCTTTCATCCACACAACGATTTCACAATTTCGGTTTTTAAGCATATTCATATGGGGCGCAATTGGTTATTTTCTTTTTTTTTAATTATTGAAATTATTAAAGTCCTTAGAGATCTTGTCCGTTGTTCTGTACATAGCATAAAAATTTTGAAATAAAATTTGCTAAAAAGTATATGTGTATGTATAGTTCATGTATTAGTTCATTTTTGTCAGTTCTGAGCGTAGCTGGGATTCTATTTTATATTGAAAAACTAAAAAAAATGTTAGATCAAGTTATTGCGTTAGTGAGCATTTGAGCACAACAGACTGATCGACACAGATTTTTATGATGGAAACAAAAAGTTTATCCACTTGATATCTTAATCGTTCAATTAATGCCAACAACTTCTCTTTTTACGAGTTGGATACATAATAGTACATTTGGCTCAGTCTTCTTACTATTCTATCCAACATGATGTGGAAAAAATTTTAAATAAAAAAATTAAATATTTTTTTAGATGCTTTTTATAGTTCATTAAATCTCATGTCTCATTTCATGTGTGCTTATTATTACTTGAGTTTTTTCTTTTTTTTTTTTTTTTGCATAAATTCTGTAGTTTTTAAGAGACACGCACACACTATAACGATTACTAGTTAGCAAAAAAGCAAAAAAATTAAAAGAAAAAAAAAATTTACATTAAAATCTGTAACTAAATAAAATTTTACTGCAGATATTTATATATTGTACACACACACATATAGAATACGTGCCAAATGGAATGAAACGCAGACAAAAATTGCGAAAAAAAAAAAACAGTTAAGCCATTAAGGTTTAAGTAGTAGGGTTAAGTATACTGCTCGTGGCAGTTATAGTGATGTAATAAAAAGAAGAAGAAGAAAAAGCCCGTTATGCAACTAACGCCTGTTATACTGCGCATAATGTATTCATATCATAAGTGCTTGCATATACAGGGTGTTCGTTAAATCGACTGAAATATTTCAGGGTGTGATTCGAAACATACATTTTTATACTTTTTTATAACCACCATCACATTATATAACACTTGGTCAAAACGTTTGCAACGCCTAAAAAAAAACATCGAATATTGAGTCAATCGGATCATGTCCGTCTATCCGTCCGGTATGTACGTTCTGTGGTAGTCGCTTTTTTGCTCACAAAAATTGAAATTTCGATTCCAAACTAGACAAAAGTTTTAGCAGTTGTTTGAAAGTGTTGGCTTTATAGGCTGGTTGGTACTGAAATTGATCCACAATGTAACAAAAACTGAAAAATGAGAAATTTTTTAAATAAATTTTCCACACTACTTATAAATGTTAACCCAATATATAGTTTTTTTTACTTGTTTTCTATCGCTTCGGGTACTAAATTAAGCCGATCTTTTCACACACCCTAAACTTATGTTAAAAAAAAACTTAATTTATATATAAATGGCAATGTTTAAATTTTCTTTGTAGTGGGGACGACAAATGGTCATGGCAGTCAGGTATAAAAGCAAAGAACATTTCTCAAGATAACTGTACATCATCTAATTGCCACAAAATGATATCCAAAAATATTCCCTCAATGGGAATAACTGAAGTCAAACACTTGATCCGGGATTTTGTTTCATATGTATTCTATTATTAAAAATGTTTTTGTTGTTGTTGCTGCTGCTGCTGCTGCTGCTACAGTTGTTTTCATTTTGAGTTTTATACGATACTTGAGACAAGATAAAGGAAATTTGCATACAAGAGCAGTACAATGTATATGATGATGATGATGATGATGGAGAAGAAGAAGAAGACGAAAAGAAGATGATGTAGAGAAACAAACATCACACTTTTTAACAGTTATGTTTATGTTATGCTCTCTCCCAAGCCAGACAACTTTTACATACATTGCTGAGTCTGTCGTTTTTGCATTGTGTGTGCGTGTGTATATGTGTACATGATATCGTTCTGCGGCTGTTGTCGTTGTATATATTAGCTTCTATGCATATATATTATAGTACTACTGCGTACAACCTACTGATGCATTTCTACATGTTTTTGTTGTTGTTATTGTTATTTTTCTCCTTCATTTTGCAACTGCTAGACTTTAAAAATCCCATAAATTATTTATATTTTTATTCAACATCGATGTTGCTTTGTTGCGATAAGTATTGAGTTAAAATGTTTGTGTGATACGTATACAATCGCAGCTCCTTTGAATTCGGCAAAATTAGTTAACAGCCACGCCTCTGACAAACATAATCATCTGATAACAACAATAGTTCAGCCCACTTCAGACATTTGCTACTTATTTACATAGACATACATATGTATATAAATCTATAGTCTAAACATTTTAGTGTTGAAAGTGATTTCTTCCTAAGCCTCATTCAACATTGTTTACTTGTTAGCACTGATTTTTTGCTAACTTTCGTCGATATCGATTTTTAACGTTCTGACTAAACACAAAGAATTCTCTTGATTTCTCTTTTCATAATTTTTCCGCTAATGTTTATTTTTCGTCTTGTTAAAAACAAGTGAAACCATAAAATACCCTACACCACCACTTCATGTATTATTCAATTTAATTTTTTCCTTTTTATATGGAGAGGCGTTCTAAAAATGGTCCAATACGCTCCATTTTCAATGGGGTTCCTTTTTAAGTCGATATATATCTTTATACCAAATTTCATTGAAATATGTCAAAAAATGCGACCTATATATAGCGTGAGCACAAAATTACATGGACAGACAGACGGACATTGTTAAATCGATTTCGATTTTGATTCTGAATCGATCAATATAACTGAAAGTGGGTGTGTTTTGTACCATCTAGAAATTGCAAACACACGCACCAACTTAATATACCCTTTGCCACAAGTGGTGCAGGAAACTTTGTGAATTATTTTCAGTCTCGATTTCCTTTAAACTCCCTAAACTGTATAATATGACCATTACAGTCACATGTATGTATATATGTATGTATGTACGTTTATATAGAAATATTGTACGTAAGCATACGTCTATAGATAAGCTTGAATAGGATTGAACGGAACATATCGCACTACTCCACCTGTCAATGCGTTAAATCTTACATAGAAGCAAGAATAACAAGAAAATGGAAAATCCCCTGTTAGCTGGATTTATTAACAACTTGAATATGTAAATAAAGGAAAAAAAATGCAAATGCAAAAAGCCGTGTGTGTGTGTAAACACACATGGAGTTGCTGTTACATTTGTATTTGTTATTGTACAAATGTGTACGGGATGAAGAAGAAGAAGAATACTTTTTAACTAAACATGCATTTTCTAGTATTTTGTAAAACGAACACTTTAATCCGATTTCGCCTATTAGGGATGATTGCACAATTTTCTTTTTTCCTACAGAATCATATTCCCAACGACCGAAAAAAACAACAACAACAACAACAACAACAAAAACAGAAAACTCAAAATAAGAAAAAAGGAAAAAATCTTTAATTAGTAATAAAATAAATGCTACACAACTGTGCTACAATTATGGCTCAGCTTCAAGAGGGCAATTAGTAGTAATGGGATTTACTGTAAGAACGCGTGCCCACGTTTCTGACTGAATGGGGAGAGAGCTAATCTTAAACTTATTTAAAAATTGCTAACATTTACAATTCCTGGTTAGAAAGGTTAACATAACGTTGGATAACAGTAGGTGTCCTTAACCAAATTTTAATTCACTGATTTCAGATCTATTCTTAGTTTTTCTCTATTCCCATTTATGCTACAGCCACTTAAAAGTCAGTTTTGGATGAAAGTCTTTTTTTTTTTTTTGAAGCCGCAAAACACCAGTAAAGCAACTAAATACGGCTTAAGCCAGATCGTCTACATACAAACAGCGAGCGTTACAAATACATGTTCGATGTAGTTGTACGACCACGCCCACTTTTGGCACATCGATGGATGTGTATCAAATATCAATTTCGTAGGTAAATTTTTGTGCCATATAAAGAGATTTTTATGGAATGTGGGTGTGGCTCTTGATTGATTCTGCTCAACTTGAATTGTGGTCTGTGTACCTGCACAAAAGTTCAGCTTAATATCTCAAAATGTGCGGCCGTAATAGTGACAACAATAAACAGCCATTCGGACACACAGACGGACATATCTAGGCTACCTCCTAGATTGATGCTGATTAAGAATATCAAACTTAGTATACCTCCATTTTTTGTGGCGAATGCAACAATAGTACTTAAAAATTAAAAAAAATTCAGCTTAATATTGTGCTTACGGAAGAACAAAATGCTTACATATGCGACAAAAAACTTACCTCATCGATAAATTCAAAATCACCGCCATTTTCACCGATATACTTTTTAGGCTTCTTAGCCTCAATGCTGTGTAACGTCGTCATCAATATTACCACTAGACCAACACTGACGGCCATTGATGTTTGCTTTAGATTTTTCATATTTGCTTAATTTGATGTAAGCAGAAATTTTAATATATTATTTATTTTTTATATTCTGAAATCTGTTTAAAAAAACCACCAACACACTGAATGAAAAATAGAAAAGAAATTTCTTTTATATATGTTTTGTTGTTCGTTTTTTAACAATTAAAACCGTGGCTGTGTTTTTCCAATAGAACGTCTGCACCCTTAAAATCGTATAAAAGAAATGTTGTGCAAACACACAGTACATATATCACAACATCACACCATTTAAGTAAAAACAGAAATTCTTACTAATTTTCCGAGGAAAGGAATTTAATTATTATTGTCTGTGCCACATACAGTAGCAGCGAAACAAACATCAGCGCTCACTCACTCTCACACAATTTATGTTACTCTACCCATTTTATTTTGTATCATATTGGTTTTACTCAGCCACACACGCAAAATGAAAGGCAAAAATAAAGCAAAATTCCATCCTTTTCACTTAACACGTATTTAGTTATTTTATTAAAGCGTCTTGATTTATGAGAGTGTTAACTAGAGAGCGTTATATGTAAATTTAATGCTCTACTGCGCATGTACAAATACTACTGTATAACGTTGGATGTTGTTATTATTGCTTTTTATTATTATTCCTTTCCTGCTACCACTGAGAAATATTGTAAAAAAATTAAACATACAAAATATTTTTCCAGTTCCGTTTTATGTTTATGTAATTTTTTCCCTTTTTTATGTCTTCACTAAATTTACTTTTATTATATGGATTTTATATTTTTTTACCTTTTGCTTTAACTTTTGTCCGTTCTGTTCAACTACTTTATGTATTAACACGACCACGTCCCAAAGACTACTGATTTCCTTTAATGCAGTCATTTTTATATCAAGTAACGGTATTCCTTTTCATTACTTGCTCTCTCTTAATTATTATTCAATTACCACTGAACTACTACTGTGAAATAAGTAATCAGGTGTTGAAGTCTCTCTCTCTTGTGTTTGATATAAATTTAATGTAAAAAATATCTTCTTCAGAACACTTATTTTTAGCCAAATACACACAAAAATGCATTTAATTTATATATTTGCGTGAGTTTAATTATAAATTGTTAATAAAAATAAGAAAAACGCAGCTATTAAAGGATTTTCATGTCACATTTAGAGCTATTTTATAACTAATTCGTCATCTTCACGTGTCTAAAACTTGTTGTAACTGCACTGAACAAAGAGAGAGATATTATGTTTATGTTAACTTCCTGTATAAATAGCATGAGAGAAGCTCATCTGTTTAACGGAACTACCAACACAGAGTTGTACTCTGCCTTTGAGAAATATTTTCTATTTACAATATTTAAAATAAATAAATAAAATAATATAATTAATTGCAGATACGTTGCTATTGTATAAATATATACAAGAATATAAATATATATCCACCAATATGATTTCACAAGAGGCAAAATTGATTTAGATTCACACTATCTATGAACTATACAAAAAAGAACATAATCTTTTCCTTTTTTTTTTTACTAATGATATATAAACTTTATTTTGTTTTGTATAATATTTGGTTTTCTCAATGATTCGTCATAAATCGTTTATTCTCCACATATAAATCGAATCGGGTTTATAGAAAAACCTATTCCCGTTACACAAATTTATTTATGGTATCTAAGTAATTTGTTTTTTAACTACAAACGATTTATTGGATGATAAATTAACAACCTGTCTCTCTCTCTTAAATGAAGCATGCTCTGTACTTACTCATCATTTACTGGTCAATTTCTTAATAGGTAGAACTTTTTGTTTATTTCTTTTTTTGATTAGTGACAGAAGAGAGAAGTGTATGAAACATTGAAAACAGATTAAGAGAAACAAGCCATTAAAGTAGTTGATAAAAATTTGTCAACATAAAGCACATATTCATACAATATACCACCAGTGTTGCCAGAACAATAATTAAATAAAATATAATGTGTGTAAAAAAACATGTAGAACAGCTTACATGGATTATTGTATTGTTTTGCATAAATATTTGAATTAAACACGGAGAAAACAATATAAAGATTGTGTAGAAAAAGTAGAAAATTTGTAACATTTACCAGACAGAAAAAATAAGTATGATAAATATTGATTTATAAATGAACTTTAAGAGATTCCATGCGTGTAACAATACGTCGACGCAGTTCACTAAATCTACAAAAATACAAAAAAAAAATTATATACAATTGCTAAAATATATATAAGAGTTATAAAAGGAAATTACTTTTCTTTAATTTTTAAAACTTCACGATCCATTTCTTGATCATAACGTTCCAAAATTGCACGACATTCCGGCAGTGATAAGTTAATAAATTGAGCAACTTCATTACTAAACCAAAAGGGGAGAATTTTAGATTTTGTTTTAATAAATTGCTACAGCTTGTTTTATATACCTGATCTCATCAGTCTTACGAGCATCTACTAAAAACAATTTGGCCACATCCTCGTGCGGTCCCAATGTTATACGTGTTATTAATGGATAATCATTCTCTTTCAGTCGCTTCTGCTCACCATTGTCCCGCATTATAAACAATGAAAAGTTCTCAGCTGGACTATCGACTTTATATTTTTCTAACAAAAGATTTATAACTTCTTGTGTGGTAACTAAAGAAGTCACCCACACTGACATTTGTGAACCGTATGGTGGTGTGAAGAAGGATGTTTCACGATTATAAAAATGACCATTTATGGAACAACGACGCTTTAGTTTAGTGCGAGATCTTTAAAAAAGAAATAAGATTGAAAATGTCGCCCAAGAGCTAAAAAAGAGAACACAAAATATTTACCTCCTATTGCCACTGCGTCGCTTTATGGCCGAGGCACCAGTTCGTGGTGGCCTCCTCAATACAACACCATCCTCAGTTACATGTAATGCTTGTTCGTCGTCGCGTTTCGCTTCCTCACTATTCGAGTAGTGATCATGCCCAATATCGGCCGAATTATGAATATTACTCGTGGCAGTATACAGTTCCTCACTTTGGGTTAATTCATCGCCCGCTGCCACACCACTATTTGTGGAACTGCCAACTGATTGGAAATTATCTTGATGACTACAATCGCTGTTGTTGTTGTTGTTGCGCTCTTTCGGATAACAATTCATTTGAATTTGTATGAAACGTGGGGGAACATCACTTTTACGTACGGTACCCATTTGCTGAGGCTTCAATGTCGAATCATCATCATCGCTATCCGAATAATTGATACAGGACGGTCCCGACTTGGAACGATTAATACCCTTTTCATAGCGACCATTTACAATTGAAAAATGTTGTTGCTGCTGCTGCTGATGATGATGATGATGGGAAGCTTGTGTTGAACCACTTTTCTGCAAAGCATACATGGAACGTTTTTGCGGTGAACCACCAGCACCACCACCGCCATTGTCAGCTGTACCTTTTAACGATAACGTGTCGTTGATAAGTGATACGTCTATCGAGCGTAAAGCATGTTCGCAATTAAAACTTTTACTCATGGGATTGTTGGAAGCAGAAGCAGCCGTAACGTTATACAATTTGAGCGAATCGTGTATGCGCGAGGGATCAATGGGTTGGTTGCGCTTCAATGTATCGTCGTTAGGTTCCTGAAATGAATTTGCACCATTCACATAATCCTGATGTACGCTACGTTTGAAATCTTCAAAATCCATTGGTTTCAAGGTCGCATCATCCGATGTTTCATAATTATCCAAAGTGGTAGTGGTGTCAGTAGTGGTGGTGGTATTCGCCAACGAGGCAGCCGCTGTTAGGAAATTATCTGATGATGTTGTGGCGCTACTGTGTGTGTGGTTTGTCGGTGAAGGAGATGATGGAGATGAAGATGATGACAGTTTGCTGTTATTCGATGAATTGGAATTCGAGTCCAAGTTAGTGCTGTTCGTGCTTAATTGATTCGATGTTGTCTGGGTGTGGGTGTGGCTTTGGCTAGGTGAACTATTCGAGGGTGTTGAGCATGCTGAGGAATTCTGTGATGATGATGTTGTTGTTGTAGAAGGCAAACGTTCTGGCATTGTTTCATATTCTTTATCCTTTTCACTGATGCGTCTCTCCACCTGCAGCAAATCATCAATTTCGTCCCATTCCAGTTTCTCAAGATTATCCAACTTGGATGGTAACGTACAGCTAACACCATTACTAGAATTATTTGTCGTTGTACAGGATGTGTCACAAGTAGTGTTTGTAGAATTTTCTAATGTTTCGTCTGTTTCTCGGGAATTTTGTCCATTTGTTAAAGTTTGACCCGTAGTATTGGCAGAGGGTTCTTCCGGTGTGGTGGGTAATTCGGGAAATTCATTTAAACTGCAAGTGTCAAAGGTCATGCTCTCACTTAATGATATATCGGTAGATATGGCCTCCACTTGATCACTAGTGGTGGTGGCAGCCTCATAAGATTCACTTATATCTTGGTTTTCCTTATCCGAAGGGCTATCCTGGATTTAGAAAAAAAAAATCAAAATATTTTTGTCTGCAAAAGAAACCACTTTTGAAACAACTTACATTATTTTCCGCCTTTGACAAACGACATGAATTACGTTTGCGGACTACAAACGTACGCTGATCGTCGTCCTCTTTTAAATGAATAACAGCCTGAACACCCCAATACACTCGAAGAGCACCTTCTAATATTAAACGGTTGTTAACTTCACGGCTGCGTATTTCCATGCTTTTATTATCATAGAATTGATTGTACGCCTTAAAGAGTAGAGAGAATAAAAGTGGATTTTTGTAAAGTGATGCACAAAGAAGGAAAAAGAAATACCTTAAGTTTAGATTCTAAATGATCGCGAGGTAAAGCTGGTCCTGAGTGATGGCCGCCAAGCTTTTGTGCTCCCCTTACACCGAAATTCTTATGTGATTCAACCCGGGTGCCATGACCAAACAATTGAGGACCAAATAACGCCCCATAACATGGCACATGGCAATAAGGCACTCCTTTGTGCTATGAAGTAAATTATACATATTTCAAATCAAATTTTCAACTATGCTCTCTTTGATAAAAATTTTAAAATTATTAAACATAAAAGTAAGTAAAATTAAGCCTAATCAAAATATTGAGTATTATTGAAACTAAATGCTCTATATGACATTAAACTATTCGTGTGTTTCAATTGAATAATTGATTGCTACAAATCAATTACAATTGCTTAAGTGTATGTAGAAGAAGCACAATTTAGCATTTTCTCTTATGATTCTTCTTATATACATATATATGCAATATTCATACTTCTGCATGTTGTCCGGGATTTAAACGTTTGCCACATTCTTCACATCGTAAACATTCCGGATGCCAGTCATAACCCAATGATTGCTTGCGTTCAGCTAAAAACATAAAAAAAATTTGACACTTTAATTCAATTAAGTTAACAGCTCAACAGCACTTGTAGATAATTTACCGAAATACACTGGCTTGCCGCACTTGTGACACTTCCACATTGTATAAAATTATTAGCACTTTTGATTTGTTTCGTTTATTTCTTATATGAGGGATGATTCCACATAAAAATTAGCACAAATTTTTCTTTAACAAGAGGTTAATGAACAGCAAAACAGGGCCTGAATTTTTTTTTAATAAAAATATGGTACACTTTGTAGAAGTCATAAGGGAACAAAGAAAATAAGCAAAATTAAATCATATAATTCTGCCACCATCAGACCTGCAAAAAACATTTCAATATTTTTGTGGATATGGGTTATGACTTCTCACTAACACGTTAAATGCTTATCGTGCGTGTTTTGTTTATTAATTATTATTTATTTGTATAGTTTTCATAATTTTATATGTTCTCCTATTGACTTATCTCACTTTTAACTTTTGTACTTTTGTTTCTCTGCTTACTTATTATTGCTTCTACTTGCCGATTTTCTTTGCTCATTTTTGTTGTTATTTTTTACTTATTTTATAATTGAAATGCACCTGTTTTTACTTTTAACAATTTTGTATTTCATTGAGAGAAATTTACTTAAATTTACTTTAGATATGCAAAATTTTATTTAATTTAGTTAAAAAAATTATAAATAATTACTATATTCTATGAAATCTAGAAAATTTTTAAAAAGACAATGAAAATGCTTTGCTAATAAACGTATCAAGAGAAGGAGATATGGAAACTAAAGAGAGAGTAGTTAACGAGTTGGAATAACTACGTAATAAGAAGAAGAACTAAGCAGTATTTTTTATATAATCTAGAATATTATACATTTGCAATTGTATAACATTATTCTAGCATAATTTTTCACTTTTTTACACATTTTTATATTTTATTTACTACAAAACAATAAATAAATATGTTAAACATTATAGTTCGAAAAACGCTAAAAATATATAAAACAGTATACACTAAATACTTACTAATAAAAAAGTACAGTTGGCAACATTCTCTATACATGCATTCCACTAATTAAAAGTAAAGTGCTACCAGTAGTATATCTCAATATTTGTTTGCAATGAATTAAATATTTTAGTTTCTATTAAGTAATAATGTTCAAGGAGCATATATATAAAATCACATAAAACAATTTTATAAATATGATAAATAATTTAAATGCAATCAATACTCCGTAATATAAGCTTTTTATAATTATTAAATACGTGTAATTGTCTTTTTCATAAATATCGTATGAAATGAGAGGAATAGATATTAATAATGCGAGAGAATTCAACTTCATATATGAAGGAATTTCTTCATTAAAAGGACAATAAGCGCAACAGCTGAAAATTCCATTTAGAATAGATTAACAATTTAATAAAATTTGGAACAATATTTAGTGCGGAACTTATTTAAAAAAAGGAAAAACAAAAAGAAATCTTTGTGTGTGATTCACTGCATTTTTAGTGTTGTTTGTAAAGTAATAGGGCGTTAAAGTGGTGCTAGATACAAACATGAGATCCTCTATAGAGTTTGAGGAGTGCCTCAAAGATTCACCAAGGTTTAGGTGAGTGCTGCCATTGCATTTCCGTTGCCTTTTTTACATAAAAAAAAAAAAGTTAGAAATAAAATAATTGTCATCAGACGAAGAAGAAACTAAAGAAACGCCCCTTCATTATTTTTTTTGCATTCTTACATTTTTTTTGTTGTAAATTTATATGTAATTATATTTGGGTCGTGTGCTAATGTTGTTGTTGTTATTATTATTATTATTATAGAATAGAAAACTACAACACAAGACGTAGCTAACACATCATGAACACGAATAAACAATTAAAAATATTCCGTATTGTAATAGTTTGCAAGTTTAAACATTTTTTCTCTTTTTTTTTTACAATATTAAAACCGCAAAACAACAAACAGCAACACCAGTAACAACAACAGATTATATATATATGTTTGGGCATGCAACGATAAATTTCGTTAATTGTGTAGACACCACGTGAATTGTTGTTATTGTTTAATGCATTGCATGTATTAATACAAATATGTTTGACGTTAAAATATTTACCGGCAGACATGTATTTGTGTACGTACTAAATATTGTACTGATTCTACCCTACAGAACGTGTGCTTTCAGTTGAGTTTGTAATCATACGGCTTAACATGAATCGCCAATAATTCACAACGAATGACTGATTTTGATATGAAAAAAAAATTTCTAAACTTTATTAAATTACAATCCATTATTGAAGTAATAGCAATTAATGGAATTAGCGTCATTTTTCTGGTCAGCATTTTTCGTTAGTAAACATATAGAGGGTGATTCATTAGGAGGTTTGATTTTCAAAAGGCTTTATTTTACATTACTCGTATTATTCGCGAGATACCGGTCCCAATGCTGGAACGCTTCGTCCAAAAGTGGTCCTTCAGGTTAAACCATTTATAACGTAGTCACGATCAACATTTATATGAGAAGTAAAAAGTAAATGTCATACATTGTTCTTTCGATTCACATTAAAAATTTTACTGTAGAATTCAACTTAATGCCTTTTATTTAAGATTAAAAAGCAAACCTCATAATGAATCACCCTTTATTAAGTTGTAAGTTGTGTAGTTTATGTAGTACTGTTATTATTATAATTGCATGTCTCTCACTCTCTTTTCACTTGATTGACAACAGAAGTTTGTTTGAAGAACAAACTTAAGCCAAAGTCTTTCTGGTATGAGTTATACACCCTAGAATGAAAATAATTGTGAATTTTTTTAACTAAGAGAATCATTCCAAAAATATATTATCGTTGCGAGGTGTTGTTTGAACGATTTTGCATAACTAGCCAACCATACCAACTAGCTTACAATATAACAAAATTTCTTAAACCTAACGGACATACAGGCAGACATGACTAGATCGACGCAGTATTGAATGCCACAGTTTAGACCGATGTCTGGACGTTAGAATGGGGCTTGACAAAGCAATTTTACAGTAATAAATGTTGGCATATAAAACCGTTAATAATTTTAATTAATTAATTATTTATTTGCAGGCAATTTATATCAAAGGAAGAATCCGATATTGAACATTTGGAGCACCGTTTAGAGAAGATCATAAAATTGTGTAATGTGGCAGTTGATTCGGGCAAAGAATATGTGAAAAATCAAAGGTAAGAGCGGAGCATAGGGCTGAGTACAGTTCTACTACATGATTGTTATTGTTATTGTTATTATTAACATTATAGTGCATTTGCTATGGCGTTATGGGATTTAAAGCAACATTTCGCTGATAATAAAAATGCTCATAATGCTTTGGGAAAGCTGATACATTGTTTTCAGGTTTGTATTATTGTTTACACCACAAACACTTTTACATATGTATACATATTTATATATATGTATGTACAAAATGTAAGCCTGCCATATAGAGAAATGCGATAAAACTTAAAAAGAGAGTTTTATTTCACTGAAACAACTATTATGAGTAATGGCACAACCGAGCCGCTCTAGAAAATAAAGCACTTACACTTAATTGACTACAAGTGCAACAATAGTACATAAAACATGTTAAAACACAATGACTCATGCAACAAATATTAAAGGCCAATAAAACAATTCTTCAAAGTGTTTTTGTTGAAACATTTCAAAGGTATTGGAAGTGCACGACAGGGTGACATATTTGTTAAGGATAATGGCAACAGTCATTCAAACACTTTCATTGTAGCATACACCTCAATTCGGTGACAGGTTATTGGATGGTTATAATTCTTATTGTTTATACATTTAACTGCAATGTTTATATTATAAATTCTGAGAAGCGTATGTGTGTTTAACGTTGTTCTTATTGTTCTTTATAGGAAATGAATAAATTTCATACAATATTATTGGATCAAGCGAGTCGTACGGTTTTAAAAAACTTAACAGTGTTTGTTAAAGATGACATCAATCAAGTAAAGGACTATAAAGGACACTTTCTAAAAGTTTCAGAAGGCTATGATAACGCTTTAATCAAGAATGCTCAAGTAGGTGTTGCGGTTTCATATGATTAAATAGTTTTTGTTGTTATTGCTTTTACTTTTAATTGCATGTCGCTTGCTGTGCGTGGATTTAATTCGTACAATATAAAATGTCATGTTTGTCATCATGTGTGTTGTGTAAAAAATGTAGGCTAGCAAAAATCGTACACAAGAAGTACAAGAAGCCGCCAATATTCTCTCAGCAACTAAATCTTGCTTTCAACACACCGCCTTAGATTACGTTAATTATATAACATTAGTGCAGTCACGTAAGGTACCTTCCATATTGTCCACGGTAAGTGTGTATGTAAGATTTTCATTCATAATTTTGATGAATTGCTCTCAAGAATTGGTTTTAATCTTTGGCCAGTTGAATAATCAAAAGTAATAGAAAGTGATGTAGCGCGACACTACAACTCGTATGTACTAATATTTCAATATTAAAATCCAACCACTTGTTACCACTTAGTACCATGTTAAGGCAGATGGCGATGTTCAGTGTTTCAGTATGTATGTGTTTCACTCATAAAATGTTCTAACATCTAATACGGAAAAAAAAAGTGTTAAAGTAAATGTCCGTACGTCCGTTTCCTTTTCCGCAGGTTATATAAACAGAACGTCTCTTCAAGTTTTCTCTTTTTTTAAACAGACTCTTGAATTTTTCTCATTGTTAAAGTTTTTTTTTTTTCTTTTTTTTTCACCACCTTTTTTTTTCAGTTACTCGATTATTATCAAGCGTGTGTCACTTACTATCATCAAGGTTTCGATTTATGCAACGATTTTGATGAATATTTCAAAAGCATTACAGAGGATTTGAACGCATTACGTTGTGAATATCAGCAATTGGAGAAAGTCATGCAAAATCGTCACATGAGTGTGAATAATTTTAATGATACCAACACGAACAGCACATCGAATAAAATCGAAGGATATTTGTTTAAACGAAAATCGAAAGGTTTTAAAACGTGGTGTCGCCGTTGGTTCTATCTGAGCGATAATCAGTTGGTTTACAGGTACAGATGTGTAGCATTTAATTTTTATACCCTTCACCTTAGTGATCCCTCATCACTATACAAAGTTTGTTTTTCCATTTGCAACACTCAGAAGAAGGTGTCCGAAACCCCTTTAAAGTATATATATACTTGATTAGCATCAAAAACTGAATCGATGTAGACATGAATGTCCGTGTGTCCGTGTGTCCGTCTGTTGTTGGCATTTTCACAAGTGTAAATTTTGAGATATTCAGCTGAAATTTTGTATAGGTGTTTAGTTTTTGCACGCGAATCGCAGATATTTAAAATTAACAAAATCGATCAAGAGCCACGCCCATAATCCACAAAAATCTATATATTTGCTACAAAAGTTAAGCTAAGAACTTGAAATTTGGTATGTTTATCTATAGTTGTTCCATCCACCAGTATGCCAAAAATGGGCGTGGTCGGGTAATAGATGCGCCCATAATCGACAAAAATCGTAATATCTGCCACGAAAATTGACCTGTGAACTTGAAATTTGGTGCACATATTTATGGTTATCTCATCCATCGATGTGCTAAAAATGGGCATGGTCGAATAATAAACACGCCCACAGTTTATAAAAAACCATATTCACCATAAAACTAATTAAGACTTGCAAGCTGAGACGTAATTAGTGGGCTCTACGCGTATATATATATATATATATATATATATGTCATGTGGATGTGTAGGGTATTTGAGATTTGGTTTAAGCCAAATTTAGTTTTCATTCATGTTTTAATTAACACCACAAACAGAAAACCGCTCGGCATTAAGTTTTTCCGTTTTGCTTTGTTTTCGTAATGTGTGCGTATACTCGTATGTGTGTGTTGAAAACCAAACATCCAACCACCAAAATTTATTAACCAATTATCGTTTATTATCAATTATTTGTTCTTTTGAATTTTGTTGTATTTTTTGTATGTTTTGTGGTAATCCTCTATCCGTCCATCTGTTGATTTGAAAAATGTGAAATTGTGATTGTCTTTGACTTGTGTTGTGTATTGTGTTGTGTGTTCTGTAACGCTGAAGTGATTTGGATTCGAATTGCAGAAAACGTTGCAACGAGGATTCATTCTCGGTAATGGAAGAGGACCTACGCATATGCACGGTACGGCCAGTCAACGATAGTGATCGTCGTTTTTGCTTCGAAGTAATATCGCCTACAAAGTAAATTCATTCACCACCACTCCCACACAAGAGACGCCATATAATAATTTTACTCCATTTATTCGTAGATCGCATATATTGCAGGCAGACTCGGCTGACATGTTAAATATGTGGATAACGGCTTTACAGAGAAGTATTGGTGCTGCCATCCAACACGATAGTCAACATTCCCGTCCTCAGTCATCTCTGAATGCCACAAATCCCTTAAATGTTAAAAAGAAAATGTAAGTATAAGCTGTTGATGTACTCGGAAATATCAATTGGAAATCGAGTTAAAACAGAACGGTTTCTTTTTAGACACTGGGAGCAATTTTTGAAAATACCCGGCAACTCTGTATGCTGCGATTGTCGCGGCTCAGATCCACGCTGGGCTTCCATTAACTTGGGCATAACGCTGTGCATAGAGTGTTCGGGGGTACATCGCAGTTTGGGTGTTCACTACAGTAAAGTGCGATCTCTCACCCTGGACGCCTGGGAGAGTGAAAACGTTAAAGTCATGATGGAGTTGGGCAACGACGTAATCAATAGCATCTATGAGGCACGTATTGGCGAGAATTGTGACTTGAAAATGGCCACAGAGAACTGTGAGATTAGTGTTCGGGAGGCTTGGATTAAAGCGAAATATGTGGATAAACGGTTTGTGTGCGATATGCCTAAACCAACCGAACCAGTGCCACTACTGCTCACTAGCAGTGACGTTTTATCTATTGATGACATTAGTAAACGAGCCACACTATGTTTGGGGCCGCCACGCAAGTGGGCAGTGAAGAAATTTCGACGTCGTCGACATCATCATCGAGAACGCAAACGTCAACGTTCCAGTTCGAAATCCTCCGACGATCCCATTATGGATGGTAATGCTGTAAATGAAGATGGCGACGTGGAGGAGGAGGACGATGATGATGATGATGACGATGATGAATCATTAAATATACCCTCAATGTCGTTGAGTATATCACGTGAAGATTTGCTAGTAGTTGGTGATGATTTACATTTAGAATCATACGAAACACCTGGCATACTGGGCTCCGATCAAGAATCTACCGATGGTGAGAGTGATGAACCCGAAGTTATCGATGAGGTGCCCTGTACTAAATTGAATGCAAATTTAATGCTGTACAAAGCAGCCGCTGTACATAATTTACCGGTCATGTGTTTGGCGTTCGCTTTAGGTGCCGACAAGAATTGGTTTAATGCCGAAGACTCTAATCGTACTTATTTACATCAAGCGGCGCTATCGGTGAGTACAGCATTAGCAACCATCCAAGTTGTTTTTCTTTTTAATAATTTTTATTTCTATTTCTTCGAAAGGGTTCTGTTATGGCGTGTGAGTATTTACTATTGAATGGTGTACCCATTGACAGTGTAGATGTGAACGGTTATAGTGCACTTCACGTGTCCACCTCAAAGGGTTTCATAGCTCAGGTGTATTTATTGTTAAAGCATAAAGCTAAATATGATATTGAGGCTGGTGATGGTAAGAAACCTTTGGATATAGCCGTAGATCAACGTAATGCCGATATTGTTACATTGTAAGTTTATCTAGAATTTCTGCACTATTCGATGAATTACTTATCATGACTTGTATATTG
This sequence comes from Ornithomya fringillina, assembly GCA_963978525.1. Taxonomy (NCBI): domain Eukaryota; kingdom Metazoa; phylum Arthropoda; class Insecta; order Diptera; family Hippoboscidae; genus Ornithomya; species Ornithomya fringillina. The sequence continues at coordinate 31,620,614 of OZ021691.1, read as the reverse complement.
TATAGATTACGTTTGACGCGCCTCAATGACGAGATTGGCCTTAATGATGAAGGCAATGGCGAAGATGAAACGTACAAGGATGTAATGAAGGACTTTTCCAATTTCGCTTCCAGCCAACCGCGCATGTTGCGCAACCGTAATGACTCCAACACTTTAGAATCTCAACGCTCTTCCATGACTAATTCAGATTAATTATTATTCACATTTTTCTTCCACCAGAATTATTCTTTTATAAATACTTATACACATAGTTGGTAGACGTGCTCTTACTAACTTTAATTTTAAATCTTGTCAAACGTAATACACATGAAGCATCATTTAAATCGTTGCTCAGTATATAATTGTCGTATAGAGAATTTGTATGTATTGTGTATACGTGTATAATGTTTGTATATTAAGTATAAAGTTTATATAATTTATTTCAATTTATATAGTATGTATAGTATATAAATTTTTATAAAACAAAAAAAAAAAAAAAATAACCCTCGTTACAGCGAATTTTGTCTAATGAAAGAAATTTCTTTCTTTCAAGCCCCTTGTCTTCTAATTCATCCCACAAACATCATTGTTAACCAGATAAAATATAATTTTAGGAAAAAATTCCATTAAGATATACGATTATAGGAGTATTTGTTGTAACAGGTACACGTGCAACTTTTTTTTTATAAATTTATCATTACCTTGTTTATTTTCACCTTATAAGTAGATTACGGTAAAAGCTCACTTTTGTTATTGGCTTTCCGTTCCCCTTTCTCTCATTGATTTTTTCACACTCTGTCTTTTATACATAAACAATAAAGAAATAACTGTTTCATTTGATTCAGCATAACATTTATTATCAATGTATTGTAATTTATTCGACACAGAGTTGCTGACATTTTTCTTAAACCAAAGATGAGATACAAAGTAATTATAGCGTGTTGAGATGAAAAAGCGAAGCTTTTCTTACAACTAAATTAAATTTTTACTTCAATGAATTAATATTAATAATAAATATGGCAAAGATGGTTAGATTTGTGAGTTTTAATGCAAAACCAGTTTAAGAACCGCTAACAACGGATGCTTTTTTCAGTTTCTGCTTAGAATGTGGGCGAATATGAGAGTTACTCCCTTTAAAAATCAAAGGGAAGGAGATCTGTTTGATCATTACCATATTTAAATAGAAAATTTTTGTAATTTTTTGCCACTTTCTTATATTCCGGATGTATATAGATTTTACCAAAGCCAAGGATTTCTGCTAATCCCTTTTTATACCCTCCAATTGGAATTCATAAGAAAATGAATGATAATATTATAATACGTTTAGTAGATGTGAAGAAATACATCCTAAGACGGAATCTTACAAATTATGAAGTTTTAATATTCATCTTGGCCATATTGCCCTTTCCGTGCATGTTAGCAATATGACGTTTAACCGATGAACGATCGCCAAAAGTACGTTCACATTCTGTGCACTGATAAGCGACACCGCCATGTGAGGCCAAATGACGACTTAAACCTGACGCATGATGAAATGTTTTTGGACACAACGGACAATTATACTGCTCAATATGGGGTTGCTCCATGTGATGGCGATTAATATGTTGCGTCAGATTTACACGCTGTGCAAATGATTTGTCACAGTGAAAGCACTGATGCGGTTTTATGTCGGTGTGGGTAAGCATATGCCGCTTGAGTATTTCCCTTTGCACGAAGGCCTTGCCGCACTCATCGCACGCATATGGCTTGTGGGCGGAGTGCACATTCATATGGCGCCGCAGAGCACTCTTACAGGACAACACACAATGACATTGCGGACACTCGAACGTAATACCGGTTTGCTTGCTTTTGCGATGGGCTCGTACATGCCGTTCCAAAGCTTTCTGCATCGAAAACACCATCGGACAATCTAGACACTTGAACGTTTTTGCTGTATCGGTGGTTCGTTGCAAGGGATTGCAATAGGTCTTGGTTAACATTGTTGTGTGTATGGTGGTAGTGGTTGCAGTTCTTTCCTTGGTTCGCGCATAATCACCATGTTCTGCAATTGAATTTACATTTTGGGTGATTTTCATGCCGGGAGCCTTCATTAAGAAAAGGTGGAATGGGTTTCATTAAATAGTACTGGGTTTGGTTATTAAAAATTTATGTGCCATACCTTTTTCTCCTCAAGTTCAATCACATTTAAACGATCTACCATATCTTCAGTGAAGTCTATCACCATGACATTTCCTTCACTAGTGTCATCGGTCATATTGCTTAGATGAATGGTCTTCTTTAGAAACGTAATTTCACCGTTATCATCACCCTTAACTAAAATATAATGAGAGGACACCAACTTCTGCACGTTATATGTACTAATTATTTAAAATTATTTTAAAATTTTTTGAACTTCGAAAAATAAATTTTTCAACTTCAGTCACTTTAATATTGATTCAAAACTTACTCTTTTTTATGGTCTGAGGTCTAGTACGTGAGAAATTTTACCAAGAGCGGTACCAATTACTTACTTTGGTAAGTTGTGTTGGTTGGTGCTTCTTCAGTGCTGTCCGTGTGCTCTTCATCCGAAATTGGAAAATCTGGATTCATGTCCTCAATCAATTCACATGAGTTAATCAATTTGTTGCCACTGCTATCATCGTCGTTGGAAGATTCGTGTTGCATATTCAAGGTGGTATCGTCAAGATCGTTGTAAATCATAAAATCCACGTCGCTGTCATTTTGCTCACCCTCATGACGCACCAATGCATTACACGTTGTCTGCGCAGTAGTCTTATCATCGTTACGGTCTTGTAGCAAAGACTTGGAAGTGGTGGCCTTAAGCTTGTCTATCATATTCGAGCTGCTTTTTGACGGTTCATTATTAAAAGTGTCTATATCACGGATACCTAGCTTCGTGTGTGCTACATCTGGAGCTTCTTTTATTATTCGAAGTTTACGAATTTTGAATTTATCGTTTGCATTATTATCAATTTCTCCATCCTCTTCTTCTTCCAAAACCCGATTCCTGCTTCTTACGGGTATTGTATTGTTTTTGTATTTGAGAAAATCTTCCAGTTCATTTAATAAGGATTTCATTTCATTGCCGCGGCATTCTTCTTTAACTTCATCATAAACCAAGCGTTTGGCTTCTTGTAAAGATTCTTTTTTCAATTTGTCCCGTTCACTCTCCCATTTCATTTTTAGGTCATGTTCCAAAACTGCTTTCACTTTTGGTTTCAATTTTTTCAAGCACTCTTCCTCCAATTGACTTTTAAATTTATTTAACTCTTGCTCGGTTTCTACCTTTACCTGCTTTTTGTATTGTTCAAATTTACACTCCTCCGATTTGTCCATTTCATCTTCTCGGGCCTTTATAAAGTCTAATGAATCTTTGAATTCCAATTCATCATCATCGTCTTCATCATCTTCATCTTTGGCGAAAACTCGACTTTTTTTGCCCATATTTATTAAGCGTAAATGCTTGCGCAATTTTCCATCCGAAGCTTGGCTACGCTTACGAAAATAATAGGATTTTTCCAATTGATAGCGACATGGAAGGCATATCTTATTTGGCATATCACTGGTGTTTTGCACTTCCAATGCAGTGCAAGCCATTAAACGCATAGGTATTGAAATGTTGGATCCAGTTGTTACGGCTGCATTATGCTGGGGGAATATATCTACAGTGCCGGCATTTTCTTTCAAACATAAGCGACATATAGTTTCCAAATTAGGAAAAATCGAACTCATTATTTAGTGTAATATATCCTCTGTTAGTATGGAAATCTTTTCACACATAAATTATTCAAAGTATATAAAATATTTTTTCCTCAAACTGTGTAAACAATTTATTAGACGCTGATTTTATCGAATTTTACGATAATCGTAAGCACTTGTGTAAATTTTTTGTGACATTTGGTAACGATTAGAGATGGCAAACATTTGATTACCTCCCTGAATTGTGAATAGCATGAAATCTGTTTTTGTATTAGAAAGACTTGTACTCTTTTCACTTACATATAAAACAACAGAAAGAGAATAAAAATAAAATTAAAACGTAAAGTAGTAAATGCCGACCGGTGAATACGTAATAAAATATATCAATAAATTATAGTGCAAACAAATTATTTACACATAATATTAATGAGCTAAACGATATGTCAGAAAGTAAAAGTGTTCACAATGATAGAAATATTACCGCACCTATGGCGTTTAATAAAATGTGTTGCATTATGAGTATTTGAGGTTACTAAACCATTTTGCAAATGTGTATATATGTGTGTATGCGTTGATTCTTTTTTTGGACTTGTGCCAGTTAACTTCACAGTTTATAATCTTTAGGTAATGAATTGAGTTATATATATTTAGTTTACATACAACCACCAGTTGATTTTGGGATAAAAAATGTCAAAGAAAACAATATGTTGCTTGGCTATTCATTTATTATCATAAATTCTCTATAAAAGCAAAAAGAAAATTAATAAATTGATAATTCTGTTGTACAACACAATATTATTAAGAATACAACGGTGGAAGTTTGACTTTAATTACATTACTGTTATAATTAAAGCGGAAATATTTATAAGTATAATGGTTCTAAATATTTAAAAAAAATATATAAACAAATCATTCATTTGATACACTCTACCTTAGTGATGACGGTATATTAATTTTACTACTCCGTTTGTAAGACCCAGAAAAAAAGACTCTATAAAATGGTGAATTTTAAAAAATTGAGCTGAAATACTGTTGACCAAAATCTCTAACAGTCTCAAAAATATTCGTATGATGTTGAATGAAATCAAATTTCATCTTTAAACAAGCACGCCCACAATTTACAAAAATCATATGAAGCATTATTTTTGACTTGTTAGTTTATACATAAAACAAAAACTGTGAAGGGATATAAGCCACGCGTTTAAGCGAAAATCAGATTTTTTTACTTGTTGCGAAACGTATTTGCCCCACTGACCGCTGCAGAGAAATAAATAATCGCGTGCTAAAAGCAAAAAGTTACAAAGCATATCGTTAAACGTTTACAAATGAAACACTTTAAGTGATAATAATATCCTAATGAACATATGTATACAAAAACATATATATATATATATACATGGTATGTAGTTTTGTTTAGAGCATAACAAGAAACAACTAATGAATGTCATACAAGAGTTTATTTGCTTAATATAAATGAACGTATCATGCATATGTATGTATATGGCAAAAATGTATAGTATAAAAAGAGAAGACGGCTTATCCCATTAGATGAGAAGAATATGAATTTTCATTTTCTGTGATTATTCATTCACACAATATTAAATGCTCGCTCGCCATATATTGAGGTACTTGTTGAGAGATAGAGAGTCAGTTGTTTAATAGCATTTAACGGCATCGCTGATAATACGGATTGGTATGTGTTGTAAAAAATGCCAACTTAAAGAATAACTAGTGGTTTGGAAATATGAAATTTCATATAATTGAAATTGAGAATGTGTTAGATATATGTTAATGTGGGCAAAATTTATTTTATTTAAATTTATAATTTAAATTAATATGAAATAATTAAATAAATGTTTTATTTTAATGATGTTCTAGTTTTGTTGTTGTTGTTGTTGTTGTTGTTGTATAAACATTAAAAACATTTTCTGCTGTGTGTACAGAAAACTCTAATCGTTAATCATTTAGATCTGTAAGCAAATGTAGTAAAATGTGTGAAATATTTAATATGTGTATGTGTGTGTGATCAAATTTGTGACAACATTTTTTTGTAAATACATGAATTTTGTACATTTTCAGTTTATTTGTTGGCACATCATAGACATATTGTTTTAATCGTTCACAATGGCTTTGCAATCGATTAAATATTCTTCCGGTAAATTGGACATACTCGATCAGCTATTACTTCCGGTGCAATCAAAATACATACCCGTCAGGGGCGTAGAAGATGGCTGGAAAGTTATCAATAAAATGCAGGCAAGTATTTGTAAAACATCTGTACGTACATGTATATATGTGCGTGTAAAGGTGTAAATATAAATATGAATTAGTTTCAGTTATCTTTACAACGCGCGAAAAAGTTACTGCGAAGGCAAAGACAATCTCAAATCAAACGGAACATTATGTCACATGTTTTTATATATATTTATCTCCTTAAAAGCGTATTTTCAACTTTTTTTTTATTTTTTTTTTTTTTTTTATTTGATACATTTGCGTGGTAATCTGTTATTTTAGGGTATTACAAATAATGATAAAGTTCGGCACGCGCGCACCTAATTGTTAACAAACAAACTAAACTTTGTACAGTTTGTATTTTGTAATGAAAACAGCGTTCTGCGGTCATAAATACATACATTAAGCAAAACTTTACTTTTGGCATCCCACTTGAACAACATGTGCTGGTTGTTTTACTTGTGTACAGCATTTTATTTTACCACATTCAACGTTCTTAACTTACACTAGCTAAACTCGTGCACGTGTTGAGCATGTGCTTAAAAAGAATTGAAGCTTCGGTTTTATGTACACCCAAATCTCTTTTTACACGAATTGTTTTGTTTTAACACGATTTTAAATGTTTTTTTAGATCTGGAACAATCTACTACTCCATTCCATTTAGCCAACGAATCTTTTGGGAATGTATCTATCGTGTAAAAAGAGAATTAGGTGTATATTCTATGGTTCCCAATGCTTCCGCTTCGATAATTTCGAGATGAAATTGTGTGGTTAAAACCCACTTTGCTGTATTTGAGTACTACCCACTACTACCTAGAAACTTATTTTGTAAATCTTAAAATTTTGTTTAAATAAAAGCTAGGCGGGCCAATGCTATTTTTATTGAAAAGCGTTATTCTATGTCTGCATAACAGATTCAATTTTTGAATGTATGCCACAAATTCCTAAACATTTTGTATATATTGTGTGAATACAATATGATCTGTGAAGCATAAATGTTCATTAAGTAAGCAATTAATTAAATAATTAATTAATTCTTGTTCTTTTTTTGCAATAGTACAGGTGCGCGGCGCTCCGGCTATAGCCATAGTTGGCTGTTTGTCGTTGGCAGTGGAAATATATCCTGAAACGTATGAGTGCAAGAAAACGTTACGTCAAGAGATCGAAGGTAAATTGAATTATTTGGTATCGGCACGTCCAACAGCTGTAAATATGAAAATTGCCGCCGACGATTTAATAGCATTGGCCAATGATCTAACTAAAGATCAATCTATAAATGTTCAGCAAATGAAAGAAAAGTGAGTGGTGATGGTGGTGGTGTTGTTGTTGTTGTTGTTGTTGTTGTTGGTTGTGAACTTAATTTATTTAGCAATTCTGTTACATTGAGCATGGAAATGTAGGTGAAATGTTTTTATGTTTATTTTTAGATTCTTAAATGCCACCGAAGCTATGTTGCAAAAAGATATCGGCGACAATATGGCCATTGGTAACCATGGTGCAGCAGTGATATTAGAACGAGCTCATAAAGACGGCCCCGTACGTGTATTGACTCATTGTAATACCGGATCGCTGGCCACGGCCGGTTATGGTACAGCGTTGGGTGTTGTTAGGAAATTGCATGAATTGAAAAAATTGGGTATGTGTGTGTGTGTGTATGCACGTGACTTATCTTTATATATATGATAGAAAAAAGAGTTCTCTCTGGGAGAGACATATAGTTAAAATAGATTTTCATTTTTCATCCGTTCAATGCATTCATCCATCAATTCTTGAATTTTGTGTGTGTTCAATATTGATTTATTTGATTTGTGTACGTTTTGTAGAACATGTCTACTGTACCGAAACACGTCCCTATAATCAGGGTGCACGCTTGACCGCCTTTGAGTTGGTGCACGATAAACTGCCGGCTACATTGGTATTGGACAGCATGGTGGCGGCACTGTTACGTGCAAAAAATATAGCTGCCGTTGTAGTGGGAGCTGATAGGGTAGAAAAATGCTTTGTCATACAAAATTATTGAAAAATATTTTTATTGTTATAGGTGGCGGCCAACGGTGATACAGCGAATAAAATCGGCACTTATCAAATAGCAGTGGTTGCCAAACATCATGCTGTAGCATTTTTTGTGACCGCACCTTTGACCTCAATTGATTTAGACATACCGAGCGGTGATCATATTATAATTGAAGAACGACCCGATCGTGAAATGACACACGTGGGTGAACATCGGATAGCGGCACCGGGTATACATTGTTGGAATCCAGCCTTTGATGTTACGCCCGCTTCTTTAATTACCGGTATTATAACCGAGCGCGGTGTTTTCTCTCCAAATGAGTTGAAAGAGAAAGTGAAAGCACTTTTTGAAGCGTAGTACGGGTAGATACATACAAGTGTATATGTATTGTATTTAGTTTTATTAGGTAAATTAGCACAATAACCAGCAAAACTGACATTTCACTTAAATTGAATCTTAAGTATTCACCATTCTTGTATATAAACATCAAATTTGTACTGAGTCCAACAAAATTGGCTTTTTCAGTTGGTCTACTTATTTAAAGTACCAACTAGCGGGCAAAGCCTTTCATTGTTTCTACCAAATTTGTCGTTTGACAAATACTTTAACTGGACGCACAGACAACATTAGTATTTGGTAGAATATTAGAGGCTTTCTAAAGGATGGGTGGATATTAAAATGAAGTACTTAAGAATTATTCAGTACTAGAATACAAAAAGTACAAAGAAAAAATTTTGTACTCACGTACTTTTTACATTAAATGGAAGTGTGGGCGAAATTCTTATGGTAGAAACAATGTATCGTACATTTACTTTATTTTTGCATTTGAGAGTCACATGATGGAAATTCAAATAATGGTCTGCTGAGAAATAGTGTAGCAATAAATTCTGTACCACAATAACAAATCCAAGCAAACTTCAAATTTATAATAATTTAAGTACATTTTTATTTTATTATTTGCCATGTAGTGCACTATACACGCATCGTTTTTATATATATATATATATATTTTAATGTCTACTTTGTTATAATTGTGCTGGATTTCTTAATGAATTTCCTTAACATAAATTATGTATATTGTAAATGTGGTTTTTTTTTATATTTTATCGATTGTATGCAAATTGTACGTTTATGTAATAAATAAATTCATGAAATAGCAACAAAAGAATAACAAATTAAAGATAATTATACTTATGATACATGCATGTACGTACTAGCAACAAAGTAGGCACTTTTAGATGTGTTTTTTATTCTTTTTTCTAATAGAGAAAAGAAAAATGAAAAGGAGATGTTTGCATTTTTGTTTGTCACTCCCAAGTAGGACGTGACTTAATGCCATTAGTTGTTGTTGTATAATATAAAATTATAATCAAATAAAATTATTTCAAAAATCGAAATTATCGAAAAATTTTTGCCTAAATTAAAAAAAAACAAATTACCAACTATTTGTTTCAAATAGCGCATGATTATAATTATATATAAATTGATGCATTATATGTACATCCAGTGTGATAAATCACATGTTGTAAGAATATATGAAAAAAAAGTAGTAGTCAACACAAACAAGAAGCATTGTGTGTGAATTTTATGCATGTGAAGCGTACAGTTTGGAAACATCTGCAAATAGTTATCCGATCTTTTCATTAATTTTTCTCAATCATAAATGTTTTATAAGGAAAATTGCAGCTTATAACGATAAGCTTCGTTATCTTCATATAATTATCATTGTAATACCCTACACCATCTACCGTCCACTCCGAAATAACTGTTTTTTTTTGGTGTATTTAACACTAGTAAAGTACTTAAGTTATTACTGCAGTGTTGTATAAAAATTTAGCACTAAAATACTTTAGCAAAAAAAAAAACACTCCAGTACTAGAGATGACCTATATTTTAAGAATATCTGTAGAGGTGTAGAATTTTTAATAATCACACATTTGCAAACCACCATCTAAGTTACTTAAGTACCAATTTGTTTAAATTTTTTAACCATTACATAATGTTGGTAAAAACATAAATAAAGTACAATTGTTTATATCCAGCACCACTTGTGGCAAAGGGTATATATAGTTTGTGCGGTTGTTTGTAATTTTAAAATGGCAAATGCCACGTCCACCTTCAGTTATACCGATCGATTTAGAATGAAAATATAATTAGATTTAATCATGTCCGTCTGTCCGCATGTGTGTTCATGTGAGCTACAGCTCATATTTTTTGAGATATTTCGATGAAATTTGACACAAGAACATGTATTAATCCAAAGAGAAACTCTATTGAAAATGAATAGGATCGGACTATTTTTAGAACCCCTCCCCTTATAAGGTTCTGTTATAGTGGAGGACTTTATGCAGGAAAAAGTCACAATTCTAAATATTTTTTTTACAATGTTTGGTGAAGAATAGTTTATTAGCTTAATAATTGACTGTGCCCAATTTGGACCTGATCGAGCCATTTTTAGAACACCTTCTCATATAACGTTTTATTATAAAAGAAATCGGACTATAATGAAAATGGGCAATTCTTTATATTTTTGCCAAAAATTGTTGAAGAATAGTTAATAGAAAGTATAAAAAATAAAAAAAAAATTTAATTGAATAATAACATCAAGTGGTGTAGGGTATTTGATGGTTGTTATTATTAGGAAAAGTTTGGCATTTCAATACGGGCCAAATTTCAAACAATCACAATCGAGATTCCTGCTAAATATTTCAAAAAAAATTATATCGTTGAAACGTTAAAAAAAAACTCGTATAACTGAAAATGTGGGTGAACATTTCCCTCTCCCCCCACCCCTGCAGCTACAGCTACCTACACATTCGACCGATTTTCTTAGTTTTTTGAATGATGATAATTTGTTTAATGCGTTTGCGTGAGGTTCTTGTTAAAGAATAAAGTCTTTCTAAATTTCACTAAGAAATTGTATAAGAAGAAAAAAAATCAATTTATCTCAAAAAGTTAAATGTTGTCGTCTCAAAATATACTTTCAACACTTTGTTATACTCTCTAATATAATCTATACATATATGCAGTATATATAACTCTAAATGCTGTCAGCTGTGTGTGTGTTTGTGTTACCTATATATATGGTGCCTTGGCTTATTACTAAACGATCTCCACGAACTATTAAAGTACTTGTTTGTGTTTGGAGTGCGTACACCAGATCGTGAATTATTATAAAAGTTCTTCAAACGAATTCAATGCTTGAATGGTAGGCAGTCCGGTAGACCTACCTGCCCATTAATAATATCATTAATGTGTAGTTGCGCTGTCATCTCAGCTTTCAACGGTAGTTGAGGAAACACTATGACTAGTGGTTATTAAATGTTCAGGAATGGGTATGGGTTGTGTACGGGCCGGTTGTTTTTTCTGCAAAATTAAATCTATGTAAAAATATATGTTTTTGATGAAAATAAAAAAAAAGTCATTTTACCCTCCGCCTGAAAGGGAAACAACCGCCTTTATCAATAACTGGTACAGCATTTAATAATAAATCGGGACTGGGATTATCGTCGGGGCCATAAGTATTCAATTCTTTGAAACATCCAGTTTCCATCATTTCATATTGCCACGATATAGATACAGAGCCGGTGTTAAATTTTGAATAAAAATTCGAGTCCCACTCATCAATATTAACCCCCTTCACTGTAGAGAATTGTTCAATGTCTAGCACATCTTTGGCATAAACAGCATGCGGCTGAAATTACGAAACGGTTTATATCTCTTAGGCAATCGTTCTCGCTAAAAGAAGCAATAAATGAATTACATCGGGAACAAATGGTGGCTCCACCATGCCAGCCTCCAAACGTTTCCAGTTAATGCAATTGAAAAATGGATGTTGTTTAACATCGCGTGCCCCAAAACGTCCGTAACGGCAACCTAAACGCATCTTGATCGATTTGGCTAATAGTTGTTGACACAGCGAACGCGCCTCATCACTAAATTTGTTCGTATACTTTTCCGCATCTTCCTAAAAACAATGTAAGAAAAAAAAGTTTCTTTTTGTACCAAAAAATTATTCACACTTTAGTGTTTTAGTAGAAAAGTTCAATTCTAACATTTTCCAATATGTTCACTTTCCATTTTTGGTAATAAAAAGGTAGGGTATACATTGGCGACCTTTGGAAATTTAACTTTTAGTACCAAAGCAATGCTCTAATGCTAAATGACTGGTCAGCTATACAAAGTTGTGGTATCGGGAAGTCTTTAATCATTTACCTTAACTCTTCTATCCACTTCTTCACGTTTTACTTTCTCTTTGCGCATACGGAATGGCGCCTGCCCCTCAATCATTTCGAACAGTAAGCAACCAAAACTAAACCAATCGGGCGAATAAGCATATTTTTCATTATCAATCACTTCGGGAGCCATATAACCTAACGGGTAAGGTAAGAAGGTTGGTGAAAGGCTCTTCTAAGCAAAGAAAAAACTATAATTTTTATACTCACCAACTGTGCCCACTCGTCCTCTTACCATTTCACCTTCAATTTCTACCGCCAAACCCAAATCGGAAATGCGTACATGACCATGGTCATCGAGTAAAATATTCTCAGGTTTGCAATCTCTATAAACGATTCCCTGTTGATGCAAATGCTGTAGACCGCAAACAACTTCGGCGGCATAGAAGCGTGCACGTGGCAATTCGAAACCCGGCTCACCACCCATATTATAAATATGAAATTTTAAATCACCACCTGTTGAAAAAGGTTGAAAAAAAAGGAGGAAGCAAAAAACACGTAATTGGATTTAGGTGTTCATACAGTAACTAAACTAACACACAATAGGCAATCATTGCTTCCAGTTCAAAGCCATTATTTATTTAATAATAACGAAGCCATCTCATGAAAAGATTAACTTGGCATTGTCGCAAAAAGGTAGAATTTTTTTACATAGTGTTTAATTTCCTACACGGAATACTTCGTTCGTTTGTACATGGTAAACACTGCTTTAAATCTAAAAGATTTTAATTGAAATCTTTCCCCTAACCACATAACCACTTCTCCTCTCGTTGATTAATCGATGACCTTCATTAACACACAATGTAAAGATTATTCAATTACGATATAACGCAAGCGTCCTAGCTAAAGAAAACGAAATTTGGCTTAGACCAAATCTTAAATACCCTACATATTAACAACGGTGGGCATGGCTAACATATATATATATATATTGCGTGCTCTAATAATGTTTATATTAAGTAAGCTTTCAAGTCTAGTTTTATGGTAAAAAAGGTTTTTTTAATTGTCTGTAATTCGACCACGCCTATTTTTGGCAGATCGACGGATAGGACTATAAGTATATATACCAAATTTCAGGTTTATAGATCAAATTTTGTGGCAGATATAAAGATTTTTGTCAATTGTAGGCGTGTCTGTTATCTAACCACGCCTATTTTCAGCACATAGATATAAGGAATATTTATATATATATATATATAGATTAAATTTCAACTACGTAGATTTTTTTGTAGCAAATATGTAGATTTTTTTGATTGTGGGCGCGGCTCTTGACAAATTTTGCCCCATTTTTAGCGATCTAAACTAAAAGTGTCTTTTCAAAATTTCATCTCAATATCTCAAAAGCTTACGCCTGTGAGAATGCCAACAAGCGAAGGACATACAGACGCGCAGACATTCATGTCCAGAATTTTTCAGTTTTTGATGCTAATCTTGGGTGTTGCAAACGAAAGAACCAACTTAGTATACCCTCGTCACTAAGAGAATAATAAATAAGAATAGTTTCGTAATAGAACAAATCATTATGTATTGTCTTGGGATAGCAAAGATAATGTAAAGATGGAGTAGAAGACTAAAGATTATACTTTTCAAAGTAAACATATAAATTGTGTAAAAAGTCCAATGATTAAACGATAGGAATCGGTTGCAGTAGATTATATGGTATCACTCTTCATATGAACCTAATTAGGTTTCATTTCCATCTCTTAAATCTATCTAAATTTCCCTATTGAACTAATTGAAGTATTTTTTTGCAAAGAAAAACTTGAAACATCATGTGGTAATTAAAACTATCTTAATAAGAGTTTAAAGGTAATGTCTATTCATTCCGAGATGGTAAAGGCATTAGAGAAATATCCTTTTTCAAGAACAATGGCTTATGATTCATGTGTCAACCAGTTATTTCCAGAAATAATTGACCAAAACATATTATTGGCTCTGAATACCACAAAGTGATTATAATATGAACGTAGCAAAACAATGATTAGGTCATTGAAAAATTTACATTTTATAAATCGAATGAGTACTTAGGTGTATTATTAATCGTGAGTCGAAATGAGCCACGTTTCTCTAATACTAATCTCCAAAATCATGTTACAGTGAACTGATCAGGCTCAAACTTAAAGCATTAGGTTTGTCCAATCAATTACTAACGAATGGTTAGTACCAAAGAAAAGTTTAAATCTTTAGATTCGTCTTTAGATTCAAAAAATGGCCTTCGAAGCTAAAGAGGGGTCCCCCCCTTATGCTATTGATTGGTGGCTTTATTTTGACTTACCATTCATTATAGTTAGCACCAAACATAAAGCATCCTTCGTTTGATAGGCGTACGCCAGATTGACTACAAATCGTGAATTGATTTTTTGTAATATTTGCTTTTCTGTTAGCACCATTGATTCACCTTTACGCTTCTTAATGCGCTTCTTTTCCAGTTTCTTACAAGCATACATTTTACCAGTAGCGCGAACCTAGACAAAAACCAAAAAATACAACACTTAACACTAGAAAGCTTTAAAGGAATAGTTCATATGATAACCGTTGTACTAAAATTTTAATATTCAACAATATTGTAATATTTTTATTGTATGCTTAATATCATTAAAATTTTCAAGTTAAGCAATTATGCTGAAGGGGGATGTCCTTACATATGACAAAGTTGTACTGTATACCGGAAACATTCACACTCACCTGACATGCACAAACCTCCCCAAAGCCTCCTTTACCTAAAACCCGATACATGCGAAATGTTTTGTAAGTAACGGGTTGCGCTTCCAACCACTTCCACTGCAAGTACCTAAATGGGAGAATTTTACATAAATAAAAAAAAGTTTATTAGAATTCATGCTAGAATAATTTAATGCTAATGTTAAAGCAATTTTATAATTGACAATAACGTCAAGGATAAAGTCTGCTTTCTGCCATTACAATTCCTGTAGAGGATATAAAAACATTTAATTGAATAATTGCATCATTTGACGATTTGTACAGTTGAGCGGAAGATTTTAAAAAGTTTGTCAGTTAGTATATAATTTCATTTGTCCAACTGTTTTTGCAGTATTCTGACAAAAACTTTAGTCTATCGCTTGTATTTTTATGAGACTTTTTTATTTCGTTTGCAACACTTGAACGACGAAGTCTCTTAATAAGCAATAAAATCATGCTGAGCGGGTATGGAAAAAAATCAGTGAACCGAGAGGATAATATTTCGTCTTTTTTAATTGTGTCTACTTACCGGTGAAAATACATGGAACTTTGAAATTCTCGAAATGGAACTCCGGCCAAAAATGCTTTCACCGCATTCACGCATAATTCAAATAAATCTTTACTGCTGCTTTTGATTTTATCACGCACCCGACCAATGAGATCATCATTTAGCACGTCCAAGACCAATTCATCACCATTGTTGGCTGTTATCGTAAATTTCGAATTGCCATTTAGTTTACCCACCGAGGGACTGTCAAGACTGTTTCTTGATTTAATAATGGCCTCATGAGAGATAACATCACCACCACCGCCACCGCCACCACCTCCATTATCTGTGCATGTGACTTCACTGGTATCAACAACACTAGCATCACCACCACCATTATTGTGCTGCTGGTCATCGTCCCCATTTTGATGCTGATAACTTTTGTTGGGTAGCAAGCGAGGAATGTGACGATCAGCTATGGTTTGGAGTTGACTACTACAACTACTGCTACTGTTTGTTGTTGTAATAGTTGTTATATTATAGTTGGCGGTGATGTCATTACATGTTTCAGTCTCTGTTGAGTATTCATAGTAAATAATAAAAAATGATGGACTTACAGTTCAAAGAACAATTCTTTTACCATTATTGGCGGCAACTGCTGTCATTAACGAGTGGTCACTATTAGTGGTGGTGCCATCCGAAATGGAGCTGTTCAAACCTAAAAATCGAATACCTATATCCTGTGCTATAGAAATACGATGCTCATCGTATTCCACTTCATACCTGTTGGATGAACAAAAAAGAAATCTTTTTATAGTTGATAAAACTCTGTATAAATGTTCTGTCATTCTCTCCATCTTTGTCTTCTATCTTTATACCTTTGCACCTGATCTAAAAAGGAAATATAACGGAAGTAAAGGGGGCGTTTGTTTTCACAAAATTGCCGAAACAGCTCCCGACCAATAGGCTGTTGGTCTATCACGTAACCATAGCTTATATCTGCGAAGAAAGGAAAACAACAGAAATGGTTGGAATTTACTCATCCATGATTAATACCATATAAGCTGATTTAATTAAAATTAAATAAAAATACATATCACACTCATTGTGGTGAGGAGTAGTGTTATTTTTGGAAGTTAAATCAAATTATTATGCTAAAGGGTATGTTAAGTTTGGGTGGATGTTTGCAACTACTAGACCCACCTACTATTATACCAATTGATTCAGAATCATATTGGTTGCGAACCTTTTTATTATAAGAATATTTCAATAAATTTTAATTCAAAAGCAAGTTTTGATCTAGAAAAGACCGAATCGGAATATTTTCAAAATCCTTCCTTTCAAAAAACTGTAGAACCAAATAAAATAAGTAAAAAAGTTTTATGTAGTTTGAATACCGTCCATTCAGGCATCAAAATTCTTTCATACTTTTTAAGGAATTTTGAAAAAATTCTTGAAAAATTTTTTCTTTTCTTCTGTTTTTGTACTGTATTCGGATTGATTGATAGATTTCGCCCAATTTCAATCCCCACTAAAGCATGAAAACTATCTAAACTTCTGCCAGGTTCGTAATCGATGTCTCAATTTTGACAACCAGAAGAGAGATTACCACAGATTAACTCTCAGACTCAGACTCGGTATTCAAAAATGATTCAATGATACTTTGTAAAGTCTCCAACGCCTACTTCCCCCATATACAATGCGGATAAGATGGTGAGTATGCATAAAAAAGTTTTCTTTTTAAAAAGGATTTCAACGTCACACCCGTTGGTGTAGGGTATTTAATGATCGCGTCTGACCGCGGCTGTAATATTTTCACTCATTTTTACACAAATGTTTTGTTTGTCTGTAAATTCTTAATCAATACGCAGAAGAAAGCTTCCCAGACCCAACATATGTCGAAATTTGATAAACATCAAATTCTGAATATGTCCATCTGCCTCGGTGGGACATATTCTACCGCGATCATAAAAATAGAAATGTGCTTTTAAATAGTCTTTACATGTAAGGGGTACTCAAGATTTGATCAAACCCAAAAGAGGACTTTTATCGCATGACCTAAAGCCCAGTTTGTGTGGATATGGAATATGCTGGATAAAAAGTTTAGGACACTTACCTAATTTATCTTTCAAATGTAAACATTGTGATATGTGCGGAAATTGTAAGATTTTGCGCCATTTTTTGCTCTTGCCCTTATTGCTGTCAGAACCACCTGTAAGAAGTGATTATAAGAATAAAAGAAAAAGAAATTATTGACAAATAATAGAGACATTTTATTGGCTTTTACGATCAGTTCTTTTTTTAATTTTTTTTATCCCTCCACACGCGCAAACATTTAACTTGTGTTTGACGAATGAATGTTTTCGAAAGAGCGAACAACAAAATGTTAACAATTCTTTGAAAGAACGGAAAAGTTTCAAGGGAAAAAAGTTATAAATTTGTGCATATTTTACAAACAATAGTTGAGTTTAACATGTTGGATAAAAAGCTTTATTTGAATTTGTTGCAAACTGTTGCAAAGAGTTTTCAATCCCTTCGTTTGAGCTGAATGTTTAATAGTTTGATGGATGAGTTAATAAAGGACATTGTTTTTGGTAAATCTTAATAAAGTGTTTTAATCTGAATTTTTTTGAAATTTTTTTCATAATTTCCTTTAGTGGTTTTTTAGCTGTTAGTTATGCTTTAAAATAGTTTCCTTTTCCTACCATAATGGCCAGCTAATGCATTGTTGCGCTGTTCACAACAGCCACCACTTACGCTTCATCTCACATTACAGCAGAACATTACGTTCAATTTCTGATAATAGTTATTCCCATTTAATCCCTGTATTGTACTAAATGTGCATTATAAGTAACAACGCGCTATTGTACATATTGTCCGCTTTCAGTAAATAGTTGTTCTTCTCTTTAACACGCTATGGGTGTAGCGCCAACGCAACTTAATCTAATTTCTTGGCTTCACTTTCCTTTACAACAGTGTTTCTTAATAAAAATATATATTATGTTACTTAATTATTGATCAATAAAAATTTTATTAAACAACAAAAAATTTTCGCCACTTTTGGCTGGCTGTCGTGCTTAGTATTTAACTTTTGTATATAATTTAATTATTTTACTACATATAATCCTTAGTGTGGTTTAACCGCAAGGACAAGAGTCTTCAATTTCATATAGACGTGTGCCTTGTGTTAAATTTTTGCTGTCATATCATTGCATTCGAAAATAACTTAAAAACGTTGACGCACCTGGTTATGTGGACGTATATACATAAAAAGTGAGAACACATATATGTGTATATGTATAAGTGTTTTAAGATGTCTATATATGAAATGAAACAAGTGGACATATTCAATCAAGTCCGATCATTTAATACCCTACACCGCTTAGTTCTGCAAGTTAGTTTCGCAAATTCATGGCATTGCCTCATAAACATATGAAAAGTTGAAAGAAGTTCTAAAAACGTTGCAAGCGGTTCCAAATTTGTCACAACTAACTATTAAGCCAATGAACTTTTTATTTTCCACTAAGTTTTGTCAAAAAGTATTAAGAATTGCGAATTTTCTCCACGTAAATACTTTCTTTATAATAGAATCTCATAAGAGGACGGGTTCTAAAAATGGTCCAATTTGTTTCATTTTCAATTGTTTTCTTCTTTGATCCAATAAATGTCATAATATTATAAATTTCATCGAAATATCTCAAAAATTAAACCTAAATGTGAGCATAATTACGTGGACAGACAGAAGGACATGATTAAAAATTTGAAGATTTTTACTGAATCAATCGTTATAACTGATGATGGGTGTGACATTTGCCCTTAATATACTCTTTGCCACAAGTGTTGCTGTTATATGCATAAAAATGATCCATCCAGGTGGCTCTTCTTTTTATTTTTATTTTGTATTAAGTCAAGGTGTGTCTTGACTGTTTGCTTTTCTCTGTTTACACCCACATTTTGTCATTAATTTCTTACTGGTATGCAATCACATACACTTTTTTTTTAAGTGCTGACAGGGTGGGTGTATAAGCATTGCAGTGTTTTACTCGTTTTTTTTTTTAACACTAAAACGCAGTATTCGACTTAATTTAAATCTTCTATAATCATCACCCAGGGTATCGTGCTTATTTATTATATTAATACAATTAAGTGGATATTATTAAAAAGCAAACTGTGCTGCTACAACATCTACGCAGAGTAAGTTTTTAAGCTCCATATTAAATGGGATGTACGACGTTTATCATTCTGTTTGCAATGCTTAGAAGGAGATGCCAGAGATCCTGCAAAGTTTGATTAACATTAAAAACTGAATAAATTTAGATAAGTATGTCCATCTGTCTGTCTGTTGTTGGCATAAAATGGGCAAAATTCATCAATAGCCACGCCCATAATCCACCAAAACTCTATCTGTTAGCCACAAAAATTGAGCTACGAAGTCAAAGTATGAATATTAATATTGTGTCCTTCTATTGATATGCCAAAAATGGGCGAGATCGGAAAACAGATGTCCGACACTCCGTGATCTAAAACCTGCCATACCCACTCTGCAGTAGATGATGGAGGATATTTAAAATTCAGCCTAAGTTAAATTCAATGTTTTTATATAATTTTATTTAATCACATACAGGTTCTAAAATGTATTATTGAAATATAAAAGTTTAGTACTAAAATATAAAAAAAAATTTCAACATAGAAAAATTGTAAAAACAATTAAAAATGTTACTCGATCCTTTAAATTTCACATTATGCGCTACAGTGCTACAAATTAGTACTAAGTGCAAAATATTAATGGTCACGTACTTAGTCTTAATCCATCCAACTTTTATTAATGCTGTAGCGTGAAAACTGTACTGTGTAATCTGAATGATGTAAATGAGAGAATTTTTGAAAGTTTTTTAGTCCAAAAATTTCATAAAATAAATTCACGTGCTACCTTGGATTATTACAACTTTGCACATAATCCAAGTGGAAGAAAAAAGTTGTTCAGTCGTAGTGTCGCATACGCACATACTCTGACAAATTTCAAAATTCTTACAAAACTAAATTTGGCTTTGGCCAAATCTTACACACCCTCCACATCTACATACGAATGGTGGGCGTGGCAGGTTTACGTCCCATAATAGTATATGGATTATATATCAGTTTGCAAGTCGAGTTGTAAACTGGGGATAGCTTTTTATATATTGTGGGCGTGTCTATTTTCCAACCACATCCATTTTTTATAAATCTGTGTACCAAACTTTAACTTAATAGTTCAATTTTTGTGGCAGATAAATAGGTTTTTGTCGATTGTGGGTGCGGCTCTTAACCGATTTTGCTCATTTTAAATTAAAATCTGCGTGTAGAAACAAAATGTCAGCTCAATATCTCAAAATTTACGACCATGAGAATGCCAACAACAAATAGACACACATGTCTAGATTAATTCATTTTTTTTTTTTTTGTAGTGTCCCTGACGCCTCCTTCTGGGTATTGCAAACGGAATGAAAAACTTGGTATACCCTTGTGTCTTGTGTGGAGGATATAAAAAATGAAATATTTTCTTAAACTTCATCCGCTTCTATCACAATATAGAAGAAGAACGTAAATTTATGTCTCATTGCTTGTCACATTTATTATTGTACATATATGTACAACGCAGTGAAGGAAGAAGAAAGTTCTGCAAAATATGTTTCCGGTACAATTTCAGTGAAAAGTGAAAACTTTCTCGAAAACAAAATAGTTAATGATCGAAATAATGTTATAACTTACAGTTGCAACACCAACACCAACACCCACACCAACAACCATCTATGTGTCATCTATAAAATAGTTTACATTAGCAGTCACCAACTGACAGCAAAGTTACGGGACGCAAGCAGTAGCAGCAGCTAAGTGCCCTTGTGCAATGTTAATAACTATCTTAGTGAACTTTGCAAACATAAATATTGACTGGCATAACACTATAAGTACAACAATTGTACAAACAACAACATCTACGCTGATACTAAATACGGCAATAAATACATAGAGTAAGAGGCAGACTTTCCGAACGAATTTAAAAACTTTCATATTAAGCTTCATGAAAACGTCACTTAACTATGCGCGTGTATGTGCATATTACAATATGCGTAATTTCAATTTATTTGACAGGCAAGTACGTGAAGTGTATGTGTGGCAGCACTATGTATGGTATGTTTATAGAGAATTACTCATTAGTACTAAAAACTAGTTTTCAGACACTAATAATCGCACGATTACCTAAATCCGCGGTAAAATTTACTGCATCAGCATCGAATAGTAAATTTGAGATGAATATGACTGCTCTGACAATAGCTTAAACAATAATGTTCAAGTACTAAAAAAAGGTAATTAAATTATCACGATTTGATACTGAATTCCAATGAGTACTTAAACGATTAAATTTTAATAAAAACTTATTGAAACTGTGACATTTAATACTAAATAGTAAAATTTACAACTTTGGCTTTGGCCAAAATCTAAATATCCACCAGATTTATATAAAAGTAGTGGGCGTGGCAGGTACTTGATTATATTTTCTACCAGTGTATGTACTTGCACGTCGGCTTTTAGGCTGAATAATGTTTTTTGTGAATTGTGGGCGTGCTTGTTATCCGATTTATTTACCGAATTTAGACTTTGCCGCCAAAATTAGTGCAAATACTTGAACCTGCTCTGAAAGTGCTCTTCTATGAAAAATTATTGTGCTTTTGCCCTAAAATCTAACATTTCAACTTAAAACCACTATAAAGTCCCAATATTAGAAGACTATGTATATCAGTCTCATACAAGCATTACATTTTTTTCATAAATATATTTTGTAAAATTTTTCAGAAAATATTTTTTCAAAAACATGTTGCATTTAATATGTGTACACAAGCATACATAGTAACTGACATAATCGCAACTATGTGGACAAGTATTAATTGTTGTTGTTACCTCTAATACCTTTGTCGCATTTGTCATTTTGTTTGCATGCTGCACCGTCTCTCCATATCTAGAACAGATTTATTTGCCGTCAACACACTTAATTTGTTTTTGCTTTAAAATCTATATAAATTAATGACAAATTTTCTTTGCTGTGAAACGACTGCCATACAACACAATTACGTTTAGTGGTTTTTGTGTGACGGTTCACCTAAGCCAGAGGTCGGGGTTGGGGTCGGAGTTGGAAAAATATCTAATTTTGAAGCCATACTAGAAGATATAACTAATAAGTTATATTTGGTCTAGGACAGATCTTGGGAGGTAACCAAAAATAAGGCTTATAGTAGATGGCCGCGTTTTGGTGGAATTTTTGATCGAAAAGGCACCTATAAGAATCTCTTTTCAATTCTTTTTTAAATTATAGGCGTGTATTTCAACTGATCTCGCCTACTTTCAATACCAATCAAGGCGTAGAGACCAACACTTTGCTCCGTTACAACTAAGAGAATAGCCAGACACAACTAACTTGACTGAGCTTTTCATGTGGATCTATTGATCTGCCTAAAAATTGCATTTGACTCAGCTAGCTTCTCTCAACTCACTTCGGGGTATTACAAACATTTTGCCAAATTGATCTAAACGTGATGGATACAAAGATTTTAATTTCATTCAACAGTATTTGGTAGGAAACGTTTTCATAAAAATTCAAAATCTCAGATTTATAGACTAAAGTGGCCTCATAGGTGGTTGAAGCAGGTTGCCAGCCGCTGTCTGTGCACTCACTATACAATCATTAACATATAAATTCGCCACAATTTGGCTTAACTAACAAGTATGTACGAGTTTTTTTTTTTTTTATTTTTTTTTTACTATAATTGCTGTTTAATATATATCTTTAAAATATTTAGCAACTGATTTCAAATTGTTGTTAATTAAAGCCCATTTTATTGTATTTTGTAAGCATTATATATTGAATTAAACAAGCTTATTATGCATGCATTAATCTTACACGCACGAATATGTTTTTATGCTTATCTTGGCTTTATTGTAAAAGCAAGTGTTGTTGGAAAATTTTACTTTTTTATAAAAATATTTTTACAAAATCAAACGATTGATTAATAAAATTGTTATTGCTATTGTGAAAATATGTTGTTGTTTACATTTTTATAGACTTTTTTCTACTAAGTACGCTATGTCCGTTCGTAGGTCCTTGGGTCTGTCTATTGTTGGCATTCTTACCGCCGTCTATTTCAAAATATTAAACTAAAACTTTGTACAGACATTTCTAGTACTTCTTCTCTACTTAAATTGGGCGAAATTGTTGCAGAGTCACGCTCACAATCTACAAAAAATTATGTATCAGACAAAAAATTTTTTTTTTATAAAATAGAAATTTACTACACATAATTATAATAGTTCCAAAATACATTGTTATGACAAAAATGGGCGTGGTCAATTACAATATACGCCCACATTTATCTCATACTTTATTTGGCGTAAAATCTGTCTTTTTAGTTGACACGTAATTTTGCTTATTTTAGATAGAAATCTACCAATAGGAATCACGGCTGTCTGTCCAAGTTCAAGAATTAGTTGCAAATGTTCTTCGTCTGGCCGAAAATTATTAACACCAAGAACCGCAACGCACATGTTTCTATAATTGTACATATATGTTATGTGTGTGTGACACATGTGCCATCAAAAATATTTATAATATTTATGTATATTTCGTGAACACATACATTTTATAAAAATATTTTTTATTGAAGAGTGTATGAGTGGATGGTAGTTATGGTGGTGGCGGCAGCAACATACTTGTCAGTTAAACAATAAAAAAAAACTCATGGTAATAATAAATATCATCAAAATAAATATTTTTGTTGGGCTATCTTTTAGTACAACTAACAACAACACAACATTTTATAACAAATACAAATTGTGGACAACAGAGAGGGGACCCAGATATTGATCTGTAACTTTAACCCTCTCTCTCTCTTATGTAGAAGGTATAAAAACTAAAAGTTTCCGTGCTTGGGTATATAACATAGTCCGCCTGGCTTGCCTTCGGCACTTTACTCGACAAAGGTCATTTCTTTCCATAAAAACTTTATTATGTGGTTTGGAAAACACTTTAGCGGCCTTAGTGTAAATCTGTACATAAATTGCTTGATCAATAATCAAATCTGAATCGATCTAGTCAAGCTCACATATATCTGAACACAAAATGATCATTTGGAACTAACAAAAAATTTTCAATTATTATGCGTGTAAACTTTTTTATAAATCATTCAATTAAAACAACCACCGCCTCTACAATGAATATTTTTTACAATAATAGTTAACAATAACTGTCAAATATAATTGTTAAAAGCATTCATTTTATAAAAAAAAAAAATTTTAGTACAAAAAACAAAAAAGAGAAGCTGTAAACAACCTAATAGAATAACAAGTGAAAATGTTGTAGTCGTTCAAATCCGACCATTCATTACCCAACATCCCTTAGTTCCCCAAAATTATGCTAAAATCATAAAATAAAATCAGTTCGGTTACTGATGAAGATGGGAAGCATTGTCATATAACTCACGTCGTTTCGTGAAATGGTTAGAGATTCTAAAAATGGTCCAATCTAGTCTAAATTGAGAATTGTCGCCATTCAAAGACTTCCACGATAACAGAAGATCATATGAAGAGGGATTTTACAAATGGTTTAATTCGGTCTATTTACAACTAACAATTTTCCCTTGTACCTTACTTTATGGAAATATTTTAAAAAAAAATGCCACCTATGGGTGGTACCCAAATTTACATGGATTTATACAGTGATTCTGAATCGATCGAGATAATTAGAAGGGAGGTTTATCTGTAGCAAACATTCGCATAAATTTAATATACTTTTTAACACAAATGGTGGCAACAACAACATTAATGCACAGCAACCAGCAGCATAAACTTCTGTTAACAGAACAAACGTGTAATCGATACCATACAAAAACAAGCAGACAATCAAATCAATAAATTTAGTATTGTACAAAAATACAGCAGCAGCAACAACATAAAAAAAAAAACATAAAAATTGTACTCATTAAAAATATAATTGAAATCAAAGTTGGTTTTTGTTGTTATTGTTGTTTTCTATTAGGTTACTTAATAGACTACGTTAGCGTTAAGTGTGTTGCATTTTATTAATAAAACAAAAAATGTTTTATCTTGATTTGATTTGTTAAAAAAAAATAACGAAGTGTTGTTGATTGTACGTATAATGAAAAAAAAAAAAACAATAAAACACATTTAGAAGTAAAGCCTAATGAATTAGCAAAACGAATAATTTTTCAAACTCTATTTATTAATATTTTTTTTTAAAACATTTCCAAACCCACACTTCAACGTGTACACCTGTACAGTTGTGCTGACATAAGTTACCATTAATACAAAACAACAATGAATAATGTATTTATCGGTAGACATCTGTTAATCAATATGGATTTTTTACGCGAGTGTCATAATCGTAAATAATTCAAAAGTCATTTTGAATCGTTTCAGTTGAAATGTTAACATAATTTATTATACCCTCCACATAAGATGAGGGGTATACTAAGTTTTCCATTCCATTTGCAACATGCCGACCCTACAAAGTATATATATTCCTCATTAGTATAGAAAACTGAATTGTGTCTGTGCGTCCGTGTGCTGGTCTGTTTTTTGCATTCTCACGGGTATAAATTTTTAGATATTGAACTGAAATTTTGTACAGACACTTAGTTTTTGTACGAAGATTTAAAAAGGGGCAAAATTTGTCAGGAGCCACGCCCACAATCGACAAAAATCTATATATCTGCCATAAAAATTTACCTATGAACTTGAAATTTGGTGCACATATTTATGGTTATCTGAGCAATGTTTTAAAAATGGGCGTGGTTTATTAATAGACGCGCCTACGATTTATAAAAAACTATACTCCATATAAAACTCAATTTTCAAGCTGACACGTAATACAAGCACTATTAGAGGGCGTAATATATGTATATAAATGCCACGCCCACCATTGTAGTTGTGGAGGGTATTTAAGATTTAGCTTAAGCCAAATTTAATTTTCTTACTTGTTATTGCTACGATTGTTTCTTGTTATTGCTATCGTATAACAACGCAGTTTCTCTATCAGGAAGAAAAAAATGGCGTCTATACATTGTACGTTGTCCATTCATTAAACTATCTGCTACATTCATTCATTCATTCGCTCTTTGAATAAAAATGTTTCATTCAATTCCCAGTGATGTGTGTAAGAGGAGTAAAAGGGTAGAGAGAGAGAGAGAACGAAAAACAATACTTAAGTGATTTAAAACTTTTAATCTGTAGGTACTGTTGAATTAATCAACGGCTCTCTACTCTACTCAAATATTGGCAACAATTATTCATTTACTCAATATTCACTGCATGCGATTCTGTGTTTTTTCATGCACTTTATAAATTTCATATTGTTTGTACTGGCAGTTGCAAATATTTGACACTTGAAGTTTTTGTAAAGTAAACGAAAAAGAAATATTTGAAAAATTAATAAAAAAAATATCTATTAGATTAACCTTCACAACACCATATACGATATTTACAACATTCGGATATTGTGCGTAACAGTTTTTGAAAAGTAAACTGTAAATACAGTCAACTCTCGCATAACGCATAACGTAATAGATTCGATGTCGTGTGGAGAAATGAAAGATGAACATTTTTATAAAAAAGAGAGGAAAGAGAAGAAAGTGTATGGATTGAAAATTGAATAATCTTGACAGCTTATACATCAAAAGTCTTATGAATATTGAATGAGTTTTATTTCGATAACAAAAACAACAAGGGCAGCGTCAACAGTGACTTTTATAAAAATTCGAAAATTCCCAAAAGCAACAATAAATGTCAACTGCAATAGTTTGCCACAGAAACACAGTAAAAACAAGTAAAAATCTTATAGTCGGTTATACCCGAACATTTATGATACTACACCACTTGGTTTCACAAATTATATTATAAGTAGTTTAATTGTGTAAGTAAACGAGAGCCGTTGCCATTTATGTCACTTCGTCATATGTCGTTGCATGGATAGGAGTTCTAATAAGGGTCGGATGGGGTTTAATTTTGTCATAGTCAATTATGAAGCAAATTAAGTATCTTTTAACAAATTTTGTTAAATGCCAATTTTCGCCACATAATATCTAATATAATAGGAGCCTAAATAGGGAGAGGTTCTAAAAGTGATCCTATACAGTTCATTTTCAATAGGTTACATGTATTTATACCAAATTTCATGGACATATCTCAAAAGATGCCACCTGTTTATTTATATCAACAGACAGAGGGACAGACATTACATTGATTTAAAATTTGATTCCAAATCGATCGAAAGTCTTTTACAATTGGGAATTACATCAGACTTAATGTACTATCTGGTGCAAAGTATAACACAAAGAAAGTGAATCCTTAGCTTAAGCCAAATAAGGGATACCGTCCATATTTTTGATGTGTATCCAGTACACCCCTCTCTAAGCAATCAATAAAGTATATTCCACTTATATAGAGTGTGTGTAATGTATATGTGTATATAAAAACATCACAAATAATAATACAAAGAAAACAGAAGTGGTAAATATGGAGGAAGGAAGATGAAGAAAAATATCAATTGAAAAGATTAGCAAACAGTGGAGCGTGGAAACACAATCAAGAAATTGTGTGTCACATAAATAAATACGCTTGGCACAACATTTATATTATTTATGTATGCATGTGTGTGTATTGGAAATAATAAAATGTCAATAAAATATATAATAAATTATAACAATATGTCTGCAGATTTTTTTTTCTCAAATTTATTACTGAAATTCATTATTTCGTGGAGAAATTTGTCATATATGTAAAAACGGAAATATTTTTGATGAAATGATCTGTTATTATGTACATCCCTTTGAAAGCCATTAACTAATTTGAATCATCCATCATCAATGCAATAGAGATAAATATATGTATAACAGTATAACAGTTTAAATGTATATAACAGTTGTATAACAGTTTTTGTTTTTAATTTTACAACTTCAGAAAACAGTGTAAGTTACTCTACGAAGAAGATGTTTGCAATCTTTTAAATTGTTTATATAATTTAAGAGAGCTTGATGGTTGATGGGTGCGTATTTGTAATTGTTGTTATTATTTAAATATCATAAATATTTTAATAAATCGTGTTTACCATTTCTATCAATCATTACTTGCAAAAAGCCAATTAAAAATAGATAATTTAATTGAATTGAAGAATTTTAAATGAATTTAATTCAAAATAATCATAACTGGCTTCTAATAACCTATATAAGAGAGAACGTAAGTCATGAACTTTAGTCTGATGGTAAAAAAAAACACAAGATCCCTACTCCAGGGTTTTGTAATTCAATCGTCAACATGTACAGGACAAAAGACAAAGCGAAGATGTTTATTTTTCGAATACACTTAAAAAAGCCTCATCAACCCGTATCAGTAAATGTGATATGTGTTCTGTACTAAAAGCGAATGTCACAAACGAAACACTTATAAAGTACTAAAGTTATCACTCCGAAAGTAAGATACCTTAAGATATGGTGTGTAAGTATAGACCACAAAATCATATTATCTCTTCACTAAGTACTCACTAAAATAATACTTAATCCAAATTTAGGGCAAAACTTACTCTTCTGATTAAGTTGTAAAGTACATTAATATTAATATCTTAACTTAATAGCAAAGTCTTTTGGTCATAAAAGCTGATATACTTTAGTCATAGAATACATTTAATATGAAATACATTAGCAGTGGCAGCATAAATTTGTAAATGAGCCCAACCCCGCTCTAATATAAACATAGCCAAATATATTTGTTTTCCTTGTTAAGCGACGTTATCCAGAGTGTGCATATAATATGCATAAATTTTCACAGCTTATACTGAAAATATAAATAATTGTGAGAGAGGCTTTCCCTTGTGAATTAATAAGATTAAGAAAAAGAATTGTCAAACGTAAAGAAAGTCTTATAATATGTTACACACATACACACTCAAAATAAGGCATTCTTCCAATTATAATAACGTTTACGTCAAACAGCTATAAACGCGTCATCACCAGCCCCATAAAACACAAAAAAATCATAAAATTCTTACTTAACAATGTTTGTTGGCATAAAATTAAGTAATTTACCGAAATGGAAATATTTTGTTATTGTAGTTTTTATGTTATGTCTGACAAATAAAAAAGAAATATTGAGCTGTCAAAATATTAAGTGACAGTGAATATATAAAATATTTAATATTATTATAGGAAGAACTGTGTTAAGTATTTACTGTTCAAAAGCTCCTCCTCTTCATAATGTTATAGGCACAACTCTACTAAATTCACTTAGTAAACCCCCACAATATTGCGCCCTCAAATATACACACATCGATGAATGGAATATCCATAAATAAGTGCACCATATTTCAAGTTCATGTTTAAATTTTTGTGACAGATATGCATATTTTTGTCACCTGTGGGCGTGTCTGTTATTCGACCATGCCTACTTTTGGCATATCTATAAAGAGAACATATATATATATACATACAAAATTTCTAGTTTATAGGTCAATTTTTGTAGCAGATAAATAGATTTTTTTCAATTGTAGGCGTGGCTCTTGACTGATTTTATCTATTTTAAATAGCGATCTGCAAAAACTAGAAGCATTTGTACAATTTCAGTTCAATATCTCAAAATTTGCGACCATGAGAATGCCATTAACAGACGGACACACGGACATACATATCTAGATCGACTCAGTTTTCGACGTTGATCAAGAATATATATGGTTTGTGGGGTCTCTGACGTTTTCTAGACTAAGTTTGGAACCTACTATATATATTTAATGTATTCAAATATTATGCTAAAATTCATATGATTTATGCATTTCCCTGTCGGACTACATTAAGCATCGATCCCATAATTACAAATATTTCATAACAACTTTAGGACATTTTTTCAACAAAAATTTTTATTTCAATCAAAGTAATCTTTTAAGAATGCCTCTGTTTACTGTTTCAAGTGGATATTTGAAACACAATTTTTTTTTTTTATTTATGAGTAAATTTGACGAAAAAGTTTCGAGCGTTTGAAATTCATAGTGAGCCGAACTTAAAAAAAAAAATACTTTTGTATTCTATCTGGCTCTCGTTCACGTTTAAAATTTTTAATTTAATTTTGTTTTGCTCTCAAGTTTAGTAACGACAAAGTACCCGTTTTTACCGTTTGCTCTACATCTCTTTTTACTAACACTAAAGTGGTCACTTTGGCTCATTTTTCATTATACAAGTGCACTTTTCTATCTTCACTGTTTGTTTGCTTCTACTCTCAAGTCTGTTTTTCTTATGCTGCATAATGCACTACGAAAATAATTTAAAAAAAAAAAAAACAAAAAACAAATAAGAAACTAAATCGGGCTTAGGGCAATTCTTAAAAATACTTCACATCTACATACAAATGGTGGGCGTGACAGGTATATGATTACGCCCCTTAATAGTTTGTTGCTATTTATTATTCAACATGTGCGACCGTGAGAATGCCAACAACAGACAGACTGACATTTATGTCTAGAACGATTGTTTTTAATGGTATAAATATATAAAAAAAATTTGTTGAGTCTCTGACGTTTGCTTCTCGGTTTTAGGTGTAATAAGGAAATAATTCATGTACTTATGCATTAGGTTCACATATGTGCGATTGGAAATGTTTGTTTTTATTTGAAAGGTATTTAGGTAAAGAGAACAGTTTGTCGATGGCTTCTTACCACCCTCTGTACGCACCTCCCTAAAGCAGTATTTATTTTCTTTAAATTGCAAAAAAAAATGAGTTTTCTTTCCTTTGCTTTTTTTCAGTTGACGTATGAGCGTTATTTATTATCATTTAAAAAAAGAAGACAGTTTTTTCATAGTTATAATAGATGAAGAAAGAAATATTTACTAAAAAACAAGTACAATATACAGTCAAGTCTCCTATAACGCGGTTAATTGACTTGACTGTACACCAAATTTTTATAGTTATCCATGAGCATTTCAAAAACATACCAATGGATGGATATTATATATATTTTTATTAACTATTCAACTATTGTTGAAGACTATGAAGACCACTTTTCCAAAAACATAAAACTTGTAAAAATTTTAAGATATTTGTGGGATAGAGTAGAAGAATCGAAGTGCTCTCATATAATGATGGATAAAAATAAATATGATATCCGTCTGTATGTTTGTTATTGTTATCTGTTATCTACTATTTTATTTAATTTTCTTAAACATTAAGTTTATGCGCCAACATTTACCAATCATCCGATTTCGTGGGTGTTGTTGGGCATTGTTTCTTATTTGTGTGCTATAGATAATCTTCTCAATTCTCTTCATCATTTATATTCATTCATGAGTTTCATTTAATGCTTTGTTTTCAAACTTGAAAAAATACTTGAACAGCATTAAAGAATTGAAAGCCATAACATATCTACATTATGTGACCGCATTGCATTGTAAGTTCAAGGCAAATATCTTGTCAAGTCCCAAGTGTAACATAATAGAAAATCACTTATCTTTCTAACAACAACAAGTGTATAATTGACAACAATGATAATAAACGCAGCCTATACAAAAATGTACCGAAGCAGAAGGAAACACTTCAGACAACGAAACAAGTGAACTATTTATGGACACCATCTGCATAATAAATACAATTTATTTATTGTACATTCTACTTTTTTCTTCTTTGTCTTCTTCAAAAGAAACAAACATATGCTGCCATACAGTAGAATTAAAAAAAAATAGTCAGTAATTTAATATATGGCACAAAAATTAGATAGAATGATTAAAAGGAGGGTAGAGAGGCTTACGATTTTACAAAAAAATTTCATATATGAAAAAAATAATTACTAGGCAACGTATATACATAAATAGGAACTTGAAAAATTTTACTTTAAAACTCTGATCCTCTCACGTTAAGTATTACTTATACTCCATTTTGAAAGATATCTTTTGTTGTTTAAAAAATTGTGTAAAAATGGACATTCCATTGTCCCAATGGACAATTCTATTGGGACAATGGAATGCAAGTGCTCTGTACAAATGGTAAACAATTGTAGAAATATTGCGACATGACATTTGTCACCTGTTGCATTTATAATCAGTTATACATGAATATCAATTACGTTATTTCTGTGCTCAGAAGGAGACTTTAGAGGCTTGCTTTGATCAGCATCAAAATCTGAGTCTATCTAGACATATTCGGCTATGAGTCTGTACGTCTGTCTGTTATTATTTTGAGGAATTGAGCTGTAATATTACACCACTTGTGGCAAAGGGTATATCAAGTTTATGCAGATGTTGGTAACTCCTAAGCGGCAAATTCTACACCCACCTTCAATTATATCGATCGATTCAAATCGAGTATTAAAATCTGAATCGATTTAACCATGTCCATCCGTCCATCTATACTCGTATGTCCATGTAAATTTGTGCTCAAGTTACAGATCGAATTTTTTTAAATATTTCAATGAAATTTAGTACCAGAAAATGTTTTGGCCCAAAAAGGAACCCTATTGAAAGAGGACTCAATTGCACTATTTTTACTACTCCTCTCCATATAAGGTCCCATTATAATTGAAGTCTTTATTTGGTAAAAAAAATTGCAATTCTTAATATTTTTGGACAAATGAAGAAGAGCTATACCAAATTTTGACCTGACCGGACCATTTTTAGAACCCTTTCTCATATACTAATTGTAGCATAATGTAAGGAGCTAAATGGTCGGTCATGATCAATTGTAAAATTTTCACTTGTTATATGTTTATTTATTATGTATTCAAAGTCACTCAATTCTGATTAGTTTTAGTTTTATTTCTGTTGTTTTTGTTACTGTTATTACTGAATTAAATGAATTCATAGTCGGCTATGAAAACATTCAAAAATTGTTGATATATGAAAAAGTCACTGTTGTTGTTGTTGTTGTTGTTGTTAATATTTGTTCGGTGTGTTCTGTTTACATGAGAGGATTTTCAACATGTCACTTGAGATATCTACAGAAAATATTACAATATTATCGCAATACCTGGATATGTGTTGTATGTGTACAATCAACGGCTGTTCATGGCGCATTCTACATGAGTTGTCAATACAGTGTATTGACAATAATTGGTACACTTAACTGTTATTGTATTGTAATGAACTCTTGTGAATTGTCAATTGGAAGCGTTATTAAGAATGACGTCTAAATTAGATAATGGAATGCTCGATTGATTGATATTATTTTAATGTGCAACAGGTTAAATAGGGAATAGTGAATAATGTTACAGTGACAACTGCTCGCCATATTTCATTTGTTTTCGAGTTTGAAACATGAAAGAGAGAATGAAACAAACAAGAATTTTGGTATTAACTTGATGGCAGTAGAACTTAAGTTCTTATTATTATATTATATAAATTATTATTGTTGTTATTATATATATTATATAAAACTATAGGAAGGACATTCTTGATCCATTTAAATAGTTTAGGATTTTCAGTAAACAAAATCGATTAACAATCACGCTCACAATCTTCAGCAATCTCTCGCGGTCACACAAATAGACCGACAAAGTTAAAATTTAGCAGTCAGAGAAGAGATATGTATACAAATTCAAAAAAAAAAATTGATTCAGCTTTTGTAGTGTTCGTTAAAGTTAAAAGAAGGCGCACTTGCATGCAACATCTATACAAACGAAATAATATTGACTTAAATATATGCTCAATTGCTTACTGCTTAAAAAACATACAACTTGTTACGTATCACATACACATATATGTTATAAACATTAAATAAAATATTTGCTTCCAAAACTTTATATAAAATTTATTCAGATATTTTTATAACAGTTTGTTATACTTTAAACTTTTATGTTTGTATTCTACTTATTCATTTTGTACACACACACACATATAGACATTCAATAGCGTTTACACATTTTCTTAGAGAGTTTGCCATGAAAACAAAACATCTCCATTGTATGGGAAAAGTCAAAGAAAACATTATTGTGTATGCTATCATCGAAAGGGTACGTACATACAAGAACAATGAGAGATAAGTGTGTATGTATATAACGAAGAAGCAATTGAGAATACCTGTAATGGAATGATGAGTTATCTCTATGGATTTAAGCACTTAAAGTCATAACTGTTCTAAGATTAATAAAAATGTTCTCTGGTATGACGTAAACTTGATCTCAAAAAGTGGCTAAATTCTCATCTTCAAGGATCTTCAAGGGTCCTTAGCACAAAATTCACACAGCTGATGAAGAGAAACTGATTTCATATGCAAACCTTTACGTATCTCAAAATGAAATAAATAAAAATTCGAAATTTGGCTAATCCTTAAATATTCTTCTTTATAGTGAGAGTGGCATGTTCCTGATTACCACCCTCCAATAGGGTGTATATTATATATTAATATATAAGGAAAATTTTGCGTCAAGTATAGTTTTTTTGTACATCGTAGGCGTGTCCGTTACAAAATAGTGCACATTTTTGGCATAACGAGGGAGGAGCTAATAGATAGTATTGTGGGCGTGGCTCTTAAGCTACTTTGTACAATTGAAATAGCTATCTAGGAATATTCACGACCGTGAGAGTGTCAACAACAGATGTACACCCGGACGGAAATATCTAAATCAACTTAGGTTTTGATGTTGTTGTGTACAACAACCACACCATCTGGGTATTTCAAAGGGAATATCAAACTTAATATACCCCTCTCATCATTACAGCGGAGGATATTTTTTTTTTTCTAGTAAGCTCTTTGTATAAATTTTATTGCATACTTTTAATGGAATCATTTTTTTTACTCTCATGACGTACAATGCTCTCATATGTACACATATAAATGCATATATAAGAAAAACAAGTAAGAAAACTAAATTTGGCTTAGACCAAATCTTAAATACCCTCCATATCCACAAGGGTGGGCGTGGCAATTATAATGCACCTTCTAATAGTGTAAGTATTACGTAACAGTGTACAAGGGGAGTTTCATCCAATATGCAAAATCGGTTAAGAGCCACGCCCACAATCGACAAAAATCTATTTATCTGCCTCAAAAATTTACTTATAAATTTGAAATTTGATATGTAGCTCACAATAGTCATTCAATTGCAAGCTAATACGTAATACATGAATTTTTAGAGGGCTCTATATATATATATGTATATATATTTGCCACGCCCATCTTTGTGAATGTGAAGGGTATTTAAGATTTGCCTTAAGATAAATTTATTTTTCTTAGTTGTTTTGTTGTTGTTGTTGTTGTTGTTGTGAATATTGAAATATGACGTCAAAACTAGGCACAATAAATACAAAAACGGAATTTATATTAACTTTAAACAAACGCCCGTTCACCTATACACACGCACATACATGCCCTTACATATATCCATTTAGTATTGTTCTCTGTGTGTACTCTATTTTTTTATTTATTTATTTGTATGCATGCAATGTTTACGTGTTTATTTGTGTATTGAAAGTGTTTTGTGACACAACGAAGCGGAATATTTGTTTTTGTTTGATTTTGTTCAAATCACATGAATAGAGACAAATGAGAATTTTGCACTTGTTAGAGGTTAAATATAAAATGCCTTCCGCAAGGGCGTGGCGGGTATATATTATGCGACTAATCATTGGTGGATTTTGGGTGATTTTGGGATCGTCCACTTGAAATGGAAGTAATCGCACAATTCTTACGATCTTAGCTGGTTCGATTCAGAATATTAAAAATATAAAAAAAATACTTTGCACATACATACATACATCTATATATAGATATATATATATATGTCTTAACATATCAATCTGTGCTCGCAATGGTTGTCAGCTGAGAGACAAAACTTAGCACATCCCCCCAAATAGTGTGTGTATGTATATATGTATGGTATGTAAGGTATGTATAATAAAACAAGACAAAATAATCACAACTGAACCGAAGAGAACGCGGAGGTTATTTACGCATGGAATAAATAACGACATAAAATAATACAAAAACACACATACATACGTTGATGTGTGCTTAAATAAATATGCGGGATGCACGTTTGTTATGCCAAAACAATCACATCAGTCAAATAAAACGTGATGAGAAAAACACCACACAACACACATATTGAATATATTAACAATAGATCAAATATGCCGTTGATGTATCACAAATGCAGTGAAGAACGAAGCCTGTTGGGAGTGAAGGGGATAAAAAGCACAGAATGCTAAAAGGATTTGTCCAAAGGCATTAAATTGTTGGAAATGATCAGACAGCGCTACTCATGTCACACATAAAACGCATTTCAAAAAAAAAGACACATTTGGACAAATGATTGTTACTTGCTGGGACGGTATAAGGACTGCAATGGTTGCCAAAACTTTTAAAATTATTACTTTACCTCGTTTATTACTCCTACCTATACCTACAAAGAAAATTGGAAAGAGGATGAATGATTTAATGTCGCACTTTCTCTCTCACTCTCTGTTCTCGTCATAATAACATACGTTTACATAATATCAACATATCCGTCACTCCGGATCTTTATGGTTACACGCAGTTGTTGATGTTGTTGTTGTTATATTTTTCACTTAATTCTCTTTTTGTACGAATTTTTTTTATACACGAATTTGATTTAACACGAGTTAAAACGAAAAAAAAATTGTTTTGTTTTAACATGATTTTTCAATTTTTTTTAGGTCTGGAACCAATCTACTATTCTTCCATTTAGCAATTTTTTTTTGCACGAATTTTTTTGCGTATCTATCCTGTAAAAAGAGAATTAGGTGTATATTTATTTCATTTTCGTTTAGTTTGCAATTATCAAATCAAAATCTGAGTTAATTCAGTCGAGTAGTTGTGCATGTCCATACATCTGGGTTGTAACGTGCTAGCGCTAATGATTGCTGACAATGACATTGTAAGGCATTCAAATATAATTCTATTTAAAATGAGCGAAATGGTTGAGCAGCCATGCCCGCCATTAATAAAAAAACTCTCAAAATAGAAAATTTTTAGTTAGAAGATTGGCGCTGAAAAGTTTGCCTTTAGAGTTAGAATTTAATATAAAGTGTGGACACTGCAGTTTTACGCTTTGTGGTAATCAACACTTGACGATCTATCTCATTAGAAAGCCCAGTGTTATGCCTTCAGCTAATACCATGGATGAATATAACTGTTTATTCAAAATATAGTGAAAATCTCATATCATTCATCGAGACGAAAGGTGAAAGGTACCTTGGATTTGGCTTAAGCTAATTAAGTATTTTCCAACTTGTTGTTGTTGTTGTTGTTTTCTTAAGGAAACATTATCATCTGATACTCGTCGTGCCTGCCTTTTAATTATCTGTTATAATTACAGTGTGTGTGTGTGTGTGTGTGTGTGTGTGTGTGTGTGTGTGTGTGTGTGTGTGTGTGTGTGTGTGTGTGTGTGTGTGTGTGTGTGTGTGTGTGTGTGTGTGTGTGTGTGTGTGATTATATGTTTAATGTCAACCGTGTAAAAAATTGCGCCACATTAAAAACCGTTACCCAGTTGTCATCGCAATGAATTTGTGTTTGTGTACATATATATCCTGGTTAATGAGAGTGCACTCATAATACATTTTACATTTATTCACTCTCTGTCTGTTTCTTTTAATCTGTTTTTATTCGCCTCATTACTCGTAATAAGTTTGTTGAGTTAAGTCAGTTGAAAAGGCAACGACTGAATTCATGGTATCAGTAAAATATTGTTCAAGCGATCCTTTGATTTTTGCAGTTGGGTTTGTACACCACTTAAAGTAGAGAATATATTCGATTTATCCTGAACTCTTCAACGGCTGAAGATATCGATCATTTCATAATCACATTACGCATTTATATGTCTGCATACGAAACCTCTTGACATATAAAAAGTTAGAGTGTAGGTAGGGAATGCAACGTGAAATTAATTCAAATTCCTCAAATGGTTGCATTTTTATTTTGAAAATGTGTGCGTAAACACCTACACACAAACAATAAACAAAAGTTATTAAAAATATTATTATATATTATATTATCACAGCACTTCTTCCCCTATTATGGGTACGGCATGGTGCGTTAAGGATATGACATTGAACTCATATTCGTTACACAACAATATATGTGTACGTACATATATATGAAATGATTTGTAGGAAAGATAATAAAAGTTTTATTGAAACTCTTAGCAAACACACTTAATGTCGACAATTTGTGACACCATTGAAACCACAGCTTCCACCCTCTTGCCTGGTATGGATAGCTTGATTATAAATAGAAATGGAAATGTTTTGTATTAACAGAGTAAAACAACAATTTCAGTTGATAGGAAAAATTAAAATAAGGAAAATTTATTTCATTTCATATTCATTGACAGTTTCAACAGTTATAGCAAGTATATAATAACAAAGTGTATGAACGAATATATATCCAACACTTTGTATTAAAATCACATGCACACACACACACACATTCATACATTCACACACTCTCATATACATTTATATAAACGCACATCCTTTTTGTAAAATTACTTGACCCAAATTTGTTTATCGATTTGTTGTATGTACATATGAGGGGGAGAGAAATAGAGAGAGAGAAAAGGAAACATCAGCACATTTAGGGAAAAATTGTTATTGTTATTGTTATTGAAATTAAAATTGTTATTAGAATTTTAGTTTGGTTATGAATTTTGTTAACAATAGCACGCATTGTACCATGTTATCTGACCAATATTAACCCCATAGTGATGTGGTGGGATCAACATGATATTCTTATTATAATATCATATATCACTTTATCGAACTTTTGATTAAGATATCGATTTAAAATTTAACAAAAAGTGTTGGTAGTCCTTGTTCGCTGAAATTGAAATTGGGCAAAATTGTTGAAAAGACACGCCCGCAGTGCTAAAAGTTTTTATAGGCTGTATCACTTGCATCATTCTTAAATGACAAATGCCACACCCACCTTCAATTATAACAATCGATTCGGACTAAATTTCTGAAACGTCGTCTATTTGTTTTGTGTTCACGTAAATTTGTGCTAGATTTTTAGTTCAAGGGGACCCTCTTCAAAATTAACCGATTGGGACCATTTTTAGAACCACAACCCATTTCATAGTTTTATTATAAAGAAAGTCTTTATAGGAGGTAATTCTTAAAAGTTTTAAACAACATTTGGTGATTATTTTAGCTGTACCAAATTCGTACCAGATTGAACCATTTTTAGAATCTCTATCCATATAACAAAATTTCAGCAAGTCACTTGTATCAAAAAACCTCCCTCCCGTTTACTGATACAACTTTTTATCACATCATTTGTGGAACCAATGGATGTTGTGGTATATAAACTTTTAGCAGATAGATATTTAAAAATTGATTTAAATCCTCCTTCAGAACGATGTCCCTTGTACGATATATTCTATAATGGATATACAGAGATTTATAAAACGTAACTTACCT
Organism: Ornithomya fringillina; assembly: GCA_963978525.1. Classification (NCBI taxonomy): domain Eukaryota; kingdom Metazoa; phylum Arthropoda; class Insecta; order Diptera; family Hippoboscidae; genus Ornithomya; species Ornithomya fringillina. Next base: position 31,580,819 of record OZ021691.1, on the reverse strand, counting down.
TCTCTTGCTTTCAAGTAGACCGTATTGGCCACAATATTCTCTAATTCCATTAGTTCCAGGTTGGCGGTTTTTTATTATTTCTGGCGGGCTCGATATAAATGCCGTTATTAAGTAATTTGTTAATATTTTCTGACTTTTCAATCAGCTATTAGCCCAATACACACTTTATATACATTTTATCATCTATTGTTAATCATTGAATTTCAGTTTCCGTTGTTTGTTCTTTGAATCGCACACAAATGCTAATGAGTAGCAGTAGCAACAGCACTATTTGTTTATATCACTTAATGAATGTACACCAACCACCAGGCTTTCTTATCGCCAGAACAATAGTGGATGAAGGGCTTTATTTAAAACTGAACTGAAATTCCATTGAAATGCTTTTCTCCAAGTTTTAATGTTATTATGTATTACAATACATATTTATATAATGTGCATCAGAATGAAGCCCAGTCTATTGCTCTCTTTACAGTGCTTGCCTCCTATTCATGTATATTGTATGATATTACAATGTTACTTCTATATTTACGTTAGACTTTCCATTCCCTTTAGTAATGTATGTTGTTTGCCTGCTTAGTACTTTTGTGCATCTGTTTTCCTCACATATTACGATACTATTGCATTATGTTTATAAATTTTATCACATTTTTTGCACTTTACTTGACTGTAACACTTTTTGCAATCTTTTTCGATTCATTCTTTCACATGATTATAAATCACAAATCATAACTTTACGCTATCACAATAGTGTCATAGATGATATGTGTTTATTGTTAAGCAAAGAACGCTTCTCCGTTTATATCTTTTTCTAATTTTAATAATTGCACTCAATTAGAAGGCAGTACATGTCAATTGCTTAATAGTCTGCATCAAGAGGAGTCCATTAATTTGAATAGCTTGTCTGGCAATAGATAAAAATTTACAGTCTGAAAAGATAAGATAAACAAAACATAACATGTAACAATGAATTATTCAATTAAACAAAATTATCGTAATTTCCTACAATGTTACTCTCTTTCTTTCTAACATATTATTGTTTCAGCTGATTAGCCACACTTTACAGCTGCAATCTCTGAATTTGCATTGAATTTGAGATGACAGAATTATTAGAAGTAGTAGTTAGTTTAAACGAACAGTGATGTTGAAGAGTAAAATTGAAATTTTTTTAAAAAGGATTTTTCTACCCTTCACATAAGATGGGGGTATACTAAACTTGTCATTTCATTTGCAAGCACCCAGAAAGTATATACATATATTCTTGCTTAGCAACAAAAAATTAAATCCATCTAGACGTGTATGTCCTTGTGTCCGACTGTTGTTGTCATTCTCACGGTTGTTTACTTTGAAATATTGAACTGAAATTTTGTACAGGCATGCAGTTTAGTTTTTGCACACAAATCGGTCAAGAGCCACGCCCACAATCGACAAAAATCTATATATTCGCCCACAAAAGTTGATCTATAAACTTGAAATTTGTTACGCGTATCCATATTAATCCCATCGGACAACAGGCACGCTCACAGTTGACACAAAACCAAACTCAGCGTAAGACTCGACTTGCAAGTTGATGCGCAATACTTACATTATTAGAGAGCTTAATCATTTACCCGCCACGCCTACTCTTTGTATAAATGTAGAGAGTATTCAAAATTTGGCCTTAGGTAAAACTATTTTTCTTCTATTTAACCTTTGAGAGGCTCCAAAGGTTAAATAGACTTTGTAGTCACATGTAGCCGCTATGTGCATCACAATAGACTTTGAAGATTTTTTGAGGACGTTTCTATTTTGTCAAACCAGTAGAAAGAGCCATGCAGACATGAATTTTATTGTAATGCTTTGCTTTTCTTACATTTTTACATGGCGTAGTGTAAGTAATCTAAAGAACGCATTGCGAGGCGCAGCGAGATTTCTTATCTTCCGACGCTTTAAAGCGATTCTAAAATATGCGTCATGCGTCTTTTCGTAATTGCAACTCTGAATCATTTCTTTTCTTCTCAATATTTTAAAAACAAAATCAAAAGTTGTCAAAAATACTTTCATCTGTAAATTAATTTAAAATTTTCCTATTTCACTTTCCAAACTTAAGCGAAATTTAAACGTGTTTGTACATTTGTTAACTTATACACTTTTTACAACAATTCAATTCGATTGTAATAGAAAAGAAAAAATTCACAATGAATTTATCTAAAATTGACATAAATTCCTTGCAAAACTTTTTGTTACAATTTGGTGAACACTTGTATCAATATTTCTTCCAAATTGAAAATCGAGAACCGCTAAATACACTTGATAGCACAATGTTAATGATTGTATTGGTAATGACTTTAATATCCTTAAGGGGAGCGGTTCATGTGATATGCCACAAAGAATATTTGGTAAGTATTAAAATGAAACGTCCATTAGACTGCAATATAAATTCTGAATTAATTCTTAAAGCCATTGAATGAATTGAGAGATAAAGTGAAACAATCCGAGGATACTATAGATTTTCTAGGAAAAACCATTCAAGTGATTAATGATGTCCGTAATAACAATATAACAGCTCAGGGTTATGAACGTATACGGCAGGATCGTATAGGAGCGCAAAACCTGTTGAACTATTTAAATCGCAAGGAGGAATGTGAGCGAGCCGAAAGACAGGCTGAAGAACAAGCCAAATTGAACGCTTTGAATGCAGATCAAGATACGAATCAGAGCGGAAAAGCGATGCCACGCGTTACTTCCTCGCGCAGAGGAACAATTAGAAAAAGAATACCTAGCAGTTCCCCAATATCATCACCACCCTCTACTCCGACTAATCGGCGCAATGTACGTTCCGTTTCATTCACTCTACCACGTGTGGGTTCAACATCATTTCATTGACGATATGTAACAATAATTTTTTTTTTTTGCATTTCAAAACGATTTTGTATGTGGAATGTACATGATTCTTGTCCAAAAAAGCAAAAAGAATACAAAATTAATTGCGCAAAAAACCCTTTTGCAACAGAAATTTGCATTAAATTTACAGTACATGAGTGTTATTGTTGGTGTTGTAAAAAACAAAAACAAGTTACTCGTAATTAAAATTCATTTAAAGCTCATGCGATTTATACGCCATGGTGTATGCATTCGGTAAGCAACCACAGCACTACGCATTACAAATGATAAGTCGTCCATGTAGAAAAATCAAATTCCATTATTATGGTTGACGGCAAAAGAAAAATACTGAAAATGTTATAGACGTTCAAGTCCGTCCACTTCTATGCCCTACATTACCCGATTCCAATTTTTATTTTATGCTTTCTGTACCGCAGAATCATTTACAATTAAATAGTGATTGTTTTGCCATATAAAAGTCAGTCCAAAAAAAAATGATCCATTTTACATACAAATTCGAAGTAAAAACCTAAAATTTTACGCTTACAACATATATGTGGTAATAACATCAACCAGTTCAGCCGCTTCGCTTACATCACAAATGGCTGGGAGTACAGACAGTTGTAATATTAATTAATTCATTTTGACTGTTTGCATAACAAGTGATCGCATAATACAATAATAATAATAATAATAATAATAATTAATATGAAAATCTCACACTCCTCCTTCCATGCTTTTCCGTACTTAACACGTTATGGCCGTAAATAGTGTGAGCGAATGTGTGACGATTTGGTAGTAATGTTGTGATAATCTATAGTGTTATGTGTGAATATATGTATATATACTCTGCACGCACACATGTACTTATTCGTTTACTTCACGCAAACAGTACATTTTTCAATTACAATAATTGTTAATTAGGCTGCGGTAGTGAAATGTTAATGTTTATATATGACTTTTGTATGTTCCACACATTCCCACGCAACAATTGTGAAATTGTTAACATCATGACTCTACGAGACGAGTAATATTGTTTGTAGGTGTGTATAGGTAGGAATTTCAAACAAAAGTTTTCTTGTTTGCGTCTACCCCATACAATGAAATTTTATTTAACGAATTAATTTAAAGTTTCAGTTACTCTTTGATAGAATTCTCTGCCTCTCTGTCTGTCAACCTAACGGTTGCATTAAAACATAGAAATGGAGTTTATTTTAACAGGGAAGTTTTCTATAGATATTGAAAACTATAACAAAGAAAGATTATAAAGGAAGATTAGCAAGTGATCTCCGAGGTAGATAACAATTAAATCAATGCATTGATTCATCGCATATAGAAGCCACTTATATATATGTACAGGTAATATTGTGATAGGTTTTGTGTGAATATTTTTTCCTTCTAATATGAAACTCATTGAAAATGCGTAAAAGAATGACTGTCTAATGACACATTAATGATGTTAGACTAACTTACTATCTGATCAACCAAAGTATTGCGTACGAATTAATTAAAATCGCTCACGTCAACTTGAAGCTTAAAGTTGATTTTTTTTTTTTTAAAGAAAATATTTCAATTTATTGTTATTTACGTTGTACTTGTTATTTATTTTTTAATTCTTCTGCACCTTAGTCATGGAAGCATGTTAAGATTGTAATTCCGTTAGTAACACCCAGAAGAAGGCGGAAGAGATCCTACAAAGTATATATATTCTTGATCAACATCAACATCTGAATCGATCATACCCTCCCACAATTTATTAAAAAGCGTATTAAACGTAAAACTCAACCTTGCAAGTTGATGCTTGATTTTGAGGGCGTATTCATATAATCTGACACGCCCACTCTTTATATGTAGATGTGGAGGGTGTTTAAAATCTAGCTTAAGCCAAATATGTAGTTTCGTTACTTGTTTCTTTCTCTGTTCACACAATTCTCATTTTTGTACGTTTTTTATGCGTTTTCATTTTAATCAGCACGGCAGTATTTTTGGCACAAGGCTATCGATTACGTAAAACTGTATTTTATTTTGTTATGCTATTAATTTATTGTTGCTTTTCTAGTGGTCTCAATTAAAAAGCGTTCAGAACTTTTAATTTTTATACCACTCGTGTTATCCTCGACTATTCATAGTCCATAGTTTGTTAATATAAATTATCGATTGACTAAAAGTGCTACACAATGATCTTTTGCAATAGAAAAGGTAAACTTGTCAAACAAACCCCCTTGGGAAGACAAATAACAAAAGTCGGCACTAAAGTGAATATTTTTAATACAATCTATAGATATAACCTCTTGGTAATCAAGTACCATCTTTAACAATAAATTCAGTTTTACGGTGCGTGAATACTACTTATCGTAAGTAATCAATTTCAGTTCATTTTCAGTAACTAAACTACGCTGGTGTTCTTAAATACTTAAATGTAATTTTTATTATGACAAGTACTGATATTTAGTACTTAAGCAGGGACCTAGTCAAGTTTTTTAATTATTTTTCACAAGTGGTTACTTTTACTACGCTGGTACTAAGTTTCAATACTTCAGTACGCGAAGACGCGTTTTACTAAATGCACAGCCTACGAAACTTTTTCATGACCAAGTCTTAGTAAGCTACTAATCTAAGAATTTTTATATCCTCCACATAATATGTGAGGTATACTAAGTTTGTTTTTACGTTTGCAGCATCTAAAAGAAAGCGTCAGAGACCCTACAAAGCATCAAAAACTGAATCAATCTAGACACGTATGTCCGTATGTCCATGCCCACAATTTACAAAAACCTACATATCTGCCACAAAAATTGACACAAACTTATAACTTCGTACACATATTTATAGTTATCGTATACATCCATCATTGTGCCAAAAATGGACGTAATCGAATAACAGACTCGCCCAGAATATACAAAAAACTATACTCCACGTCAAACTTGAATTGTAAGCTGATACGTAATATTATTAAAGGACGTAATCATTTACCTGCCATGCCCCAAAATATAACAATTTTGTGGACAAATTTCAGACAATAATCATACATGTAGGAATGATGAACTAGTGATGAAATTTTCTATTCCGTTTGCAATATCTAGACAGAATCTTTAAACATTCCACAAATTTGTTGTTTTTCGGTTGAGAGCCACGCCTACAATGGAAGGTGGTGAATGGTATTTAAGCCAAATTTAGTTTTTGCACTTGTTATTTTTGACCCCGTTTGTCTCTGCTGAACTATTCTACTGTAACGCATCTGTACACGTTCCATTCATTCATTTCAATTTTCATTTCATTCATTCATTCATTTATATGATTTATTTATTTATTTGTTTAGTGACTCAAGTGCACTAGTACTGACTTTGTTACAAAACCTGGATGGTTTTTAATGAAATTTAAATTTGAATTGAAAACAAACAAAAAAAGCATTATGGGCGCACTTAACAGTCTGGCAGACAGGCCATCAATGCTATCATTATACTTGTACACCATTTATGAATGAGTTGTATGGCTGGATGAAGCGAGTTTGTTTGCGAATCTATCTCCATATACGGAGGCGGTTAGAATTTCAATTATGTCAATTACTTAAAGTTGTTTGTACTGTTCGTAGTTTGTTAAAATATTTCTAATGAATAAAAAAAATCGCATAAATAATTAATTTGGTTTTTGTTTACATTTACACATTGTGTACACAAGTATAAACAACGACGAAAACAAAAAATAAAAACACACACTCAATAATGTAATGATTGCATTAATTTAACTCATAAAATGTCTAGAGGTTAATATTATAAATATATTTTATGTTTATAATAACCGGTTGTTAAATGTGTGTGTAAACAATACCGTTTAACATAAATATCAATAAAACAAGAACACAGACGTTCAGTGGTTTCGTTATGCAAAATGATTTGATTTGCCCGCTTGGCATGACGTCGCGTCTCCAATTTAACTGATACCAGCACCAGCACCAGCACCACCTAAAGCGAATAATCTGTAGACACACAATATATTGTAATATTTGTTTGTCTGTATAATTATTCAATCAACTAAAAATATATTAACAACTCTTGACACAAGTCATAATTCTATTATTGATATTAAGATTTTATAAAGATTTAAGAAGAGATCAGTGCGTAGACATTCGGATTATTTTATAGTTCAATGAAATATTAGATTAAAACACATAAGAAAAGAAAATTTGGTTTAGGACAAATCTTAAATACCCTTCACATCTACAATGGTGGGCGTGGCAGATATATTGCGTGCTCTAATTGTATATGTATTACGTATCAGCTTGCAAGTCGAGTTTTATGGTAAGTATGGTTTTTTGTAAACTGTGAGCGGGTGTGTTATCCGACTATGCCCATTTTTGGCACATCGATGGAGACGCTAACCTTAAGTGTACCCAATTTCAAGTTCATAGGTCAATTTTTGTGACAGATACAAAGGTTTTTGTTGATTGTGGGCGTGGCTTTTGACCGATTTTGCCAACTTTAAACAGCGATTTGTGTGCAAAAATTAAACTGCGCGCCTGTACAAAATTTCAGTTCAATATTTCAAAATTGACAACCGTGAGAATGCCAACAACAGACAAACGGATATCTAGATCGATTTAGTTTTTAATGCTGATATAAATATACTCTGATCTCTGACGCCTCCTTCTGGGTGTTGCAAGCAGAAGAACAAACATCATGAAGATGGAGGGTATAAAAAAGTTTTTGCGTCCAATCGTAATTTATCTGACAAGAATCCAAAATGAATAATTCCACATTTTTAAATTTTTATACTCTGCACTTTAGTGGAGGAGGGGATACTAAGTTTGCAACACTCAGCGGCAAACCACGGCGAACTCACAAGGTATATATTTTTGATCAGAGCATTAAAAACTGAGTAGTCGTGTATAACAATGTATTTCTTTCGCAGCCAACTTTACAATAAAAAAAAAATTAATAGTCATTCTCTGATATAAACTCGAAAGTTTAATATTGCTATTCCAGAATTTTTAATTCTTTATAAAATGGAAACTTTATTGGGTATTAAGGGTCCTGATTTTGTAATGTTAGCAGCCGATACCTCATTAAACAAATCAATAATGGTTACGAAAGAAGGTAAAGCGGTAGATGATTCTGTATTATGGCGTGAAATGTGTTTTATTTTCTTCTTTCTAATTAGATGAAAACAAAATACATAAGATGTATGATAATTTAATGATGGCTTCTATGGGTCAGCCGGGCGATAGGATGCAATTTACGGATTATATTCGTACAAATCTGGCCTTATATAAAATTAGACATGGCTATTGTTTAAAACCAAAAAGTGCTGCTCACTTCACGCGCCATAACTTGGCGTCATTCTTGAGGAGTCGTTCAAGATATATAGTGAATTTATTAGTGGCTGGGTAAAACAAAAACAAAAACAAAAAACAAATTTGTAATAAAATTCCAAATATTTCTTTCTAATGTGTTTGTTTTTTTTTTAGGTACGACCCCAAGGATGGGCCCGAACTACAATTTATAGATAACTTGGCTTGTGCCCACTCTATAAAGTATGGTGGACATGGTTTTGGTGGCATATTCTGCAACAGTGTGTTCGACCGCTATTATCGCGATAATATAACCGAGGAGCAGGCTTACGATATCTTTATGAAATGCATAATGGAAATACACAAACGTCTTGTGTTCAAAATGCCTAATTTCAATGTTTCAGTGGTTGACAAGAATGGTATACGTGAGCTACCACAAATTACTCCAAAGAGCTTGTTAGAGTATAAACCTTTGTTGTAAACTTCAACCACGTGCGCCCAAGTGGATTATCATAAAACATAACGAAATAAATAAAACTCATATATCTTGTGCAGAGTTGGTTTGACACTATTTAAGGGGTTTTTATTTCGTTCAAGTCTTTTGGCCAATCGAAGTACCGCTATATGTATGGATGGTTTGGTCCGACCCTAGCAAAGGTTATACGAAGTTTGTGCGAATATTTATAGCACGTAAACGGCTAATGCCACATCCACCTTCAAATATTCCGATCGATTCAGAATCAAAATCGACAACGATTTAAGTGGTGTAGTGTATTAAATAATCAGGCTTGCCCGACTATAACATTTTCAGTTCTTTTTTTGTCAAATTTAATGCAGAATAGTCATTAAGTGACCATATTCTTTTTCTCAATGCATACATATATGTACACAAACAATTCAACAAAAATATATGGGAAATGCTTGTATCGCCTCCAGGTTTATTCCATATTTGAAAATCTAATTAATTTCATTAGAAAAAAAAAGCAAGCAACTAAAACAAAAAAATACTGCAAAACAGAATGAAATGAAAAAGTGAAATAAAAGGGCTCTTAAACTATAGAAAAATTCAGCCCCATTTTTCACATTACTACGCATACACCCGTTGCTGTGCAGAAGTTCTAGCACAATTAATACAAATTTCAAACGGTGCAAGAACGAAACATTGAAATCACGGCTTTTCATAGAAAAATGCATGGTGAACAGTTTTCCGTGATTGCTCTCTTTCTTCCTGGGTAGCTTTCGCTTAAAAAAATATGTATGAAAGTACCGGAATATACGACGCGTCAGCATGATTGTTCATACCTCTCTCACAGCGGTAGCAGCATCATCACCATAACCATTGAAATACATTTCTTATTTCCGCTGTTGTTTTTGTTTTTGTTTTTGTTTTATTATGTTATATACACCAAATGCTATAATTTTTGTTTAAAGCTTAAGCAACGTTTAGTATTTGGTTCGTTAGTATTAAGTTATTGTGTTGCAAATGCCAGAGGGGAAAAGAAAGAGAGAGAAAAAGAGAAGAAAATGTTGATGCTGAAGCAATAAAGTACGGTAAGGAAAATAACAGAAATTAGAAAAATGAATTTTAGTTAAAATGGATCCTTTTTTGTGTTATGTTCGTATATAAAGTCATTGCCCTCTAGAGGTGGCGGTGTTTACATAAAACAATGTTCCTGCAGTAGCAGTATTTCCGTACCGTATTTTGTAAATGGAAGGGCGGGTAGATGGTAGATGTTAGGTTGCGGAGGTTGCTGAATGGCTTAAATAATTGTCATTGGTTGATATTCAAAGAGTTTCGTGTTCGAAATAAAAGTTATTCAACGAAATGCGTTGTTACTCTTAAAATATCAGAAGAATTGAATGATAAAGTCATGAAAATATGAGAACAAATGTTTACAAATATAGATAAAAAGTGGGCGTGGCCGGTACATGATGGAACTCCTTTAGGACATGACTGCAGTAACAACAATTCAATATATTTGACCAAAAATAAAACTAATTATCATTCTTTGAGTTGTGCTTCTTCTTTAAGCATTTTCGGTCTTAATAAGATACATAAAATATACATCTATTCCGATTTTGTGTGTGGGTGCTTCTTTGTTGGTTTCCATTTTGCTATTACTCTCTCTTGCTAAACATCCACAACTAACCAACATAAACACACATAAGTGAACTTGAAATGTGAAAAGGAAAAATACAACATAACTCATATTTACATATATAAATATAAGAGGATTGCATATCCTGTGTATGGTATATTAAGCATATAGTATATACAACGTAAAAGAAAATCATTACAAACATGCTTCACATTGAATCATTACATGTGCTGTGGGGCTGAAGAAATATTTATTTATGTTATTTATACCCCTAGGAATGAGAGAGCGATTATTGTATTTACGTAAAAAAAAGAATATTTAACCAACAGGCATATACGAGTATACAAATGGAAAGCTTTTATGTGTTTATGTTGGATTCTATAAAAATTCAAGGTACTCAATATATTCACAAATGCATAAAAAGCACAAAATAACCTTCAGCACAAACGAGCAAATATTTGGTTACTCTTCAAAGATATCACATGTATGCTCTTCTATCGTCCTTTTGCCACTTCTATGCTATGAATGTATTGTGTATTCATCATAGCAACCACATCTCTTCTTCTATCTGTGGTGGAATTGTTGCTTAACAACAATAAAAGAAATTGTTGTAGTTATTTTAAACCATTTATTAGAAACGTCATACCACCAAAACGTCCCCATTTATCCTCCCATTTGTACCATTATCTACTTCATTATAATGGTGTATAATTATTTTAAATTTTATCGATAAGTTCATCTACACGTTTATTGGAAGTTCATAAAATATTTCTTATATTAGAAGCAGTGAGTGCTCGCTTGACTTCTGAATTCGAAGGACCTATGACTGGGGACTGCGCATACTCATTTTATATAAAATAACGGGACTCTCTCTTTTGCACGATTTTGTGCTTATGTTTTATCTAAATCTGATGTGATCCTGGCAGTGAAGGCTGTTGGCGTCTTTGTCAGTGCGACTTACTCTGCCTATATGAGTCTTAGTCACTCGGCCATATTAACTTAATACTTAAAAAAAAAAAAAAATATTAGAAGCATTATCTCTTGTGCTTATGTTCAATGTTGTGTTTTGTATAAAAAGATAACGAAATTGTCATCATGTACATAGTCGTAGCTGCACCACTTAATGCATCATATTTTAGAATGTTTTCAATCAACATAAATTACGTGAAATATATTAAATATGTATTACATCACAAACCGAAATCCTCAGGTAATGATATTCCAGCTTTTTTCTTTTAGGTTGTGAAGATGTTTATGCCCCAACAACAATACTTAGGAGGAAAGATGTTTTTATTCAACTATACAATACAAAGAAAGTTTTATACATAAATCTTTATAAATGAACACTTCCCAACCACATTATCCGCTACGATTTTGGCGCATTTTACTAAACTTTAGTTTGATATTTTACGAAAAATAAAAAATTAATAAAAATATAAACTACAAATCTGATTTAAAGTTAGGAAAAAGCAAGTAAGAAAACTAAATTTAGCTTAGGACAAGTATTAAATATCCTCTTTAATGGTGGGCGTGGCATATATATATATATATATATATATATATATATATATATATATACATTGTTCCCTCTAATATCTTTTGCATAATGTATCCGCGTGCATGTTTAGTTTTATGGTGAATATGGTTTTTTGTAAATTTTGAACGTGTCTGTCAACTTTTGTGGCAGATATATAGATTTTTGTTGATTGTGGGCGTGGCTCCTGACCGATTTTGCCAATTTTAAACAGCAATCTAGTTTACCTCTATCATTAAGCTGGTGAGTATAAAGATACATTATGTGTCACGAAGCAAAAAAATGTATGTGAACAATCAAAAAATGGACAGATGGACAGACATGTTCATAGTGATTCTTATTATGAATAATTACGATTTTAGTCAGTGCCACCATTTTATCACTTGAGCGTCAACATTTCCATTTAATGAATAAATGCTTCAGGTATTTGGGATACGATAGGAATGAAAGCTTTTCACAACGCCATTAAATTGAGAATGGCACAGCTAACCGTTAAATTAAACGAAAATAAAATCCACAAATAACATTTCAAAATGGTTCTCACTCAGTCAACAACAATAAAAACAGTTGCTATCGGGTACAAACACTATAACCGCCATTAACTATAACATCATTAACAATGCAAACATTATCACAACGCCATTTTGCAAGGTGCGTATGTTCGTGTATTTTGCAAAACAGACTTTCCAGGACACACAGCATGTCACCATCAACATTATACGCGTTCATATTGGGGGTATTTTTTTTTTTTTTGTACAATTTGCCAGACACAATGAAAAGTTAAGCAAATGGATTGTATTTGTAAACAGTTGCCTGGAAAAGAATCATTTGTAACCACATGCACACATTGAGGTTTCGGACATCCACTAACATCTACTTTAATGAATTGACTCATCTTCCTATGAAGGCAGCATAAACACCACCACTTTCCCATACATATTACCAAAATTGCAAGCCCTTTATATCTCTAACCATGTTTTATTTCTATTTACTACTTGAATAATGAATGAATGGATGATAATAGAAAAGGATTTCATTTAAGTACTAAGCTTTAGAGCTCCTTTTTTACATTTTCATTTCCAACAGATTACAAATTATTATAATATTTTGTACTTTACAAATGTGGAACTAACACCCAAACAATTTACAAAGATTCTTTCTTAGTGCAGAGTTTCAACTTTGATGATACCTGAAAAAGGGGGGAAAGACCAAAAACTATTTATATTTATATTTATATTTATATTAATATTTATTTGCCAAAAAAAAAAAAAAAAAATGATGAAAACTAATTTTACGAATTTTCCATTAACCATTACCATGAGTTGTTTTGTGTTCTCTTTCAACATTATATCATATATGCACACACACACCCTTGTACACTCATGTACTATTGCAGGTGTTGTATTATTACTTACACATATCCGTTATAATATAAATGTTTTATTGATTTTATGTGATAATGTGGTCCAAACAATACGCTTAATACCACAAACAAGAGGATTCATGTATGTTGCACTAATTCATATTGTGTGTGTTTAGGTGAGAGCAGATAATTTTATTCTGATATTGCAGTACTTTTATATCTACCATCTAAAAGTACTGGACATATACTCGTTTTGTTAAAACACCCAGAAAAAGGTTCCACAAGCCGTACACAAAATATAAATATTCTTGATCACCATCAAAATCTAAATCCATCCCTGTGTTTATATGTTTGAAGCACTCTCGTGTTCGTAAATTTTAAGACTCTTGCCCAATTCGGATCCGGTCACAACTATTTTAAAACACTTTTCCATATAACGATTTATCACAGAATTGTAGCATAATTTGTGAAACAAGTGGTGTAGGATGTTAAATGATCGGGCTTAACCAACGTATTTTCCTTGTTTAAATTCGTTATATCGTTTTGTATACAAATTTATATTTTGGCTCTGAGCCAAAATAAAATTTCATAAATACACATTTATTTGACAAATTTTCGACATTTATCATTTATCGCGATATTATTTATTAATGGATTTCTTTTACATTAAAAAGTCAAAAAAATTATTTAAAACAAAAAAAAAGCAAACCCAACTTAATAAAAATTCTTAATTATTATTAGCGTGAAATTAAATGTTCATAAAACTTATGGAACGTTTTTATACCCTCCATATAAGATGGGCGGGGTATACTAAGTTAGTCATTTCATTTGTCACACCCAGAAGAAGGAAACACAGTTTCTCACTGGTCATGGAGTATACAGGGCCTATCTCCATAAGATCGGAAGATTTACGTCTCCTCTTTGTTCATCTTGCGCAGTCGAAGAGACAGTGGAGCATGTATTCTACCATTGCAGTCGTTTTAGAAACGACCTGGAGTGGAAAACACCCTGGAGTGTATGTATGACTGCAAACCCAGGAAACTGGCAGGCTGTCAACGATCTAGCTGTATCGATCCTCATAGAATTGCGGAGGTTAGAACAGCACACTCCCAATTGATAAGCGCGTAATCGCGAATCGTCTCCTGCGTAGTAATATCCTACGACAGTTCCGCAGGAGGGGATGGAAGCGGAGGGGATGAGTTTTTAGTACGTAGGTAGTGCTCACACAGGCACTAAATCGTGCATGCTGACTCCGACATAGGTCAGTATCTATGAAGATTTCTCATCCCTTATAAAAAAAAAAAAAAAAACCCAGAAGGAGGCGTCAGAGACATTGCAAAGTATATATATTCTTGATTAGCATCTAAAATTGAATCTGTCTAGATGTGCGTGTCCGTGTGTCCGTCTGTTATTGGCATTTTAACGGTCGTAAATTTTGAGATGTTGATGTAGCTTAATTGAGACCCAATTGAATTATTGTTAGATCCCTTTTTCATATAATTATATATCACGAAGTGACTTATATGGCAATACCTCGAGTTTACTATTACAACTAAACTAATTTTGTGGGGCTAAGTGGTGTAGGACATTAAATGGTCAGACTTGATTGACTCTATTTATTATTTATATTAGTGCTTTACTATATTTATTATTAACGCATTTACGGTGAGAATTATTTATGAAAAATGATGTTAAAGCGATGCATCTGCTTTAATAGTTATTTTTAAACGTTTCCAGTCTGTACCTTACAATTATTTTAGATATTAAACGTTTTTCAATTCATTGAACTGTATATGAATTTGTGTTGGCTTCGTTTGTGTCCTGCTTAAATTGCTCCATTGTAGTGTGTGGTAAAGGGTAGTGGAACAGCCCATTATGAGTTTGCATGATAGATGCTTATTATTAACATGAATGTGTCATTAATTTGTTCATTTTACATGATTTTCTTAAGCAGACCCTTTAAGTAGAATAATAATCTTTTCAATTCATAATAATGTACTGTGTGTAAAATTGTTCGTTTTTGGTAAAAACAGTGTAATCAAGAAATATACATATAGATGAAGTTTAATCACACGTAAAAGGATATTTTGCCGAATGACTGTGAATGAATTAATTATTCGTTGCAATACGTCTGCCCCATTATAGCTGTAAATTACGTTTTGCGGTTTTCTACGATATCATTTTACCGGTAATTTGATTTACTTTTATTATCTAAATAAGATTTACGTCCACTTCATTAATTCCAATCAAAGTCAAATTCATATCAAATCTCCAATTATAAGTTATTCATCTAACAGAGCAGCTTTGTAATGAAGAGTTCGTGTTTTGTCGTTAATGAAAGGATGTTTTTACAACAATTTAATGTTAAATATGAAATTTAAAAATCTATCTATTCAGGAGTAACATATAACACATGTATGATTACTTAAACTTTATATTATTTTCCTCAAGTCCTTTATGTTAAATAAAACACGTGCCGGCATATAGTCAAGTTTAATGTTTAATTGAATTCCAAGTGTATGATATAATAACAATTAGCAAGCGATGGTTCTATTCAAAGATATTCAAAAATGATATGATTTTACGAAAGATTGCTGTTCAAATTCAATTACACAAGTTTTATATTAAAATGGATCAAGTATGACAATACAAAAAAAAAAAAATATACCCTCTTCCCTAAGGTGGAGGGTATAAAAATACAAAAAAAAAAATTCATTCCATATTAATTAAATATTCAAATTCATAAGTAGGCTATGCAAAGTTTTAAATAGTCAAAGAAAAAAAAAAAAAACTTCTTCTTCTTCGCCACGTCAGAGTGGTAAAGGCTTATCGCAAAACTAATTTCTGTAAAAATGGAATTCTCTCTCTCTCTCTCCGTCTTTCTAATTTATTCTTCCTCTCATTTTTCTGCTTCATCATCATCATCAGCATTTCCATTATTCGTATTCTCCATAAGCATAGTTATATAATCCTCCCGATAGTTAACTATTCTCAAAGGGGGTGGTGCATTAAGTTCGGGATTCTGAAATACCGCTTGACGCGTATTAATCAACGCCTCATCTCGAGGCGCAGGCACGTCTATTACCTGTTTAACTATGAGCCTATATCTTGGGAGAGGTGTATTAGCAATGAGATAATCAATGGCATCATTTGGATTATTAGAACAAGCTTGTAAAGCCTGTCGTATTTCCACCTCCAAAAAACCCATGCTAGTAAGTTTTTCTACCATATCTTTAACATCATTGCCTTGTTCAGCAGACGATATCCCGTTATCTTCAGACGCATCAGCCGATGATGTGTTACTACTTACAGGAATATCTTGAATATTTTGCTGTTCTTCCGCAACATTCATGGAAGGTGGTTCCTCTGATGGCTGCCTTAAAATCATAATGATCAAATATTCTTTTACATCTATATTATAGATGCTCAATGGATCATTATTATTTAAAATTGTTCCATTATAAATTAATTTCTGTAATTCCGGCTCAACGCCGACATCTGCATATAAAGAAAGCTTCTTTTTAAGATCGTAAACGGTTTTTGTCTCCTCAATATCAACCATCAAAGATTTCTGTTCAATTGTTTTAATTTGCAATTGCATTTTTATATATTTTATGAAATTTTTCTGAAATTTTTCTGGAACTTTATTAATAATTCAACATGCGCTGTTGCCGAACTTCCGGAAATGGTCGAATTATTTCGTATATGAAAGAAGAAGAAGAGCTATCCCTCGTTTTACACGGTTGATATGTTCCTGACAAGGTTGTGTATTTCGAAAAATTACTTTTATATGAAAAAAGCGTGTAAAACAAAAACAGCTTTTTTTATACAACACAAAATATAACTTAATAAAATATAAAAATATCATGTAAATCATAGAAAACATAAAAAAAAGGTAAATTTATTTGTAAAATGAAAAAAAAAAACCTTAAGAAATCTATTTTGTAGAAAAAAAATTTAAATAAAAAATTTTTGGAAAAATAATAACTATAAATAAGACTTAACTTCCTAATTTTAATCAAACTTAATTGCTATCACTTTCAACGATGAGTCTTCTTTTACGAAATTCTATAATATCAGATTCATGTTCGCTAAGCCTCATTTTAAGAAGAAGAATATCAGATTCATTACTGGATAGCATAATCTCATAGGATTCTGCTTCTACAGTTGCTGTATTGATTTTAGTCGTAGTTGGCTGAGACTTTTTAGGAAAAAGTTTGAAATAAAGCATGTATACGTCTGAAGTGTTGCCAGATTTATAATTAAGTAGAAATAAATTCGCGTTCAGTCAAAATTAATTAATTTCTACGTAATTTTATTTTTAAATGTTTGATTTTAAAAACCAAATAAGATCGAAAACGTGCAAAACGAGTAGCGTATAAAGCGAGGGATAGATGTATAGATTTAGCTAAATTTTTGGGGCGAGACAAATGAACTTTTCCGATTGTGGGCGTGGCTCTTAATCGATTTTTCCCCATCTGTATCACTAAAAATTTTAGGCCAAACTGCAAAATTTCAGGTCAACATCTCGAAATTGACGACCATGAGAATACCAACAAGAGACGGAGACAAATTTACAGTAATGAAACCTAACGAAACAGATTTTGATGTTGACCAAGAATATATTCAAATATATAATATGTTTACTTTAAAGAGTTGTCGAAGCCTTGCACGTTCTGAGTATTGCAACCTTGTTCAGTTCACTCCAACATCGTATAAAGTTGAAGTTGAACTGAAAGAAGCGAAACGATTATTAGAAATTGAAATTTTATTGCATTATTCGACACAATATTTATTTTCAAATGCCCATAATTGTTTAACATATGTATGTATAATATTTTATGAAAAATGCCTTTTTTCAAATGCACGTCTTGTTGTTGTGGTTTTGTTGCTATTTGAATTTAGCTAAAATATTCATGAAAATATGCCAAACAATGTTGAAACGAAAAAAATTAATTTTAAATAAAAAGGTAAAATGTAAACATTGCGCTCATACACACACACACACACACACACACACACACACACACTTTTTGTTTGTATTCTGAATTCAATTTATTGAAAGTGCCACAATTTTATGTGATTGACATTTAGAAATATTCAATTTGAATTAATATTGATTGTATTATGAAAATATGAAAGAAGGAGACGCGTCACAGACCCTATAGGGTATATATATATGCTTCATTCGCATTAAAAACTGAATCCATGTAGACATGAGCCACGCCCACAAACAACAAAAATCTACTTATCTGCCACAAAAATTGAGCTATAAAGTTGGAATTTAATACACATATTTATGAATACCCCTCCCATCGATTTATCAAAAAAAGGGCGTGGTCGGATAACAAACGTGTTCAAAATGTACAAAAAACTGTACTCAGTGTAAATGTTGACTCGCAAGCTTATACGTATTTCGTACGCTATTAAAGGCCTGCCACGCCCACCTTTTGTATATAGATGTAGAGGGTATTTAAGAATTGGCTCAAGCCAAATTTAGTTTTCTTAATTGTTAGAAGTCCTTGCCATATAAAGACATTTCACGAAGTAATTTTTACATGACAATGACCTGCATTTACTGTTCAACTCAACTAATTTTTTGGCATAATTTGTAGAACTCTGTAAAAGTAGTTAAATGGTCGGAATTTAACCGACTATAACATATTATGTTATGTTATGCCTCAAGATGTGTAAAATTTATCGCTAAACAGAATATTCTGTTGTGTCATCTGAATCAGTTTTAATTTCATGTCGCTCTGTCTAATTGCTTAGTATTGTTGTTAGTGTTGTTGGCAATGCTGCATAAGTCACAGGAACCCAACACGATTGCAACAGCGGCGACAATATAACGCAAGATAAAAATTGGCGACGACCACTCAACATTATGCCACCACACCAAGTAGGCAAAAACAAAAACAAAAACGAAAAGGAAGAATCCAGCAAAAGGTATTTTTTTTAGAGGCTTAAGAATACATATATTAAATTCATACCACACACAACGATAAGAAGAAGAACGATACAGAACAAATAAAATAAAAAATATATATTTTGCTTATACCAACTCTTGAATACTCTACACAGCGTCTAGCATGGCACGTAAATCGTTAGTATGGCAGTAGGGCGTTTGTAGTTTTTTTTATGGGGCTGAAAGAGGGAAATGGGAAATTGCCCACATGAAATCTGAATGTCGCAATTTTTACGAATGTGACCGAGCCCACCGGCGTTCCTGGGTATTTCGATTTAGAATCAGATTATATTAGACATCGATTTAGAATTAAATAAATATACTTTGTGGATTCACGTGCTGGTGGTTGCATATGGAAAGACGAGTTTAGTAAACTTCCACCATTAAGAGGTGAAGGATATAAAAATTAACTCACAAGAAATTTATCAAGACATGAATACATGCGTATAAACGTTAAAAACTTCTGGGTGGTCTGTGTAAGATTAATAATACAATGCAGCAAAGGTATCTCTGCAGTACACTCGTATAAAAGACACACACACACACATACACATAATGAGTGAGATATGTCTGGGCAATTTTTTAGTATTATTTTTTCCCTTATTTTAAACGCACCTCTAAACTTTTTCAAAATGTATGCAACACGAAGTAGACTTCTAAACATATCAGAAAAGGCGCAGGTACCGCATATAATCTGATTAATTTGTGACATAATCGCTTTTAGTATTTATGTATTCTATTTTGGTAAAGCCATCAAACGATTTTAACACTTTATAAAGGGACATGAATTTCTATACCAAAAATTTCGACTTAATGATCAATGAAGACTTTTCAGCGCGAACAAATAGATTCTTGAATGCCTGTTAATCAAAAAAATATATACACCCTAAAAGACCCCTTCTAATAACCACACAAGCAACGATCAAAGGCATAAGCAGCCAGTGTTCGACTTGTGCCAATTACTTAACATAAAAATTCTTTTGACTTCAAATATCCATCCACTGAAGTGAAACTTATAATAGCACACTCTCTATACTTGCAGCTTATAGTAGAGAAATATTTTAATAATAAATCAAATTAAAATCTTTATTTACATAAACAATTGCCTCAGACCACCATGGCGTAATGGAAAACGTCTAATTTCTTAGCAAGGTCACAAATTTTTCAAATGTCTCTGACAGCAAAAATGTAGCTTAGAAACTCTCGCTAAATCAAATTTCGATTAATGAGTTCATTCATTCCATTAAGGGGTAAGTGTGGTTAGAAGAAGTGTGCTTCAATGCCTGCTGGTGGAACGCTCAGAGTCGTGCGAAAAATGTCGTTTTCCAAAGTATTTTAAATATTTTTTTGAAATGTCTAGTTTCTGTGCAAAGGTGAAATCGAAGGCGAATTTGGTCAAATACCACGCCCACAAACGACCACAATATCTCGCAGCCACATCAAAAGTTGCAAAAGCAAAATTTCCTACAGATGTTTATAATCATGTTCCATCGATGTACTAAAAGTGGGCGGGATCGCATGTCAAAAAAGCGTCGGTGACGCAGAATTCGACTGTCGGGCCTCGTCCTGACACTGGGCCCAGGTGTTTCAGTAGACGTGCTAACACGCTGATATATCTTCTGTACTTAATACAAAGATCATAAGATTGTAGTAGCAAATAAAGTTAACAGATTAAATGCTCCTTCAGTATAATTTCATAAAACTTGACAAGAACAATGTCTAACCCCAACAGGTTACGCTTTCGCTCATTTGCCTGACCATTTTCCCCAGCACTATGTATAAGTGTGCGTAAGTTATGTGCCTTACTTTTAATGCTTTTCATATTTAATGCACTTTCTGTGTCAGCAATGGAAGCAAATATTTATTATAAATGTTTTCCTTTTTTTTTTTTTGTTTGTTTGTTTGTTTGGTTTGTTTTTATGATAATTGCAATAATTAAAATCCATCTGGAACAAATGAATTGTGAAGAAAGAAAATATTTTAAATTCGAAGCAATTTGCAATAATAATAAATAATGAAATATTTGTTGTTGTTTTTCATATGTTTGGTATGTACTTATGTATGTATTTACGTAAAGTTGCCTACCCAAGGATAGTAAAGCTGTATTTGCAAAGGATATATTACACTATTTAACAGGATTTAATTATAGTTAGACTGCATGTTTATTTCTATTTGAAAATCAAGTCAAAATATTATAATCGGACAAGCTGCACCATTTAATACCCTACACTACTTAACTCCACAAATTGTGTTTTTAATTAGTTTAGTTATGTCAGTGGACACAAGGTATTGCTATATAAATGTCTATGTGAATTATCATTATATGGGAAGGGGTTCTAAAAATGATCCGATCGGGTTCAAATTTGGCACAGCCAAATAAAAAGCTGATACATAAGGTTCGTCTTGAATTAGAAGCATCAGAGCTGGCGATGTAGAAACTGTTACAAAACAAAAATAATTGTTTTCGCATCGTTACTATCTTTTGAAATTTCTAGACTCCCGCTATAATCGATTTGCACGACACAAACACTTTGTTGCATAGGCAGTGTGCACCATTTTTGTTTCTTATAACAGCTGCACTCAATACCACCGCAATTGCATAATTTTTTTATCTAAAGAGTTGAGCAGCTTACATACCATCTATAAAATATCTGTCACCTTATTTGGTTATGAGCACTTATCGTGTTCATATCGTTCATAATTAATACAATACACGCTTAACAGAATTTTTTTTAAACAACGAGGGTGGTCGCTATAGGTGGTGGTTGTTATAAGAGTACATGCTTGCTATACATAAAAGCAGAAAGATATTTATAAACAAGTAAGAAAACTAAATTTGACTAAGACCAAATTTTGAATACCCTTCATATCTACAACGGTGGGTGTGGCAATAGTGTATGTATTACGTCTCAGCTTACAAGTCTAGTTTTATGGTGAATATGGTTTTTTTTTTGGTCGTTTGTAGGCGTGTCTGTTATCCGACTATGTCCATTTTTGGAGTATCAATGGATGGGGTCAGCCATAAATATGTACACCAAATTTCAAGTTCATAGGTCAATTTTTGTGGAAGATACAGAGATTTTTGCTAATTGTAGGCGTGGTTATTGACCGATTTTGCCCATTTTAAATAGTAATCTGTGTACAAAAACTAAAAGTGTGTGCACAAAATTTTAGTCAAATATCTCAAAATGTAAGCTCGTAAGAATGCCAACAAAATACAGGACATATTAGGTTTTTGCCTCCTTCTGGCTGTTGCAAAAAGAAGAACAAACTTAATATATGTGAAGGGTATAAAATTGACTTTTTCCATTTTCCACCGCTATCCTCTAGCAAGTGGTACAATGCTTGACAGTGCTAAGAGGCTTTAATTTATCAAGATTGTACGCTTCAAAGCCATTTCTATAGCTTCAAAATGAGAGAGATTACAAAAAATTGATTAAAATTCAATAAAACGCCTGGATTACGCTGATAGCATTTAAATAAAGTTTTAAGTATTTGAAATAAGCTTCCAGTGCATAATAAAGTAGGCGCGTAGAATAAAACAAAAATAAAAAGTAAAGTAGCTTAGAAAAATCGACTTCGATTTCGATGCCGATTCAGTTACTAAATCTTCGTCCGTCCCCGCCCATAATGTAAAAATAATGCCAGTTCTTTTTTTTTTTTTTTTTGTGTAATTTCCTTTGAACATTTTTTTCCTATTAACCGATTGCCCAACAATATTAGAAAGTAGGTGTATGGGTGAATGTGGGTATGTTTGAAAAAACCAAACGCGATATTAATATATATTTACATACAATACACCCATACACGATCAAATAATTAGTCGACAATTTGTCCATAACAAAGTAATCAATTAGTGGGTTTGTAAGGTATTAGTAAACATATCACGATTAGACAGCAAGCAATCTTAACAAGTTTCATTACTTTCGCTTGCATGCTGTTGCACATAAACAGAATAGACAGTGAGGAAGAGAGAGTTTGGTGATATAAATCTGAATGAGAGGAGACAGGAGGACAGCCTTAGACTCTTAAGCATTTTTTTATCCTTCACACACCCCAAGATATAGAAGGAGGCTTCAGAGACCCTATTTGTTTAGATAATTTTGAACCGATCAGGTTCATATTTCCATTAGGCAGAATCAGTTCCACGCCCATAATGGTTAAAAATATTAAATATTTACAATTGGAGTACAAATGTACAAAATTCCCCTTCAAATTGGTCAACAACAACAACCTGTACTTGACAATATACGTACACCTAATTCTCTTTTTACACGAAAGATACGTTCCCCAAAAAAAATTCGTGTAAAAAAGATATTGGCTAAATGGAAGAATAGTAGATTGGATCCAGATCTTAAAAAAAAATTAATAATCGTGTTATAACAAAACTCGTGTTAAATAAAATTCGTGTAAAACCAATTCATGCAAAAAGAGAATTCGATGTACAGATCTACCCCAAAAAAGTGTGCTACGTATAAAGTAAGGTGAAGAAAGTGATAAGAATTTGGACTAATTGTGTTATAAAATATTTTGATGGACGCAGCACCATGTGGCTACATAAATGGAAAATTGAATACTGTTTGTATTATTTTTCCTATCTTTGTAGTACTCTCTGTACAGAGCAGTGTATGTGTGGTGGTTCTATTCAAGAAATACTTTACAGCTTATTTGTGAAGCTATTAAATTATTCATAGACAGGACTTACGCGTTTGTTATTAGGTGTGTATTTTCACAATGCCATATAATTACCTACATGTGATATGGTCGAACACATCACATGACATATGTTTATATAGATATTTATATATTCAAAAAAGTCTGCGTGTGGTAGCGGATCCATTTCGCTGTTAAAAGATACAAGTATTGATTGTTGATAACACCAACATCAACACGAAGCTTAGCTACCCTTAAATGTTTATACATGTTCATGTATGTGCATGTATGTATGTATGTATGTTGTACCTACAGAGCATTTTTAACGTTAAAGAAGAGGAAAGAAATCCGTGTTTAAATTTTTAAATTCCTACTTTTTGCCCCAACCACACCACCTTAGAGATAATAAATTACGGCCCTTAGTTACTTCAGCTGTCCTATTCTGTCTTATTCCATGACAACGTCATAATTGAAGGGGATTTCTGTGTACTTAAGAAAACGAAAAAAAAAAGTACTGAAAATTTCCTGAGGATGTACACCAATGCGTACGAGTAAATAAACACAAATATATGAAAATAAACATATAAAATGGTATACAATATAATATTGGGCCGGAAATTACATATAAACCGCGCCCACACTTAAGAAGAAACGTATTTGGCGCAGAATTGAACCTTTGCAAATCTGGTAGACGTTAAAAATAACGTTCGCTACGGGATCCCAAATTTAACCGAAGCCGAAGATTATATTTAGTTGTTGATGTTAAACAAATCGACTGTAATATTTTCAGTCTTAAATGCTGCATAAATGCAGTATATAAATGTAAGCAAATCAGTTGTTTCTGTAAATGTCCTCCTTCCTCCCTTTTGTTCATTTCTTATCTAAAATTTAAACAAATATGAAAACTAAATTTAGCTTAGGACAAATCTTAAATACAATCCACATCTGCAAGACACGGACACATGGACACACATGTCTAAATCGACTTAGTGTTTGATGCTGGTCTCTGACTCTACGGTTTTTCTCTAAAGCTTCATTATTATTGTTATGGAAATTATATCATAAACAAACGCTAGTACTCTCGTATATCACGTACAAAATGTTTTTATTAAATCAAAGACACACATATTATCTCAACGATACTTTCACTCAGTATAATAAAATTGATTGATATATCTTTTTTGAACACAACTGATCAAACGAGAAGAAAGTAAATATAATTCACTTTGGCTAAATCAAGTCGTGGAGGTCATTCCGTTTTCTTGCAAAGTAATTCATTTCACTTCAAAGAGCGAATTCTGCGCCAAATACAACTTTTTAATGAATTGTGCGCGGATATCGGTTATTCATTCTCACCCATTTTCACATTTGCTTGCTGCCATGAACAATGAACACTTACCTACACCAATCCTTTTGTTATTTTGCCTTCTGCCCAGTTGGACTGTGCTGTACGAACGTGTTTTCAACAATTTTATTTATTTTTTTTTTGTAATCTTATAATAAACAATTAAATTGAGATAAATTACATGGATTTGCTTTTTTCTCGGTAAACTGCACAATTATTGCATTTATGTGTGCAGTAAATGTGTATGTGTGCAAACGTAGATTACTAATTTTGTAATGTTTTATTAAACATTTAGCTTTGTTATCACAAAGTTTTGTTTTTAATTTTTGTGCTTTGTTTTGTTTTGCTTATTTTTTCATTCGCTTGTAATGAATTATTATTCAAATGGTTTCAGTTAGATGCTTTAAATACTGGTCAAATAACCCCATAAGTTGTGGGTCTACGTCTCTCTTTCGCTCTCTCCATATTAAAAAATAAAAATAAGTGTTTAGTGAACATTTAAAAAGAAGACGCCAATAATATGTTATGTTATAAATTTTGTGCACACCTTCCAGTTAAATCGTCTTCAAAGTAATCTTTGTTCGTCTTCTCTTTCTTTCTGTCTTAAACTAAATATCTTGATCGCCGTTACTAATAACGAGGTGTGGACTGAGTAATAGATTAGGAAAGTTCAATTCTTTTTATGTAAAGTAAACTTTGTACAAAATATAATTAACTGTGCTTCTTTATGGTTGTTGACCGACTTTATACAACTGAACTTTCAGTCTTTTATTTTTCACACATAATTTTTTGTTTTTAATTGTGTTATTAGTTCCTTCTTTATTTATACAACCTTTCCTAGCGATTGCTTTTGCTACTGCAGCCTCAAGTCTACTACTTTGTAATGTACTCTAACTGAAAAACCAGAAAACTTGCAGGTGATTGCACTTGCACACGCACACATAAACGCCACCCAAAAATCATTGCACGAAAATTAACAATTGAATATTCTTATACATATTTTTTTTATTTTTTGTATGTACAAAAACAATTTATTCCTTCTATGCTGTTACATTACACAAATTACAATTAAAATGTTTTTTTTTTTCTCTATTAGCCTAATTAATTGGCGTAATAAAGCGTCTGCCGTACTTCGTAAACCGATTTTTGCAAAAGATAACCAACCACTAACTAATGTGGATCGTTTTATTTAATGTGTGGAATAAGAATTTAAGACTAACAGCATATAAAGGAATTATGAAAAACTCAAAGCAAAATTCACAAAATACATGAATAGCGCTCTCCAGCGCCATACTTTATACTTTAAGTAATCAGTCTCTCTTTTTTAGAATAACATTCTCTAACATTGCTGTAAAAAATAACCACATGAGGGCACTTATTGTGAATCGATTACACACATAAACAAACCAATGGCACTAGTAGTCAAAATATCGATAAAATGTATACAAAATTTACTACTCACTATATTAAAGAGCAATTATTGAACAATTTTTCTTTAGATTGGATCGTTATTACATGAATTGAGAGTAAAATTAAAACATAAATTGATGAATTAAATTGATTTAAAAAACAAAAACATCTTTAAAAATATATTTTTTATATAATGTAGGACAAATGTTCTTTTTCATTAATTTTTCTTTTAAGCCATTGTTCAATAATGATTGAAGCTAAACTCGTGCCTAATATCTATAACAATGCATTGTTGCAGCAAAATCATATGATCTTTTGGAACTGGCATTATAAATATGCACGCAACAAATATACAAATGCAAGCATTCTGTGTGCGCCTTAGCAGATAAAATTATAAACAATATACTGCTCAAATAATCGCATTGTCGCGAGTTCTCTAATGTCGAACAAAAAATAAATAAATAGAATTTATAATAATAAATAAATATAAAATTAATAATTGTAATAATAGAAAATGAAATTTCCAGAAAATTATGTGAAATTACTAAATTGCCGCTTATATAAACACAACTTGTTTTATAGAAATTTAATACGCACGGCCTCAACAGACGGTCCTCGTCAAGTGAATGTACAATTTTCCAATGGGTAATCATAAATACAGTTGAAATGGTATAAAAACAAATATTTAGTAATTTTTTTATAAAATAATTTTCTACTTTTTAGCCGTAGCCTTGGTTTATCATTCGGAAAATATGCACGTTTTGCAAATGCCACCGCAGTATGTCAAATGGGTGATACCGCTGTTATGGTTACGGCGGTAGCAAAAAGTAAACCTCAACCGGGTACAAATTTCACACCTCTGGTAGTGGATTATAGACTGAAGACGGCAGCTTCCGGTCGCATACCCATGAATTTTTTGCGTCGTGAATTAGGTCCATCGGAAAAGGAAATTTTATCGGCTCGATTAATTGATCGTTCCGTACGTCCCCTATTTCCCAGCGAATACAGGACAGAAACTCAGTTAGTTTGCAACATATTAGCTATGGATACCATATATTCGCCCGACATATCTGCTATAAATGCGGCATCAGCTGCTTTAAGTTTAAGTGATATACCGTGGAACGGCCCTATTGGAGCGGTGAGGTAAACAAATTTGTGTTAGTATTTTTTTTAATTATATATATTTTTTTATTTTTTCTACCATAGACTGGGTTTATGTGATGGGGAAATTTTAATAAATCCCACCCGCCGTGAATTGCAATCCTCTCAATTGGATTTAGTGGTTACAGCTACCAAACACAACCTGGTGGTAATGTTAGAGGGAAAGGGTAATATGGTATTACAACAAGACTTAATGAAGGCCATAAAACAAGGTGTTCGGGAGGCACAACATGTTGTTCAGGAAATTGAACATCTTCAAAAAAGTTACGGCAAACCTAAACGTTTATTAGAAACAAACAATGCGAATGAAACGCTAACAGCTATAACGGAGGCAGTACGGAGTATGGCTGAAATACGTTTGCGGGAAATTTTCCAAGATGCAAATCATGATAAATTGTCCCGAGATTTGGCAGTAAATGATGTACGCAATGATGTGGTGGATAAAGTGTGGTCTAGTTATCCAGACATGGAACCAGCTGTTATTGGTGAGGAGTTTAATCGTTTATGTAAAACGATATTTCGCAATTTATTATTTGAGACTGATAAGCGTTGTGATGGCCGATCTTTTCATCATTTAAGGAATATCCAATGTCAGGTAACTGTTAAATTGTTGTTAGCAAGTCGTTGTTTTATATTTTTTTTTTTTTTTTATATATCAAACTTTAGGTAGACTTGTATAAACCGTTACATGGGTCTTGTATATTCCAAAGAGGTCAAACACAGGTTTTTTGTACAGTGGCTTTAGATTCACAGGAGTCAGCCATGAAATTGGACTCGGTTACCGCATTGGAGAGGTAATTTCATTTTTTATAAATCTAGTGTGTTTTTGGAGAATCAAATTAAAAGAGGGGGAAAATGTTATAGAGGGCCAAGCTCGACCAATTAATACCCTACACCACTTAGCTTCATAAATTATGCTAAAATTAGTTTCGTTGTGTGGGACATTGCCGCGTTACTTGGTGAAATTTCATTATAGGGAAAGGGATACTAACAATGGACTTATACAAAATTTCAGCGAAATAGCTGGAGCACAAATTTACATGGACAGACAGACGGACACAATTAAATCGATTCAGATTTTTATGCTGAATCGATAAGTATAATTGAAGATGGGTGTGACATTGGCCGCTTGGGAGTTATACATATCCTCGCTCACCCACTGGTGGTGTAGGGTATAAAATTTAGAGACATTGAAGTAAAAACCCGCTTTTTCCATTTTTCAAGTGGTATTAAAGCCAAAAATTTCATGCTACATTATGAATTTCCACCATACGCCACTGGCGAAGTGGGCCGTATTGGCCCCATTGGACGTCGAGAATTAGGTCATGGTGCGCTGGCAGAAAAAGCTTTATTACCCACTTTACCCAACGATTACCCGCTTACTATAAGACTTACATCCGAAGTTCTGGAATCCAACGGTTCCAGTTCTATGGCTACAGTATGTGCCGGCAGTATGGCGTTAATGGATGCCGGTATACCAGTGTCCAATTTGACAGCGGGTGTAGCCATTGGTTTAGTAACCAAATATGAAAATAACGATACCAAGCATTTGGAGGATTATCGCATCCTTACAGATATATTGGGCATTGAAGATTATATGGGTGATATGGATATGAAAGTAGCTGGTACACGTAAAGGCTTCACCGCTATTCAAGCTGATTTAAAAGTACCCGGTATACCATTAAAAGTCGTTATGGAATCCCTGCAACAAGCTACCGATGCCAAAAATGGAATACTAGACATTATGTCAGCGGTAATAAGAGAGCCGCGCAAAGGACGGAAAGAGTGCTGGCCGGTAACAGAACGTTTAACGATAGAACAGCATCAGCGTTCTCAACTTATAGGGCCGGGTGGTATCAATGTAAAGAAATTATATGTGGAGACTGGTGCCACCGTTACTCCCCTAGATGAGACAAATTTTAATTTGTTTGCACCTTCGCAAGCTGCTATGGATGAGGCAAAGGAGACAATAGCAAATTGGTTAAAGCCCAAGGAACACACACCCGAGCTGGAATTTGGTGGCATCTACACAGCCAAAATAACCGAAGTGCGAGACACTGGTGTAATGGTGATTTTATATCCCAGTATGCCACCAGCACTGCTACACAATTCTCAGTTGGATCAAAGAAAGGTACCGCACAACTCTCAACCAACAACTGTTCTGACATTTTTATAATCCTGATTTTTTACCATAGGTCGCTCATCCCTCAGCTTTGGGCTTGGAGGTGGGCCAAGAGATACAAATCAAATATTTTGGACGTGACCCGGTTTCAGGCTTCATGCGCTTATCACGTAAAGTTCTGCAGCCCACAACAGGTCTTGTACGTACTCTCAATAAATCAACCACCACTGATGCAATCACCAGCAATGGCGATAAAAACAAATCAGAAGATTCTGTATTGTCATGAAATTTAGAAAGTAAACCCACTTAACAATTTAAATATAAGACTTTCTTCGCTTTTATTTATGGTTTACAAACGTTTTTCTTGTTAAAGAACGACACAATACTAAATAAAATTAATTGAAGAAACTCGAGCGAAAATTGGTCACAAGTTTAAAGTCTGAGTATTCTTAATATCGATTGATTGATTGCTCATCAAGGGCGAGTTTTTGTCCATGAAAACAATAGCCTCACCAGGCTATTTACATGTCGGCTGTTATTTATTCATTTAGTCTAATTAAGCGAACGAATCTCATCGTTATCAATCGTTAAGAAACGAATACGAAAAGCAGTATTAATACCAAGTACAACAACAATAGTTATGGTTTTCATCTTACAAAAACAGGGCAGTTCACTTTTAATTCATTTTTGTTGTTTTTTAATCAAGTCTTTAAAAAATGACACGATAGTACGATTCAGAATTGATGCTATATAAAGCCACAATTGTTATTTTACTATCACTTAAACAATCGGCCACTTCATTCCATATTTCGTTAATATAACGACGATATTTTGGAAATCTAAAAACGAAAATATAACGTGTTACACCAAGTTACTGAGAATCTTTTAAATCTCTGTCGTTTACCTTTCGATAAGAAAATTAATTTCTTGTTCAGTCTTTTGACTCAAGTCACGTGGATTTATTGCTCCGACAATAGCGTTCAGCGTAGTGGAAGGTAATTCTACTACTAACACGACAACCGTTTCACTTCGGGCAAATTGGGCGAGTGTAGAAGACATGGTGGAAGAGACCTGTGCGGGCGAGAGAGACAATGTCATTATAAAGAATGGATGGATGGATTGATTTGAAGCAATAAATGTTTACCTGATTTTCATAACGCCTTTTATAATTCGCCGTCAACTTGTCCTGGGTGAGGAATCTAACTTGGATTCTGGGTAAATTATTCAAATTTGTATTATTGTGATGATGTCGTATGTTTGTACTAGAATTGGTGGCACCTACGCAGCCATCACCTTTCCCTCCATCCGTCTCCATCCATCTCATTGAATCAAGGGAATGATGATCAGTGGTGGGGATCGTTTCATGAAATAACTGCATTTTCTGTATAAATTCGGTCAATTCTTTAAACGTGACTTGACGCTCCTGAAATCGTTCACGCTCCCACGATCGTATACGCAAACTACCATTTTCCGCCACCAATATAATGTGACTCGTACCCAATTCGGCCAAGTCTTGTGCCTCATTATCGGTGCCTGCAACAGATTCCACAAAAGCGCATCGTACATTACCACCCAAGGACCAAAGGAAACGCAAAATTGAAGTGACATCTTTCAGAGGTGGTCGCGTCCCCTGTACGCACACTGCCACATTAAGGGCGGGATATTTTTGAAAATCATTACTCTCCCAACCTACAGCCTGAACCAATTTATCGAGAAAGAATGTAATGCCGGCACCACTTATACTTTTCGGTTCATTAAAGTTGAAACGTTGCGCTTGCTTTTGGAACTCCTTCAGCAGGGTGTCATAACGTCCGCCCACAGCCAAAACGCAGGGACGTGAAGTGCCACCATTCGATTTAAAATCGACAATTAATTGCCAATTTATGCCACCCGTGCCGGGGCCTTCGAAAATATTCGGCAATCCCGCCACTATGTGAATGGGACATTTGACACCTAAACTTTGGGCCAACGTCACAACACTTTCCATTTCCCTGAGAGCCGCCTTAGCCAAAATGGCTGCCTCACTGTTGCCGCGCATTAAACACTTGAGCGCCGGAGCATCTGTAATTGTATTTTTTCCACACATTTGAAAACTGGAAAATAGCAAATCAGCCAAAGCGGACGGTGAGTTGCGTTGAGGTGTCGTCTTTTCCATGATTTTCGTAACTGCCGAATGGAATTGAAATTTGGACATGCGGCCCTCCATCACATCCAATATGTTGCCAAACAAATCATCGTACATGGCCTTGGGCACATTGAAGTGCATCAATACCGACTTCAACAGATTGCTATGATTCATATGAATTCTTACGTTACCATCGTGACTGTGAGGCATAATGCGAGCCACCTCGTACGCTATGAACATCAGTTCGGCATCTACCAAATGACTGCCGGCGGCATGGGGTGATATTATGTCAAAGGCACATTCATAATTTTGCTTGGGATGGAAATTGAAAACCTTCTCCTCCCTGAAGGTACGCCCCACGCAATACCTTCTTATCCAGTTCACGCCGCTCATGGCAATATGGCGGGCAAACTGAGTACGCAGATCCGTGGGCAATACTACAACGCACCCGGAATGTGTCATTAAACGCACGGGATTACACCATTTGTTCGTCTGCTGGGTCAGTGGGGATAACAGTGGCGTGTCAACTTCAATGCCACCGTGTTTGCGAAATATTGCCAACACTTTAGCTTTAACGACTTCGGTTAATGGACTTAGGGTTTTTAAATATTCCAATCCCGGCATTATCGACCAAGACTTGAGCGTGCGTCCCGCCCCAAAGTGATATGTGTGCTCCAATATTTCATCACTCTGCTGCTGGAGGCAACGTGCCACAATATGTTTGTAGGACTTACTCTGAGGGTTGGCCAAAGCATTTTTCAACATTTCTTGCAATTCACTGGCTTCTAATTGCGCTGGCGGCACCAAATCCGAAGCCAACAACTCTTCAGCTGTTGGTCTCTGTTCGGGTTCGTGTGATAGGAGCCAACGTAACAGCTACTCGTTACAGAAAAATAGGTAAAAACGAAATAATTGCACGCTAAAGTTTTGCTCAATACTTTTTTCTTCATTTTCACTTCATTTATTTCTACAGTTAGTGCAAATTTTTACTTCCAATGCTTCAATATAAAACCAAACCCAAATATAGTTTAATTAGGGCGTGTTTGGGAGCTGCACTAGTACGACAGTACAAACTCATTTGTCATAGGCCCATGCGCAATAGCTTAAAATGAGAAAAACTAGGCAAATATTAAATGTGTACTA
The DNA here is from genome assembly GCA_963978525.1 of Ornithomya fringillina. NCBI lineage: Eukaryota > Metazoa > Arthropoda > Insecta > Diptera > Hippoboscidae > Ornithomya > Ornithomya fringillina. The sequence continues at coordinate 31,547,753 of OZ021691.1, read as the reverse complement.
AATTTTTGGAAGAGCCACGCCCACAATCAGCAAAAACCTATATATCTTCCACAAAAATTGAGCTATAAACTTGAAACTTGGTGATTATATTTATAGTTATCCCCTCCAACGATGTGCCAAAAATGGGCATGGTCGGTGAAAAGACGCGCCCACAATTTACAAAAAATCATATTCACTATAAAACGCGGCTTGTACGCGGATACCTAAGACATGCACTAGTAGAGGGCGTAATATGTATATACATATATGTGTTCCACGCCCACCAGAGAAGGGAAGGGTATTTAAGATTTGGCCTAATCCAAATTTTCAAATTTTTGCATTATTTTGGTACAAATACAATTTTTATACACTGTAGCGGGGATCTCATAAACAAACAGATTCACTTACCTTAACAGTCTTTTCAGAACGATTGTCATTCAGCATCGTATCGGGAATAACGATTTCCGGTGAGCGTAAATTTATGATAGTCTGTATTCTTTCCATGGCGGTTGGAAAGGGTGGCTGACACATTTCAAATAAAATAATACCCAAGGTGTACATATCGACCTTTTGGTTATATGTAGATTTGGAGGCATTTCCTGTTAATTCGGGCGCCACATAAAGCGCGGTGCCAACCTTTCCCGTACTGGTGCCATCATCTAGAGATGCTGCCATCTGTAATATGCCACCACGCGGCCCTGCACTTCTACCGGCCATATGTTCGGAGTGGGTTTGTAATGCTAAAAAACTGGTGGTGGCTAAACCGAAATCTCCAATTTTGATTTGATCACGAGAATCCAAAAATATATTCAACGGTTTCAGATCACGATGTATGATACCCTGTTGATGTATATGGGAGAGGCCTTCAGCGATTTCACGAAAAAAACGCCACAAACGTTCCGTATTCTGGTGTAGGTTGTCATCAATGGCCGTCCTTAGAGTACAATTCTCACAGAATTCCATTTGTATGTACATCAGTTGACCCAAAGGTTTAAGTGAAGCGGTTGACATGGCAGCCGTCAACACTCCGGCTGCATTATTACCATCATCAGCACCATCAGTGACGTTGTCATAATTGGGTTTTTCACCTTTCGAGTCTATGAACTCTATGCCATCCGAGTCCGTATCATCCACGTTGGGTACCAAGGCGTTCCAACAGCTTGATGATGATGAATCTGTCAATTGTGCGTCTGTATGTGTTAGGGTAGAAGACGGCCGTTTATGGCGCGACTCTTTACTCGGTGACCAATCTAAACTTTCCATTTTCTCCACATCATCTTGATTCGCCTCCTCGATCCAACTGTTAAAATAACGCACCACATTTTCATGATTCAGCCGAGACAAGAGTTCAACCTCTCGCGTTATTTTCAACAATAACCGCTTACTGCGTGCGGGCAAGCGTATACGTTTAATCGCATACTCCCTATTATCCAAGATATTGCGTACCTGTTTACAAAATCAATTCAGCTCAGCGAAACGTACGGATAAGTTTCATTTAGTAGTACCTTTAAAACATCCCCAAAGCCACCTTTGCCCACATGCTTTAGGATCTTGAATTCTCTGTCTAAGCGTGACTCGTGGCTGGTGGGCAACAATTGTGCTGCTGGTACATTTATTAAACCAACTGTTGCCAAAGATTCACACTTGGACAGCATGTTTGGATTTTTTACAGAATTCATTACTTGTTGGGTCTGAAAGTCATTCTCTGGCCTCTGTTCGGTTGTGTTATATATAGAGGGCCGCAAGAAAGGATGCTCCAATAGTTCAGAAGCTGTTAAGGTGCGACGAGAATTGCATCTGTTCAAATGAAAAAAAATTCTTTTTAGTGCATAAAACCAATGCAGATAAAGTTCAATTTACTTCTCAAGAAAATCTTTCATATCAATTGTGGGTAGTTTTACAAGGCTCTCCAGTAGCGCACCCAAAGCTGGTAAATCACCCAGATTACATCTGTCTCCCGTACCCTCGCTAATCAGTTCCAAGAGTAAGGGTACCAAACTAAAATCTGAACAACGTATTGTGCCTGTATTATCCATGAACACGGTTGAATCCAAGAGATGACTATGTGACACCCCGCGATTGTGTAGGAACACTAAAGCATCCAATACACCTTTGGCAACACCACGTACCCCATCCATGCACCAGCCCAATGACGAGGAAATACTAAAAACACTGGTGCCCAGTACAAAGTCCTGCACTAAATAAACGACAAGTCCCTCTTTTCGTTTTACACACAACACACATTCATATTGTATGAGATGTTTATGGTGTAATTGGGACAATGTCGTCACATGCTTCTCTATACCGGCTATGATATCATCAACACGATGATTACCCGAACATTTGGTGATCTCAGAGGAGGACGAGGAAGTCATCCATATGCATTTACCACCACCACCACCACCACTAAGGCAGAGTTTTTCAATATGTGAGTATTTTATGGTCCACTCGGTTATATATAGTAATTGACCCGTATCTATGTCTATGCCGGTGTAGGCAATGCAGCCTTTTTGCGAATGTCCTGTTAGAAACAAAATTCGCTATATAAACGTACATAAACGAGTGCTCATGTACATACTTACCTAGGCAGCAACCTCTGCGTATTTGTCGACCGACTTTGTGAAAACGTAATATTTCACTATTTCGATGTTCCAAACATTTGATGGGGTATACGGGACCTCTATGATAAGAAAGAGATTTATCCGAACTTTCCGGTGAGCTTGTACGATTCGATTCACTCATACTACGACGTGGCTCCTTACGACTCGCCTCACACTTAAACAACTCTTTACGTCTTTCCACTTCATCGATGCGCGTCTGACGTTCCAGCGTTTCCCGCTGCTTTTGCATATCCAATCGTTTTTGTTCGCGTTGTTGTTTTTGCTGCAGCATCTCATCATACAGGGAACCGCATTGCGGTTTATTGTGCTTGACAAGGAATGCTTGCACTGTTTGAGTTAAATCGTAAATCATTTCTTTATCGCGTGAAGCCTGTGCCTGCTGCTGTAATTGCTCTAACAGCTGGTCTATGTGTACATCGGAAATGCCATTGCTTTCTTCAAGATATATTTTTGGTAATCTAAAATATATCACATCTCACATAAAAGCACTTGGAAAATATATGTAAACCGTACTTACACTTTTGGATATTTTGATGAACAAACAATATGTAATTTGGTTTTTACATAAGCCTCTGTGTAGGGGCCGTTTGAGCAATCTCTGAGTGGCGTTAATGTTATGCGTATATTTATAGGCTTCCATTTAAATTTCGCTCGTTTTTCGCTGCAGCTTTGTAAATCCTCAACGTCTTTGCCAAATATGGACTAAAAATTTTATAATAAAAAATATTCTTTTACATCTTACATCTGCTTGCCTTCAATGAATTCTAATTACCTTAATAACTTCCAATTCACTTGTTTGGCGTTCACGGTACGATTCTTTATTGGACATTATGTGTTTATAAATTTATTAAGTAGCATTATTATGTTAAGAAAACTTTATAGTTATATTTTAATTGAAAAAAACAATTTTTCAACAAGTTTTCTTTAAAAACCGTCTGCCTGGTACTTATGCGCTTCTGTTCTGGCCGGGTGTACAATCATATATTATAACTTTTTACTTATCTATACTTAGAAACTGGTTTAAGAGTACAAATCTCGCTAAAGATTGTACTCGATTGTCTTATGAAATAAATAAAAAAAGTATATACAAAGTTTTTATTTTATTTAACACTTTTCACTTATAAACATTTTGATAAAAGCAGTGTTGCTTTGTTTGACATATCCATTTTTATTTATTTATTAACGTATGTGAAGTTAAAAAGTTTTAAAAAGTTATTATTCTCTGAGAGAGAAAAGAAGGAGAAAGAGAAAAAAATGAGAATCCGAGCACTCCCTCTATACTATAGATGGTGCTACCTGGCCACGCTTTTAACTTTTTAACTTCACGCATCTATTTTCTCAAGAGTTTAAATGTTGTCTTCTTTTTCTCTACTGCACCTCTTAAACCAGATTAATGCAACTCTGAATATTAAATTCAGGCGGCATTTGATTAAAACTGCTGAAAAAAGGATATCAAGAGTGCCAGGTGTCCTTTTTGTACATTTTAGATTTAAGGAAGTATCTTGCGCTATAATTCCATTAAATATGGGTAATAAAAACGTGTATTGGATATAAAAAAGAATTAAACATTTTATTAATAATATTAAATTTCTCCAAGGTAGATTGACTGTTATAAAAATTGACAGCTGAAACATAAACTACTCAAATTAAAGAATATACTAACTAGTTTAATTAAGAAGGAAGAAGCTAAGGAAAGAGACATTTTGTACATGAAATTTTAAGACAATTTTAAAATTTCTATACTGCCTGAAAAATTTTGCCGATAAACTACCTAATGGCTCCCACAAAGAATGCTCGTGCCAATGCAAAACAAAATGCTGCTGCTGCCGCTACTACAGGTAATACCTCTTTACCTTTAGCCTGCAAAGGCTTCACTCGCAAATCTTCGCAAAATTATTCAAATGAGAATCCAGATGTCATGGCGCCACCAACTCGCGCCAAACGTAAAGCTGAGCATAGTCCGGTAAAAAATGTCAAAATTAAACGTTCTGCTTTGGGTAATGTTACCAACAATGCCAACAAACAAACTATGACCACACATCCCGATGAGGATGTTAAACAAGGAATTTTAAAGAAAGTGGACAGTATCCAAGCTAATAACCAAAATGGAATGTCAAAACAAAAAGCTGCGGCCACTATGGAAAAACATACCAATACGCGGATTATAACCAGAGCGAGCAGTCGTTTGCAAAATAATAGCTTAACCAAAATATTAGAGGATCCAGTTATAAGCAAATCACAAGAAGCCAGTGCCACGGGTATTGTGACCAGATCCAGTAGCCGTTTACAACAAAGTATTAAAGCCAATATAAGTGTGAAAGTGAAAGAAGCTCCAGAAGTGAAATCATTTGAATTCACAATTAATGATGTGCTGGCTACAGCCGCCACTAATGATAAACAAAAAAGTAAAAGTGCCGAGAATGCGCCATTAGCACCAACTTTTCAATCACAACAACAAAAGTTAAGCGTTAATAAACCCGGACGTCGTATATCCAATGAATTTAGTGAAGAAAGCGTTTACATGTCTGCTATCGAGGATATGTCTAGCGATGCATCACATTTATCCGGAAACTTTGAAGCATTGCGACGCCGTTCCAGCATGTTACATAAAATTAATGAACATGATATGGAATCGATTGATGCAATGAATGTTTCGGCAGAAAGTGAAAAGAAATTGAAAGAGGAACTAAAACAACAGCCGCCCCCTGGAGTTGAAGATTTCGATCAAGCCAATTGGGATGACCAATTTCAAGTGTCACACTATGCTAGAGATATCTTCAATTATCTAAAAGAAAGAGAGGCCTCATATCCTATTGCGAATTATATGCCGCAGCAAATACATTTATCCAAATGGATGCGTGCCCTCTTGGTAGATTGGATGGTGGAGGTGCAAGAAACATTTGAACTCAATCATGAAACCTTATATTTGGCAGTGAAAGTGGTCGATTTGTATCTATGTAAAGCCATCATACACAAGGAGAAATTACAATTGTTGGGTGCGGCTGCTTTGTTTATCGCTTGCAAATATGATGAGCGAACGCCACCATTAATTGAAGATTTCCTATACATTTGCGATGGAGCCTACAATCATAAGGAATTGGTACACATGGAAATGCACACCTTGCGTACCATTGGCTATGATTTGGGTATGCCGTTGTCTTATCGTTTTTTACGTCGTTATGCTCGCTGTGGTAAAATTCCCATGGTCACTCTGACACTAGCCCGTTACATATTAGAATTATCGTTAATGGATTATGAAACGATCAGTTTGAGTGATTCTAAGAGAGCAGCGGCCGCATTATTTATGGCATTGCGTTTACATGGCGATGCGTGCGGTTGGAATGTGACACTGGCATATCATTCCGGTTATCAAATGGCCGACTTTATTGATGTCGTGCCCATATTGAATGCTGGTATGCATCGCAAACCAAAAAGTACCATAAAAACGATCAAGAGTAAATATTCGCATAAAATATTTCATGAGGTGGCGAAAATTGCACCCATGACCAATAATGAATTGTTTAACATTAAAACGGATGAGAGTCTGTCAGATGAGAGTCAATATTCGCCATGTACCTCGGCTACGGGAACATTGATAGACGAGCACGTAACTGTAAAAACTGAGAAAAACTCATAGAAACAATTAAAACATAAAAAAAAGACAAAGAAGAAGATGCATCAACTTAGTTCAAATTTTAAGAGACCAAATACACCAAAATACACCATGTAGCGGACATTGCCATGTGCCAGTGCACTGGTTGATGGAAAGACGGAGAGAGAGAGAGAGAGAGAGAGAGAGGGGCTAGTGTTAGAGAGTTACAATCACATATATTTTTCTAGTGCTGCTGTCACGTCATAACTAACGAAGTTCGCATGTTGTGCTCAGGCATTAAATGTTAGACTGGAAAAGTGAGGCAGCGGGTGGGGGAGATTCATTTTGTGTGTTGTGTTTTTTTTTTTATTCTTTTTGTTTTTGCAAATGTTTATTATCTTTTGTTATCCTTTATCAAACACCATAGAATAACCTGTTTTATTTGGACGTTTTTTACTTCAATGTTACGTTTATCTATTTTATTTTATTTTTTTTTTTATTCTACTATCTAGCATTTCCGCTAATTATCTACAACTTTACTCGGACGCTATTATTTTTTCTTTTTAAATAAACTGCGGAAAGCTATAATATGATGATGCTAGAACACTAACAACAGTATCAATAACAAAAAAAAAACAAATGACATTTTCTATTTCTATTTAATGTAATGCAATTTTTATATCTAGAATATTGTTTTTGCTCAATTGTAATGTTATTTAACCATTTGCTATAACCCCGTAAACGTATATTTCTAATTCGTCTTAAGAGAGTGGCATTACGAAGTGCGAAATATTTGATTTAACAGAAAAAAAAAATTTAGAAAGATTAATAAAATAATATGTAATTGATCAATACAACAATATTAGCTTCATCAATACTAAAATGTTATCTTAGGGTTTTGTTTTGTTTTTAAAGCTTAGCTCAACAACTTATTTTAATGAAAATGAAATCCTTTACCGTGCAATACTTGAAAAGCACTTGTATTTTAATAATACCCTCAAAAGAAGAAAAATCTGTGGAGCGCCAAATACACCTAATTCTCATTTTATATGATAGATAAGTTATATATACGTGTAAAAAGAGATATTGACTAAATGAAAGAATTGGAATTTTGGTTCCAGACCTAAAAAAAATTGAAACAATTCGTGTAAAAAGAGAATTTTTTTTTTGTTTTAACTCGTGTTAAATCAAATTCGGATAAAAAAAATTCTTGCAAAAAGAGAATTAGGTGTATATATACATATATGTATATATAGGCAATATACTCTAAAAGCCTTAAGTAACCACATACGAACTTTAAGGTTAATATCAGTAGTTGACGGTCTAGCAAAGAGGGGAGACCATAGAAAATTAACAAGTCCCAAAATTTTCGGCGGTGTATGCAAAAGTCACATAAATGGATATAGAGAGAGGTTAACAATTGATATAAATGCAATGGCCAACCATGTCAATCAGACTCGTAAACGTATAACGATTAACTATATCTGGTATTCATCGGATGAGAATATCTAAAGGTTCTGCGGTGGAGCGACTGAGATACCCGAACATAATCAGTACCAAAATCATGGACTCCAGTACATTATCAAATCTGTTTCCAGAAGTGTTGTTAGCTTTATTAAAAATTTCAAAACTTTAGAGCTGGAAGTTGAGAATGTAACTTTTTAGGGTTAACAGTGAAGATTTATTAAATGTAAAATAATATTAAATGGCTCCAACGGTTTGAGAAAGACAATAAAAAGAGACTCTAAATAAGATCGAGTCCACCTATACATTTGTCCATCTGCCTGTTGCTGATGAAAAACCAAAATTTATAACCTCATCATAGCGGAGAACATAGTCAAATGCCTGGACGAGAATAATCTTGATAGAAGACTTGTTGCAACATTAAGTAAGATGAATATCTTTCGTCAAGTAAGATGGATATTCAATCCATTAGTTAGTAATAATTAATTAAATCGAATATTGATTCGATTGACAAATAAGTTGAGTTCACTTATGTGAAATTTTATTAAAAAATATTTCTTCACTAAATAATTATCGACGAGTCCTTGTACAAACTGATGTATTGCAATTAACCGTGAGGCCAAAAGGGTTGTCCTGGATACGAACGACTACCCGGGAAAGCATATTGATTGGGATTTATAACTTTGGCTATATCCGTGTATGTGCGACCACCTCGTTTCCCATCAGCGTCGTGATAAATGTTGGGTGTTAGACCACTTTCAGGATAATAGTGTGAGTAAGTTATCCCACGTTGACGACTACGACCATGGCGGAATAAATTGTCTGCCTTCACATCCAGTTGAGTCCATAATGCCGCAATTATTACAAAAGTTTTAAACAAAATTTTCATTTTTCTTTTTTAAAGAGGAGTTTATTCATTACCATGTGAATAGGAATTAATCAACTAATCTTCATTTTTCTTATTTATATATAAAAAATATAATTCAAGAACTTATTGTTATTTAATTTTACATATACATACATGTGTGTATTTTTTTTTTTTTTAAATAATTCTATAGACAATATTTTGCATTCATTAGCTTATCTCTCAAGTTCAGTGAAGATTGAGATGTCCGCAGTTTATTGCTTTTCTTAAACAAATCTCTTATGTATCACACTTTTTTTTATTATTGTTTATTTATTCAATAAATATTCCGCTCATGTGTTAACACATTGACACTGTGGTACTAAGTGATGCAGTTGGACGCAGCAGTATTAAAAGTTTTACCTCAATTGAAACTTCACCAACGAAACAGTTAAACTTGAGGTTTAATCAACCAAAATAACCAATAATTGTGGATTGGCCCAGATAACAATATGAAGAAAGACGCCTGTGTAATCGGCTTGAGGTTTTTTTCGGAATCATGTACAAGCCATTGATTGTGCTGTGCGGTGGCCACTTATACGTAATTGATGTAAAACAAGTAAACAAGTTTTATTGTGGCTTTGGCCAAATCTTGGATACCCTACAATAAATGGTAAGATTGGTAGTAAGGCAATTGCATTGTGGGCGGTGTCTTATTGCAAATAAGCCGCTTCGCTTAATTACTGTGTTCAAGTGGAATCTCAATTTTTCCGATCGGATATGTTACATATACTGCAGACAGACACAGGGTCTTGGCTAAATGTAACGGATTCAGAATTTCATGCTTTCCAAGAGTACATATGTGTTGTTGGGTTTCTGGGATTTACAATCGTTTTAACCACATGAGTATATCCCCGACTTCAAGGTGATGGGTACAAGAACCTTCTTACAGTAGAATAAATATCTTGAAGCATGTGCATAAATAAATCCCACAACATTGTGATGGAGCGTAAAAACCGTATCGATTGACTCATCATTCACATTTTAGCTGAATATAATTATTTCTGCGAGGTACCCAGAGATCTTAAGCATGGCAATGAAGTGAAAATTATCTGTAAATTTTGTTAAAATTGTGATAAAAAGTGATTGTTTAATAATAATAATAATAATAATAATAATAATAATGTATCACGTTTTACAAGCTCAATAAATTAATCCTTCGCCTGTCGAATCAACCTCGACTTTCGTGGTAATAATCTTAACTGTCGGTGGGGTGGGGGTTACCAATCAATCCAACGCAACACTTGAGTTCAAATTCCAGCTGATTTTTCCCTTTTTTTTTCTCAGCTTGAACCCGTGTCCTACAGCGGGCACAGTTTACTATCGATCGTTTATTTACATATAAAATGGTTTACTTCAACCATATACGACAATGAAACTCCTAAACTTATAAGTGCCTATCTCTGAACTATTCTAAGATCTGTCCAGTAAGATGATGACGTTGTACGATGTGAGAATATTTAAAAAAAAAATTAGAGTAACAAACAAAAAAAAATTAAAATGTTTTAGTCAACCAAGCCCGCCACCACCTACCTACCCTACACTAGCCCCACAAATTATGCTACAATTGGTTTAGTTGGGTCTGTATCCCCAGGTCACTGTCATATAAGTCTCTTCGTAACATATGATTATAAGGTAAGGGGTTCTAAAAATGGTCCAATTCGGTCCATTTTCAATAGTGTTACCCTTTGAGTCAATTTATGTCTTTGTATCAAATTTCATCAAAATATCTCAAAAAATGCGATCAGTAGCTTGAACACAAATTTACACGGACAGACGGACGGACACACGAAATTTTGATTAAATCCATTCAGATTTTGACTCGAGGTGGTTGCCGTTTAGGAGTTACAAACATCTGCACATACTTAATATATTTTCTTACTACAAGTGGTGCAGGGTATAAAAATGAAATTATCTAATGCACATAGGTATACCACACAGGTAGTTTGTAAAGGTTAAATATTGTTAGGTTTGCGCTATGTACCACACACACACACACACACCATACACAATGAATAAACTTAGCACATATTCTACACAAACTGTACAAAAAAAAAATTCTTTACTTTAATTGTATGTACGTGAGATGCTTCCGCAATTCAAATGATATAATGTTGTGAAGAAAGCTGCTATTACTCGTTTTGGTAAAGAACACAATTCAACGGGAGATTTCATATAAATACAATGTCAATGTTAATTATTTATTTAGTACTTGGTACAAGTAGAGAAAGCTGTGCTGTTAAGAAATTTAAAAAAAAAAAAAACAAATAAAAAAACTCATCAATATGGAAATTATGACGATTTTCAATCTATTGAGTATTTTAATTACATGTTGTGTAAGCACTTTAAATGGCATAAGACTCTATGGTGGCGGTCATATTTCTGGTAGGAGCTATAACGATATAGCCAAAGTGATAAATCCGAATCAGTACGCATTTCCACAGCAGAGGCCATATCCAGCTCAACCGTATTGGCCTAGTGGTTAAGGCTCAGAGAAGATTTTCTACTTATTAGTTTCATGTGCTACACTTCATGATGCCGAAATCGTAACGAACTGTAGGTGTTACTATATGTTTAAGATTTTTCATAATTTTTATACTCATGTATGGGGGTATGCATCTATTGTGATTGCAACTTTATTTCTTAGGTTTTTACATTAATTAGTTTAAAATAATGAACACGTCAATAAGAGGTGTACGTCTGGTTGATTTAATGTAACGACAGGAATTAAAAAATATGTATACATACATAAAAGAACAATTAAGCAATGGCTACTTAACAACTCTCTCTTTAAGTATTTAAGGTGACCGTGAAATGGTACTAACAGCTCGTCTTCTTTTAGTAAGTTTTCCTGATAATCCTATAGTAGGAACAGGTGACCGTACTGGAGTTTCAAACTCTTCATTTGCAGTGGGTTTTCCCATTTCAAATTCTTTCAACAGAATATCTGGTGGTAATTCATATTCATTTGATGCTGAGTTTTCTTCGGTGTACGGTTTTGAACGCAATTGATCTGCATGTGCACGTATTAATTGTTTTCTGCTATCAAGATCTATTAGTACGTTATAGGTAACGTTGCCCTTGCACTCAATTATTTCGCCTGGGACCCAAAAAGCTTGGTTCAATTTGAAATCTTTCGCATATTCGTTATCGCCAGTGTTATACACTATTGGTTTAATACCATGTTTTTTATTATATTGGTTTTCCATTTTGAAATTTCGAATATGTTCGTTTTGTTCACGTTTGTATAGTAGATCAAGTCGAACTCGGTACCATTAAGTGTATTTGGATTTGGTATTGATCTGTATATTTCTAAAAATGTTTGTAAAATTTCTTGGGAGTTTCTTCCTTTGCCTTGTAGTTTTTTTAATGCACGTTTTAATGTGTCAACAAACCTTTCCGCTTGTCCGTTCAAACTAGGATGGAAACGAACAGTTTTTGTGTACGTAATGCCTCATTGCTGACACCAGTGTTGGAGCTGCCGTGAACAGAACTAAGTTCCGATGTCTGAGACTATCTGTTCTGGATTCTCAAAATATGCACAAAACTCGTTTAAGATTTTAGTGGTACTGTTGTTTGTGTTGTATTGATAAAGTATAGAAGATTTATTGACACATGTACTCCTTACGGGTGGTGGGTATTCAATATTTAGCCAAAGTCAAATATAACTCTTTTACGCTCATAATATATAAATTTTTTTAATTTCATTATATTTGTAAAAGATTTTTAAAAAGCCTTAAATAATAAACTATTCTAATTATTTTGGTTATTTGCGTTCAACAAATACCGCTTAAGAAAAAATCCAATTGCCAAATTTCAGGCAAAGTGGTAAGAAACGCATTGCCACGATAAAGTACATTTATTAAACGGCATATTAAATGTGGTACATCTTTTAACTGTGGCAATGGATTCTCATTTAAAATGCCCACAACTTGAACAATGAGAGGTTTGACTTCGGAAAATTTCTTATTCGCCAGTAACATCGATAATTCACGCATAGCCGAACAATAATCATCATTTGGTGTAGATTTCTCACTGAAAATATTACATCATGAGTGAAATTCTTTTGCTTTACAAGTTTCCTTTATTACCTATTAATGGGAAACATGGCAAATATTACGATTGCTAAACAGCGCGTTAACACTTTACGGCTAAATACACATAAAGAGAGAATTAATCAATTAACATATATGCTTATAAAAAGTGATTGAAATACAAATCCAAAGGCACAGAGGTAAACAGCAGACAGACAGACAGACAGAATCAATATTCGATACTGATTCAAAATTTATACTTTCCCGCATAACAGCAGATATCTTCTAAGTATTTCAAACGTGGCATAGTGGCAGACATGCTTAGGACGCAATGGAGCAATAAAACATTTTACTTTAACGAAAAAATTCTACATAAATTAGAGATTTTTTGAAATTTTTTCAACTTCATATATCTGCTACGTTTCGACAAGGTACGTACAGACTCACAGATGGACTTTGCTGTTGATCAGAGACCTCTCATGTAGAGGAGTGTCAGGCTCTTAAATTTTTTGAGCTTGAGACCAACATTTGTCTCCTTCAATATTCAATTTATATATATACATTTGACAACACTTACAGACTAGTTACAATGTCCTTCTTGAAACCAATGGCACCCAATAAACCGTCGCTCCAACCTTCTGGCTGATTTGATATTGTCTGAAGATGCCGAGCCAACATATATAACGGTTTCTTAACATTAACAGGTTCACTCAAGTGTATTTTACAGCTCCAAGCAATCATACAACCCCAAACAACAGCTAATTCAGGTTCTGTTTGAGGTCTAAAGGTTTTTTGTTTTTTTTTTCACATAAATATTAGAAATAAAATACACGTTTGATGTGAGGTTTTGTCACTTACTCCGTTTTTAAACTCGTAACCAATTGACTTAAGTCTTGAAGAAAGGTAATGCGATCACCATTGGTAGCTAACTTTTCCATTTTATATAAAATAAAAACATTTAATGTTAAAAAACAGTTGAAACTCATTATGGGCATTAATTCCAATTTATCCAATGATCCTTTTAAAAGTTGTAACAAATTTGTCCAAGTAGGTGTATGCCAATCCAGACTGGATTGAGAAGAGCGGAAATAAAAGTAAATGGTAGCCTCAAGTAAATGATATATGCCACGTATTAAGGCCTTCATTGCACCAATAGCACTTAAAATGCTACACACAAAAATATTTCCTGGTAAAGCAACGTTGCATACATAGTTTTTTAAGCACTCCAAATGAACACTGTAATCAAATAATTAAATAGGATATATAGGAAAAGGAATAAAACGAAAGAAAGAAACAAATTATATTTGACTTGGGCCAAATCTTGAATACCTACCACCACCACCTTTGGGCATTGGGTTTGGTTTTAAGGCATTTTTTATTTAAAATCTGAAATCCTTGTTGTCCTTTTTTAACAAAAACTAAAAAAAATATTTGTGTTACATGTGTTTCAATTTTTAGCTTTTTGTCGATGGTAATTTTTGAAAAAAAAACTTGAGAAAAAAAACTGACTCTTCTTCGGTTTTTATTTCATTGCGAGCATATCCTTCAACCGTTTTTTACCATTTTCGGAACGCTCTAAAATTTTCAATAATTCGATCGTCTTTTTCCCACAGGCAGACGGACTTAATCAACTAAGTATTCGATGCTGATCAAGAATATAGTCTGTGGTCCGAATTTTACAAATGTTTTGCCAAACGGAGGATATCCCAACCTTTAGGTAGTGAGTATGAAAATACATACTTGGAAGTTTCTTCACTCTGTGTTTGCATGGGTAACAATATTTCCAACATTATGTTATGAGCTTCAATTTTCTGCTCCTCACAGCTTTTTATAGCAGTTAGTGATTCATTTAAAGATTTTATTAGATCAATAAAGGCTTTCGCAACAACAGAACGACCCACTTTTGTCGTCAACAATTTTGGATTTTTAGTAATGCAGGCTCGTTGTAGACGCACCATCCATTTTGTATAAAGAAGTCGCTTTTGGGAAACTTGTGCTACGTCATTCAATTGTTTAGGCTTTATGCCACAACACAGTGCTATCAAACTATAAAACCTTTTCCATTAATATCGTATTAAGGATTTTATAATTTGTTTTCAAACTTACTCCAAAACAGCTCTATCAACATAATTAGTTTCTTCGGGAATTTTTAGAACAATACTTGGTTCAATTGTATTCGAAAACCATTTTAGAAGATTTTCAATTTCTATATATTCTACCAAATTCCATGGATATTTATTAGCTTCTTCTAAAATTTTACTGGTATTTATGTGCATGTGAATATTGGGTTCAAAGGCAATTTTCACAAATATTGTAAATAAACGCGACATGGTTGGGGAAAGTGATGTTTTTGGTATGGCTACGAAAGTCTCTGAGAACCACTGCTTCCAATCGATGCGTATGAATATGTGTCCCAACATTGCATGGGATTCAGGTATAAACTAAAATATAACAAAACAAACAAAAATAATAAGAAACAGGTGAAAATGTTATAGTCGGTTTACATATACCCTACAACACTTACAATTATTTTAGTTGTATCAGTATACGCGAGGCATTTAAATTACTTGGGGTATGAAATGGAAATGGATTCTAAAAATGGGCTGATTAAGCCAATTTTTGTCAAAAAATATTAAGAATTGCTTCTTTTTGCCGTATAAAGACTTTCATTATAAAAAAATCTTATATGGGGAGGGATTCTAATTTTGGTCCAATTTGATACATTTTCCATAGAGTTCCTCTTTGGCCCAATACATATAAATTTAATCAACTTAGCTTAAAAAATGCATCCTTGGGCATAAAATTTACATGAACAGACAGACGGACATGGTTAAATCGCTTAAGATGCTGATCCAGAAAATATATATTTTGTGGGTTTTATGACTCCACCACTTAGCTGTTACAAACGTTTTGATAATGTAAGTATATACCCCCAACCTCAAGATGGCGGGTATAAAACTGTGCTTACCTTAGACAAACTGTCGTAGAACAATTGTATATGATCAACATTGGGTTTAAACAACTCCCATGGCAAATTAGCAATATTTTCATGCAGTGGTTCATATATGTACGACTCCACATGAAGTACAGCAAAATGATGTATATACCAAGCAAATGTATGACCCAAAATCTTTTGAGAAACTGTAAATGAAATAATTAAGTAAAGGAGTGCATTATAAAAATCTGTCATAATAATAATACTTGGCAAATTTCCCAAAGTGTACTTTAAAGTGCTTGTAAATGATTTCAGCATAAGGTGACTGCTTGGAACATATTGTTTACTCCAGGGTAATAGCATTTTCTTGGTACCGCTATCAGCTAACTCACGCAACCAATTAGAGGTACGTTCTCGTATAGTTTCCTCCGTATAAATTATGAGCCAAGGTTCGTACATATCAATAATGGAACCAAACACTATGTCACAAACTGTACAAAAATATTATAAAGAGAATAAAAATGTATGTTTAAAAAAATATTTATGTGTACTTTGGTCTGCCAGCAAGTCCTGATAGGTGCAAATGGCTTTCACCACAATGCAATGGCCAAAGCAGTAAAACCACATAGACAACACTTGACAATATTTATGATGTCTGGGATAAAGACCGTGTAAACCATAACGTAAACGTTCTCTCTGAAAATGTTGACCAAACATTAAGGCTGTATCGGTGGCCGCTTTCAAAGTAAACAGTTTTTGACGTGTGGAAAATGTGATCGCAATATCATTAATTTTTAAATGGCTGGCATTGTCTGGCATTTGTTCACAATCACAACTAATTAGTAGAGAATTTAAAAGGTCCAGCAACACTACTGGCATAAGTTTCTGATCTGATGAACGCTGTAAAATCAGTTCCATTACTTCGCCATAATGCTCCGGAAAATCATATTGAAAAATGTGAACTAAATGACGTCTAAATAGATCTTGTAACAGATCTGCTTGACTTCGGGGGGATGGATGTGACCAACATTCTAAGCCTTGCAATATTAGCAGCAACAAATCGTTAATATCGAATAATTTTGGGCGATATTTCTGCAGCCAAGTAACTAAATCAAACTAATTATAAAACACACATTATTTATATATGAATTAGTAAAAATTAGTAAAAAGATCCTTCTACAGTATTTACCTTTGAGAATAAAACAAATAACGTGTTGATGTCGTACTGTTTTAAATACGAATCAATGAGAAACTTGTAGTTTTCATTGAAGAATTGCGGTCTTGTGTGACTAGGCGCAAATGCAGCGGACAATTGCTCCAACAAGTCGGGCCGTTTTAATGTCACTTTTAATACATTCAAACCTTGTTGTTCCTGATCTTGTTTTATAAACTCCTAATTAAAATTTATACAAGACTCTATTGATGCTGACCGTTCATAAATGTTTAGCATTTTTTATTATTTTACAACTCACCCCCAAATCATTTAATAAATCTGAAAAGACTCTATTCGTGGCCTTGAATTTCTTGACTGTATCATCCATATTTTCAACAATGTAGTAGAAAAACTCTACACCAATGTCATTGTAAAGTTTTTCGGCACCCGCCAAATTTAATAGCATTCTAAGGGATTTATAGAAATTTATTAAAAATATTTATCATTTATATCCATTTGCCCTCTCAGTCTTAAAAGTTACCTCGCAATTGTTTGTATTTCTTGTACACTAAGAGCAAAACCATCAACATGTGCATTCAACATGCCATTAATAATTGCATCGTGTCGTTCTTGATAGTTATTCAGTTTCTGTTCCACGTAGACATCTTTATGTATTTTTTCCATTTTTTTAACAATACTTGCTGGGCAGTTGCATTGACCATACCTTGCGGAACAGCTTTTATAACACATCTCTTCATAGGGCTGCATTTGATATAGTTTTATTATGTGATCGCTATAATTACCATGGAGAGAATTCAGTTCGGCAATTTTGTGATCGAAATTCCTGCATATAAAAAAAATTATGTTTAAGATTAAGTTAACAACAAGTAAAACAAGTAAAAAATCTATCTATCATTACACAGTTGAGGATCACTATACACTGTTCCGAACAAGTGAAAAAAGTTAAATAAGCAAAAAAGCTATATTTGGCCAAATTGATATTTCAATTCTTGAGCCCCAGTGATTACCACACTCAGGCATGCCCAAATCAACTCAGTATTCTATTCTGATTCACAATATTTGCAAACATTTTGACAAAGTCCCCCATAAATGGGTTTAAAAATACCTCAAATTCATTTCTAGAATATTAACATTTTTGGGGAGTGGCAATATTTTACATTTTTGCCTAAATAGAGAACACAACCACTGGTTGATCACTTGCGTAAGTACAAGGAATGATGATTTTCATTCAATTTCATTAGTTTAAGGATGTTCTATGTATAAGGAAATACTGCCTGATTATTGATGTCATTGGAGAGTCAAGTCCCTTCCGCTATCGTTCTAAAAACACATTCTCAAGTACAAATTCATTTTAGCAAAATTTGTGGTGCTAAGTGGTGCAATGACGTTTTTACTTGTTTTAAGCATTGCACATGTTTACGATGACTGATCATATCCATTTTTACATTAAGTACTTACGAAGCTGTATTTTTTAATACAGTTAATTTCTCCTCCAAATCCTTTATAGTATGCTTCGTTATGGTTAATTCTACACATTTAGCTGGCTTTACATATTCGGGTGGAGGTAAACGTTTATCATATGAACTTAATAGCAATTTAATAGATTCAATGGGAGATGTTTTCATACGGGATACTATTGGGATATGTAATGGTTTTGAATATTGTAAACGATAACATTTACGCATCCATTGTTCAGCCTGATACCGTTGTTCTTTACGTATGGCTGGCAAATATATATATTCCATCCAGTATTGCTATAAAAATGAAAACAGAAAAATTGTCAAAAATACGAAACAATTGTTCTTTTCATTATTAACGTACTGTGCAGCCATCAAATATTCGTTTCAATTTGTCACCATTATATTGCGGGTGGAAATTCTCTACATCATTAGTGAATTTATTAATGGATGTGTCCTCTAACCATACCAAATACGATTGCATTAATCTGAAAGTGGAAAGAAAATAAAGAAATTATTAATAATTAATAATAATAAAATCAAATAAATCATACTTGGTACAATTGCGATAATGATAAGCTAGAGCATCATCTTTAACATTTTTCGTAGCTTCATTTTTATACAAAATCTCGGCCGCTTTTAAATTATTCTTAATTAATTTCATTAACGGTATATTATAATCATAAAATTTATCAGCCACTCCGAAATCCTGTTGAAAACTGTATAATATGAAAAATTTATTAAAATTTTTACTAATTCTTTATATGACACCTATTACCTGTTGTCGTTATGGTGTGCAGGCACTCTAGCTAGATACAACTCGAAAAACTTTTGTCCTATTATGGGGTATAAAGGACGATTTATATCCATACTAGCCAATAAAGTGGCATATTTGTACAGGCACAACTTATCAGCAGGGTACGCTGGTAATTTAGTGATTTGAAAAGTTTTCTAAACAAGTCTTTTTATTATTAAAATAAACAAAAAAAAAAACCTTTTTGGCTGAGGCCAAATCTTGAATACGCACCATTGATGCCTTAAAGCTTTCTGAGGAGTACATATGTAAATAAAGTCATTGGGGAAATTTACTTTAAAAAGGTTTGCCCAATTTCAAAACCCACCACTGTTAAAAATTACTAACACTTGTGCCCAATTTGGAAAGGATATCTCAATTTTCCCAACGCATGGACAGGCAGACAGACAGACATGGTTAGATCTACTCAGTTTTATGTGACATATATATCTCCACATATATATCATGATGGGTATATAAATCAAAAACCAAGACAATTGAAGGAAATATTCTATAATTACTTTTAAAACTGTCTCCAAATTAGTTTTACTGCCAGCAGCTCTTAGTTGACGCAAAAATTCCATCCACATTAAAGAATCTTGACAACGAAATTCAATTTCTAATAATGCCAACGCTAACCAAGGATGTTGACCGGATATAACGGGTATTTTAAGGTTATAATTTGAAAATAATCCTTTTAAGCCTCTATTCGAAATCTTCCAATCGTTACATTCTTTATAATAATTGGTGAAATATTCGATTGTTTGATGATAGGCGTCAGGAAACTGAAAAGCTATTTGTAATATTTTATCCAAAATATAGACCACGTACGTGTTTTGCCAATTGGGTAAGGCGGTTAAACAGTTTAGCCATACATTGATTAGATTTAAAGGAGATGTAAGACCATAACTAAATGATGTTTTATTGAAATTATTCATTGAAGTTTTGTTAATGTGTCCTTAGCCTTACCTTGAATAACAAGTTATTTGATGATGTATCATATTTTCTAGTAACTCCAAAACTGGGCCTACACGATTTGGATAAATCACATCTTTAGCCATTTTCAAGTAAGTTTTATCCGCATTTAGTAAAGTCAGTAATATGTTATGAAATCTTAATTAATTAAAAGAGTTTAAATGGACAAATTTATGTGAGTTTTATGTGAGTATCACATCAAATTTCTTTTTTCTGGTTGTAAACATTTTTGTACTACATATATTGTGTTGAACTTACGCATTATTATTTGCCAAAGTATCGGGAATTTCCAAAAATAGCGGTACAATCAATTCCAAGCAACGAATAACAGCAGCATGTCTGTGATCATGTAACAATCTCTGCATTAGCTCAAGACCTTTTTGACATATCAACGGTATAGAGTGGCCGTGCAATGATACTAAAATACCCACATAAACTGCTAATGGGCGATTGTCCGTAACACCTTGATAAATCAAGTCCACCCTCTCCAGTTCTGGGGTAAACATTAGCCCTTCGGCGGGATTTTGTAAAAATTTCTTAACCATTTCAATATTTTGATCCATTAAATGTAAACGTAACAATGACACAATGCTCCAGCACCATGAACTAAATTGTTCTTGGGTTACTGGAGAGAAATCTATTAAATTTGTAACTTGTCGAACACTCTCCGATATACCAGAAACGCCAATAACTTCGGGTGCATGTTTAGTTAAAGCTTCACTTATTAGACAAGCCATCCGTATATGAATGTTGTGGGGTAAAAATAAACGCTGATCAACATCGAAACCCCAATTCAAATGGCTGATAATCAGACGAGCTAATAAGTTTTCCGAAGATTTGAAATCAAAGTGCAGCAACCAATTTGATAGGATTTCGAAACTGGTCATGTCGGGTTTCCAATTTTCCAAAGGCAGTGCTTTGTATAAATAGTCGACATTTTCAGTGCTGGAAAAGCATACTTTCAAATGCGTTAACAGACAAGACATTAAGTCGCCATAACAGAGAGCTAAATTAACCAACATATCGCGAGCGGCTTTATAGCATATATCACGAGTATAATGATTGATATAACCAATCTGAAATATAATTTTAATAAAATTTATGTACAAGTGTTGAAAGTGCATTTTTATCAACCTGAAATATATGTAAAAATATGGTTTTAATAAGATCCCAATCCTTAGCACTATCACGATCATTGGCCATTTCAAAAAAGGCCTGCAACAAATAATACAGATCCTCGGCTGAAGAGTCGGCATTTGCCACATTAAATTTTGACCACATATCCGGTCTGGTAACGAGTTCTATAAAGTCTATGTTCATAAAAAAAAATTGCTTTAAAATTCTTTTTTATTGGCGGATGATTGGTTTAAGAAAATACCTTCGTGCGGCTTGGTAAATTCTGTTGGAAATCCCACATTTAAATAATAAAATATTTCCCAAATAGTGTCTGCATCCATATCGTGGTATGGCAGTAGAGAGAAGTATTGCCAGGTGGCCAAATTTCGTGTCCGATATATGTACGAACAACCTTTCATTAGGAAGACATTATATTCCAGTGCTAAACGTTCTAGCAATTCTTTATCTTTGCCAATATTGTTGTTCCTAAAATAAAAAACCATTGTTTTAAAAATAACAACAGATATAAACGCATAGATCACTTGAATAGTTCCAAATAAGCTGAGAAATATTGCAAAGCATGTCTCATAAGACGTCCCAGACGTTTGGCCAAATGTTTATAGCGTTCTGTATTATACGTCAACATACCCTGACCAAACAAGTCGACTAGTTGCTGGAAAAATGATAGAACTTGTAGTATTTGTTCAGCCCTTATTAGATCCGCTTCAAGAATGTAATCACTTAGAAATTCCTCGATGGCTAAAGCCGATCTAAAAAATTCAAATAAACCAGGATTTGGATGCACACCATTATTAGGTTTTTGTTCTCTAAATACTTGAAACAAACAAAATTTACAATCTGGCTTAATGTATGGACTTACAGACATATTACAAATTGATTCAATCATTTTATAAGTAAATATACTAGAAAATAATGACAATAAGAAGAAGAATAACTTTACCTAAATAAGTCTTCGAAAGGTATTTGATTGAGTAGCGCAATTAAATCATTTTCCTTTAAACCTACACAGTCACCGGTGGGCGTGTGCTCATCTTCACCTTCCGAATCGATTAGAGTCCAACGCTCCTCCTTCACCGGATCCGTGATTTCCTTATGAGACTTTTATTTATCACTTCACAAGATTTTTATAATCAATATAAATTAAAAAAAAAATATACAAACCTGTAAAAAGTCTCCCAAATAGTCATTACGTTTAGCAATCGGCATTAATAGAACTTTCAACACTGACATGCACAATTTAATCTCAGGCGATTGTAGAGGTAGTGGTATATTGTTGGTGCGTGCTACTGATTTGTTTTTATTTTTGTTAATAGTTGAGCAAGGTAGTTGTATAAATTCACTGGCCCAATTACCGACACCGCTTGGGCAACGCAATATATTCAAAATTAAAAACCAATGATCTTCTTTGGTGGCCATAAGCAAATAGAAGGATATCACTCTTTGTAGCCATACTTTTAAATCATCAGCGAAATTCTATTAGTCGAAAATATTTATATATTAATATTAAATTTTTTTATACCCACTATCATATGCATAGGGGGGTACAAATCAGTTCGTTTATAGCGCCCAAAAGAAGACTTACAGAATATACGTAATCTGAATTAACAAGTCAGCCCTGTCTGTATGTCCGTCTATTCGTGAGTGTGTGTGTTCTGTGGTAATTACTCTTTTGGTTGCAAAAATTGAGATCAGGCTTAAGCTACACATCTTGGTATTGAAATTTAGCAAAATCAGTTAAACGACACGCCCACAACGTAACCAAAAATAAAAAGGGAGTAATTTTTTAGGTAAATTTTACGCATTACTTATAAAGTACAGAAGATATATATACTTCTCGGGAAGCTTTGGGGCATTTATGGTGCTAACTCAAGATTTGGCCTAAAACTAAATATCGTTTTTTTTTTTTTTTTTGTATTTATTACCTTATTGGGTGATAGCTTTCGAGCAAAATGAAATAATATTTTAAGAGCTGTTCGTATATGTGTCGCACACTGTAATTCATTTTCATCCAAAGACTGTTGCAGTCTACGATCTCCTTGGCATTTAGTGATATTGTTACCTAATGGGAAATTGATAATGTCATCGATAATATGTTCAATCTGAAATAAGGTTTGAAAAAAAAAAAAAAAACAATAATAAAAACATCAGATAGAGTCTAAGAAGTTGTGGCAAAAAAAGTGTTTACATGACGTAGTAACCGCCGGTCGGTCTAATGCTTATAATAAATGTATTTTCGTACCCATACTGATTCGAATTTTTACCTTGACTTTTTCAATTTTTGCATTGAATAAATTTGTAATATAAGTTTCCGTTATGATTCCAAATAAATCCCCTAGAGCCGATATAAAGTCCAATCGTTTAGCTTCATCCACCTTCATAATACTAAAATCACGTAGAATAAATATATTATTTAATCTTGCTCTCTTATTACAAACACTTACGTATACGTTACTGTCTCTTTCACTTCAGTGCCACAACCACAGCGTCCACTACATGTTTTTGTAATTGTTTCTGGTGTCCATATTGTTTGTTCTAGGGTTTCGGCTTTCTGTCGAAATTTTGTTATGTCGTGAGCATTCATCGTTAATTTACTTTGTAAATTATAATATTGTTGCAGAGCATTATACAATGGATCAGAATCATGTGGTTCCAATAGAGAATTCATTAAAAACTCCAATTCAAATTGTTCCACTTGTTGCAATTCGGCACAATGATAAAATTCTTTTAATTCTTCCTCATTGAATGGTTCGAGTTGAGTGCCAGTTAAACGGCAACCTAGCGTACGAATGCGCTGTGATGTAAAAACAACTTTGGATGGATATTCCTCTTGTTCATTTTGTAAGGACACCAGGTTGGGATATTGTATCAAAATATTTTCAGTTATAGGTGGTGACGTTACTTTGTCCAAACTAGCTGGGGGAGCTGTTGGTTCGGTATTCTCCAATATATTCGATGTAGGCTTTGTTAATTCCCCTTTTTCTTGAACTTTCTCTTCATCATTTTCTTTCAATTCATTTTTTTTATAGTCTGATGCTATAAAGCACTCATTGCTAATTATAGTTTCCTTATCAGCAGGTCTACTCTTTAAAAAAGTTTGTAATTTTTCCGATTTTTCTTCTTTAGTAACAGCGTCATTTTTTGTTACAACGTCATCATTATCCTCTTTAATTAAGGGCTTTGTTGATTTCCTTGTTTTCTATTTTACAACAAAAACAAAATGTTAATACTTTGCATATTATTCTAAAACTTATAAATTTTATATTTTACTTTTTCTTTTGGCTTTTCTAAAGTCGCCATAATTGTGCTGTTGTTTTATTTATTTTGTGGTATATTTTTCTTTATGTTAATAAAAGTGCAATTGCCGCATAACTTTATTGTGTGACAAAGTTCGTTTGGATATATATGTTTTTATTTATTTGCGTATACTTTTGCTCTTGTTTACATTCTGCAGCCAATTATCTATTGTTTATGTAAAAATCCCCTTTTTCGTATTGACTAGAGATGGGGTAATCTACGCATTTAACCTAATCACCACATACTTATAAGCATGATAAGAATAACATATCATATCATATGTACATAACTTAAAGAGATGTTACATTAAACGAAAGTTAGCAACGATGTTTTTTTTTTTTTTGGCGTAAACAATATAAGCCATACATGTGTTTGAGCTCTTATACATGATAATATGGGATGTTCTTCAATTGTAGGAGAAATTCTATAACGGACGGATCGCGCATATCCTAGTGGCATACTACATACTATGATCGATTTTTCTAAACCAATATTTTTAAAGATTCTCTTAAAAATGTCGATTAAATCGACTTTCAAAATTAATTAATTACATATAAAAATAAATTTCCCTTTTGTAATTCTCTCTCAGGGAAACATACTTTTTTTACTCTTTCACAGTGTTGCCACTGCGAAAAAACAAATATATTTGCTAACCAATGTTGTTAACTTGGCGCTCATATAAATAAAATGCTTCGCAGTAGTAAAAGCAAAATAAACTAGGTTCATAGTTCGTGATAAAGTCTAAAAAATTGTGTTTTTATGACATTTCTTCTATCTATTCAAATAGTACAATAGCAAATAATTATTTAACCTAATTTAATATTCTGTTACATTTAATTTCTTCAATATCAAAGTTTTCATTTAAAACGTAAGTAAAATAAAGCCCCAATGAATGCTGGCTTGGATACCCTTCACTTTGGTACGATTTCAACAGTAATTAACTCCCTACTGGAAATGTTCAAAAATTTACATGAATTCTGCAATTTTTTGCTTATACTGTTTAAATTTAAATTTAAATTGTGGCGCTAGGCAAGAACGTACATACTATATATATAATTGCAAACACTACAACAAACTTAATATGCTTTAATGAATTAAAGTGGAGGGTGTAATAATCACCTGATTATGTATTGTAAAATGAAATGCATTAATATGTATTAGATAATTGACTGCTTAATTGATAATACTTGCAATTGCAGTTATTCACCATGCCTACTACTCTGTTACCTGGAAATATTGTTTATGGAGGACCACTTAAGAATTTCGAAACGAAATCTTTTAAATCATTGGGACACTATATACTTGAGAAATATAAGGGGTTTGGAGATAAAACTGTCCTAGTATTTATCTAGTTATTCCTAAATGAATGCAAAGAAAAGTTGTGAATAACTGTTTTTTTTAAATATTTCCTTAGATAAATGCTGCTAATGGTGCTGAATATTCGGCATCTTTTATGTATAAAACTATTATAAGAATGGCATATGTTTTGAAGCATTTAGGCATTGGGGCCAATGATGTGGTGGGCTTGATAGGTGAAAACAGCTTTGAGTTTGCCATCACAATGTTTGCGGCATTCGCTAATAATGCTACTGTAGCCCCTATGAATGTCACGTACTCAGATCGTAAGCATTTTAGTTAAACGAAAAGCAAAAGAATTGTTATCGGTCAAGAGACTTTCTTTCATTTTATTCAATCAGGTGAAATTCATCACGCTGTAAATTTATCTAAACCGAAAGTGATTTTCGCCTCTCAGGGGTCCATTGATATTGTTACAAAAGTAGCTCAACAAAATCCATTTATTAAAAGTGTTATATTGTTGGATAAACAAGATGGACCGAAAAAAGTTTTATCCTTTCATAATTTGCTGGAGAATCATGAAATTCCATCAGCAGATTCTTGGGAATGGCTACCAGCCAATAAAAATGAAGATGTAGCCTTAATTGTCTGCTCATCTGGCACAACTGGTTTACCAAAGGGTGTACAAATAACACAAAGAAATGTTTTGTATTCACTGGATTCTCAAGAGTAATTTGACCACTTTGTTGATGCAGTTTTAAGAATTCGATTTATTTTATGCAATTTCTGTACATTTCCAGTGATCCAACGGGAATTCCGCTAAGTGAAGTTAGCATTCTAACTGTTATACCGTGGTTTCATTCCTTTGGTTGCGTCAGCTTAATTTTTTGCTCTTGCTTGGGTACATGTTTGGTATTTTTACCAAAATTTGAAGATCATTTATTTTTGAATGCCATCGAAAAATATCGTGTGATGAGTGCTATAATGGTTCCGCCATTAATGGTATTCTTGGCTAAACATCCCATGGTCAGTAAATACGATTTATCCTCGTTGATGATGCTGTTGTGTGGAGCTGCTCCTTTGAGTAAAGAAACTGAGGATCAAATTAAAGAACGGTGAGAATATTTGGCAGTATTTCAGCTCTTCACTCTCTACTTCTTAATATATTACATTTTTTTTTTTTAAACCCTACACCTCATAAAATAATTAAGATTTGAGGGGGTGTGTAACTTCTAAACCGTTTTATTTTTATTTTTTAGCATTGGTGTACCAATTATACGTCAAGGCTATGGCTTAAGTGAAACAACGCTAAGTTTAATGGTACAAACGGACACAGCATGTAAACCGGGCAGTGTTGGAGCGTTAAAAGTAGGTCTTTATGCCAAGGTTACTGATCCTGAAACCGGCGAAGCTTTGGGCCCCAATCAACGTGGAGAACTCTGCTTCAAAGGTGATTGCATTATGAAAGGTTATATTGGTGATGTTAAATCGACGCAAAGTGCTGTAATTGATGGATGGCTGCATACTGGCGACATTGGTTATTTTGATGATGACTTTGAATTTTTTATTGTGGATCGTTTGAAGGAATTAATCAAATATAAAGGTTATCAAGTGCCGCCGGCCGAAATTGAGGGTCTATTGTTGGTGCATCCCAAAATTAAAGATGCTGCTGTAATAGGTAAACCGGACGAGGAGGCTGGTGAATTGCCAATGGCGTTTGTTGTTGTACAACCCAACGTTCAATTAACTGAACAAGAAGTTATTGATTTTGTGACGGAACATGCCTCGCCAGCTAAACGCTTAAGAGGCGGTGTAAAGTTTTTAGATGAAATACCAAAGAATGCAAGCGGCAAAATACTAAGACGTTTATTGCGCGACATGTTAAAGCAACCGAAGGCTAAATTATAAAGAAATGTTGCAATAAATTTTTTAATTGAAATAATTTTTATACTCACCATCAATCACTTTGTCCAAACGTTTTGCAACGCCCAAAAAGGAGAGACCTGAATCAGCATTGAACGCTGAATAGATCTAGTCATGTCTGTCTGTTCGTATGTCCGTGTGTGTACCATGGTAAGCAGTAATCTCCTGGTCTCAAAAACTGAGTTTTCCACAATACAAGAAAAACTGAAAATTATAATTTTTTTTTAAGTAAATTTCCCGCATTACTTATAAAGTAGAGCAGAAGATGTATACTCCTGGGGAAACCTTGGTGAATTTATGGTGGGTATTACAGATTTGGCCATCAGCCAAATATAGATTTTTAATTGTTTGTATATAACATGTTTGTTTCATTCAATGTTTTCATTCCTTTGGGCTTTTTGGTAGCATTTATTTTTAATTCAATAAACTGTAATGAAATCAATTTTGTATTTTCAATGAAGAAGAAGAGAGATGCTTATTTCCTTTAAGAACATAAATTACAATCATTGTAGTAACATGGCATACATGGTCAGATAATACAAATCAATTGGAAAGAAGCGTTAAATGAATCCAAGTTATCTTGTAAATAACTATTCCGCAGCCATTGTTGTTAAAAAATATTAACAAATGCGAATTTTCGCCACCAGAAATTCCTTCACATGAACAAGTTACATGGGGTCATGATCCGGATAGATCCATTTTCAATTTAGTGATCGGTTTTATGGCAAATTTTTATTGAGATATTCAAATAATGCATTCCATACCTTAAATGAATCAGTTTAGGACTCTTTTTTTTTAGCTGTTCAGGTGCAACAACTGGTGTAGGGTATGAAATCTAAGACAATCACTTTAATAATAAATATTTGTTTTTATTGTTCATAATCTCACTACTTGTTTTATTAAATATTTCCAACTGTTTATTTATTTTGTAGGTAAGTTTTTTTTCGGGTGTATATAAGGTTCCGTTTTTTGGTAGATCAAGTGGAAAATAATTTTAATAATTGGTAATATATAAATGTATATATTATATATGTATGTATAGTGACTTGATAAATCTATTAAAGTTTATAGGATAGAATTTTAAAAAAATATGTAACAGTTACAATGCAATACTAATTTATGTATTGTACAGTATCATATGACACCTGACGCATTGTGACTATTAAATGTTTTACCCAAAAAGTATGTTAAATAAATGTTCAGCTACTATAACGATGCAACAATTGTTTTTCCTATAATTTTATTTATAAATTTCACTAATTCAAAAATGAACATACCTACGAATGCCTAGTATATTTATCTATATGACACTGTTTTTACTTTTCAGTTTTTTTTTTTTTTTTTAATAAACTCTTGAAAACTCGAAATATTCTAATCACGTTGGCCTTATCTATTATTATCTAAAGATGTGTTTTTGGAATCTTTTATCACATAATGAAGAGATTATAAATGTGAAGGTTTTTCAATATTGTATATGTATATGTAAAGAAATATTTGATAACATTATTATTATTTTTTTAAAGGTAATTTTTGTATGTTTGGTTCCGATTTTAATTATTTTTAATGACATATATGTAGGTGAAGGTGTCTTCAGAAATTGTACGATTTTCTTAAAAATTGAATTCTCTCTCAAATTTATAAAATATTGCCTGCCCTCGCATTGACAAGCTTAAACTTTTTTTTATAGTCCCCGTCAATATATACTTTTCAGGATTCCTGAAGCCTCTTTCTGGTGTTTATAATATGTTATGATTATATTACAAGTGATGGGTTTAAACATAATTAATAAATAATTACAAAACATGCATTCTTTCTGTTTAACCATCCACATGTTTTTTACATTTCTGTGGGCGTGGCAGGTGCCTCTAACATTACTTGTATCAACGTGCAAATCCAGATTTGCGCTTTAACAGATATATTGTAAATTATGGGTGTGTTGGGTCCCTTTTTGGCATATCAATAGATGGGATACATGTACAACGCATTTCAACTTTTTTTTTAATTTTCTCATCCATTGCTGAGGGTAGTCGGAAAGCGTACTAAGCGTAAAATTCAACTTGCAAACTGGTACGTAATATATACACTATTAGAAGGCGTAATCATGTGCCACGCCTACCAATTGTATGAAGGGTATTTAAAAGGTATTTAGGCCTATACTTAAT
The DNA here is from genome assembly GCA_963978525.1 of Ornithomya fringillina. NCBI lineage: Eukaryota > Metazoa > Arthropoda > Insecta > Diptera > Hippoboscidae > Ornithomya > Ornithomya fringillina. The sequence continues at coordinate 31,518,013 of OZ021691.1, read as the reverse complement.
TTAGTATTTTTTACTAATTTTTATGATGTTAACTATGATGATAACTGAATAAAGAGGTGGTTTCAGGGATAGTTATTATATGACTATGAACACATACGCAAGATGCATGCATGCATAACGCTTTAGCGTCTATGATATATTGATGAAATGCGAAAATTACACATAACTACAATCCTGAAACAATATGTTTCAAATAATATTTCTACACGTTATGTATATATTTACACTTAAACTGAATCAGTATGATTGTCACTCTGGTAAAACGGGGAAGGTAGGTGGATTAATGAAGATTAATTTTAATCTGCTATAGCATCCAACTCGTAGGCATTTAAGAAGTACGTGGATGACCAACGATAAGTTTTTGTTGCGGATCATACAATGATTTCCATGCGATTAGCTTTTCTTGTGATTTTCGGTACTTCCTGCGCTAAATCGTTCATACCGCTATATTTGAAATTAAATATTACCGTCTGTTGGCCAAAATTCGCTTCAAACCTGTAACAGGAAGAGCGCAATAGCGATAGCAGAGGAATGCAAAAAACGGAATATCTTAAATTATACTCACTCAGTGCTTATGTGGATTTCAGGTGGTTTTCCGGTGGCGTTTTGTATTACTAAAAACATTTTCGTAACAATTTCAATGACATGACTAGTTTCGAATATGAAATCACCCTTTTTACGTCCAAAATCCGACTAAAAAACGTTCAGGTACAACAAACATCGACCCAGTTTCATTATAAATCACTTACCGCTCTAACGTGGAGAACTGCAATGTTGTCTAGATAGGGACTCAAAGACATTCGGTAAATTTCGGTTGCTGGTACCCGATACTTGAGTTGCAACGTTCTATGATCCAGCAGTAGCAAAGAGGATGTTGATATAACTAAAAGAATAGGTACAATCTGGAGAAGCTAATGCGTTAATTATAAAGATTTTTTTTTGGCTACATCACGTCACTTAATCACCTTTCCACTCGATCTGGTGATTTTGTTAATGATGTCAGCAAACACAACAAACTGGTCGTTGGTTTCTTCCACCAATTTCCGCCAAAGTAGATTATGACGCAAGCGGACATAATCACCGATAAACGGGTGCGCTACACTGTAGCACACAAAGAAACATAATAAGTTCGAATGAACGATTTGACTAAGGGTCCAGTTTTACTACACTTACCTAAACGGATATATAGCCTTTCGATCTTTAAATATAATGCTTGCTGTTACCTTTTCGCGCATACGATTTCTTGCGGTTTGATCGAACGAATTGCGATATATGTAACATTTCCAGCGATGATAAATAGTGCGTAATAAGCGGGATGTTTCTGCGAGAAATGTTGGTGCTATTGGCCAATCCAGGGACAAAGGACTTAATGTGTTTGGTGGCAAACGTAACGGTATAGTTAATAGATATTGTCGTATTTTCCAATAACGGTAACAACGCATTATCACCTCTACCGCCCAATTCACCTGTTGCTGGTATTTTACGGCACGATATTCTTCGCGGGCCTAAAGATCAATACATACATCAGCCGATAATGCAAAAATTAAATTTTCTTTACAGGTATTTTATATGAGACATGCTTACAACACGATAAAGACTCCACAGGTGTCTGCGTCCAGTAGTTGAAATGCCAAAGCGACATTCCTTTTGGACGGACAAACGAGAATAATAAATAAAACATGCATTGGAAAAATAAATAAAACAAACAAGAATATCTAGATATGACAGAGATCGATTTTCAAGCAAAAAAATTTAAAAAAAAATTTTTTTTTTAACTTTAATATTTTTGCCACATGCAATTATAATAGGACCTTATGTGGAGAGGGGTTTTAAAAATGATCGGATCATTCAAGGATGGTTTCTATTAAAAGCAATATATGTCCTGGTACGAAATTTTATGGAAATATCTCTAAAAATACACAAACTTACATTAACAGACAGACGGACATGGCTAAATCGATTTAACTTTTGATTCTGAATCGTTTAATATAATTAAAGGTGAAACTTAAAATACTTTTCGCATTAACTGATGCAGAGTATAAAAAAAACTAACTCTTGTAAGCCTTTCCCAAGAAATTATACTTTAGTGCTGGCTATACCGAATACTTAAATCTAATAAAAATCTAAAAATCTACACTTTTCGATACTAGGAACGATGTCATGCAGTTGTTGAAAAGAATTGTAAAAATAACAATCTTACTCTCCATGTCCGCCAGGCATTCGCTATTACAATTTGACTGTGGCGCTTGAGCAAAAATAACTTTCTAGCTCGATACATGCGATAGACCTTTTGGATTAGTTTCGCCAAATCAGCAATACGGGCTTTGCGAAATTGCTCCAATTCATAAACGGTTCGGGGACTTCGTATAAATACATTTTTGATGCCGATAGTAAACTCGGCCGAAGGTAACGGTAGATTGCGTATGATAATGGCAATACCTTCTACAATATTGCCGCCAATATAATGTGGCCACGTGATGCTGTTCAGCAGCTTATAGCGTTGTAAGAATTTAGCGTGTGGCATATGAAAGCAGTGCCCTGCTCTGCACAAGTGAATCAACGGCATTAGTGACATGTAGCGCACCTGATGCTGCACCAAAGCCATATCAAATGTACGCGACTGTTTACATTCGTTGGGCTTTATGCAAAATACATAATGTGCTCGTCGTGGCTTAACAATGGCAAGGAGTGCTTGCAGCTGGCTGCGACTATTCGAACTAAGAGTATTGGGTTTCTTGGTGGTCTGGCGTCGTGGATTTCCCTCCGGAAATAAACTTTGTACCAAAACTAAATTGCTTTGAAACAATGCTGCGCTGGCATATTTTGGCAGGGTGTCGGTGTTTTTTTCCAAAAAACCGCATATCGAATAATTGACGACATTTGCAAAGTGACGAATACGAAAAGCCATTGTGTTGGGCCCACAGATCATAAAGTTTGGATGGCCAGCACAGCACTGCTGGATACGTTGCAGTAACGCCTCATTAGTAGTGAGATGGAGCTCGTTGATTATACTTAATATCCCATAATTGGGTTTATCGATTAGCTCACATATGGATTCGTTATCAAAATAGTCAAGACGCGTCCATTCTAAGCCTTCACGGGTATACAGCTCTTGTTCTAATCTAAGCACGTTATTTATAAAATATTGATGAATCTTCTCCGCGCTATAGTTGATGGTGAACTGTTCAAAAGAGTTGTTGGCTAACAGTTCGAAACCAAAGAAATCTAATAAGGCCAAATTTTTTTCCCGTTGTGTGGACTTGAGCACCTCGTTAATTTTATTCACCAACCATGTAAACAGCCTGGCGTACAATGTGCGACATAAGGTGTTACGAACAGCAGATGCCTGACGTGCATCCATTTCATATCCTGCAAACGTATTAATCGATAATGAGATGGATTAATTACATATTGAATTCTAAACTGACCCACATCCTCTTGAGCATTATTTGAGCTACAAGCTCTGGTAAGGCAATTAATTAAAATGTCATCTTCCAAGCTCAGCAAAGCAGCTGTTTCTTGTACTTCTAAAAATGTATACAACAATTGCAGCAACATGTTTATATACATTTTTTTTTGTGCCACTGAACCAATCTTACCGTAGATATTAGATATTTGGCAGCCTTCCGTACCATCAATGTTTGTGATGGGTACAAATATAAAATTCCCTAATTTCAGCACTACGGCTATAACACGAAATACGCCAATTATTTCATCGCACGATAAACCCAACACCTCCAATGACTTCTACAAAACACAAAACATATTACACTCATAAATAATTCATAACTTAATAGTTTTTGTACTTTGGTGTAATGGAAATTGGTGCGATCCTCCTCTCTGGCAGTGGTATTTTTTAATATTGCATATTTCTCCACATTGCGGTACAGTTTTAAGGACTCTTAATTTGTACAAAAATATATTAAATAAAAAAAAAATAATGAACATTGACAGGACCATAATCTTTACGACTGACTCACTTAGAAGCTGCAAATCACCGCCCAACAGCAATTGATAAAATATATGAAAATTCCTTTCACCACTTGCCGTATCTGTGATACGAGTCTAAATTAAAAAATCAAATAAATTAAAATCTAAATTTTTTTACGTGATTATCAAATCAAACTTGGACACACCTTTTCCAGCATGTCTTTTCAAGGAATGGAACAGACATGAAATCGGATGCATATTTTACAAACGCATATTATTAGAACAAAAGCGTAAACTTACAGTGCGTAATATGAACACCCATGGGATCGCCTTTAAAGTCAATTTCCACATCGAACAGTTTACCCTTTAAATAAAGTGGCAAGAATTATATCATAAATAAAGTTTTGTATAAGCAGGTAGTGTGGTATAAATTTTTGATAAAAAAAGTAAAACATTACATAACGGCTCGCATTGTTATTCTTCAGAGTGGATGCATTGCCCATTGCCTCCAAAAATACATCAGCATACGAGACACATTCTCTTAAATGTTTCAAAGGATCTCGATATTTGCGGTTAGTTATCAAGGGATAGGGCGATTGCCTTGCTCGGCCTTTAATTAATGTTTGATTCAGTTTGTGAGCATCATATAAGGAAATGCGTGGGGTTGATACAGTTACAGAACCTTGTTCATCTTGGTTACCATAACTTTCAGTGGAATATTGACGCGACAAATTTGAGCAACTGCCGCGTTGTAAATGGGCAGAAGCTTTTAAAAACTGAGACCCATGATCGTCCTTTTCTACGCTAAGCGCCCTCGTACATTTACTGTGGCCACACTGGCGACATCCAAAACTTCCCAACTTCGGGGATGCATGAACATTTAATTGATCAGTTGAAAATGTTGATTTTGTGGAAGTGGCAGTGACACAATGAGATGCTTTATGGTGTCGGAAACATGATTTGGTTGGATGTACATCAATAGTCGGAGAAGCAGGCACCTTACCATGATGTATGGCAGTTGACGTATGCACGGTACTGTCATATGTTGACAAATTGTCAATGCTTTTATGACGGGAAAAATCAAAATCAACAGTTTTGTCCCGCGCTTTGCGTCTTCCGTAGCAATCTGAACTTTCAGCGCGTAAACGCTGGGACACAACCATATCATAGCGTCTTACCGTAGAAGCTGGCGATGGTGATTGCCTTCTTTGACTTGTTGTTGTTGGGGCGCATTCACTGTCAACTGAGGTGGAGTTTTTATAGAGTACAGCATTTGAAGCAGATCTCATAGAACAGCTACTCGAATTGCGGCGGTGTCGAAGGTAGGGTGCGTCAGTATGGGATCTATTTCCAGCTATTGAGCTGTTATTTGCAGAGGCTGTCTTTCGCGTAAAGTCTGCGGCACTCTTTTCTTGTATTTGTGTGAGGAAGTTCACAATCATTTTAAAAGACTCCGTTTTACCTGAACCGCTTTCTCCTAAAATTTATATTTAATAATTTCTTGGATTTAATTTAAGTAATATGTGTACATGTTAAAAGTTCATACCCGTTAGAAATATACATTGATTCTCTTTTTGATCAATTAAGGATTCAAAGGCTAAATTTGTCAGACCGTAACTGAAATAGGACGAATTGTTAATTATACATAAAAATAATTTGTTTATGTTTAATATTTCATACATGTGTGGTGGAAGTTGAAATATTCCTTTGCTGCCATAGTTGCATATTGTGTCTAATGAGTGCTCTGATATGTGATGATAAGGATTAACTGCTACCACTGATGTTCCAATATAAGTCTAAAATAATAAACATATAAATAAATAAATCTAGTCTCACAATACAACTTATTTATGCATTTCCAAAATTATAAAATCTCTTGTCCGTTATTTTATACTTTATATTGAATGTAAGATGTTTTTATGCTTGTTTAAACTTACATATATATGATTTCGTTTGTAACGTTGATGTATATTGCTTATAAAACTATCCTCAGATAGGTTTTCCAATAATACGGAATCCCAAGTGCCGACTTCTTCTTCCATTATGTCATCAAATAACTGAACACAACAGGTTTATAAATTGACTTGCAAAAAAAAAAATAATAATTTTTATTTATTTTTTTATATTATGAATGGGATGCAAAGAAACTTACTAATTGTATACAACATATAAAAAGGCAAAAACACTAAAGCGTTTACAAATCGAGCATTATGTGATAGTTTCTATTCATTCAGAAATTATCGATTTTGTGCTTTAATAAAAAATTAAATCATCACGTTGGGTACATTTAGTTTATTTTACAAAACAATAAGTTAGAGTTGATATTGTTCATGAAAAGAAAAAAAAACATCATTTGGTAAATAACTTATTAAGAATTATTTCACTTTTATGTATTTTAAATATTTCATAAGCACGGCACATTGTGTAATCGAATGGTGCTATCCGAGTTATTTATTTATAATACCTGTTGAAATTTTATATTATTATATATTAGTATAATTAAGTTTATAATTGCATGTTGTTGTGAAAGTTTTAATTAAGATTTTACACTATTTTAAGAAATTGAATTATTAATTTAAAAAACTAATGCAAAACAAAAGACTGAACAAATAACATAAAATTCAGCACAATCAAGTATTTGGGCTGTGAAGTTAACAAGCGCTATATCACTCGTTGCTGTTAACAGCTCTGTATTAATACAGAGACGTTATTAGTTTACGGTTAATACAAAATTTTAGTTCTTCCGTTTCCTTTTTATTTTAACGTACATTGGAAGTGCACATTCCAGTCTTATATATGTGCGTGCGCGGTATTAAAAATAATAAAACAATATCTACAGACTGTTTTTGTTTATTATATTAATAATTAAATATAAATAATTAATTATTAATGTCAACAATATTTCCATTACAAAAATGTATATATTCAATTGGTTTTACTTTTTGACGGTTATAATATTAATGGGCAATTATTTCATTGTGTTGTTTATTATTCTGCCAATTTTTGATAGCTTTATTAACAATGACGGCGTCTTGGTCCTTTATCTAAAATGAATAAAAGTAACAATGTTTTATTATCACGCGGATATAAAAATGAACACTTGCCTGTTCTATCAAGGTTTTAAATTCTTGCCACGTGTTACACTTTAATACATTTTCTTTTAAAGCTTTAGATAACTCCAGGAAGACAAAAACTACAATTTTTCTAGAGCCGCCACAAATTTTATCCCACATTCGTACTATAGTGCACTCGCTAATTACACCAGCGAAACATGTTATGTACCACTTGTCGAGCGTGTCCTTATAGTTGAATACCTTCAAATTCTCCAAATGACTGAAATATGTTTGTTTTTACAAGTGTGTTACTTTAAATAACTTTTTTTATATACTTGTATAAAGCGGGATCTTCTTTTTTTAATAGCGTTTGCGATAACTCCTTTAATTTGTCGCATTCTTGTTCAATTGTTCTTGTACGGTTATAAAATTCCTTCGCCAACCAATATGTTTCAACGTCATTTTCAAAAGTTTGCAATAGAACCTTTACTATCTCTACGAAATTGTTGTCAAATTCACTTTTACTACTGTTTGGATAAAGCAATCGATTTTCCTCCAATTGCCACATATTTAATAATATTTTACTCTTTGTTGTATTCGAATTTACAAACTGCATAATAGTTACGGCACTCAACAGATCGTTAAAAACTGCTTTACGTTGTTCCATTATATAGTCTGTGGAATTTTTGTGTAGAGGCATTACTCCCAATAGAATGTTCCACAATAAACTGCGATGTGTAGCGGGTACTGTGTAACTCAAACAGAACTGCTTCAGCTTAGAATAATTACGTATATTGTCTTGCAGTAACTTATTTAATGATTTCTTTTCCTCTACACTGTGGCAGCCAACTTTTTCATAATAACTCGACCGAAAATTCCGTTCATCCGATGACATTTCAAAAGATTGTGTTTATATTAAGTTCTTGAAAAAAAAAAAACTTTTTCAGGCTTATTTTAATAATTTAAAATTATTACAGAATTGATACACAGAATTGCTGTAAATATACTTGTTTTATAATGTACGTTCAGAAAAATCCATAAAGACCAAGACACATAAAAATGCAAGCGTTATATTTCTCTCATAGACTAAGATTCTTCTATTTTTCAATATACATTAATAATATAAAAATTGGATAAAAATCATACAGTTATCTCTTTTTCTCTCAATGCCTAGAAATTATACTTGAAAGTTAAATAATTTTGGACTGGGTGCATGTCAGAGAGAGTTCAATGCATTGAATGCATTCTTTATATAAAAATGTTAAATACGTGCATGCTTTTTATTATCTGTTCTGCCTCTTAAGGCCATTGAATTGATCATGTGTTAGTCAAATAAAACAAGAATATGAATTCAAAACAAATAGAACAAATTAAACAAGAATAGGGAAAATCAAAACAAAACTACAAACAAATCTTAAGAGCAAAAAAAATGTTTACTTTTACAGGCTTATGTTAAAATTAACCATAAAACTGAAAGAAAATGTTATTTAGGCAAATGTAAATTTTAGGATTTTTTTTAAATAGAAAATGTTAAAGTAAATTCTAAAACCGTTATTTACGAATGTCTTTTTTTAATGAAAAATGTTTTCATATACTTACACCCCGTCACGTTATCTTCTCCGCCTAAGAATATAATTTCAAGCAGGAAAATGGAATTACAAACCTTTACTCTCTGTACTATAAAAATTATACACAAAAAGTTACATAGTATGGTGATTAAGAATTTTTATTTCCCGTAAAAATGATGTTCAATGATATATGATTTTTTGATGGAGAAACTGATTTCTGTGTTTATGAAAGTGTTTGCCTTGAAATGTTTAAATTAAATTTTATATGTTAAATAATCCTCTCCTTAATACACTTAAATCTTTAGATGAAAATAGAAACCAAAAATGTTATATAATTATATGTAAGTCTACTTTTACTTTCTAAATTGAAGGAAACAATGTTTATGTTTATTTATATAACTATTCTTTTCGATTTAACGCAACTCTATGACTTGAAAACTTTCTATTCAGAAACTTTTCTCTGCATGTTTATGTCAAGTTGGTTTTATTTATACTGAAGTTTACTTGTTTTCCATTTAATTAATTATTAAGGTCCTGCCTGTCTGCCTGTTTTATTTTTTTACTTTCTAGATGTTACCGTTACTGGCCTTTTTGTCCCAGCTACCTTTGTACTGCTCGATGAAGCGGACATTTTTCCATTGACATTCTTTGTTATGACTTTGGATTGTACCTGCAAGGCTTTATTATTATCAAAGGTACTGCTACGCCGTAAGTGTGACCCATTAGTAGTATTATTGCTTTTCACTGCACTTTTTGTGCTTTTATTTGCAACAGTTTTCCGATTTGAATTCTCATTCGTTTTATGCCATATATTAGCCATACGACTTTGAGCTTGATTAATTTTTGCGGCAGCATTTTGTGCAGCCACAGCAGCTGTTGCAGTGCTCATGGATGAATTGCTGCGTGTGGGTGGGGTGGTAGTAGAAATACGTGTTGCCAATACGGCACTGCGTCGTATAGTAACATTACTATTTGCTCTTTGTGGCCCATTGTTCATTCCTGCTGCTCCTCCTGGTAAACGTCTATTTGCAGCTGATATAATAAATTTACGAGTGGCATTGGTTGGTGCTGTTTTATTATATAAATTGGAAAGAGATGTTGTTTGTCGTTTTGTTGGTAATTTGGAGGGACTCAATGCATTGGGTGGAGTAGTCTCAACTACCGGTATTGCTGTTGGGTCCATTGTTTCGGGTTTATCTTTAACAAATGTACTTTGACGCCTGAGAGGTGTATGCTCTTTAATCTCAGCTGCACTTTTACAATTTTTTAAACTCACTTTATTTTTGTGCGGAATGGATGTGGCAGTCAGGACGTTTTCTTTAGCTGCCTTTATGGCAGCAGTTGCGTTGTATAGTTTCGATTTGGCATTACAATTATTATTGCTTCCTTTAAAGTTGATGGTGTGTTGTGGGCGGTTGATGCTGGTGCTGGTGTTGCTTTGCTGAACGCTTCTTTGATATTGTATACTATAGGGAGATATATATTGAGATTTTTTGAAACCTCTTGTAGTTTTTTCCACCATTTCGTTTCTTTCCTTTTCCAAATATTTATCGTCAGTCCTATGTATGCGTCCTTTGGGTGTTGCAACACGTTGTTCGCTTTGCTGTTTATTTTTCAAATCATCATCTGTTTGATAGCCACCAACATTTAGATCATGCGATGATTCAGTTTCTGAATTTTGATCAAACTCCAAACTATTCAAATTGCTCTCAACATTCTCTCTGTCAACATCAGAAATATTTTCATTTTTCAATCCATCTAAAGTGTTATTTAAAATGTCATCACTATTAGTAATACTTTGTTTAATGATTGAAGGAAATACAATCGTTTGAGTCTTGTAACGATCTTGACTAGATCTGCGTCTCCACTTGGGTTTATTTCGTTGACTGATCTGTAACTCAGTAACATTTCCCTCTAAATCTGGCATATTTTTTATTTCTATTGATAGAGTTTCATCTGGTACTGTTTGATCTTCCAAACTCGAGGGCACATTAATGCTTAACAACTCATCATCGACAATGGTGTATGTTTTGAAACGCTCTTTGGTCAGTTTTCTTTTCTGTTTGGGCGTTAGACTATTGTTGGCTTTAATGTTTGATGATCTTTGCGGTGTACTGTCTGCTGAACTGTAATCACATTCTGATGGCAAAGGAGTGGTGTTGGAACTATTTTCATTTAAAGTATTGTCATTATCACAACAATTTTGCAGTAAATGAAAGGTGTTGTCATCGTTTCCATTTGCTGTCTCATAATTAGATACCGTCACAGTGGTGGCCATGCTGGCACAATCTTCAGCTATTTCGGATTCGATGCTAGCCACACTAACCATAGAATCCAACAGTTCGTCCATTAGCGAAGGTGGCTTAATGTTGTCCAACATAATATTGCAACTGGAAACAATACTTTCTGCACTACCCGCCACAAATGATGGTAAATGGCCCAGAGCTCGGCGAGCTACCAAACCAATGGGTATTGGTTTCTTTGGAAAATGTGGTGATTTTGTATTGAATTGTTGGTGATTAGATGGTTTTTGTTGAGAATTTAAATCGTTGATGTCGTTAGGAGCACTTATGTTCATGGTTACCTCCTGATAGCAACCGGAAATGTTTAATGAGTTCATACCGGATGGTGGTCGCACATTATCTAAATCTATGCTATTCAAACTAACAGTTATTTCATCATCATTATTGTTATGAGTTTGAAAGTTTTCCGCCAATTTGCGCGCCTCTTGACCCAGGAATATAGAATTACACATGGCGGTACTACTGAAGTGTAATGAAGATGAACTGGTAGCAGCTGTTTGCACTTTTCCACCCAATTCAAAATTAATGCCATTACTCAACTCTTCTTCTGGACCTTTCTCCTCATTAATAATTAAAGTGTTTTCCGATTTTGTAGCAGTGTCCAATGAATTGGGTTGCGTTGTATTATTCAAGCAAAAATCGTATTCTTCTTGGTTGTAGTTGAAAAAGTCTTGTTGAGATATTTTAGCTAACGGCAGTGGTTGAACAATTTCGTAATCATTCAGTTCCTTGCAATCAGCCGTGGTAGCCTGGTCGTCTTCATTTTCGTCATCGTCATAGTTTAAAGATGCCACTTTCGGTGCTGTCACACTAACGCTGGGGAAACTTACATTGTTGGGACATGTTTCATCATTCCAAGTGTTTGTGGAGTTGGTGGCTGTAGCACTATCCACATCTTTTTTCAAACAATTTTTCACAACGGCAGCATCCTCCTGTGATTCACTGCCACAATGGGCATTGTTCAATCTGGACTGCTCTGCTGAAGATACAAACTCCATGGTTAACCTTTCAACGGATTTTAACATTAAATCAGGATTTTTGTGTTTATCGGCTGCCATTTTATAACAGTTGCTGCTGTTGGTATCCGTATACCTGCCATCTATTGATACGGATTCCATAACAAGTGACTGATGGGATTCTGTGGTACTAGATACAATATCCATCTCTGTATGCCATCTAGTAGCGGTCGTTGTGTCGTGAAGATTCTCGTGATTTTGAGGACTTATGTCGCGTTCGGGAAGCATTAGTGGATTCTGCAAACGGGAACATGATTTTTGATCGTCTGCGACGTCTACGTAATTGTTGATGTTGTTGATTTTCAGTTGTTGTTGTTGTTTGTGTTGATTGTTGTTGATCATCTCGTGCTGGATGTTTGCGATGTCGCCGCTGTTCTTCTCTACGTCTGGAGCTGCTATGGTGGTGATGGTGTTGGTGGTGATGGTGGTGTCGGACGTTAGGACAGTGGGTATGACACTGGCGTCCGTTTGTATGGTGTGGTGAGATGCTTCGTTCATTTGCACAGCTGCAGACGTAGCCTGCCCGTTTTTTGACTGACCATTAAACGGTGTCAAAACAGTGTCACGTATCAGCACGGATGCCTGATGCTGTCTGCGCGACTCTCCAATCTTCTTCATAATCCCCGTATTTATGCATTCCATAAGTAATTTTTCATCCCGTTTCTCTTGCTCCAGCAAATGACGATTCGGCGTCATGAATTTCTCTTCTATCCGTAACGCATCATATTGTTTCAAATCGGGATTTGATCGTGTTGTATTCCGTTCATTGTTGCACCTGGTGCTGGCACCAACTAATTCATTCTTGTGACGTGATGTTACTCCCCGGGTGCGTTGCTGTGCTGTGTCATTGTTGTGGTAACGTCTGCTTTCCTCTTGAGTTTTATGCATGCCCGTTAAAATGCACAATTCAAAAAGTGATTTCGATTGATTGTCATTGGAGTCACTGGATGTTGTTGAACTATCCGACTCGTTGTCGTGTTTAGACGTACAATCGTACTGTCTTGAATGCTGTTGCCATTGTTTCAGCGCTGGTGGATTTGAGCTAAACATAAGTGGACCTGGCCGAGGCACAGCTGGAGCTGTAGTTCGGTGCCTGCCACTTGATGTTATGGTAGTACTGAAGCCCAGATTTGATTTCGGTCGATTGCAGCCAGCAGCTATGGCCTTTAAAACAAAGAAATTCGAAATTTAATAAATTTCGTTACAAATGATTCAAATTTTCTTACTTGACTCAACAGGTTGCTGTCATCTTCCGATTCAATCGATAACGAACTAAGTGAGTCGTCTTGCCAATAATGTGTCGTTTCTTTTCCAACATTGCCCACATTTAACGGGATTTTATTATCATCCTCTAAGGCTTTGCTGTCACCTCTCTCCACATTATTGTTACTAAAATAGATTTTTTTTATTGATGTCAGTTTCGTAAAACACTGTTTATCTCATTACTGTACTTACTTTAATTTCACGGCTGGACCAACCAAACTGGAACCTACTGTAAGATTCGATAGTCCCGAAGCTACCGAGAAATTACACGGACTATCCTCGGTATGGTATTTGTTAATTTCGTCGTCAGTTTGTAGATATGGTGGCAGTCCGCCCTTTCGCATATTCGCTATTGGATCCATACACGCTGGGTGGGCTTTTGACACATTGTGGCGGTTTGCATCCTTGTTTATAGACTTTTGCATGCCATCTCGTATGCATTGCTGTAAGATGTCGAAATTGTGGCAGGCTGCCCCACTTTCCGAAGCATTGGATGACATATCGTCGGAGAGGTTAAGGGAATGCCTTGCCGACGGAACACGAAGTGTCCTTTCAGCTATGACCCTTGACTCTTCTTCAGCCATCATTTTATAACCCACGCTGTCCCTGTCTTCGTTATTATTGGAGTAAATCGATACAGTTGATAAATTTGTGTTGCTGCAAACTTTGGAGAGTGCGGCTGGTGTATCTTCGGTGCAATAACGTTTGGGTATGTCTTGAGATGTTTCTTGATTTATGGATGAGTCTTTTGTGTTTTGATGTGCAGCCGCATGTACTACGGTCCGTTTCATGCCCATATTAATGCAGGTAGCCAGTATTAAATCATCGCTTTTAGCGTCACCATCATCATCCTCCTCTTCTTCTTCATTCTCTGATATAACACCATTGACTTGTGTCTGTTGTTGTTGTTTGTGATAGTTGCCACCATTTGGGAGTTGCAATGGGGACGATTCCTCATCCAAGATGCTTAAATTGCTTAAGCTGGTAGCGGTGGAAAATTGGGCTGGAGTGTTTTCCACATGAAACGTATTAAGATCATCCTCAAAAACGCTGCGTAAACAACGTTTGGATTGAGTGGTTTGAGACTGTTGTATCGTTGGTGATGTTCTGGCCGTGAAATGGTAAACATTAGCGGTCACGCCTCCGCAACCATTATTGCGTCGCGGTGATTGCGGCATACTCTGGGTTGGTGAGTCTGGAAGTTCGGATGGCGATATAACACCACTAGCCAAGCGACTGAATTCACTAACAACAGAGCTTTTATCATCTATGGGTTCAACATCCTCTCCAGCCAATGAATCCATGGAACTGTGCCGTGAATACATTAATGGCGTTTCCAAAGCCGAATTTATTTGATTTGGGTGGGCCGCCTGCACCTGTACTTCTACCTGAGATTTTTCTTCATCAGTTTCGTTATTCGGGAAAACTAAAATGTTTTTCTGTTCCTCCCTTGTAGGACTCACTACATCTTTCTTCAGATTATGACCGGCTTCATCTAAACTACTGAGGGATTCGTAACGACTAAAGTATCCGGGCGTTCCTTCTTCACAATAGTTGACGGGCTTTTCAGGTGTATAAGATCCAGCCGAACCGTACGAAGTCGCCTGTGGGTAATGCTTTGAACATTTTTTAACATTTTGATTTATGCCCTGCGCGTCGGAAGGAACAACTGTTTTACTGTTCATTATGGATGAGATGTGATGGTCGTCTGGTATCTTTTTGGCACATTCCGCAGAACGCAGATCAGTTATGGAAGGGGCATTTGATATAACGTAGGGAGTGTCCTCGGTTTGATAACACTTTACGCTGTCGTCTAGAATTAAAATAATTTCATTTTCCGATGTTGTCGCGGTACTCGGTTTGGATGACGGTTCGTTCAGTGCAACAGATTTGACGTGTTCTCCTTGGGTGACTGCTGCTATCGCCAAATCCATATCATTTTCCACTTGATTTTCCGCATAGCGTAAACTGAAATCTGTCGGTTGATCTAAGTCCGTTTCTTGATAGGAGGATTCATTTATAGATGGAGGTTTAATTTTCGGTTCTTCTTGCTTGCTGCCACTTTCCTTATATTTGGCGGCATAATCAATTAGCTGATCATCGGCTGCTTCTATGTCGCTTTTTAAAGTGAATTCTGTAACCGTGGGCTCGGTAATATGTTGAAGTTTCCGATTAGTGTCTGTGGCAGAATGAGATCGCATCAAATGATCGTAAGCGGCGCTATCAGATTTAACTGAAAATATTGAATCGCGGCTTTCACTTTTAATCAGCATAGCTGAACGCGTTAGGCGCCCGCTTATGGCTGGAATAACGCCCAAAGTTCCAGGTAGAGGATAACGGGGCCGTTGCTTTGTTGAACTCACAGCAGCTGTAGCATTATATGTGGGTCGTTCCTTCGTCATTCCCGTATCCAAATTATCGCACGTCTCCGCATGTGATTTCACCGTTACACCTAATTCTTGTTCGAGTGCTTTTTGCTTTCTAACATTTAATGTTGGCAGCTTCTTCAAATTTAAGGATCTAGCTATCGGATCCATTTGGTGCACATTCTGAGCTGAGGGACGAAAATTTAAAAGATTTTTCAGAGCACAAGCACTGCCCTCCGCTATCATGGCGTGTTTGGAATGAATCAGCGAGCGTAGCATTGGCACAGCACCGTTATCCCACAAGAAGCGCTGGTCTTGAGGGCATCTTGCCGATAGATTCCACAACGTACCGCACGAGTTGCTGACCACGGTAAGACTTTCGGATTTAAGCTGTTGCAGCAAAATGGTTAAACAGTTGTGATCTCTCAAAATCTGCCGGTAATCTTCACGTACCGCTATATGACTGGAGACGTTACGCAGTATGCCTCCAGCATTTTCCACAATTTTAAGAGCTTCATAGCTCAGCATTTTCACTATAAACGACAGAGCCCCATCTACTGCACAAAACTCCGCCTTGTTCATACTACAATGAGCAGACAGATTCCATAAAGCAGACAGAATAGCTTTCAAAGTATTCTCACATTTGTTCTTCATGGCGGCATTCGCAAGCGCGGTAACTGTGCCGATTTCGTTTAGAACAGCCTTCATCTGGGTGTCTGCACGCCAAGAAAGATTGCGCAAAACACTGGCAGTTACCTGTAGAAGGTCGTCGGGTGTTGAGTCCAACTGAGTCACCAGAGCCTCCATAAATGTCTTTTGACTGCAGAGCAGTGCTTTGTTATTTTCATCGCCAAATGTTAAATTCGTGAGAGCCATTAAGGCGAAACGTCGCAAGGAGTTACAACATTGCGTCTCTGGTTTGGGGCCGTGTGCGGCATGATCCAAATAAACTAAATTCGGAATGGCATGCAGTGCGCCCAATTCGCACATGGCGTGTCGGTGTTCCTCGTCAAAGCTCACCTTCATCAGTGAGGACATGGCAGCTAAGGGATGGCGATCAGCATCATCCGCTATAGCTTCTCCGCCACTTTGCAACAAAGTACGCAAAAAATTACAATAATCCATAATCTGATCGAGCAAACGTAAAACTTTCGCCTCGCGACGCCCGGCCTTTTCGTCTGGATGCGAATGCACCACATTATGTAAAGCCATGCCAGCCCATTTGCGTACATCGTCGGAGCAGCCTTCCGCATAAATCATTTGTATTAATAAGGATATGCAGCCCGATCGTCGTAACGTATTACAAGTCTCAGTGCTGCGTGATAACTCATGAAACTTTTTCGCCATTTCTAGTGGATCATTGGAGCCTAACATTGACAACAGTGAATAAACGCATTCCACTTTCGGGCCCAACATGTCTAATTTATCCGCCTCTAAACCATTCGAGTAGCAAGTTTCGAAGGTGTGAGTACCCGGAGATAAGCCTTTTGGTAAATGCATTAAGGGAGCAGCATCATTATACCGTTCACTAGGCAAACGCAAACGGCCAACAATTGACAGTGGTTCAGTGTGACGTTCAACATGACGCTTCTCGTGCAATTTATCTTCAGCTACCATACCGTCTGGTGGTACTGGATTCTCATCCAAGAAATGTTTGCATGACTTTTTAGTGACCGCATCAAGTTCCAGGGTATTATCATCCTGAGTGAATTCTTTCTTTGTATATCCACCGGCAGCCAATTCATAATCGCTTATTTCCCCATCGCGTTCATATTTTTTATCAACTCTTACTCTCTCGCCATTACTACGTAAAGCATTATTCGTTACCGCCTGATTGCTCAGCTTTAGTGCCCCAAAACGTTTAATAATATCGGGTGGGGGTGGTGCAGCATCATAATCTAAAAAGTGCGGTTTTTTCGTTGGCACTAAATCCACATCGACTTCAACAACATCAACATCCACATCCACATCGACATCGACATCTGTGTCTTCTATCAAACTGATTGACGTATCATCCAAATCTGGTGTTAAATGGTGACGTATAGCATTTCCTTGCGTGGATGATGGCAATGTGGGCGGCTTATACATTTTCTTTAATAGTACAAACAAGTTTTGAAGCTTGATGTTCAATGTTCACGATTAAATAATGTTGATGCATCCGTAAATTTGTTAAAAAATTAATTTACAGCTCCGTCCTCCATTGGCTGCAATCAAATGATATTAAAATATTGCATTTCAATTTCAACGTATTACGGCATTACAAAAGTATTGGGTATGGGAAGAAATTCCTGCGATTATTAGACCACACCTAGAAGAGCCTTTCTGTCATCTTCCTCTCTAAATAATTATCCAAATTTTATGGAAAAAGTTATCCAGAGTTTGGTCAGGGGGGTGATCAATTGATACATGAATTTTACGCTACGAATTTCTTTCCTAACCCAATATTTACACGATAGTTTATTTTAATAAACGAGAGGAAACCAGAAAACAAGTAGAGTTTCAGCTATTTTTAGCTTAAATGCTTTTTTATATATTTTTTATTATGCTACAAAAAGTGCGTGTGTGTGCCTGGGCAACAAAATACATTGACAGGCAATGACGACGACGCGTATACAATGAGTGGTGCGTATAGTGCAAAGAACGTAATTTCTTCATTCCTTAATTATTGCGTTACTTTGACCAATTTTATTACATAACAAGTGAAAATGTTATTGCCGGTCAATCCCGATACCCCACACCACTTGGCTCCTTAAATTGGGTTACAAATGGTTTAGTTGCGTCTATGTCCGCAAGGCATAAACGTCTCTTCGTGACGTATCATTATATGAGAAGGGGTTCTACAAATGATCCAATTCGGTACATTTTCAATAAGGTTTTTCTTTGGGTCAATTCATGTCCTTTTACCAAATTTCATTGAGATATCTCAAAAAATACGACTAGTAGCTTGCAAACAAATTTACATGGACAGACAGACGTACACATGGATATTATTAAATAGATTTAGATTTTCAATCTGAATCGATGGGTAATTGAAGATGGTTGCAGCATTTGCCGTTTAGAAGGTACAAACATCCGCAGCCACTTAATATACACTTTGCCACAAGTGGTGCAAAGCATAATCACACACACACTGTTTGTAATAAAATTAAAAATTAATTAATTTTTAATTTATTTTTTTTTTTTGGCAAACGTTACCCAGAAACCACTTGAAACATATATATCTTAGATTATATTACTAAGTGTTAAATTATTCCGCGAAATATTATTGTTTTGATCAATTTGTTTCAATGTTTGAAGAGTTTACTTTAAATACTTTTTGATTATCATTAAAGCCGTTATGATTGTACGCAAAAATATCATCTCTTCATCCATTAGAAAGTAATTTTTGTTTTTTGTCTTTGTATGTTTTCTTTAGTGTTAGTGAATTTTTAGTGCATGACTTTGTTTAACATCAAAATAATATTTTGTTACCCTACAGATCTGACAAGACATACGAAGCTGCTTAATTTGTTTGGTTATGAAACAGACGGACAGAATGACTGATAGTTAAAGCGATTCCGGGTAAGTCTCTCTCTTTACATGCACGCTTTACCACAATTGGTGGATTGTGCAAACATTACCCTTTTACCGGAAAAACATACAATTACACATACTTGTGTATGAATTAACAATGTTCACATGCAAGCATTTCCATACATACTGCTAATATTTATAAATTTACTAAAAGCACATTTTATCATAGACATACTATATGTCACAGCACGAAAAGCAGATAGACTTATGTAATAAGTTTAATATTAAAACTATCAACACCAAACGAACAATGGAAATGAATAAACCAAATTATTTATAAAATACAAAGGAAATATTAACACAACTTGTGTATGTATGCACATTAAACACTGTGTCCATATGTTTGCTAATCCATGATATTACATTAAAATATTTTAACACTTTCGAGAGAGACTGAGTATCCATTTGCATCCTCCACAATTTCAGGCATGAGTGCGTCTATGTAGAAATAATGCCACAAAAAAAAAAAAAAAAAAAAAAAAAAAAAAAAAAAAAAAAAAAGAAGTGTAACAATATTTGATGCTCTCTCTACATTCTTGCCATTTAAATGAATGATTCACTTGCACACTGATTCTTTCTTATCTTATTCTTTTTATCTAAAAAATGTACTCTTAAAATTTCTTATAAAGTTTTTATTGTTTATACCGATTTTCTTGATTTTACAATAAATAATTAGCTCTGAAGTAGGACATGCGTAAAATGTAACACGGATATTATTTCCACTACAACGCATACTTTCGCTGTCCTAATAGAATTTGTATAACAAAATGTGGATTTGTAGACACAATTGCTTTTGTGGAAATTTTTTGTATTGCATTACTTTCTGTGCGTAATGGTGGGTGGTGATGGTGGTGGTTAGATTCAAGAGAGCGGCTGGCAGTATACAAAAAAATATATATGTATTGATTTTTCAATCAATATGGCTGATACGATATAAAGAAACATTTTAGTTAGACATTTTTAAAGAAATTTATCCCATTTTCGTGAATATGATTTTTTAAAAACATCATTGTGCTATGCTAAGCACCACCCGCCTTAATATATATATACTTTACACACCTTTTTGTTCTCTGGCTGTGTAGGCTGGCTAAAACACTTTTTTCGGTATTCATTAGAACTCGCATTTTAATTATTTGTAATTTATTATTAATTTTTCATATTATGATGATGATATGATATATTTAATGTAGAACTTTATATTTTTAACCGACATCATATTTAATTAATTCATTGTATACATTTCAAGTAATTAAGTAGATTTTTTTCAGTATCTACTATTTATTGCACTTTTGTAAAACACGCGCTCTCTTCATAAACGAACCTTCTCATGCGATGTTTGACAGAAAACTGATGTTGTTTTTCATACAGCAGGTATGGTTCAAAGTACTAATAGTTTTAGTACATATTTATTCATATAATAGTCTGATTTCTTAATAATAGCATATTTTAATGCTAAAATAGATAAGAGTAGATCAATTTTTATTCTTCTATCTCATAATAAAAAATTGATAAATCATTAAAAAAAAATTCAACATATTATTTTCTCTAATGTAACGTTATTATCGAAAACGCTCAGCATGCAAAGAAAGGTTAATGCTTGCGTTTTTTTTTTATATAAAAGCTTTCATGCAACAGATTATTGTCATCTAATACTCTATGCTTGAGCATACATGCATTCTGTGTGTTTTATCTTTACAATAATTAATTTCTGCTTACACATGTTCGCCTAAACAATAAATCATCTGGAAATTATTTTATGCCTTGCCAAATAAAAAATATATAAACAAATTTTTACATACAATGAAACGGAAAAAATTGAATTTATTTGACAAGTTGATACTGCCTGTTAGTGATTTAAGCGAAACGGCCATTACTCTAATATATTTAAGTGGTTTATGTATAGTATGTTACAGTCATGCCTTAAATGGAACGTTTGTTTTTGATGACCGTGTAGCTATAGTGGAAAATGATGCTGTAATTAATTATTCCACAAATTTTAGTGCAATTTTTTACAATGATTTCTGGGGTCATCCATTGAGCAGCAAAACTTCACATAAATCATATCGTCCATTAATAACATTATTATTTCATTATGAATACATATACGGTTGCACTGCATATCACATGAAATGCATAAATTTATTTTATCATATTTTAAATACAGTGCTAGTTTGGTATGTTTTAAAAGAAATTAAAATTTATGAACGCTCAAGTGCCCAAAATCTTAATGCAGCCTTTCTAGCTGCTTCAATATTCGCAGTTCATCCCGTTCACACAGAAGCCGTATCAGGCATTGTTTCACGTGCCGATCTTATGTGCGGCTTAACATATCTGTTGGCTTTGCTCGTCACTGCTAAATATTACCGTTATGATCAAATTTCTATTGTAGTTTTAATTCTCACAGTAATTGGAATTTTGATGAAAGAAACAGCTATTACTATACCGTTAATGTGTCTGTTTATGGAGTATGCGCAACGACATTACTTTAAATTGCCGTTTTATCAGCAATGTAAACAAGTTGTAAATAGACGCTGTATTTTATATATCAATTTCACAATAGCTCTGCTGGTGCTACGTTTGTGGTGGAGTAACTTTGATATACCCAGTTTTGAATCAGTGGATAATCCGGGTGCTCATGCTGCTCATCTCAAAACCCGACTGCTCACGCAACATTACATCTACGCCAAAAATGTACACATTCTTTTACTACCAATTAGTTTATGTTTCGATTGGGCTTTCGACTGCATACGATTGGTTGAACATTTTACGGATTATCGTTTGCTATCAGTGATTATAATGTATGCTGTTTGCTTATGGTCAGTAATACGTTTGCGTCAACATTTCGAGGCATTTTTTGGTATTGGTTTGTGCGTGATACCTTTCTTGCCAGCCTCTGGCATAATTGCTGTAGGATTTGTTATAGCCGAACGTGTTCTATATGTACCATCCATCGGCTTTTGTTACTTGGTGGCCTGTGGTCATGTAAAACTCATGAATAGCATAAAATGGTTGCTTTTGAAATATTTTGTTCAAATTATTTTCGCTGTTACCATGATTTTTCTTATTATGCGCTGTAGACAAAGAGCCGAAGAATGGCTAACGGAGGATTCACTATTTACCTCAGCCTTGGATGTGTGTCCAAATAATGCCAAGGTACAAGTAATATGACAATAACCCAGTTTTGGGCAGTTTTTTTTTATTTTTTAAATTATAGGTTCACTATAATATAGCACGTTTGGCAGTGGATCGTGGTAATCACACTAAGGCATTTTATCATTATCATAAAGCTATTGATCTGTATCCCAAATATGATGCAGCACTTATGAATCTGGGCAATTTGTACAGAGAAGTGGGTGATTTGAAATCGGCCCAGAATTATTTAGAAGAAGCGGTCAAAGTTAAACCAGAATTTTCTACTGCTTGGATGAATTTGGGTGTAGTTCATGCTACGGCACGTCAATACCAAAAGGCTTTTCTTAGTTACCAAAAAGCTCTCAGTCTGCGTCCAAATTACGCCTTTTGTCACTATAACATGGGTAATATGTTTATGGAACAACGAGAAAATGAAAAAGCTTTGTATCACTGGAAGCTTGCTGTTGCCTTGAAGCCCCATTTCGCTAAAGCCTGGACCAACATAATAACAATGCTGGACTCTTTGTCTTTATTTGAGGAGGCTTTGCAATTGTCTAATCAAGCCATGGAATTGCATAAAAATGATTCCGGCATTATGCTTATACGAGCAAATGTTTTGGGTAAATTGCAGGTTTATGAAGAAGCGGAGGCATTGTATTTGCGTATTATTGCCAGGGAACCATTGAATTATTTGTACCACACCAACTTGGGTGTATTGTATCATCGATGGAATAATCATCCGAAAGCGATTCAACACTACAGTTTGGCCGTTCAAGCTAATGAAAACAAAGCCATTACCGCCAAAGAAAATCTTAATAAACTGAAGAAAAAGAATATTCTATAAGAAAGCGCTAATATGGAGTAAATTTGTGAAAGAGCTGGAAAGATTCCATTTTTGTTGAATCTAATAATTTCAAAAATATTTCTTGTTAAAGATTTAATACGGGGCGGTTTTCGAAAAGAGGAGCAATCAGGTCCATTTTTTTAAATATTGTTTCGTATAATTTATTTAAGTATTAAAGACGGGCTTGTTAACAATTTATGTTGAGAATATTAAAAAAATAATGTTATATAAATAGAATGCCCCTTGAAATGGTATTTTTATCATTATCATCAATAAAGTTTTCTAGAAAAGGAATCATTTGTGTGTGATTCATAATAAATTAAATAATAAAATAAACTACAATACTGCCCTAGTATCTTAGAATAGTGATTATTGAATATATGTTATTTTATATGGTTGTTGTTATAATTAACTTACATTCGTTTTTAAAAGCGGGGAAGAGAGCTAATGAGTGAAAGATAGAAAGTAAACTTGGAGATCTCACAGCATTACGAATTTCTCAGTATCGCTATCTAGTTCAGTACTTTCCTCGAATTCTTTGCTGTCTTGTTGGTTTAATTGTTTTAAATGTTTGTTATTGCAAAACGAATCATTCATAATATCCGCTTCCAATTGTATATAGCGTTCTGATGAGAAACTAAATAAGGGATAATTCCGTTCGGCATATTGTTGTGATTTTGCTTCATTAAAACTAGGATTAGCGTTTGAAAGCATTTGTTGGGCTGTCTCTACTTTACTGGTGCTAGTGCCTGATGCATTAGCCATGGGACGTAAATACTAAGGGGCAGGTGGCAAAAACCAGAAAATGAAAATAAAAATAGTGATGAAAAAAAAAAAAAGAATAAAAATATAAAAACGATAAAAGTACTTATTACAGATTTGAGTGAACGAAAATAACGGTAGAATATAATTAGAGAGCATAATATACCGATTAATGATTTAAAAGTTATTTTCGATTTCTGGAACAATTTTTCGCATTAGTATTCATTCATCTTACCATCTGTACACTATCCACGAAATTATCCAGATCTGCCTTAGTACGACAATAAAAACCAATACAACAGCTGGGATCCATTTTACCAACTTTTAGTTTACGTGGCGATTTACAATGAAAGGAACTAAATGGAAAATCATTCTGGCTAAAATCGACCATCTCTTGACAATAGTGAGGATCCAAGTAAATTAATTTATCCTCTAAAAACAAAATGTTTATCAATATTATCACAAAATATTCTGTCAAAGATAATTGAAGTGTTTTGATTACCTTGAAAGCCGATAAAATATAATGAATGTTTTGGTCGACCACCAATGACACCAATACAATATTCCGTGCTCAAAAGTAGTTTTAAGCAGTGCGAATATATGGGATTGAGTTTATCAGAGCCCAAACGTAACGGTATTAAAAGTATTAATGATTTCCATTGCTGGCATGATTCCTTCATAACTTTAAGAGCTTCTAATTTGCACCATGGAACTTGCATTTTGTTGGTGCATTCCGGTATTTTGCATTCCGCTTCCACATCACCCATATAAACTGAGAAAATATATAAAAATCACATGATTATTTTGGTTTCATTATATATATGAATGAATTTGATTACTTGTGCAATCTTTAGCCACATACAGTACAAGATTATCAAAGTCAGCATTCTCCAGGGAGGCGTTCTTAAAGGCTTGCCTTAATAAGAATGAAACTGAGGCCGGGCCATACCAATCACCTGGTTTCTTTCCCATTTTTTGGCCCAATTGCACCAGTGTATGTATGGAGAAAGGGTTGCTTTTTGAAGAACTGTCACCAAACCATCTGATAATTTTTCTATGCATGTTGTCTTCATATGTGCTGTTCTGTAAATTTTCTGGATTATAGCGCCAACCTAGTAAATTTAGAGAAAGAGAAATTATTACAGTAAAGGTTGTATAAACACAAATTCTCTGCTTTTATGATAAAAATTGAATTTTATCAGCTTTCTTACAAAAATTATACTTACTGCGTCCCAAAAAATGGCACATTAACGCTTGAGCCAATAGCATTTGACCACTTCGTAACATACAACCCCATCCACAGTCTGATGTATAATTTGATCCGTTTAATATGGGAAATTCACGGCGATACGTCATCCATATGCGAGTGTAAAAGTCACGTTTGAAGCCCTCTATGCCTTCCTCCCAAGGATTATCATTTACTTCACTTTCGACAGCATCTTCGGCTAATTCTTGCGGAGCTGATGGTTCTTCTTCGGGCATTGGATAATTAGCAGGATATATACAGCCTGGTATGATATTTGGGTTTGTTGTATCGCTTAATATATTCGAGGAGAGTAATTGTGGGATAGATTCGACAGATGGAGACGGGGAAAATTTACGGTGGTAACATTTTCCCAAAAGCCATAAGGGTTGTTCTTTAGAAAAATTTGATTTCAGTTTGCCACTCCAACCATATTTAACATTATGCCACATGGAAAGTAGTTTGGATTCCACACCTTTAGTAGGTAGGCGACCCGCTCCATATATAGACCCAGATGTTATATTCGTGTCATTTTCATCAGTTTCAAAGCTACTTATTCCATATGAACTATTCGCAGTTGATGACGAGGTTGGGTATGAAGCGTCTGTCTTAAGTTTAAAATGTGACGAGGACGATATTTTACGTAATGGGGTGGAACCTTCCGATTTTGACATTTGTGAAGTACATGTTTTTGGTGGTTTACATAGTGTTTGTATAGCAGCTGCTTTTTCCTCTTCAATGGCTTCCTCTTCGACAGGTATATCAGGTATAACATGTGACGCAGAACTGGAAGATGAATTACCTTGTATTATAAGTAATTCTTTATCCATTAATTCAGTCCCCACCGCATCGTAATACATCTGTACGGGTGTATGAATCCTAATATTCGTCTAACACTATTACTTTGAATTGCAAATGACTGTATATTTGCAAATATATGATTAATTTAATCACAGAAATAACGCCTACATAATGTCTATTTTTACACAATAAAGAAAACTTAAGCTTTATTACTTAATTGCAGTATAAAAATGTGATTAATTTCAGTGAAAATGTCTCGTACCACAAAATAACATCTCTGTTATTGTGTGTGATATTAATTCAATGTTATTACAGCATATTTACTTTTGTTGTACTAGTAAATATACCATCTTCCCATCTCTAATAAGTTGTCATGAAAAATGCTTTCTTCAAGAGTAAATATAAAAATCATTGCATAAATATCAATAAAAATACTTTATTCCTTTTAATAGATATCGTATTTCCTTCAAACTGAGATTACAGATAAATTGAAATATGCAGCATATTTGCATACAACTGCAACTACCTGCAAAGTGCAATCTGGGCGTTACCGTATAACGCCTAGACGTGATTTCCCCCTTACCTATGAAATGGCTAATCCGCCACATTATATAGCTCATCGCAAATCTTGGAATTCATGGAATACTTGTAAGTTTTCGGCATAATGTTTTATGTTAAGAAATTTTCTGAAAATAACCTATTGCAGCTACAATATTGGATGGTCTAAGACCTTCCCAAACTGCCATAGAGGATGTTTTTATACGTAAATTTTTAACTGGTACTTGGCATGGTTTAATATGTTCAGAGATTATAGTTAAAAGACAACACAACATGATCCGTATAGCAGCGATTGTGCGACGAGCGATTAATGCCCGAAAAATGTACTTTCTAATTGGCTACACTGAAGAATTGCTCTCCTATTGGTTGCAATGCCCGGTAACACTAGAGCTGCAAACCGTAGGTGATAAAAAAGATGTTATTTTCAAATATATTTAGAGGAATAAAATACATACAAAAGAAGTTTGTTTAGGATAACTATCTCGATATATATAATTTTTCCAATAATTTTTTAATTCTCTAGATTAAATCTATCTAAGGTAGTGCATAGTTTTCGTAATATCCCTGAATTTGATTTGTCCTAGGCAGTCGCAAGTGCACTTTAATTATTTTCCTTTATCCTTAATTGTATATTTCTGGTACGATTTCGTAGGATCATATGGCTCCCATCTACTTGCTGGAAATATATGTTTGTTTCTCTCATACCATGATCTTAACAACACTTTGCCCGCATGCGACTCTTCCTTTTCCACTGATGCATCGCTAATTATGCGAACATCGTCATGTACATCAAACTGAAATAAGGGACCCGATTTGCCTCTAGCTTTAGTCACTATAAAGTCATAGAAGGTGTAATGATGTGGTAATATTAAATCCTCTTTAACGTACATCAGTTGATCGGCCATAACAGTTTTCAATTCATTGAATTCTTTGCGCAATAGTTCTAAGCAGCGTTGTAGGAATTGATAAATTGAATTGCCCTTTTTCATAATCACACTGCGCCTATGGCCGGACCCATCCCAATAGCTGAAAGTTATGGGAATTTCTTGATCTTTAAGGGTGGCCTGTTGCATGACCCATTCTTGACGGAGTTGTTCGCGTAAGCGGTTTTCTTGTTCCTCTCGTTCGCGGTCTGGCAAAAAGCTAGTGTCAACGTCAGGATTTTTAAAAATTTTCTTTTTGGTTACTGGCGGTATTTCATCTAAATTCAGTTCCGCCCATTTCTTTTTCTCCGGCTTAGAAGTATTCGATTTTTCTTTGTCATTTTCTTCAGATGACTTTTGTTCATCGTCTGCGCCTTCATTTTCATTTTCATCTTCAACATCATCACCATCACCATTATCATCATCATCATCATCATTAAAACTAAATGACAAAGCCTGAATTTGTCTCTTCTGTTTATTCTTTTCCGCTTGAATAGCTTCCAAAACTCTCTGTTTTTCTCGTTCTTTTTCATCTTTTTTTTGAGCCAATTTCTTTTCTCGTTCCCTAACGATATCCTCTTGTTTGGCCTTCATCTCATCCAGAGTGACCAAGCCGATGGTCGACGATTTGAGTTGCTGCTCCACGGCATCATAATGCGTAGCAAATTTATTTTCAATTTTATCCAATTTTAGCTCTTCTTCGATTTTTTTCTTTCGAAATTTGATCTCTTCTTGAGCCAATTCACGTTTTTTCATAAGTTGTGCGGCACGACCAGCCTCACTAGCTGCTCCCTTATAATGGGCCATGATTACTCTAAAGATATAGAGCGCACCTTTTTCTTTTTAAAAATAATATGATATTAATTGTTTGTTTGCTTATTTGTTTTAATATATGATTTATTGTTTGAAATTTATTGAGGAAAAGTGTTAAATATAAATTTTACAAACTGTGATTAACTGGTGATTATTGTTTACTAAAAACTGTTGCTGAATTAGACTTTATGGTAGAGATGCTTCATTTAAAAACGAACTAGTAGAAATGAACTTATCAATCAAGTGATTAAAGAGTTTACATTTTCATTGCATTATTACCAAGTGCTTGCAAACTTTACGCAACCTTTTCGTTAATTCAAATAAAATGTTACTTTAACAGACATTGTTTATATTTAAAATTCTTTAACATTTAACATACATACTGTTACCAATGCCCTATCAAAAGTCCTTTATTATATTGTTGAAAAACTTTCCGAAAGGATTTTATTATGTAGACAACGAAGATTAGAATTCAGTGGTAACGAGACTTTCAACGATAACAGTTCTTAAATATAAACAAAAGAAACAAATCATATAAAAAGATAAATGTATATAAATATATTATAATTAAAATATATAAAAAATTATAATAAATAATTTTATTATGCACATCTCCCAATAAAAGTGTTTTATTGATCGTGAATAGATTTTTAAAAATTAAAATGACATATGGTTACTTTTCAAATTATAAATAATGAAATAATATTATATTGTGCGCATATAAAGACAATTTCCCGTTTACCACATGGGCAACATAGCAAAGAGATTGTATATTGTGTATAGCTCGATATAAGTGAATGCATCGCTTCCGTTCGCGTGACAACACGTATGTACGTATGTATGTATGTATGTAACCACCATAAATTCAGTGCAAGTGTCAAGTTTGTATGTTTTTTCTTTTAACAATACCACGAATCACTGCAACACACAACTTTATACTACACATGTAAAACAATTGTAAACATAAATAAGACTTCCAGTGAAACATCTGAGATTGCATGCGTAATTATTTCAATGCAGCATTCCTTTTATCCTTCTTGTCAGACGGGCGTGTGCGATGTTTACATTTGAATTTAATTTATTTGCATAACATTTATATTTTTTTGTTCAATATCATGAATAATCAGAAACGATTTAATTAAATTTATTCCTTGAGATAGATGCTGAAATTGTTCCAACTTTTAGAGAAAAATAATAACAGTTAAATGCTCCGAAATTCGAAAAAATCTCCTACAAGCTATGAAATGATTATAATTGGGGGCACATGGTGCAATGTTCTAAAAATGGTTGGGGTCGTATAACTGATACGCTTACAATTGAAAAAAATCTTATTTGAACACGAATGATTTTTTCATTTCAAAGACACTATGTGTTCAGGTATCTGCCACGCCCAAACTTTGCTTATAGAATTGAAGGGCATTTTACATTTCAGTTAAGCTAAATTAATTTCTTTTAATCCTTTCCTTTTTTTTTTTTTTAAGTCATCAGCACGTACAGCATTAATGTTGATTTGACAGAAGCAACCCGAGAAGAAGTATTAAAGTGAAATGGTAAAGTTTTTAAAAAAGAGTGGTGTCCAGATGATGATAAATAATATGAAGCGTTAGCAATTGTTTACACACACACACACACACACACTCACATACAAACATCTTTGTACATTGAGCAGCATAATCAATTGTCCGATTAATTTATTGAACATTTGCTTATATGTTGAATATACACGCGTATGAGTTGTTGTTGTTGTTTGTAGGTGATGTGATGTATGGCTTCAAAGTCAATATTCATTAATTTACATCAAATATGACATAAAATGTCCGAAGACACACTATAAGTGCGCTGGCTAAATATCATGTTGTACGTTGAACAGCATGCATATGAACATATGTACGTACGCATCACAGTTATGTTTATGTTTTGTTTTAAGAGAGCCACAGAGAAAGTATGTTTCGTTTGTATGGGTGTGTATGTTTATATATATTAGTACATATAAATCGTAATTAATCTTTATTCAATCGCTTTTAATAGTAAACGCAGTGGGAGGTAACAAAACAAACCCACTACATACAAACGTAATTGCCAAACATTGATATAAACAAGTAAAAACAAGCAATAAAACTACAATAAATTTAACTTAGATCAAAACTTAAATACTCTTCACCTTTACATACGAGCATAGCAGGCACATAATTACGTTCTGTAATGCTTGCAAATCGAATTTTGAGCTGACTATGGTATGATGAGGATATAAAAAGCTTGGTATAACCAGAAGGTAGTCTCCGAGACCCTACAAAGTATATATATTCTTAATGACTAACAAAATCTGTTACGTCTGTTGTTGGATTATTCATGATCATAAATTTGACAAATCTTGCTGAAATTTTATACAAATCGATCTAGATCGTGCCAAGATTGGTTAAGTACCACGATCATAATCGATATATATCTAATATGTAATGAGGGTTGCTATTTAGTATTAATCGATGTACCAAAAATGGGCGTGGTCGGATAAAAAACACACCTATAATTTACAAAAAAAACTTTATTTGTTGCAGAATTCGACTTCGACCCATAGTACTACAGAGAGGGAATATAGTTTGTATAGAGAGAAAGGTGCTTAATTGGTTTAAGTCAAAGTTGTTAGGTTTTTCATTTATTTTATGCTTTCTCTCTGTTAGGCTGAGCACTCCTGGGACCACCTCCTAACCAAGCAAAAATTTGAATAAGTTTTTATGTACATACATACACAATAAAATAAAAAAATGTACAAATTCTTTACAATAATTAATCTGGATTAAACGTAAACTGTAGTGAAATGCTTTGTTGAATAATTAAATTATAAATGAATACTTAGTCGTTATAGTGAACAATGGCATTTGATTACACAAGTATCTCTTATAAAAAGGATCTAGAATTACAAGTGTAGTAAGTTGAGTAGTAAGACTTTTATATATGTATATATGTGTGCACAGCAGGGGGGTGGGTCTAGTTGTTTGTATTTGTATGGTTACATAAATTTAATTATCAACATATTTCATAGAATTATAAAAGAATGTTATGAGAAACTACACACACACACACACACACACACATGAAGCATAATTTGATTACGTTTAAAATCCAAAAGTTCAATTCAACTTTCAAGGTTTTCAATTTAAGAAGAACACACAACCAAAGCTGTTAAGCGAATGTGGAAATAAATTAACTCACAATTCAAAGCAAACGTACATTACGTGCATTACTGCCACCACTTTATTACGTGCAAACGACTGTGTGTGTCGGTGTTTGTTTTAAAACGCGACATTTATATAAATTATTAACGTTTACACTTTGAGTGGACATGTTGAATGTGTAGAAAAAGCAACCATAATTGCCTTTGAAAGGAATATGCGGGAAATTAATTGAATTATTTTTTAGTTTAACTCGATGTGCACGATACTCGACATAAGTGGTAAAAATTAAATTAATGATAAAAACTAAAACAAGTAAAAAAAGCAAAATTTAGCTTAGGCCAAATCTTATAAGTACTCTATATGGACTTGTAGAAAGTGGGGGCGTGGCATGTCTTCTAATAGTATATATATCACGTATTAGCTTATAAGTCAAGTTTTAGGAAAAAGATGGTTTTTTGTAAATTATGGGTGTATCTGTCATCTAACCGAGCCCATTTTGGGCATGTCGTTGGATGGAATAACTACTATTCTAAGCACCAACTTTTAAGTTCATAGGTTAACTTTTGTAGCAGATATATAGATTTTTTTCGATTGTGGGCGTGTATATGATTCGATCACACCCATTTTTGGTTCATCAATGTAGGGCATAACTATAAATATATGCATCAAATTTCAAGTTAATGCGTTAATTTTTGTGACAGATATAAAGGTTTTTATTGATTGTGGGCGTATATGTTATTCGACCATGCCCATTTTTGGCACATCCTTGAACGGAATATTTATAAATATATATATCAAATTTCAAGTTCATTGGTTAATTTTTGTGATAGATAATGGAATTTTTGTCGATTATGGGCGTGGCTCTTAACCGATTTTGCTTATTTTAAATAGCGATCTTCGTGCAAAATCAAAGTGCCTGTACAAAATTTCAGTTTAATATGTCAAATATGTTGTGCCTGTTAGAATGCCAAAAACAGACTGAAACACGGACATACGGACATACATGTCTAGAACGTTTCAGTTTTTGATGCTGATCAAGAATATATATACTTTGTAAGGTCTTTGGCGCCTCCTTTTACATGTTGCAAATGGAATAGCAAACTTAGTATAATACCCTCTAATGTGGAGGGTTTAAAAAAGATCCATTTTAATCTCCTGTGAATAAAATTAGTCTGACTGGCTTGTTTGGTATATAAGTTTACATATTTAGATGGATATATTAAAACTAATTAGAAAATGAGTAAAAAAAAATTAAATTTCACTTAGACCAATTAGGAGCTACCCTACATTTTTATAGCATGTGGGCGTGCCGCTTATAAAGATCGCCTATAACGCTCCATCAATTGTTGGCACATAATAAATTTCAATTTTTTAGCTTCATTGTTATGGCTGTAAGAGATCTTGGTTAATTATGGGCGTGGCCTTTGATTTGTTTTAGAATTTTAATGGAAATTTAGATACAAGACCTAGAAAAATATATAGTAAGCATAAAAAGTAATATTTTATTAATATTTGGATCAAGGTTTTGATTGAATTTGTTCAGAAATCGATGCTGATAATAAAGACACGTTATGTATTTATAATTATTTATTATTATTATTTATAATTAGGGAGTGTATTGATAAGCAAGACATCAGCGTAAAGAGAGATATTCTTTTATTAAAATATTGAAGGCTTAGGAGAAAACTTCTGCATGCACATGCATCATGTTGATCTTACCCCCTTAGATAGAATTTGATTTCAAAAATCCATTTGCCTATAATATATGGATGTCACGCAATTAAAGAGAACAAATTTTGATTATTGCTACTAACCGTGCTTTGTACATGGTTATATGCACACCTTCCTGTTTTTGGCTTATTAATGTTTATATCTTTCGATCTGCTTTTGCCGAATATGTTCATTTTTCACTTCACAGAATTTATAATGATTACTATTCAAGGCAAATGCACAAACAAAATTTTCAATTTTTATATAAATGCCAACAACTACAATACAGAGAGTAGATTTAGTGTAAAACGAAAAACTACATAGAAAATGAAAAAAGTACACACTACACAGAGGCATAGATTAGAATGTATGTGTATGACTATGTGGGTGGTGTGTATAAGTTGGAGGAAGTAATTAAGAGTGTGTATGGTATCGATTGGCCTTTGATTAGTCACTTCTACATACCATTGTCTAACATTTCAATTATTCATATTTATGTCCTACTAATACAATTACACTAGTAGCCCCAATGGATTATACACAGTTAACAATATATTGTAAAACACATAAAAGCAATAATTCTTCACAGGTGGTAATAGACACAAGTAGCCTAACTGGGGTATACTGCACGTTATCTCTAACTTTCTATTCTGAAATTTATATGCGTAAAATATTGAAAGAAATGTATTTAATCCCTAGATATGCTTTATTTCTTTCGGATATGCCACTTTGTATGTCAATACATTTAATTTCATTTTTTCAACATTTACCCCACACAGCATCATAATATTGCAAATAAAAAATTTAGTAAAAAAGTAAAAAGTAAAAATTTTTTTAGTCGATTAAGCCCGACCATTTAATACCCCCCACACCTTTTAACTCCTTAAACTATGCTACAATTACTTTAGTTGTGTCTGTATCCCGCAAGGCATTGTTATGAAATATATTTATATGGAATGGGATTCTAAAAATGGTTCTAAAAATGATCAGTTATGAAGCTAATTAACTATTATTTAACAAATTTTGTCAAAAAATATTAAGA
Source organism: Ornithomya fringillina (assembly GCA_963978525.1). Lineage (NCBI taxonomy): Eukaryota > Metazoa > Arthropoda > Insecta > Diptera > Hippoboscidae > Ornithomya > Ornithomya fringillina. Next base: position 31,483,940 of record OZ021691.1, on the reverse strand, counting down.
ATTGAGATTTTTTGCTATATATAGGCTTTCATTATAATACGACCCTGTATAAGGAGGGGTTTTAAATGGTCCATTCTCAATAGCCTTTCTATTTGGGCTAATTTTTGTCGTTATGCTAAACCCATAACCATGACCATAAGCATGTGAACAAATTTATATGGACGGACAGACGGACATGGTTAAATGAACTGAAACGATTAATATAATTGAAGGTGGCTGTGACATTTGCCGTTTAGGAGTTATAAACATCAGCACATCACACAATTTCACAAGGCAAGCTCACTTATAAAGCAGTGGCACAAATAAACTTAAACGTGCAAAATTTTTTAAATGGATTATTCACGGACATGTTTGCTAAATTTTACGTTTATACCTGCACCCTGTAGAGTGTTAACGTGGCTTTGACATAAAACTTTGGCTACATTGTACTACATAACTCTGCCTCATAGAGAAACATTGTAACCAGATTTGAAAGTAGCATAAAAAACTATTTAACAGCGCTTATTATTATTTAAGTACTTTTTTTAAAGTTCAGAATTTGTTGCACAGTGTTATTAAGGTTATTCAAAATAATTAATAATTTATTATTTATAATTATTTAGCTCGTTTATGCTTAAGTTTTTCTATTCAAGGCTCTATATATAAACATGAATAAGTTGTTTTCAAGATTTAAGAGGGGGGTTTCTATATTTTGTTTTTAAACCTACCATGGCTGAGAAGCCTTTTTGTTATAAATATGAAATAATAAATGGAATCAACGTTATTAAAGCTTCCCTTTAAGGCTTCTTTTTAACTCTCGACATGAAAGCTAAATATTATCCAATTTTTGAGAGAAAAATTCTTATTAAATCGTTTTCTTAGCAGATAAACTCGATGAGTTGATTGAAAATATTATATTTTTGATATTATTGGGGATTTGGGGCTTCAAAATTGTGTTTTCCGAGTCGAATTATTCAAAAATTAAAAAAATAATTTTTGTTTTTGCGGCGCCCTGTAAAAGTATGGTATGATGGATCTTAAACAGTTCTGCACCGGTTGCATGGACACGTATGGGTTTACGAAATAGAATATTTTCTTCAATTAATCCACAGTATTCAACCTTACTTTCTCAATCACTTGATTATGATGCTGGAAGACCATTTCATTAATTCGTTTTGATATTGTGTCGTTACACAGTGGTATAGATTTCAGTTTTTTTTTTTTTTGCTTCTTCCGAACCTATTGTAACAAGAACCATATTTAGAAAAGCGGGCAAAATAATGAATTTTCCTCAATTGTGGGAGGCTTACATGCTTTGGCTACACGAATATAAACCTACCGAATGTAATGCCTTAAGTGCTGAGTGCAGTTAGTGACGTTGAAAAAACTCCAACAGTTTGCGTTGTTTCCAGATGACGGACTAAATTTGATGGCTTTATGGTTTCATTAGCAAGAACCTGATACGCATTACGGATTAACATTCAAAGCAAAAAAAATCCGTAATTTAAATAAGTGTCGATATACTGTTCGGTGTTTCATCATAAATAAATGAATTCTTATTCACAGATGACGCATTTCGTTTAATTATGCACTTGTGCACTTTTTTAATATTAATTTTTTTAAATGCATTTCATATAAAAATATCGCCAAACGTTATATATAGTAATTAATAAATCATGACAGTTGTGAAAATAATGTTCACTTTAATATTTTTTAATGAATAAAATGCATTTCTTTTTAAAATGATAAAAAAGTACAATACTTTTGGCAAAAGTTAAGAGATAATACAAACACTATTAGGGGTCACAATTATGTACCTGCCACGCCCACTTTTTGTATGTAATGTATGTAGAAGGTACTTAAGATTTGGCCCGAGACAAATTTAGTTTTTTTTAACTTCATCCTTTTTATGATTTTGATATATATTGTTAATTGTGGGCGTGACTCTTAAACATGGCGTACAAATTTAATTGAAATGTGTTTACAGACACCAGTAATAACTCCAAAACTTTCGAGCAATCTCGCAAACAAATGTGATCCGTTTGCAACACCCAGATGAAGGCTTCAGATACCCTACAAAGTATATGTTTGTGTACTAAGTCAGCATCAAAAACTGGGACGATCTAGATATGTATATCCGCGTGTCCGTATATCTGTCTGATATTGGCATTCTTACGGTTCTAAATTTTTCACAGACACTTTTAGTTTCGTAGATTGCTATTAAAAATGGTAAAAATCGAACAAGAGCCACGCCCATAATCAACAAAAATCTATATATCGGCCACAAAAATTGTCCTATGAACTTGAAATTTGATGCACTTATTTATAGTTATCTTATCCATCGATGCGCCAAAAATGGTCGTGGTCGTGCAATTTACAAAAAACCATACTGCACATAAAATTCGACTTGCAAGCTGATACGTACATAGAGTATTAGAGGGCGTAATCATATACCTGCCACGCCCACTATTGTACATGTGAAGGATATTAAAAGATTTGGTCTAATCCAAATTTTGTTTACTTGCCTGTTTTATTGAATATTTTTGATTTCTGCTCATATTTCATAAATGTGTTGAAAAGTTTTTAAATCAATGTATTGTGTGCGTACGTGGTTTATAACTTTCCAAATATATATGTATATGCAAACAAGAACACAAACATATGCACCGCACAAACGGATGTTTGTAGATGTAATAAATGGAAAAAATTCAAATAAACACAAATATAAACAAATTAAACTTTTACAACCACATTGATGTAATCTGCCTGCCAGTGGTAATGTGCTCTCAAATTCATTTTAATAATTTTCTATGACTATTGTTGTGAAAAGTATTGTAACACAACAATATGCCTTCACATCTACACCGTGCCTATGATCATGAAAATATATAAATATTATGCATTTACACACGAGTAACACGAGCACACGCAATATAAGCTCTAGTGTCAATAGTTTATCGACATACTTATAAGCCTTGTGGGATAGTTTATATGTTGCGTACCTAATTAACACGAGCGTGGAAAGTATCAATTTCAACGCATTTTACTTTATTTAACAAACATTAAAATGATAGTTTTTCTTTGTTAATAATATTTATTATCCAGTCGCACTTCTATGGTAATGTGTACAATGTACACACTTTACACATCCCTTAGTGTATGGGTATACAATCAGAAAGATATATTGTTACAAAGTATATTAACAGCGTCGCTATTTACACTGATTATGAATAATTATAGTGAATATTTAAAAAAAAAATATGTAATAGACACTCTGCTTCTGCTTAGTCAGGACAAAACTTATCCATTATCCAACGTTTTTATGTCCTTCACCTTGATGGATGAGCGTGCATATACTAATGGAGCAACGTTTGTTGTTGAACGCCCTAAAATCATTAAAATCTGAGGCGATCTAGATATATTCGTCCCTGTGTCCATGTGTTGCTAAAACACTACTGATAGTACGGTTTAAGACAAGGATTTCTATTTACTGCACGCATAACGCAGATTAAATTGGGGAACCGGGAATGGTTAAATGGATTCAGAAAGTGATTCTGAATCGATTGGTATAATTGAAAATGATTGTGTCATGCACTATTTAGGAATTACAAGCATTTTTTGGCACAAGTGATGCAGGGTATAACTTATAAAGTACAAGCCACGCTGACTATATAAGGAGGATGTAATATTTGGTTTAAATTAAATTTAGTTTGTTTACTTGTTTAATAATAAAATTAGTATTCTTTTTTAGATTAAAAAAAAAAAAAAAAACTGTGCCATCATACCCTACATATCTTTATATGCCTTATATATTTAATTGATGCTTGTCATATACATGTGTGTTCATATGTATGTTTATAACCAGTAACTAACAAACTTTCCATTTGGAAGAGCTACTTGTACAAATGTTGTATTGCAACGTACAGAACAGTACTTGGATTACTTTCCAAATTAAGTACACATATGTATGTGCTTTTCCTTTTGTTCATTTCTAAAATTGAAATGTAAGCAAATTAGTTTATATCTTGATCTTAAAAAGGTTAAATGTCGAATTGTATTGATTAGGCAGCTGCATATATAATATTGCCAAGTTCTACCATCTATCTATTTTATTTTGGTTTATTTGATTACTTCCGTTGCTATTTGCAACACTTTAAAATGGTTTGCGTGTGGCTTGCCTTAATTTATGTTACACAAGTTTGTATAGGCTTTAAATATATACATAGTATATAAGGTGGAACAAAAAAAAAAAAATAAATATTTTTGGTATTTCAAGGTCAATTTCAGTCTATTTTATGCCATACACAACCCTGAGCTTATAAGTTTATCATAGACGTGAAAGATAGCAGCGTACGTAATACGTGCAAGTGAAGAACCTTTTCAAAAAAAAAGAAAAAACCTTTATAGATCGATCAAATTGTGTTGATGGATTTTTGCAAAAATTATTATTAAAAGATTAAAGAATTGAAAACTTGAGTATAATAATAATAATAAAATCAATCAAAGGAAAATAAGTGAAGACATAAAAAATCTTTAATACAAGAATACTACTAAATTTCGAATTTACGCTATTTACCCTTCATATTAATAGACTACCCCTTACCTCTTAAACAACAGTAAATATTCGCTGTAACACAATGTTCGATATTTTTATGAGAATTTTGTGCATATCAATTCCTCAACATTTTCTTAAAAGTTTCTTTTCCTGTTCGTTACACTCCCCTTGAGTTGGTTGCGGCATCAACAAAGAAATCCCACAAGATTTCAATAAAAACGGCAACTTTGTATTTACATATATTGCACCATTATCAACTCGAAACTCTTTGCTTTATCTTGTATAAGCTCATCATCATCATCATTCCATTGCAATATCCTGCTAAAATAAAAATCGTATTATACACACTGTACTGTACAATATAATAGCAAGGCATACCTTGGTGCATGCAGTGTTCCGGCTACATATATATTGAAAAGTTTATTGCAAATTTATAAATAAATCGTTTTTATGGAAAGGTCACAATTCAATATTACATATGTGGCCATAATAATATTTTTGATAATTCGCTTATAATATTGTATATATTTTATATACATTCACCATCTTTTGTCTTCTGACTTAAGTGCTTTAAGTACTTCATCTTATAACGATAAATCCTGTCAATAACATGAAAATTGACTAAATTGGTTGGAAATTGTTTAAGTAGCCATTGTTGGTGCAGAAAATTACTTTTTTTTATAACCGTCTTATGTTTGGATAGGAGTACATTTATTTAGGGTAAACATTTAAAACTTGTAGAATGAGGCGGCAGAATTTAATCATGACAGTTTGTCTGAGTGAGGTAAACTGTACCACAATGGAAAAATTAAGGCCTAGATTCTAATGTTGGTAGTGTTTGGGAACAATTAATCAAACTGGTAGAACTTAACACGCCCACAGAATGCTAAAAACTAAAAAATGATTAAGAAACTTCAACATTTCTCATCATTATACATTCAAACAATATTGTCTTTTAACTTCAAGTTATCTTCACTCTCGTATTCATTCCATATAATTAATTTCGGGCCAAATAATTCTTTGATTCTGTTGAAAGTTACTTAAAAAATCGCAACAAATCAAAGTTTAATTTGCTTGCCCTATTATAAGGAGATTCTTGGCAACTGATTGTCTACCAAACAGAGGAAATCTTTGTCATATGATTAGTCTAGAATCAGTGTGTAACGTGGAAAACACATAAATCACTGAAACCAGTTAAAGTAAGGTGGCCAGCCACTAGCAGGATTATTAAGGCCGCAGATGAAACAAAAGATTTATGTAGTCTTTCGCTATAACTAGTCTTCCTAGGTTTTTTTGTGGGATTTAAAAGGCCTCGAAACGACGGAACGCAGCTCGTCAAAACAACTTTGACTTTCATGCTAGAATTTTAAACTGTCGGTTGGTTAGCATTCCAAAGCGAAGGACGACCTTAAATTACAGTTAATAATCTTGGCCCTTCAGCTCTTGAACTTACGCCTTCAGGCAGAGTTTACTAAGATCAAGTCTACCGGAAGATATTCTCTATATATATTCTGCTACAGGTGCACCTAAGAACCAGTCCAGAAAACTCTTAAACTGTATATCAAGCGTAAAACTTCTGGAATAAGAAACTTCAACAATAGACTTAACATAGTTTAAAGGCCCTGAGTCTCATGTTACAAGCTATATTTCCAGTGAATAGAATCGATTAAGAATCGAGTAAGTATTTTTTTTATAACTTAACTAGTTTCCTTTTAAATTATTGTCTATGACTGCTGGTATGTGTTAAGTGTTTGTTCTTTTCTCGTTTAGTAAAATGTGAAAGTATCAAATTTAAGTACGAAAATAAACTAAAAAGTGTAAAAAAGAAGTGCTCCGTTGTAGATGTGCGCGTTTGGTTTTTCCATATAGTTGAAATTCAAAAATTTTTAACACTCCTCTATATCACATTGTGTTCTAAAATTATGACAATAGAGCTTGTATATAGTATGCGTGTATATTAAAAATAGTAGTTGTACCTTTTTGTTTATATGCCCCGTGACCTTTGTTGCAGTGTTATCATTTTTGTTTTACGTAAAACCATAAACGTTTCGCTACATATAGTAAATATAGTTTATGAGTTTAATTGAGTTTCCCTTCCTGACATGTGAGACAACGCTATGAACAATTTTCAAATAAATTGTATCGAGTGTTTTTGACTCCTTCATAGAAGCACGCGTTCTTTTTTATACTTTGGCTTGGCATACTAGTAGTCTATTATTCAGAATTCATTCAAATATTATAACTATGACTCATTCTTATATAAAATGGTCAACAGTATCAATTTTGTAAAGTTAAATTGTTTATTTAATGCTAAGGGCAATTTTAAAAAAATCCTTCATCTCATACTGATACAATCCAAATGAGAATTCTATATCTCTACTATGGAACACTAAAGCAAAAATTTTAACATTTTTTATGGCATCAAATTTTTCATAGGGAAAGTACCGTAATAGCAATTTCAAAAGAAGGTGATTGTAGTTTCCATTGCTATCGAAAACATAGTGTCATTTATTTAAGATTCATAGTAGGGATAACTTTCGTGGATTCGTGAAAAAAAATTAATTAAAAAAAACTTTTGAGTTTGTATAAGGAAAAGAAAGTTTTGTTTCATTAAGACAATGCACCAATTCACGCAACCTCCTTTGGCAGTGGCCAAAATCAAAGAGTTTAAATTCTAAATGCTTTCTTTATGTCAAACATAGTCCCCTTGCTTCAGTTTCTTTTAACTTAAACTTCTATTTAATAATAATGCAGATTTTCGTCGACTCTGAAGCTAAGTATATTAGGCAAAGACTAGAGGATTTCTATCAGTACCCCACCAGGAATATTGGGGTATAGTAGCGTAATGATTCAATGACCAAGAGATGTAAGAAGAATAGGAAAATATAAAGAAAGATGTTCATTTCGAACTAAATAAATGTGCCTAAATTTTGCGCTATACGTACCCTTTCTTTAGATCTTCGTCTTCCCTTCAATGAGTCAGACCCCTATTGCATATAATTATACGTATATCGCGTTAAAAGGGGTTCGTTTAACACAGTAAAAGTATATGATTGGGTTTTAAGCTTCTCAATTAACTCATCCATGGTTAGGGACAGGCCCACAATTTACAAAAAAAACATATTTAGAATACAACTTAACTTGCAAGTTTATACGTAACACATGAACTATTAGAGGGCGTAATCATGCACCTGCCACACCCACCGTTTGTAAGTAAATGTAAAGGGTATTAAAGAGGTAGTCTAAGCTAAATTTACTTTTTTTTCTTGCTTAAAATTTAACAAGAAAATTAATCCCTTTGAACTACGAACGGCTCAAGTATTTGATTCAAAAAGCACGGAATGTATCTATCGTGCTATAGGAGGTGCTACAGTATTGCTTAGATAACATTTCTATATTTTCATAAAGTAAATATTTAATTTTGTTACATTCGTTTATTAGAGAGGATACGCGCAACGAGGTAGGTAGCTCATTAGAAGTGCTTCAAATACACGAAAGCGAATGCTTAATAAGGATGTTTTAAAATTATTAAATTATATAATAGAAGTAAACAATTTACCGAATATTCATATGAAACAAAGCGATGCATTGAAAGAGACAAAATTGTATAAATGGTGTTAACAATTCAAGGTTAACATGGTTTCCTTTCCTACCTATTTTTAGACACACACCACAGCCACAACCACAGCATCTGTGAATGGGGGAATGTTATAATAAGTATGAGTTATCTGGGATGATGATGAAGAAGAAGAATTGAGGAAGCTTCTTTAGCCTCGAGGGAGCAAATTGATGAGTTTGCCATTTAAAGAAAATAAACAAATGTTATAAAATATTGTGCGAGGGAGAAAGAGGAAAAGAAAAGAACAAAACCAAATGTACACTACAGTGTACAGAGCAGCGTGCATTTTAACAAGAGATTGTTCTTATGCTTCGAACACCATTACCAAGTTTCTTGATAAGCTTAGAAAGGGTCAATAAGTCGCAACGTTGGTAAAGTAATCGCATTGGTTGGTATGGTATGCTTACTGACACGGCATTGACTTAATCAAATGTTTCTAATAAAGCTGGTGGTGTGAACAATTCTTAAAATCCCTCTAAACATTTCTTGCTTACAACTGTTAATTATTAAATAAAAGTAATGTGAGTCTGCAGCATAAAGTCTTGTTAACAGCGCGGAATTGTTTAAAGAACGATTTAATCAGCAAATTAAATTTACTGTCTCAAAGAAATATAAGAGAAGCAGTTTCCAAGGAATATGGAAGATGTTGTCTGTAATAGTGCTGCACCACCCAAGAAGAGTTCAACAACACTTTCAATGGACAGGGCGGCATTTCTGTTATTGCGCGTTAAAAAGGCATTCAAAAGAAAGCGTCAACAACGCAAAGACAAACAGTAAGTATGTGTGTGTGTATGTATGTACTATATATTATGACTCTTTATGAGCTTTTACAAATGTTCAGTCGTGATTTGTAATGCAATGTAAGGGTGGGTATCTCTTATATGACTTCAACTCAATCGACTTTTCATTTTTCATTTTTCATTTTTATATATCATAAAAAAACAATACTCAAGCAGCTCCTTAAAGGCTGCAGTAAATGAAATATTTTTTATGGATATAAAGCAATGAGTGCACGAATTAGTTGCTGTGGTATCTACTCAAGGATAAATTAAATGAATGGCAATCTCTGCTTTTATTTGCGTCATATGCGTCAGAGGAGAATATATATGTTTATACTTTAATTTATTTAAATTGAATATGTGTGAAATTGATTTCTGTTGAGAATTTAATCTCATTTGCATCTGTCATGTCATATGCAGCAAAATCTCGCATAATATTAAAGGATAATATATTCAAGTGGTAGTTGTTTGTTTACACGTATGTACATTATAATTTCATTGTTAAATTGCCGTTTATTCAAGTAAATATTTCTGTTTGGATTTAAGTTGACTGTTATGTTGAAAGACTTTGCCTGTGAAATGAATTTAATTTTTTTTTTTAAATCTTGCACATTACTTGCAATTACAACAATGAAAAGGGATTGTTAATGACTTAAAAATAATATAAACCTCTTAATCTTAATTAAACTGTGTCCATCTAAGCTTGTCTGCTCATATGTCTGTACGTCCGCCTTTTGTTACAACGCTTATATATACAACAAAATACGATATTTTACTAAAATTCATAAATTCTCAATTTATGTAAATACTTTTCTATATAAAATAAGTAAATAGCATTATCATAATCTAAAAAAAAACCTTTTTTGTCTGTACGTCCGTCTTTGCTTACAATCAAGATATTAAAATAAAATTTGATCTTTTTACTTCATTAACTTGCAAGCCTATTTAAAATACTTCCTAACCATGCCCACTTTGGCTAAAAAATTTTAAACTATCACAAAAATAATGCAAAGAAAATAAAATTTTGCATAAAATTATTTACAAAATTACTTACAATGATATATAGAATAAGCGGGGATGGCCACGCCTTTAATAAAAGAGAAAAAGTCTTTAAAAGTTAAGCCATAACTCTTAATGAAAAGTATTTGTTATTTAATAAAATTGTCCTTCCGTCCGTTAAGGTTTTGCAATCTTTTAAATATTTTCACTGATAAGCAAGAAATTTTTAAAAATCCCTAAATTTTAAACTATTTTTCTTTAATAGGAAAGTTAAAACTTAAATTATAAAATTTGACTCAATGATTAAATAGTATTTCGCTGGAAACAGAGAAATCTAGAAATCATTATTTTAAGTTGTGTTGCTAATTTTTTAATGATTGGATCGTGTTACTCGTCTCTAGAAGGGATCTACTGTATACACGCTTCTCTAGATTAAATTTTTAATAAAAAAAACTTCTTTTTATGTTCATTCAAATCATTTTCACAAAATCATTTTTAAAACCAACTTCCGTATGCGTAGTTATTTGCGAAATTTCATCTTCTTAAAAAAATTTTAGAGAGACAGTTCTGAATGTTGTACAAATTTTACGTGGGTAGGTTATATTTTTATTTTAGGGTTTACTTTGCAACTCTCCTTCCCATTCAAATTGCATCCGATTAAATGAATACTGTCTCTGCAAACTTAGTTTAAATTCAAACTTAGTATACTTCTAATCTTATATGAAGGATATAAAATAAAGAATTTTTTAAAATATATTTTCAACAACAATTCTATGAAGTTATCTGTGAGAAAATGCCTTTGGTTATTGTTTACTCACAATTTGAACAAATTTTTACGGTATCACAATAGATTCTACACGAAAGTTATAAGCGTTGGGGAATACAATAATACTACACCCTCAGGTGAAGAGTTTTTTTTTTACTTTTTCTTTATAAATATATACAATAAGAGCAAAACTAGTGAGTAGTTATTATATTAATAAAATTTTTCTATGGAATCCTTCTTTAGTTTATGTGGTATTGGTGGAAATCTTTACATAATCTAAACACAGAAATATTATCACGTCACTCAAATAATTCCCATTTATACTATTGTGCTATGATTTTCGACAGTTAACAATTTTTGCTTTCATATTTCATGTGTATTGTAAATGAACTTCATTTCTTAAATGTTAACAGTTAAGTCTTTTTTATCACGTTTGAATGTTTCAGTGTGTTAAGCTTTTCCAGGAAAACACTCCGCTTGTGAACTTCTCTGTGCCGTAAACGTCGAGGTACATATTTGCTTAATTAACCTCTTCTCAACACATTTATGACATTTCCAAAGAAAAACACTTATTAACAAAAATTTAAGTAAGTGCAGATGATGTACGAATTTAGCATATTTGATTATAAACATACGTGCTGTATTTAAACAGTTGTAGTTATATAAAATGCTTCTTTTTTTTTTCACCACAAAACTATTCTGCATGATTTTGGAAAAAGTAATTTTTATGTCTCTCAGTATAAGACAGAAAATCATACGCATAAGAGGCTTCTTTTAATTATATTTTATAACTTTTTGCGTTCAGTATAAACGACATTTCCCCAAAGGTAAACAAAACGATTAATGGAAAGACTATATCTTTGGTATATTTAGCTTGACGGTAATTTAAGGTAATCATCTCTTTATGGTGCCACAAAATGAGCATTCTGATTACCGCTTATGAATCAATTTTTATGTGAAACAATAATTTGTGTTTCTTTTCTACCTTAACAAGAACTAAGAATTGTAAAACTTGAATTGAAAATTTGAACTATTTTACGCTTTCTTATTCTTACTCTATTTAAAATTATAATCCTACTTTTATTACTTCTAAAGGGTGTTTTTTTAAAAGATGGCCGATATATAATTTAAATAAAAAACATACTAAATAATGAAGTAACCAATTTTTTGATATTATTTGGTAGATAAGTTCTTGGCATTTAACATTTAAACACAAATTATGGCATATGACCACAACGACAATTTTTCACAAAGGAGTTTCAATTTTACACCACTTTTTCGAGCATTTGAGGACGTATTTCAGCAATGAATGGTTTCCAAAGCGTCAATTGTTGCTGGTATAACAGCATAAATCAATGACTTCACGTATCTCTACATAAAGTAATCATATGAAGCAATCAAGTGGCGTCAAATCGCATAAACGCGAAGGTCCATTTCTTTTAATAATGTTGTCGTTAAAATGTCCCTTAAATAAATCGATTATTTCGGTGGCAGTATAGCAAGTGGCACCGTCTTGTTGAAAGCACCTTTCGTCAATATCCATATCTTGAAGATTTGGCAATAAAAATTCAATAATCATTGTTCCTTATCGATTTTCATTGACGATAACGAGTAGTGATTCCACTAGCCTATAAACCGAACCAAACAGTACATTAATCGGGATGCATCGGTAATTCTTCAACATCGCGTGGATTATCTTTGGCCCAAATACGTCAATTTTGCGTGTTGACGTATTTATTCAGGCTAAAATGCACTTCATCACTGAAGAGATTATGTGCAACATAAAGTGCTCTATAAAAGCGTTGTTCTGGAGTTAACCTATTTGTGATGATTTGCCAAACAATACTGAGTAGAAACGTCACTTTGAAGTGTCAAAACAACTGTTAGAGAACAGAGTAATTCCTATTTAAAATTTAACTGTGGTCTAAACGCTCTCTGAATTTAAAAACTTATGAAGAAATATGTGAATTAAAATAGTTAAATTGTTTTTTTTTTAATGGATATACGTACGCTACTTATGTACTTTATAAAATTCCTAAGGTTTGCCGAAGCCACATTACCAACCTCAAGGTGGTGTAATCAATGTAATGAATAACAAAAATGTTATTATGTAAATATTTTATAAAGTGATTGCTTTTCCTATTCAATCTTTAATTTTTATGAAGATAAACAAGTATTTATAACAATTTTCGGCAACTGCTTGAGTATTGTATTATATTATATACAAATATATGTTTGTAACTGTATATTCAAGTTTATTTTATAAGTTTTATTTATTATTCATTCCACGTCAATGATTTTTAATGCAATTTATCGTTTTATAAATATTGACCACAATTATTTTTTTACTTTTCCCTCCGGAAGAAATTTTATATCATTTGGGGCATTTTCTTATGCATTTCGGTAATTACATATTGTTGTATATAGTATATATATGTATATGTATATATGTATTTATGTATATATATATATTTATAAAGAAAAATTGAAGATTAACAAATAATGGTTTTGTTAAAAGATTTTGTATAAATTTCTTCTTTTTTATTTATATTTTTTATTGGTACTCTCACAAATGCTACAATTGAGATATTAAGCTAAAATTTAACACATGTAACATTTAATTTTGACTACAGTTTGGTATTGAAAATGGATAAAGTTACTTCCACAATGACGATATAAATCTCGAACTTCGGACTAGTGATCTCTCACAGTCGCATAAATTGAGCTGGAATTTGATATACGATATTGTACGAATTTATCTCATAATGAAAATAGACAAAATCGTCCCCACGGACATGCTCACAATTCGTTAAAGTTCAATGTCATAAGCTAGGCTATTGTAGGGTCTCTGACATCTCCATTTGGGTCTTGTGACAAATTTGGTATACACCCCATCTTATGTGAAGGGTATAAAAAAATCGAAATTAGTTCTTTTTTTGAAGAATCTAACGTTATATAAAAAGTGGAAATAGAACAAACCCTTTGGGGGATATATTAAAAAGAAGATGTGCGTCTTTTTTAACGAATAATTTCGATACGATAGCAATGCACGCATCACATGTTAATTAATAGCACAGCATAGCATAACATAACTTAAATAGTGAAAGGAAAAAAGCCTCTTAGATGTGACGAACGCTTAATATAACGTTTATACATATTTTTAATGATATGCTTGACTAAAATATTTATAAATAAAGTTTCTTTATACATATGTATATATACTGAAGCAAAATTGAAAAGTTTATAAAGAAAACTTTTAATTAAAAAACATCGAAGAGTAAAATCTTTTTAGTATCATCGGCTTAATGTTTTAAGGAAAATTCGAATCTAACATAACTTTTAATCGATAAGAAATTGTTCCAAACATCACCTTGAGAATAAGATACCTTCTGTTGAAAAAGTTTCAAGTATGCTATAAAGATCAATTTATGTATAAAGAATTTTGAGTTATTATATAGACCGATTTGGTAACATTTTCTAAATCAATCGATATCGGTCTGTTCGAAAAATATTTTCATTATACTCGTATATTAAAACATTTCTACTTATTGTCTCTTTTAGAGCGCAGGCTATAATTGCGGCAGCGCATACACATCAAACACGAGCGGCTCGGAAAGTACCACCACCCTTATTGCGTTCACGTACTTTACCTGCAATTATAGTTCCCGGTTTGCCGGTAGTATCATTTCACACCGATAAAACGCAACTACATTTCGGTAATTTGTTGCTATATGTATTAAAAAGAGAAGAAGTGTAGAAGAGATAGCATTTATTTGCATAATAGTTAAACATGGTTACCTTTCTAAACTGTAAAAAAAAAAAAAAGAAACTACTCTAAGACAGGGTACAGTTCACTTAAACATGTAATGGATGTATGAGTTGTGAATATTTTAGTAATAATAAATGGTATAAAAGCGTTCACTTAACATTTTCCATTTAATCCTCTTAACCGTCATTTTTACGCATACTATTATTAATACCCGTCACCCTATACGCGGCATATTCGAATTATAACTCGGTTAGATGTTAGAGCACTCGTAAGTATATAAGAACGGTTATACTTAGAAGGATCATCAATCAAAAATCTGAATCTTTATTGTCTATGTCTGAACGTCCATTTGTTGTTGACTCTTATTTGAGTTGTTAAGATGAAATTTTGCACAAAAATTTTCAATATCATGCAGATTCCTATTAATATTAGGAAATATTCACCAAGTGTCACGCCCTTAAACAAGTAAGGCCTCTTACAACCACAACAATAAAGTTGAAGTTTAGCATAAATACATATATTTAGGTGGATTATTTATGTAATAAAAAAGAGTGGAGCGTTCAAAAAAATAAAAATCCTTTAAGTATTCAAAAGTTTTTGTTAAAAAATAAATAGTTAATGGAGTAAAAAAAAAAGCCTAACAAACGCTCCCCATTTTACAATTAAATATTTTTCGAGCCATAGATTTATCTTGAGTATAATTTTTTTTTTCATTTGCTTTATATAAAAAAATCACTTGAACAATAAACAACTGAACAAAAATGAAGATGAAAATATTGCTGCTACGAAATCAACAAATCGCGGTGAACCACGTTGGTCGTTATTAACACGTAACACCGCAACGGCAGCAATATGTTTTAGTAATAATAACAATAACAACAACACCAACTATACAAACTTCAACAACAATACATTGAGTGTGAAATCACTCAACTTGCCTAAGGATGATGTTACGCTGGCTTATCGTCGCAAGTCCTCAGGTAGCACACCACATTCAGTTGGCATAACACCGACGTCTAACTATTACCCTGACGGAGGTCGGACACCAGATACTGCTGTTGCTGCATCGTCACACACCGCCACCACCACCACTACCACCCTTGTGCGTACGCCTTCCACTTTAGATGATTTGGCGTGTTATGGAGCTGATGGCTCCGTATTGTTGAGGTGAGTGTGTAAACAATGCTGAGATTTAAATTTCAATTTAATACAAACACACACGTTGTTACATGTCATTTAAAAACAATATGAATACAATAGAATACCGGTGCCCGAGGTGGTGGCAGCACACGCTTATCGGATGACAAACAAATCATCGCGTCCTGGCGGCAGTGATAGTTTTAGCAATAATTACATTGACAGCAATGTTGTAAGCACTACACCCACCTTTGAGGCCAGCCACCATTTGACTACCTGGAGCGATTTCAATACCTCCAAGTTTGACTTATTGTACGAGAACAAAATAAATTCTAGCAGCACGAGTGCTTCAAGCTCAACGGCAACGATTTCTAATAGCAATTCATCAAATTTAGCTCTCACGAGGCGGTTTGCTAAATTACTGCATCAGTCGAGCGGCAGTATGGGAATAAAATCACAACAACAACAACCAACTGAACACATACAACACCCGCGAACAGTTAAACTTGACAACACAGACAACAACTTTTCAACACTGTTGACAGCATCCACTTGTTATAATGATGAAGCACCGCGGCGTCTCTCTTGGGAGAGGTAAGTTATAGTTAAAATCCATTCCACAAACGGGTTCATAGACAACCAACAAAAAAAAAAACAAATTAAAGGAAAATATGCGAAAGAGAGGGAGAGATAAATTTATTGCTTATGTTATGCTCTTAATAAAATGATAAACATTGGAAACATATTTGAGCGGTTCATTGCATAGCGTTAGATGTCCTTTTTAGCATTAGCTTATAAATGCCACAATTCGGTTCCTATAAAAGGAAGGATATAACATACATTTAATACGCACTTCCCTGAATGGTTAGAATTTTGAATTCATTTATACGCGAAATCGTCCATATGTTGCAGAAAAACTGAAAAACAAACTAGTTGGCATTTTCCGTATGCACTTATTTATGGATATTAAGCACATACGGATGCATTTTTATTATTCTGCAGCAGTAAAATATTAAAATATGTTAATAGAGCAAAAGATTCGTTATAACATACCCGCACACACATACACACAATGCTTTAAACTGTACAATAATGTGAAGTAATATAAACACGCACACACATTCACACAAGCATTTAACTTTAAGAAGATTGTAACTTTGACAACGGTCTCAGTTAAGTGTAAAAACAAAATATGGAAAAATTTTTATCTTGACAAGAAACGATACTGACAACGAGTTATGAATGTTAAATTTTTCTCTATCATCGTAAACATCAAAATCTTACCGTGCGTTGTATGTAAAACTGTACACATTGTAAGTGCATTACCATACACACATGCATACATATACATATGTGCTATAAATATCCCGTTGCAGATATTTACAAATACTTATACACCCGGAGGTTATTCCAGTGTATTGAATAAAAACAAAAGTAGAAAACTTACATTTGGCTTAAGGGCAATTTTGAACACCCTGTATGTTTGTACACATATTGTGGGCGTGGCAGGTAACTAATTATGGTTTTTAATATTGTTTGTACTTTAGCTGGGGTTGTAAACTAAAAAGGCTTCGTTTTTAATTTGTAGGCGTGTATGTTGTCTAACCCCGCCTATTTATACTTTGCATCGCTTGTGGCAAAATATAAAAATTGTGTTGACGGTCGTTCTTCCTAAACGTCAAATGTTACAGCAACTTTTAATTATATCGATTGATAGAGAATCAAAAAATCGATTTAACTATGTCCGTCTGTACGTCTGTTTGTTCAGGTAAATTTGTGAGCAAGCTATACTTCGCATTTTTTGAGATATTTCGATGAAATTTGGTACAAGAACATGTATTAGGCCAAAGAATAATTCTATTGAAAATGGACTGGATCAGATCATTTTTAGAATCCCTCCCCATAAACCGTCCTATTATAATGGAAGTCTTTATATGACAAAAAATCGCAACTCTTGATATTTTTGGGCAAAATGTTGTGAAGAATAGTAAAACGATTTAATATTTGGCTGTGCCAAATTTAGATCCGATCGGACCATTGCTAGAACTCCTTTCCATATAATTATATTTTCCGAAGAGATGCTTATATAGTAGTACCTCGCATATGTAGATACAACTTAACTAATATTTACAGCTGATAGATAAATTGGTGACATTTGTGGGTGTGGCTTTTAAAAAAAATCAACTCAATGTAATAAATCTGGACGCTCGGAAGGGCATGGCCAATTTGATTTAGATTTTTATAGTCATCAAAAATACAATTCTACAGAATGTTGCAAACGGAATAATAAACTTAGTATACCCTTCATGTTATGCAAAGGTTATAACAAAGCGTATGGTGTGCATACATAAGCATTTGTAAGGACCAGATCCTTGTAACATATTGAACATGTTGGAACTTGCTTCAATCATTTAACTTGAACACATAACACACAACATCTATGCAAATAGCACATATGCTGAGTGGCTTAGAATACATATAGAGGAAAAGGAACATGGAAGAAGATAGTTTCATATAATCTTCTTTGGCTAGTAATAAAGTTGTAGTAGCATACAATCTACTTATCAAATATTTTAATTGAATTGTTAGTAAAGTTGTGGACAAATTGAGCCAAGATTTTCTTCCATAAGCTTTGAATAACTTTTCCGTTCGTAAATAAATTATTTCTGATCCTCTCTGGTGTTTTTAGAAGTGTTTGTGAATAAAGCTCTTCTTAAATCTTCTTAATCATATAAGAGTTCGCGTTGATTTCCGGCTTAGTTTGAAGAGCTGTTTATGCTCTAACTTGACATTGACATGGCCTGTTGTTCAAGTAGTCAACCTTTTAGAGTCTAGATCGAAGGTATAAAAACGCTTCAGCTAAGATAACAGCTGGGTTGATATAGTACAAAAAAAGGTTATAAATTCCAGTGGGGAACTGTATAAAGTTGGTGTATAAAACCGACGCTTTCTTTCGTAAATGGCTAAATATCAGGACAAGGCTGTAACAGGTCAATAATATTATTGCTATATATCATCACAGGTAGGGGTTTTATATCACTTTGTCAAAACCAAAAGGAGGAATCGGAGATCCTACAAAGTGTATATATTCTAAATTAAAGTTGAATACTGAGTCGATCTAGCCATGTCTCTCTATCCATCTGATTGTGTTTAATCACTGTTCAGTTCGAAAAAACTGGCATATCGATTCGAAACTTGGCTGAAATGTTGGTAATAATCATACGGTATTGACATTAGGTGAAACCGATCAATCGACACGCCCACAATGTAATTAAAACTAAAGAGGTCTTCCAAAGACACTTCGTGAAATATCATTATATAGAAAAAAGGGTTCTAAATATGATCCCATCGAGTCCAAATTTGGCCAATTATTAAACTAATTAACTATTCTTCAAAAAATTGTGTCAAAAAATATTTATAATTACGATTTTTTGCTAAATAAAAACTTCTATTATAATGAGATTTTATCTCTAAGTCCAAACCACTAAGAGGTGCAGGGTAAAAAAGCTAATTATAGATATGTACATACCAGATAGGAAGCGTGCTGCCTTAACTTTGTTAACTCTTAACTTTACCTGATTTACGTAATAACCACAGAAGGGAAAAACTATCTACAATTCATGCTTGCAATTTAAGTCAATAAAGAATCCAAACCAATATTTTTCCATTACATTACTGGCACCGTGACATTTACGATTTTAATTTTGTTAGTTAAGTATGTTTTCTCTCTTCATGTTTCAACATTGAAGTAATATTACCTACTAGGTAGATATTAAGCGGGATTGCATAGCAATCAAACGATGACAGTTGAAAAATTTTACATGCTATAGAAAGGGATAAGAAGAGTAAATGAAGAAGCATAGGATACAGTTATGCGATAACTTGTTCATGCGGTATGCGTTCGATAGTTCATAATTTCATTTCATTTCATTTTTATACTCTACACATAAGATGGGGGTATACTAAGTATGTTATTGCATTTGCATCACCCAAAAGAAGATGTAAGAAACTTGATGAAGTATGTATATTCTTAAATTAGCATGGAAAACTGAATCAATCTCGATAAGTAGGTCCATGTGTCCGAGTGTTATTGGCATTCTCACGGTTTTAAATTTTAAGATATTAAGCTAAAATTTTGTAGAAAATTTTCTAGTTTTTGCATGCAGATCTAAATTGGGAAAAATTAGTCAAGAGCCACGCCCATAATCAACAAAAATTTATTTATCTGCCAGTTGAAGTTTAGCTTGTATATTTATTACTACCTTGCCCATCTAAGTACCAAAAAAATGGGCGTGGTTGGATAACAAATGCTTTTACAATGTACAAAAAAATACCTTTAAAACATAAAACTCGACTGGTAAGTTGATACACACTTGGACTGCCCCGCCCATCGTTTGTTTGGTTGTATGTGGAGAGTGTTTAAGATATGCCTTAAGCCAACTATGGTTTTTTTTAAATTTTGTTTTGTTATGTTTCTGCTTTAGACGTAAAGATAGCAGCGCTTTACAACGTTCCGCCAGCATTGATTCGTTTGCGGAAATAGTTTGGAGTGATTCACCCCAGCCCGCACTGGAAATACCAAAATCACTGGTGGCACCCTTTAGTAAGCGACCCTCAGCTAGCAGTTTGTACAGCACATGCAGTTCAACAGCTCAAAGCATTCAAGTGAATATTAATTATATATCTGGTGCAGGTTTGGATTTGAGTGGTGGCAACAGTGGCAATGGTACTAGTATCGCAAGTAGCAGTGGCAACAATCGACGTGAAAGCTTATTAAGTCCATCAGCAACCAGACGTAACAAACTGACAAGAGTTGTTAATGGTAAGTTTTTTCAAAGAATTCTTTTGTTTAACTTTATAAAGCGTACAATATTTAGGTAGGTTAAACGAAGGAAATTACTACGTGCATTATATTATTTTAGCGGATATTAAAATTCTTGAGTAATAGAGAGCGCATACCATTAAATAGATAACAAGCCAGTAAATCATTGTGAAAGTTGCCAAAAAGTGTTTTTTTTTTTTTTTTAATCAAACAGCAGAACTTTTTATATTTATTTTGTTATACACTTGGGGTATATTTGTCATTTAATTAAGTTGATGTGTTTATGTTAAGTTTTCTAAAATTATAAAATTATTTTCATTTAATTTAATTTAATTCAATTGTTATAATGAAATAATTAAATCGAATTCCATTATTTGTTTGTTTTTGAAATTTATTGTTTATTAAATCGATTATACTATGTGCCCCAAAACGAAACTGATAATTTAAAAAAAATCGTACTTAATTAGGTATAATTTATAGAGGTTTAAGAAAGACTCAATTCCACCAACACATCGATTTAGTGTTTTTAAAGGATATAATTTTATATATATATATATATATAATTTTTTTTGGAAAATAAAAAATTTTAAATTTTTTTAATTATTTATTATATAACATTAATATTTATAAATATTTTAAATCAATTTTTATATAAAAGTATTACTATCAAGTATATTTAACAATATTTAAATAGTTTTTTATGTGATATATAAAAGAAGATTTAATATAATGAAAAAAAAAGGAAAAAGAAACAACAATTTTAATAAAGTTTTAATTTTATAGTGGTGTACACCAGCATTTCATTTTTACCTAAAACTTTTCTATTTCTTCTACTAACTAAACTAAATATAACATTTTTACTTGTTGCAACTAAGGCGTAGACGCTATTTATTTCACCTTAGGCATGAAAATAGAAAAAATTTAAACTAAGTAACGATCATTTTAAATGATTATATGTGTTAAATAAAACCGTGTCTCATTTATATTGGAAAAGAACGGGGCAAAGTGCGTATGTGTGTGTATATACACATACCCATATAATTTAATTTATGGAGAACTATGCGCACACATACACACACCCAGTACACATTATTCCAAACTAACGCGCTCTTATTAGGCGCGAACACTGACTGAGCCATAGTCAGTCAGGCATACATACAAAGCCCACCAGTTAACCTGTAACTCTGAGCAAAGTTTATGAGCAGTCAGTCAGCTCTTGCTTTAGTCAGTTAGTTAGTTAGTGAACGACGTCAGCTCTTGCGGCAACAAGTACGCGTAAATAGAAAAAAATAAATGTAAAAATAAAAAATATATAATATTAGAAAAATATACTAAATGTACTTTAAAGAGTGAGAAAATTTGATGAAAATCTTAAAATCAATTAATTAGAAATATAAACGGAGTGGAAAAATTAATTTAAATAATCTGAAACAAAGAATTAAACATAGTGTTAGTATATGCGGGTATTGTGGACCTTTTGAAAATGCCTCGAACGTGTCTGTTTTAGTGAGCTAGCTGTTGCTTTATTTTAGTTTTTTACATGTTTGTGTAACCAGAAGTGGAACGAACAGCCAGCCATAAAAGGCGATCGGTTTGAAATGTGGTTTTACCTGTTCACTAAGAGATAGAGAGAGCGAAAGTGAGCACTAGGAAAAGTGACTATATATTCGGGCATTTTATTATAATGAGAAAGACCAGAAAAATGTTAAATTAAGAGAGACATTTAGTGTTATGTTGCAATACATTAAACTAGAGTTACAGAGCATTAGTCTGTTCTTTACATAGATTGTGTTTACGCAACAATTCATCAAAAAACCTTTAACAGTTGACTGAATGTGAGTTAAACTAAAAGTTGAAATTTTATTCTTTTTTTTTTGAAATCTACTAATTGCATACACACACACACATACGAGTATGTTAAGAAATATGAATAAATCTTGAGAAAATTTACTTAGTTGAACAAACAAATAACAAGTAAACAAGTGAAAATGTTATGGTAGGTTATCCCTCAACATGTGATACCCTACACCTAGTTCCACAAATTATCTTACAACTTGGTTTAGTTCAAATAAGTAGCGAGGCATTATAGAAAATAAATTACTTCCTGAAATTCCGTAATGTGAAAAGAGGTTCTAAAAGTGGTTATCTATCCAATATTACAAATCGAATGACTCGCATCATCAGACGTGTAGAATGTAAAAAAGTTGAATTGCTTCGTTACGGTTACAATAAAGTCTTCCAAGTTGTTTTCGTAATATTTTCACATAATTTAATAAAAACATTCATGTTATCACATGTTATGTATGGAGATTGCGTTGATATTATGTGGGTGAAAACACACATAAATTTTCATTTACATACTTACCTACATGAACCCATCTTATGAACAATGGCCACACATTAAAGGTTAATGTGTACTTTCCCTTTAGTCAAGTTTAATTAAACACAGAGAGAGAGAGAGAGAAAGAAAATAAAATAATTATCGTAATAGGAGTAAAAGCATATAAATTTTACGATACTATAAAATTTTAAGAGAAATAAGTATTTGGGGAGAAAGTTTTCAATTAATTATAATTGAAGTGACAATTGTTTTTTTAGTTTCTGAGAAAAACAATAACAGCAACAACAATGCTTATAAAACGAAAAATAAGTATAATCGATTAATGCTGAGACACTCAGCAATTAAAATAAAAATTCTTGAAAAAATTATCTTTGGTAATATATTGTAGATGTTTATAGATTGTGAAAGCGTTGCTTGCAAATTATTTCCCTTTTAACTTTAAGCACAACAAAAGAATATTAGAGAGGAGGGCGTAGTTAATATAAACCATTCTAGAAAAGACGCAGACCTATTATAAATCAATTCAGAAGCTGATTTAAGACACTTCTCTCCAAACACCACCTATCTTTAATTGCTTATAGTTGCTATGAAATGAGCTTTTGATTTCATTTGTCCAACCATTAGCAACTATTACGTTTCAACTTTCTCATCTTACAATGTGATTGTTTTCTAATGAATCACTCTCACTAAGAAATACAATCGTCATCGTATTATGACATGAAAATGTAGACATAAACGATCGATTCGATTCGATAACCGTAAAGTGAGTAAACTAATAGCAACAGCAACAGCAGCAGCACCAACTGTAATTGCTCTATTAATTCTCTTAATCAACTTAACCATGTAGCGCAAATTCCATAAAAACACTGTTCTCCCTCTCACTCTCTGTAATCAAACGATTAACGTCAGGTTGGCTTGATTAAAGTAAATATGAGAAGCCGGTTGTACACACACATGCACACACACACAGCCACACAAACATTCCAAATACTATTTTCATCGATGTATATCTAAACGTAAACATGGTAAATAGATGTCTGTGTTGTATGTGCGTGTATACTCATCATTTGTAGTACATGAGGTTCACATTTATAGAAAAGTTTTTCATTTCTTGTTGGTTTGCTTTTGTTTGTAACACAACAAATAGATTCATACAAATAAACTTGATACCGAATACAAAACAAGTGAAAAACACTCTGTTTATTTTTACATCATACAACAAACATACATGTGTATAAATGCAAGGAAAAAATGGTTAAAGTTAAAGTGAAAATTTAAGGTTGAATACCAAGCACAAAGCCAAATGCAAAGGAAACATAAATTGAAGTAAAATATAAAACAAAGCATAAACACTGAGAAAATGAGCAGGTAAGCATATTTATAATAACACTCTCGTACTGTTTACACCGACAAGTATTTAACTACACGTAATTGAGACATTTTGTTTTTTGTTTTTCTCTTTTGCATTTTTCTTAAATTTTTAAACAAGTAAAGAAACTAAATTTGGCTGAGGCCATACTTTAAATATCATCGATCTGCATATGATATTAGTGGGCATGGCATGACCTTATAGTTTAGGGGCTCTCAACTTATTTTGCTTAATTTACACTTGTTTGTACAAAATTTCAATTCATATTTAAATCATTTGCAACTGTGAGAATGCCTACAACAGACAGACACACGGATTTATGGACGGGCGTGTCTAAGTCAACTTTTTAGGGTCTCTGACGCATTCTATATGTTGCCAACGGAATAACAAATTTAGTATACCCTCATCACTAAGGTAGAGAATATAAAAATGTATTGTTTTTCTATGTATTATATTTTTTGGGTGCGTTGACTTTTTAAATAAATCGCGAGAGTACATTGGTTCATTTGGCTTCCTTGACCCAAGCAAAGATCAAAAAATCTCCTAGAAATACACATTGAAATTAATGCATTTTTATACCTTTCACAAAAAATATTAATATATGTACTAAGTTTAAGAGTGGAGTGCTGGGCGTATAAGTTCTTAATTAACCTCAAAATCTGAGAAAAATCATTCTCTAAAAACCTATTTTAAATAGGGTCCTTACATAAGGAAGAGTACTAAAAATGTGCCAATTTAAACGATTTGCAATAGTTGAAGTCTTTGGGTCAAGGTTTGCCTTTATGTCAAATTTCAGTGTAGCAAAAAATATACATAATAAGGCAACAGACGGACAGACAGACAATGAATAAATTTTTTCATTAATGTATGTTATGCAATAATTTTATGCAACTTTAAATCTTTTTATATACAATTCTAACAAATGGACAGACAACAGACAACAGACAGTAAATTATTAAATTGCTTCAGCACAGGGTGCTAATGAGAAATTTGATGAGTATAAAATAGTTTTAATGATAAAATTGAGCAGCAATAACGCCTCAAATTATGTTTATGTTGTAGTTGTAGTAAAAGATGTAAAATAAAATTGCATGCGACACATCATTTATGCAGATTATCAACAAACGTATATTATCTCACCACTTAAATCGTACGTTGACTTGAGCTTGAGCTTGAGTTTATTGTTTTCTTTTTTTTTTTTTTTTTCTGTTTATTTATTATTATTTTTTTCGTAAGTACGACAGTTATATGCTTTACGTGTGAATGGTTGATGAGTGTGCTCACGGAGTGTATGTATGTGTGTGCGGGTGTGTTTATGTGCCTCGAGGAAATTGCAATTAAATGAAATGTACTTGTCCGTATATCTGTCTGTCTTCTTGTAAGGGAAACATTAATTTATTTTTCTATTAAGCGCAGTTTTTCTTAAGACGTGCATTCTCGACGAAATATTAATTGAACATCAAATAGACAATACAATGAAGGAAAAGCTGTCGTGGGAAAGAACAAAAAGCAATTAGTCATAAAGTACGAATATGAACAAATGATGAATTATTATATTTCAGCGAAAGATTCATGAAAAAAAAAAAAAAATAGTTATTCCAAGGAATTCGTACAAAGAAAAATGATCAAATTGTACAGTTTTAAAAATAAGTTAAACGTTGCAATTTAAAGAGAGTGTAGGACTTTCTACATGTAGAACAAAGGACAGAGGTAGAGACTAACGAATGGCTTTGTATATTATTCCAATAAAAAAAGAAGAAGATGTCTTTTATAATTGTAATCATAAACATCTGCGTTTATACTATGCAAAGCTCTACTGAGTTATAGGAAAGGGTTATTTTGGAAAGTGGCCTGACATGTAATGGCATTGGCCTTACGCCAAATTTCAATATAAGCCTCTCGTAAATATATGGTATGTACATACATTTATAATGGCGTATACCGAACTTTTGTTTAATATGTAAATTTTTGCTCCCAAAAGCTTTTCATTAACATTTGGACGTAAGGACAATGTTTAATCAATTTAGAATTTTATATTTAAATAGAAGTATGAGGCTTGTAAGTAGGCGTTACAGACTTTGACAAACTCCTAATTTTTAGAAAAAATTATTCTTGCGGTGATTACAGAAGCGGAAACAAGAAAATAAAATATAAAATAAAATTTAAGTCCATTATACCATCAATAGATAAAGTTAGTGTGCAAGAAATTTTAAATTTTTTCACTTTATGAAGAGATTTTTTTAAAATTCTTTATTTAATTATGGGCGCGCCTCGTAACCTGTATGAAGCTGAAATTTTATCAAAAGTTTATAGAACATCTTGAAAATTTGGGGGGATCGAGGTCACTCCCGGTTATGTTGCTAACCTGTGACCTTTAATTTAGGAATTTCCTAAAAGTTTTAACTCATTAGCTCAAATTTTTGTGATTTTGAGATGATTAGTTCCACTAACAGACAGACACATGATTAACACCTGGCGCTGTACAAAAAAAAAGGGAGTATCTGTAACTGAAACATTTTGTTCCTTTCTTTGGCTGGTGTAACTCTACATATGTGTCACATGGTTATTAGATGTTTAAAGGTATGACTTAACGTTTGTGTCACGGGGACGTAAGGGTGCCCTCTAACGATTTTAATAAAAAATTCAACATTATACAATCATTGGATTCTCATTGAAGAAAGCAGACACAATTAATTCTAATAACTTTTGCGAGCATTTTAATTAAGCAATAGCAACTATTCAATGAGGCTTAAGCGTACATGGCAGCACTTATCATCTTATATTGCAAATTACTGCATGTTGAAAACACAATCATCCTTCAATTTAAGTTATGTTTCTTGCGTCTATTTTATGGTATTAACGTAACATATATTATTGTATATTAATGTTTGTATAATATTAAAAGCCTTCATGTTCTTGGATCGTAAACATTAAGACTTTGACGACTAGTAATTAATTTGCCTCTTGAGTGCATTCTTGTGTTATTAAGTTCATATAAATATATTGCATTGGTAAGGTCCTACTTAAAATATTAAAAAAAAAAAAAACCATTATGCTCTATCAACAATACAACTATGACGCTTGGTGATAAATTTGTCTTAATTTTTAATGGATTTCCTAGTAAAATGAAGGCTGAAGTTCTACACTAAACTTTCTCTTTGAA
This sequence comes from Ornithomya fringillina, assembly GCA_963978525.1. Lineage (NCBI taxonomy): Eukaryota > Metazoa > Arthropoda > Insecta > Diptera > Hippoboscidae > Ornithomya > Ornithomya fringillina. Next base: position 31,456,642 of record OZ021691.1, on the reverse strand, counting down.
TATCTTCATTTAACATGACGCCAAGTCTGCAGGGTATAGTGAGAGATGAGAAGATCAATCTTATAGAATATCCCATATAATGCTTTGTTACTTCTCTCTCTCTCTCTCTCCGGTAAATTCTCTATGAATAAATTAACCAACCCCTGTTAGTCTGTAATAATTATTAAGAGGAGACATATTTTCAAGAAGTAAAAAAAAGTGTTTTATTAGTTTAGGTCAAATTTTAAGTACCCTTCAGGGATTATGACCAGCAATAATGTGGGCGTGGTTTTAATAAGAAACTTTCAAAATTATTATTTTTTTAAATATTTCTTCTAAAAATAAAGAAAAAATTACCCCAAAAATAACATTTAATTATCTAAATGTTAAGGTGGGCATGGTCGGCAATATTTATACAGATAAAATTATTTCTCCAAAGAACCTTAAGTGTAGTTTTTTATCATTTATAAAAATTTCGGAAAAAATATTTTATAATTTTTATGCAATTGAAGGCGTATTCTTTAATCATTTAAGCTTATATTTAATACCAATCAACTTACTTGAGACTAACAATACAGCCACCATAATTGTAGTTGATATTTTTGCAATTGGAAACAGTATGGAGGCGAAAATAGATAGATAGGCGGACAGACGGACATAAATCCTCTTCTATATGACAAATTAGCACAAATACATTTTCTTTGGTCCCTAAAACTTCTTCTTCACTGTTACACTCGCCTTGAAGAGCAGTGTATACCCTCATGGAAGTTACTTTATAAAAACATACACAAACATGCAGACAAAGTCTCTCCGCACTGTACTTTGAACACGTACAAATGTAGTCAATCATGAAGGGATGTTATAAAGCAGTTGTCTTTCCATCCATTAAATCAGTTGTATCTCGTTAAAGTTGAGCGTCACATTGCTGTTTTAATCATTAGTAAAAAAAATTAACCCAAAAATACAAAAAAAGAATTTAAAAGAAAATCATTATTTTATTTAATAGAAAAAGTGATTTATATAAAATTAGCATCCAAACAAAAAAAAAAAGAAACAGATTTACAAAATGGAACGTTGCAAAACATTGCATAAATACGTCAAACTGAACAATAAAGAAAACCATTCAATTAATAAAACATCATCAAATGTGTTGAAACGTTCACGGTTGCGTTCTTCACTGCGACGTCTTAAATGTCAAATTAAAAAAAATTCATCGTTAATAACGCCACTAACCCTGCAGCAATTAACTACCAATAAAGATTCCATAAAATATCAACAAATGCCTCTAGCATCCAATAATTCAAATAGACAGTTATCAACTAGCAATCGAGTTATCAATGCAAACGTTTCATGTGATGATATTAATGTTCATGGACAGTGTACCATTGAAGAAATTATGTTAAAATTGCCAGTGCCTCACAAGGCCTGTAAATTGTTAAATATACCTGAAGCGGAATATAAAGAATATTCAAATGACCAACAATCGCCAGCAATGTTTTATACAAAGAATGTTTGTAATAGTAAATCTACTACAAATCAATTACAAAGTGGGGGACAGTTCGTGAGGAGTGCTCAACTTCATAAAAATTATGCTTCAACACGTTTAAAGACAGCGACCATACGGAAGCCAATGCCATACCTGAATAGCAGTACGTGATGTTTGTATTTTTATACTCTTTTCTATTATATTCTATGAGATAAACACAAACAAGTATAAATGTGTACTTGTACTGGGTTTATGAAAAATATAAAAGTATTGTATAAAGATAAATATCATATTATATGATTAAATTTTATTCATTATGATTGGTTTTATAAGACCAGACATTTAAATATAATATGTGCTTGCAGCTGGAATGTTTGTTTTTAGCTGGTTTGACTCAGAACTATGCTAATTAAAATTATAGTTCTTGAAGGGTAACAATATACCCTCCACACAAGATGGGAGGGTATAATACTAAGTTTGTCATTTTGTTTGCAACACTTCAGGCTTCAGATACTGTACAAAGTATATATAATTTTTGATCAGTATTTAAAAACTGAGTCAATATAGACATGTATGTCCGTCTGTCCGTATGCATATCTGTTGTTGGCATTCTCACGGGAGTAAATTTTGACACAATCAATAAAAATCTATGAACTTAAAAATTTGATGCATATATTTAAAGTTATCCGTTCCATCGATGTGAAAAAAATGGGTGTGGTGGAATCATAGACACGCCCACAATTGACAAAAATCTATATATCTGCTACAAAAGTTGACCCATGAACTTAAAACTTGATGCATATATTTAAGATTATCTCTTCCATCGAGGTGCCAAAAATGACCGTTGTCGAATAATGGATATGTCCACAATTTATAAAAAACCATATTCACCATCAAACTAGGCTTGTAAGCAGATACGTAATACATTCACAATTAAAGGGCACAATCATAAACCTGGTACGCCCACCGTTGTTGATGTGAAGGGTATTTAAGATTTGGCCTAAAGTGGGCGTGGCATGTACTTGATTACGCTCTTTAATATTATATGCATTATACGTCAACCAAATGTCGAACTCTGAGTCAAATAAGTTAAATTTGCAAATTGTGGGTATGGCTGTTATTGCACCACGTCCATTTTAGGTACATCAATGGACGCCTTAAATATGTTTATTAAATTTCAAATTCATAGGTGGCTGTAAAAGATTTTTGTGGGCGTGACACTTGATCGATTAAATCAAATAGAAAATATTTGTAAAAAACATCAGCTCGATATCTCAACATTTAAGACTATAAGCGTTTCAACAATAGATGGATGGAAGCACGGACAGATTCAGATTTTTATGCTTATCAAGAATTTATATACTTTGTAGCATATCCGAAGTTTCTTTCTAGATGTTGCAAATAGAATAACAAACTTAGTAAGCCCTCATCATTTAGGTGGAATTTATAAGAGGATAGAAACATATTCGCTTTAAAAGTATGCCAATGAATCCTATTTACACAAACGATGCCAAACAATGCCAACAAATACGATTTGTAGTTTTTCTTTCAGCAATTAACCCATTCAAGGGAAAAAGTAAATAAAGAACAAGAGACAAAATTTTAAATTCTATCAGACTCCATTATATGTAACCGTCAGTGTGTCTTTTGTGAATTACGAATATACGCACAAGCCTAATGCACCTTCTACAACAACAATTGGTGCAAAATGTTTGGAAGAAGATTGAGAATTGTTCAAAGGAACAAAAGTTGACACGAGTACTACTCTGCAGCTTAGATGAGTTGATAATTTGTGGTACATGAATTCGACACTTCTACACTTGCTCCGTTAACCAACAATGCGGCACAAGTGCTACTTCTTACCCTCCATTTATTTTCTATATTCAAAGACCGACAAGAACACAACAATAACAAATTTACAACACACACACGAACAAGTTCAAATACCTCAAATAATGGAAATTGTCCTCCGACATTCATTTGCAGGTGTTATAGCATCAATAACAGTGACAGTAACAATAACAATAAGAAAAGCAAAAGCAAAACCCAAAACATTGAGATAAAATCATCTAAAAATCTACCAATAAGCAGTTGCTTACGTTCACCAGGTGTTTTATTACGGCAAAAATCATTCCATACGCTCCATGAATTGAAAAAATTTTGCCAAACGAAAGGTTTCGTTCATAAACTTCATTTCGTGCACGATGGTAAGAACATGACTTCAACAAACTACCACCACATTGTATAAGTTTGGGTATTAAGGATGGTGTACATAAACTCTTAGGAGGCCTCTCCTAAAACTTGCACAAAAATCAATACATATTTTTGTTTTACTAATTTAAAATAATTGTTTGAAAGTTTGGGTTGAAAAGGTTACAATTTGATAGCTTTCAATACATTTCCTTTATATCCAGCAAACTAAAATTATGTGAAACTTTTATTTGAATATAAAACAAAGAAAAAGTGTCTTTAGTGGCTAAAGTCGACCATTTAATACCCTAAACTTGAAACCTCATCTCTTATGTCATATATTTCGGGTGTATTTTTAGTTCATATATAGAAAGTTGATTTCTTGTGGGTGTTGCAAACGAAATGACATACTTAGTATTCCCCCCCATCTGGGACATGGATTGGTTTTGAACTTCCGCTCTTAACATTCCACATTTCTATATCAACTATCACGTCGACCATAAAGTCCGACAGAAGTCAATTTTCCATAAAAGCAAACCTTGGTCTCTGTGTTATATAAAAGTTAACTATTAAAATATCATTTTTAGGAAGGGCGATTTTTAAAAATACTACCACCCATTTTTCTAAAAGGTCAGGATTTTTTAAATAAATTTTTTAAAATTCATATATTTCGTAATTATATTCATTAATTTATGTTAATAAGTATTGAAAATTATTTAATTCGTGCATAAAAAATTTACGTTTGAAGAAAATTTTTTGTGAGATAAGATTCGATTTAGTATAAATTTATTCAAAAATCTTAAGCTAATCTTGAGCAAGTTTTACTGAAAAACTTTAACATTTGAGGATATTTTCATATGCAGACTTTAAAAAAAGATATTAGCGAGGAAGGTATTCTAAACATAATTCCTTTTCTAAGCCATTTTCAATAAAGTTGACTCAAACGTAAAAACTTATTCTTAAACTATGGCCTGTAGTTAGAATACAAATTTACATGGACATGTTTAAAACGATTCAGAAAATGATTCAAAATAATTTCAATGGGAACATTTTTATTCAATATATTAATAATTAATAAATATATAAAAACATTTATATAGGCTGTAGTGGTGTAGGGTATAATTCAATTATTTAAATGGTTATCTAATGTTTAAATATAAAAAAATATTAATTAAATAAACAGATCAATCGATTTCATTGTAATATAATTGTTATTATAACTAAAACTCTTATTTTCCGCTTATTTGTTTTATATTGGAAAATTCTGGCTTATCTAATAATAAAAATAAAATAAAAATAAAACATTTTCCACAAATCTTTCTTCCATATCCACAGTAACTAAAAGCGCTTAAATATGTAATATTGTATTTAATACTTATTATTTATCAGATTATTTAACAATTTAAAATTGTTGGATACATTTTCACACGATTCTACAACACCGACTTACAATCGGTGAATAAATATTTAGGTGAAGGTTGTAAGCAAATTGTAATTATTTCATACATTATTTGTAATTAATTATTGTAATTATTTAATATATCATTTCATAGCATTGGTCATAATCTTTTATTATTTACTAAACTACAATATTTGGAGTACCCACAGCTTGATCAAGTAATATTAAAACGTCTTAACTTATGGCAGCTGGTAAATGAGTTTTTATGTATGATACATAAATTAAGGTTTGAAGAAATTTAATAATTGAATCAATTTAAAGCAATTTAAACTTAAATTCCATTTCAAACAATAATAAATGAAAGGAGAAATTTTCTAAAATGAGTCCGATTCGTTTAAAACTTAAAACATTTTTAATAAAAGTTACGCTGAGTGAATTTGGCTTAGACCGAATGTGAAATAACCTCCCCATCTACAATAGTGGGCGTGACAGGTATGTGATTACGCCCCTTAATATTGTATGTATTATGTATCAGCTTGCAAGTAGAGTTTTAGACAAAGTATGGTTTTTTGCAAATTGTAGGCGTGTCCGTCATCGGACTATGCTAATTTTTGGCGCATCGATGGATGGTATAACTTCATATACTCGTATGCATACTGATTTGAAAGTTCGTAGCTCAATTTTTGTGGCAGACAAATAGATTTGTGTCAATTGTGGGCGTGGCTTTTGACAGATTTTACCCATTTTAAATATCTATTTGCATGAAAAAATTAAAATTGTTTGCACAAAATGTCAACGTCCGTTAGAATGCCGATAACAGATGGACAGACGGACATATTTGTCTATGTCGACTCAGTTTTTGATGCTGATGAAGAATGTATGACGCTTTCTTCTGGGTTTTGCCAACGGAATGACTAACTTATTATCATCTTATGCGAAGGGTATAAAAATTAACTTAAAAAAATTAAACAATTAAATTTTTAATTATATTATAATTTTATTGATGTTAAGTTGGGACGTTTGTGATTTATTTCCCAAGTAGAGGTATATTTTTATGTACAATATATTCTTTTATTAATTTTTTAAGTAGTTACTACATTGTTTGTTTGTTAATGTTATTGGTTTTGTGTTTTCTGTTTTGTTACAATTCATTTAATTTTCATTTCAAGATAATGTTCAACAATTAAAGCCAAGCCCTCAAACAAGTGCACCGCTACAGGCAGAGAGTTTTTTATGTAGTAACAACAGTAACAACAATAAAATTAATAGTAATAGCAACAAAAATAACAACAACAACAACAATAATAATAATAGCACTCATTCCCATGACACTGACAATAATTATGAGATTGTAAGTTTATGTAAAACTCATCACACATGTAACCCATCAACAGCATCAATACCATCACATTCAAGTATTGAATATACGCCACCAATCTTACAACCACAACAAAACCAGCCAACAAATTATCACCATTATATTTCACCTCAAAATACAACACCATCAGCTTGCAACAACAATTATACGATTATTAACAGATTTAATGATACAGACCAACATTCAAACAACAGAGATAATCCCACCTATTATGTGGAATCAGGTGTTAATAGTATTAACTGTCATATAAGCTCCCCAGTTCAGGACAATTCGCATGAGAATGCAAAAATATTTAATTTGTCGAAGCAATTAAAGCAAGAGAATGTAATAACGGTGGCAAAGTTACGTAACGCCATCTCTTGTCACAGCCAGTACGCTAAAGAGATGGAATATCTATTGCCACCACAAAACCAACAAAAACAACAACACAGTCACAGTCACAATCATAATCACAAACACAATCACTATCATTATCATCATTGTCAACGCTATACACGGCATCAGCAATTGCATCAAGAACAAACGCAAACGCATACACAACAAAAAGAACAGCACCAACATTCATGTCACAGCATAGATTCGGAGAAATTATTTAATGATAATAAAAGCAAAACAAATATGTTGGCAACAACATCATCAACATCAACGACAACAGCAACGACACAGAATAATAATAATAATAAAATTTTAAGCAGCAGCACTAGCAGCACCAGACATACCACAAAATTTAATCAATTCTATCAGACAGCTGCCAAATACGAATTGAATGGGATTGGCGTTGGGGGTGCTAGTTCAGGTGCCGGTGCCGGTGCGGGTGCAGTTATGGGTGACGAAGAAAATACAGATTCGTCCAATATATCAAGTTTAGCCATTTATCGGCAACCAGCGAATGTGCGACATAAAGGTGGCAATACGCCATACCGTTCGAAAATGTCAAAAAAACAATTGAAACTGGCTCAAGCCCAATTGGACAAGTTAACACAATGTAATCTACATTTACACGGTAATGCAATTATTAATATCACATATAATAGATATGAAACAACAACAATTACAACATATAACCTCTGTCGGTATAATAAAATGAATTTCTCATAATTTTTGTGTGCGAAAGATAGTTTTTTGGCAACTTTCCTACAAATTTCAACACCACATAAAATCTCTTCTATACTATGTCCTTTTTTTTTTATTATAAGTTTGCAATTATGTTCATTTTCTTTTGTCTTCTTCTCTGTAGCTCTGTTTTCGGCAGTGGAGCATGGCCACTTAGATAAAGCATGTACCATTTTAGAGTCCACAGATGTGAATGTAAACAGGTGAGCAATTTATTGCATCAATTTATTACATATGATGGATTAACTGTTATTATTATTGTTGTTATTATTGTGATATCTTTTAATTACTACAGCATTAATACAGATGGCTTATCGGCTTTGGACATTGCTGTACTAAGTAATAATCGTTCAATGACTAAAATGTTACTGCAACATGGTGCTTTAGAGGGTTCACAGTGTAAGTTGAAAATGTTTTTTTTTTTTTACTTTATAATTAAAATATTCATAAATAGAGGGCATATTAAGTTTGTGGGGATGTTTGTAACTCTAACTCTAAACGGCAAATGCCACACCCACCTTCAATTATACCAATCAATTCAGAATCTTTTAAATTTGTGTGCAAGCTACAGGTAGCACTTTTTTAAATAATTTCATGAAATTTGGCACTAAAACCTGCATTGGCCCAAAGAGAAACTCTATTGAAACTGGACCATTTTTAGACTTTTTGGGCAATGCTTCACGTTTACTAACACAACTCAAATATTTGTAGCATAACTTAAGGAGCTAAGTGGTGTGGGGTATTAAATGGTCGGTCTTGACCGACTATAACATTTTCACTTGTTTTAAAATGATTCTATTGCTTGGCTTAGTTTCAGTGGATAGTTTGGGTACTAAATTAAACAGTTTGTTGAAGGAGGCCGAGTCGCATATACAAGATTTGAATGGTTTTGAAGGAACATGCCAATCGACCTACACAACAAGATCATCAATATCAAGTATAATAATTGGTAACTCCACAACTTGCGTACAATTTTATCTTACAATGCATGAATGTTCGGTTTTTTCTTGTTTAGGTAATACCAGTTCATCGGTTACGGGTTGTACGGGTAATGAAATTGATAAACAAATTGGCGTTTGGGAGAGACGCATAAAAGGTTTGCGTCGTTTAATTTTGGGCTGGGACCAAGCACGTCCTCCCGATGCACCCGCTTCAGTTATAGTCGATGTAATGGGCGATAATACGGTACAAGTGCAAATTTTGGAGCCATTCGATGGTGCCATAGGCACAAAATTCAGAGGTGAGAATATACATACATTAAAGAAATCAGAAAGACTGAGACTGTGAATGTCAGACGAAAGTACAGACCCTAGAGGCCACAAAATCCAGGTCGTAAATTCTAGTTCCGCAGAGCCTAAAAAAGCGGGATCGCAGCCTATGTAAAAATCGATGTCATAAAAATAATGTGAGTTGATGTAGAAGAGTGAGTAAGATTTGTTTTTATCTATTTTCAGTGCAATGGTCGACAAGGGCAGATTTTAGTAATGTGGTGGGTGAGCGAGAACTGATGGATTGGCGCAATTTTCATGGCACTATGGGAACTCAGTATCAAATAAATGGTCTAACCCAAGGACGCCGCTACTTTATACGTGCTTCTTGTGGCAATGTCAAAGGTTGGGGTGCTTATAAAAACTCCGTACCCGCCAGCATAATACCCTCGAGTATACCACACACTTAATAAACTAAATGACAAGAAACTACAATTTCATGTTCTTTATTGCAGGTTGGCGTGATTTGAATAATCGAGAAGATCGTTTTCTGGGAAGACAGCATCTTTTAGATAATTTATTTACAGCTGTACGCTTAGCTCGTCCCGCTGATGTCTCAGAGTTGACTTTAGAATCGCAAGGCGGCAATCAGAAAAGGATGCCGAAAAAGAAAACTACCATCAAACAGTTATTTTCAGTTGCTTCTAAATTTCAGAAGCATTTAAGAAGGTTTGTTGTGTAGTGTGGTAGGTAGAGGTGATTTTTTTTTACGGATTCTTTCTTTTCCCAGAGGGATACACTTGGCTAGCATAGTGTATTGTGAGGATAAAGTTTTGGTAACCAGTGAAGACTTTTTGCCTGTCATTGAAATCGATGAATCGTATCCGAGTTCTCTATACAATGACTACCACTGGCTAATGAAAGTAAGTTGGGTGTTGAGGGTTTCTGTAGTATTTTAAATTGATACAAGTTTGTTGTTATCCTTATCAGGTGGCTTGTTCCTGGGAGGATGTTAAATCGTTGCGTTCCGATATGGAGCGCAACCTCACCTCTGCCAATCATTTTCGCATCAAACTGTTGTCAGCCGTTTGTCAAATGCAGTCTGCTTTGGGCTTCATCGATTTGGGTCAATTATATTATAAACCGTTAAAAGACTCTCACGGCACGATAGCTATTGCCTGTATTCATAATGTTAAGAATCAAAAATCAGTGTCCATTCTGAATTCACGTTGGCTTCCAGTTAATAAATTGCAAAAGAAGGTGGTGGGTTTGCTCGAAGAATACACCATTAGTGAGATTTTGATATCGTCGTTGAGCGATCAAATAAAATATCATCAGGCAGCTTTAAAAACTCTCGGTCCGGGTTTGTATTTGGGTTACCTGAAAATGCAATGTTCCATGGATCAAATACAGGTTGTAGTGCCTCTAAAAACACCAAACGTTTTGCCGCATTATAAAGTGCGTGACAATAATCACATAAATGCTGAAGAATGGCTGATATTGAAGCGCTACAGTAACAGTCGTGATGGGCCCCTTGTTATGGATCATTGTAATTATAGTCCTTTGGGTATATCCCTGGATCTTAACACTGACACAGACTCTAATGAAACCACCGAAGCGCAAAGATTGTTTTTATATGATTTATCGAACGCTACGCAAAAGTTACTTCATTACATGGATGTGAGGCCAGAGGAGGCTGGTAGTCACCGATTGTATGACTTGGAGGTGATTGAACACAGCAAAGATATAAGCTTTCTGATTATATGCCCAGCAGTACAGTTATCTTGTGCTGTACCAGGTCAGCCGGAGATGCTGTTACAACGTGACGACTTGGTCCCCTTAAGTGTACAAGCTTTCGAAATGATTCACTTACTTACCTACCAGCCTTTAATTATGCAGAAATATGCCCGCTTGTCATGTATTTTGGAATTAGACACGGCGCTGGCTAATCAGTCACAGCGTGAGGCCTTTGCCAGCAGTGAACTGCAAACGGCTAAGGAGAGATTAGCTAAACTGCAGGAATTAACAAATAGTTTAAATTCTGTTTGGAAGACGGTGAGGTGGCTGATGGACGCAATAGTGTTTGCGCGCGACAAAAATGCTCCCACCTCTTCGTCCATCAAACAAATCTTGGAATTTGCTCAGAATTGTACAGAAACACCGGAGCGCAGTTCACAATTTTTGCAACCGCCAATGAGAGATGTGAAATTCCATAAATCGGGAACGGGTAGGGGCAGCTGGCCAGGTCCCGCAACTAATGCAACGAATGAAACAACGAGTAAACACCTTAGACCTGAACATTCCAAATCTGAACAAAATTTAGGTTTAGGACCAAATCCTACACTAACCACTTCATCGCATATAAAATCCCCTGCACAAAATACACAAAACACTCTAACAACTGGAATTACGTCAAGTTTTCTGCACATAAGCAATGACTGTACACCAATGGATGTTGTGCTGCGCAAGAGTAGCGCTGACTCGGTTTCTTCTTCTCAATATAACCAACAGCAATTTTATTCTGCTATCGATTCATCACAAGAAATCAATAGTACCACAAATAAAGTTTTTAATATACCTTTGTCCCGTTCCGATGATACTATATCGGAGGCGGTTAAACGTAACTCTGCAATGCAACGAAAATGCCCTTCTGGCTCTACACCAGCCAGTTCTATGAAAACAGTACCCGGTTCAAAATCAGTACCGCACTTGGGAATGGACTCTTCGGCGAAACAAGGTTCCAGCCATTCACTGACAAGTGAGTTTGGTATGGAATTTAATGAAAACAAAAAACTTGTCAGCTCTTCTAATGAAAAGATAAAATCAGCTTCGAGTGTTAGCTTACGGGAGGGGGGAGTCTCTCTAAAAACAACTCTATCGTCTTTACCAACGGAAATGAGAACCGCAATACCCATAACAATAGGTGAGAGAGGCCCTTCGACTTTAAGAAGAAACTTAGAACGCGAGTCTAGCAACGTGGAATTTACGGCAATCAGTTGTCCATCCTTGAGTTCTGAACAATCGGCCGCCACTGCTTCGGGCATTATACAGGTGTATACAGCATACAATACGGGTCTGGCAAGCGGTACCAGCTTAAAATTACACGTTACAGCTAAAACTAGTGCTCGTGAAATAATCAATCTAGTTGTTAAACAATTGAATATGGCTACGGCTCTTAAGGGTAGCAAAGGTCCTATTTATTCAGCCGAAATGATGAATAATTTCTGTCTGGTAGCGGTAATCGGGGCCAGAGAACGTTGCCTCAGAGATGATTTCAAGCCGCTACTATTGCAGAATCCTTGGCGAAAAGGGCGCTTGTACGTACGACAAAAGCATGAACTCTTAGCTGCTATCGAGCACTCGAGCCGTAAATCTCAATTGACTTAAATTATATGCATATTAAGGAATAAACGACGAAGAGGATTTTTTTTCTTTAATGCTATCATGTGGTTATAACTTTATCATCGTGGGCTCCAATATTCGAAAAGCTTTAATTAAAATGTTAAATTACATTTTCTCAATTAAATTGAACATTTACTCTTACACTCTATGCGGGTAATTTAAAAACACCAGAGAAACATTAATGACATTATTTATGTGCATAATGTATAACTGTAAAGATAATTTTTTTGACCAATTTAAATATATGGGCATGAAACGTTGTTGTTCGGAAGAAAAAAACAAACAAGAATTTATAAATCAACGAAAATTTAGAAAAAAAAAAAAAAACAGACAAAAAATCTTAAAAATTTTTATGAATGTATATAATAATGATTTTACCTTATATACATGTATCGTATATAGTATATGTGTCAACTAAACCGCCCTTATCGTTACATTAGTGTTCTAAATGTACAAGCGTTAGTGCGTGCGTAGGTGTATGTTAAGTTTTTAGAGTATTTAAGAGCACATAAACTCTCCTTCCTCTCACCTTAGATAGATGTTTAATGTATATTTTCTTTTTTATACCCACCGTTAACATTTTATCAAAACGCTTGCAAATTAGATTAAATAAAAGAAATGCAAATACATTTAATTGCTTCTGTATCAAATTATGATTCAAACACAAATTGATACAAATTTTCATTATTAATTTGCTCCGACTATATATATATATTGTGTTTTAATAATATAATTTAGTTATATAATATTTCTTCACGGAGTGTAAGTTAACATAAAAATACTCTTTCCTTTAAGTTATTTGTTAACAAACGTAATAGAAATGGTGGGTATATAAACAACAATTATTTTCAAATATCAGAAAATTTCTATATTATGCAACATTATCTAGAACTCTTCAATATTTAGTATAAACATGAATATATAAAAAAAAATTACCTTAATTAGTTGCATCATATGCTGCCTAAGTTGTTATATGTCTTTTATTGTGAAGACATTTTTTTTCCCTTTATTTGAATAAAGTTGGTCCGTAGTTGTAAACTTTTGAAATATTAGATATTTACCATATTACATAATTATCTTTTTAACACTTTTTTCTTTATTGTAAAAGAAATTAACATAGAAGTCCGTCCCATACAAATTAATAAAGTACTGAGAGAGATATTTTCAAAATGGAACCTTTCTACACGAAATTAATATTTATACACCAAACCAAAATTGGACGCAAAGAATGCTTACATGCAAAATAACATTGACAAGGTAAAGAAAGAAAATTTGTTACCTTATGCGTATAATCTTATAAGTAGAATTATAATTTAAGTATTTATGGAAAACATAGTGCAAAATTTATATATGTATATTATTTGATTCACATCCCATATTATGTAAAAAATTTTATGATCAATCAAATAAATACTTAGGTTAGTATAAAGTTGTCAATTTGAATTGAATGTTTTATTTAAAAATCACAATATTTTCACTTTTTTAAACCACATAGTTGAAGAATTGCACATTTGGAGATTAAACGGTTTTTGTCTCGAAGAAAAGTTTCACGCCAGAGTCTCCACACTTTAAATATTGTTTTGTTTAATTTTAATCGAGGCTTTTTTTCCAAGTTTCGCCGACAAATAGATAGTTTTGCACACATTTCGATTTACAGCGCCCAATATTAATTTATTAATATGAATAATGTATCTTGTAATTAAAAGTATCAGTTAAAAAAGAAACCGTTCTAATAAAAAAATGTGAAAGCAGCTCTTAATGTTTAATATAGTAATTCTTCTTCTTGCGACTTTTTTTACATTCCGTTACTCAAAGGTAAAAACAGAATGCGTACATAAGTATTGTGCATTACTGTAATATTCTTATTATTTGAAGCGCATCTACTATATTGTTTAGCTGCAGTAAATAACATATGCATTGCTGTAAGAATGTATGCACGTAGTGTTTTCTAATAAAAAGAAATAATGTATTAAGATGAGGCAGCACATTAATTTATAGTAATTTCTATAATTCTTAGTATTGAGGTAGTCAATCCATTATAGAAAAAGTTAAAATATTTATATATCGATGTGATAATTGTTATTCATATGCGTATGCATATTTTCTGTTTGGGTCTTAACTGAAAAGATAATTTTAACATTATTTGCATTTGGCAACTCTCTCTGCTTCAATGGAAAAAACACATTTTCACCTAATTGACTAACATTGAGTTTATTGTTGCTGTTTTTAATGTGTTCTTAATAAAATTTTGTTGTTGTAGATGAATGTGTGAACAAGTGATTTGTGGTGGGCACATATATTTTATATTAAATCACTAAAACAATTAATAAAAAATTACATTTATAAATTATACAAGTGTGTATAGATATATTTATATATAGATATATATATATTAATTAATTAATTTACGCCAAAAGATGTTAACGGATATCGCAAAAAATCCAAAATATCAGAAAGTGTTGATTAGTACGGGTAATATTCTTAACATGTTGGACAATGCTACCGCTTTACGAAACTCAAACGAAGAACTACTGGATAGTTTAAAAATGTGTACAGAGTGTGCTAATAAAACTGACCAGAACGCTGATTACATGGAATTCCGTGAAAATGAAGGCCAAGTGTTACGTGCTAATAGAGAATTAAGGGAAAAAATAACGGAAAACGCAAGAAATGAAATAAGTATTGGAGCTAAATTATTTCTTAAAAGATGTTCAAGTGATGATATAAAGGAGGCGGTTAATGCTTTAATGGAAATATTGGGCGTAGACTACATAGACAATGTAGTGTTGGCCTATGAAACGGAGTCAACGTCCATGTCTGACATAAAGAGCAGTATTAAAAAGGATGAGTTGAAATATTTGAAGGAACTGTGGCACAGTTTTGAGGAATTTGCTTTAGCAAAACAAATCAATCAGTTGGGAATATCCGATTTGGATACGGAAGCTTTAGACTCGCTATGTCAGACAGCACGTGTTCCACCAACAATAGCCCAAATTGCGTTGGCTTCGTGTTGTGTGGTGCCTCCGGGTCTGAAAGACTTTTGCACCCAACACGATATACAACTGCTAACGCACTGTGATCCGGAGGTTTTGTTGGCCGATCAAGATTTCATTATACCCAGTTACACGGTGAACTGGTCACTGCGATACCAAGTGCATGTGCGTTGCCGCGGTGTATTAACCGCCAAGGGTTACATAATAACAGCCAGCAAGTGTTCAGCACCGACATCTGTGTAGAAGTGTGCTAGTTACAAAGTAACAACGAATTAACCTTTGAACGATTAATGGTTTTTTTTTTAAATTTTATTAAGACATATAGTAAAGCACCCACAATAACATTTTATGCGTATGCTTACAGTGCATTTTTTTGTTTTTTTTTATAAAAATTATTACTGTTTGATGATGCGTTGATGTAACGACAACTGTTGTTTATATTTCATCATCATTTATTAGAATCCAAGTCGTTATAAAACGGAAATATTTACGCAGAATTTTTATAATTAAGCCGAAATATAACATAAAGTAAAATTATTCATAGTAAAAACATTTAATAAATGTACATGTTGCACCCTAAGCATTTTTTTGCAATTTTGTGATTAATAGATATGTCATTATGGTGTAAATGTAAATTGTTGTATAATTACTTAATTGTCTATAATCAATTATTGCATGTGTTGTTAAATCGCTCCTCTCTCTCTCTCACCCCTAAACAAGTGAAGTGAATGACAGGGCAGTACATGTCAGTATATTCACTATGTTTACAAGTTTCTAATCTTGTAGTTTAGATAAACTCCCCGTGTGTGTGTGTGTGTGGGTGTGTACACAGTGACTTGTGATATTAATTAACCCTTGTACCACTTTTTACAACACATAGTAAACTCTTGTACCATTGCTTAGTCAGTTTACAGTTATATTTTATTCAATTCATTTGTTTATTATTATGTTTCGAGATTTGTTTATTTAGTAAGTTTGTTGTACACATATGATGTATGTATGTAAGTGTGTATGTGAGTGTGTTAGGGTAGGTTCGAAAAACATCTAAAATCTACTTGAATGTTATTAAGGGATTAAATAATACGTTAAGTAGGTAGGTAATGCCGCGCATTAGATCACGCATGCGCGCATCTACGGGACTTTTAATATACGCATCTAAAATGACGGGCCCACGAATATCATCATCTTGACACAGTACACACTCAATGGCCGTTACACGTACTTGAGCCAACGCATCACTTACAATGAATTCCTCTACATCCGGACGCATACGCGGATTGATGAGAGTACCATAAAAATGTATACGATCTCCGGCCGCCAAATGTTTAGTAAAATTTCCAAATTTATCGGTAGCCTGTAATATGACTTCAGGACCTTTACTAAGCAAACCTGAAGACATTTTTACACGTATTTCGTATTCGTAGTGATTCCATTTCTGTAACGAACATTTGCCGCGCAAACGTGTATATTTGAGTATATTTTGAAAATCCAAACAGAGAGTGTCGTGCTCGGATAAACATGTTTCTTTATTGTGATCAATATGTTCACCCCAATAGCATGTTATTAGATGGGCCAACCATTGGGGTAAAAACTTTTGTAGGTACCAGGCGAAAGGATTCTTCACGCCACCAATTTGCACTTGAGTGACTTCACCTTCCCAGGCCACATCCAGCCCTTCCAATTGAGAGCATTTCAATTGTACGGTGACTTTATTGTTGTTGTTGTTTTTCCAAGCGGGTGCACCGCAATGCATGTAGAATTTTTGCCAATTTAAGTGTTCGGTGGGGGGCGGCGGCATGCGTTCCACCATTTCGGCGCCATCACTTATAACCGAATCCACCCTTAAATTCGACATCAACGAGTTGAAACGCGTTGAATCTTTAAAATTAGACGTCATGTAGGGGAATGTGAGTATACAGGCGGCTGCTATACAAATCACAACCTGTAATAAATAATAAGAACTAACGGAACTATATATATGAACCCAGCGTAACGTACCTGCATAATGGTGATGTACTTTTGCGTGGTTCGGTTTATGGCTAGAAAGCATGAGAGCAGTAATGCCAGAATAGAAGCAACGACCGTGCTACCCAAACGTACATTGGGATTGGTGAAGCCCAGCCATTCAATAGTTACGAACACCGGCACCAGCAATGACACCAAACCGAACAGAGGCAAAAAGAGCAAAACGCCCGCCAAGCCCAAGGCAGCTCTCACCATGCCGAACATGGTAGCACTCTGAGCACTATTGATGCACAATTGCAGCCAACTCAAGGAAACGCAATGCGGTATCAAATGCTTGTAGGTGCCGTGCCAATTAGCACGTTTGGCCAAATGTATCAGAAATACTGGGATTAGCAGGTAGAGAGCTGTCCGACAATTCAAGCAAAACTCGATGCCATTGCCAATGACAAACGAACAGAACGTGGGCACTTTGAGATCCAAAAAGCGCCATCCCGTGGTAACCACTTCGTCCATTTCGTACGGATACTTGGCCAACACATTAACGCCGAACGATATTAAAACAATCCAATCGGGAAATGGCTGCGATTGTGTGTACATGAAAGCAATCATCGACACGAATGCAAATATGCCGGCAATTATGGTCAGTTCCGAGTGCGGCAACCAATCGGCCCTTAATACTGGGTACACCAACAAATTGCCCATAAAGGCGGCGAAAAAGTACACGTACGGCTGCATATTATTTTTCAAAAAACGATTCTCTGACATGTCCGCCTCAATATTGTGATCGCCATAGCTTAGAAACAGTCCAGACCATATACGAAAATCGATAAATTCATGTTTTGTTTTCAACATACGACAGCTGGACCACACCATAACAATCCAAGTGATTGTGTAAAATATCACCGGCACCATTACCGTTAAATTATCGGTGGTGAGCAACCAGTATAACATGAACAGTATGGTCCAACGAATACTTGGTGGCACTGCATGGGGGAAACCACTTATCACGTTGATGAAGCGATGGTAGAGTAGGGTGAGAAACACTGTCGGATGAAAGAGCAAACGATGGAAGCATGGCACATGGTCTAATGAAGCGGGATGCGGCACGGAGAGTGTCATTGCATTATTAACAGAGGGCATAAAACCAGCTGCATAGTTTACGGCGGCCGAAACTAAATTTTCTTCGGTTATGTGCTCGTGTTGACGCGGTTGTTGGTGCTGTTGCACATTTAAATCACTTTTCCGATTGCGTCGCTTTCGTTGTGGATGTCGTGGCAAGGTGCTCAAATTCACGGAACCGTTTGTTATTGGATTGAAGCTACCTTGCAGGAATGACTGATCGGCGGAATTGTCTTTCTTTTTATCTTCCAATTCTCCGGAATCAATGTCATCCTCGGACGTTGAAGAGCCGCTACCGTCATAGCGGCGCCTCTGTTTTTGCATTTTATATATTTCGCGCATTTTCTTTTCCAGTTGTTTCGGTGTTATATGTTTGCCGCCATTTGAAAGGCAGGCGAACAGTTCTCGGGCCGCTTTACGTGCAGCCCGTTCTCCCGATGTCATGGACAAACAAGAGTGCACCTCATATTCATTTTCACTGGTAATACCGCAACCGTCATCATAGCATTTTTGCAGCAAATTTATCGCCTCCTCATGTCCTTGTTGAGCAGCACATGTCAACCAGTGTACAGCTTGTTGATTTGATGTTTCCTCGTTTTGTTCTAAATAATTTCATTAACCGTTAACCAATATATATGCACAAATGTGTTTTTGTTACCTATACTTCGATCTAGCAGCTGTTTGGCCAAATCATACTGTACTTCGGAGCAACCCTCTGCTGCTATATGATATTTCAAGTTATTCAAGGAAGCGCGATCTAATGAACCAAATATGAATTTTAGGCGAAAATATTGCCATTATTACTATTTACCTTCCAAATTCCATTTTCTTCTGGTTGCACTACCGCTAGGTACGTTTTTCGTCCACGTAGCCATATGGTCCAATTGTATCCGATTTCCAACTTTATTTTATCAATATTTTTTAGTTTAAACTGTCAGGATCACACAAACTTCAATTAATTCACGAGAATTTTAGATTTCTTTAAATTTCACAATATAATGGAATGTCAACAGTTAGAAAAAATGTTTTTTCACATTTTCGTGTATTAAGCATAATTAGAATAACAAACAGTTAGAGGAAGAACAAGAACATCAGTGTCATAAAATATTTTACGATAACAAGCGATTATAAGGGTTCAAACATATCCTCTGCAGCGCCATGTTTGCGGCAATGCTGAACCTTTATACATACTTTGTCTAAGCTGCAGAATAATGTAGTTCCCATATTTAAAAATCAAATATATACCTGTCTTAAGTGAACGGAATCGGGCATGTATTTACAATATTACGATATTTTAATTACGCAGAAGAACCGGCACATTATTTGTTGTGTTTGTTTTGTAAATGATAAATTTTTGTTAAATCATCAAATAAATTTGAGAATGGATAAATCTTTACAACAACAACTATATTCTTCAGAAGCATCTCGACAATCCTTGGGGGGAAATTCAGCCAATGGTCTACGCACGCGGCAGATTTCAAATAATGCATTTGCCGGTGGTATGTACAGTGGTCGAAAACCCTTTAAAAAAGATGCCGGCTCAATGGCTTCAAGGTATTTTGTGAAAATTGCAAAAAAAAATTAAGCAACATGTAATTTTTTTATACTTTCGAACAGTCGTTTCAGTATATCTGGGCGTTCCAATCAATCGTTTTTAGGTATACGTTCTGATTTTAATTTGGTTGAGAGTTATGGCTTTCAATTGCCAGTACTGGTTAACGAGGCTTTAACTTTTGGTGAAAAACCTCAGTACGTTTCCGTATATTGTGCCGAAAATGGTTGGGCTTGGGTGGTACATTTGCGCCGTTTACTGGTATGGCAGTACAAAGATGTTCGCAGTGAAAATGCATCATATTCGCCATTTTCAACAACTAAAGAAATGTTGGCACGCTCTGCACAAAGACGGGCAGGCACAATGGCTCAATGCCGAGAATTAACATTACCGCATTGCGACATTGGACACAAGGCGTCATTGGTTAGCGTTTTTGTAAGTGAACAACAACAGCAAATGGCATCTTGTATAGCTGTATCACCGACCGGCGATGTGCGCTATTGGCCGTCCATAGCTCATGATGGCAGTTCAATAGATTTGACAAACATTTTAGATGGTCAGGAGTTTGACCGCTTGTTACCTTTACCACAAATCCCTTATAGCTATTTGCTGGTAACCACCACTTGTAGTATCATACTATTGCAATTGCAAATGCAAAATGGTCGCCATGTATTGCAACATAAAACCATACGACAACCGTCAGGGTTCTTGGGTGGCATTGGAAAAAAATTCGCCTCTATTATAATAGGCATGAATAATGCCAATGAGAAGGAAAATGTAAGCTTTTCTTCAAAGAAAACGAATTTATTTTATTTTTAATTAAAATTATATACGTTTTAGAAATTCGTAGCTGTTGCTTGCGAACCCTCTACCACACGGGAACACGAGGCCGTTGTTTTGATTCTAGCTGATCGTTGGATACAGCGTTGGCATTTGAATCAAAGCGGCCACAATGAGCACTTATTTGAAGATACCGAAATTATACGTAAAATCCGAGATGAATTTCAGCAAACTTTTTGGAACATCAGGGGTAAGATATAATGAATAACTTGTTAAAAATCTAACAAACAATCCATTTGTAGAGAGCATGGATATTACATTACAGTTATTGGATATGCAAATACAGAAAAATAACGTTTACATATTGGCAGGGGCCGCCAATCTGCCACATTCACCCAAAATGCATTATGCCATTGGTAAAGGAGTTCATTTCAGTTCAGTTCAGTTTATAGATTACAAATGTGATTAAATTAATTTTTTTTTTAGCTATTCTCACTACCTCCAACGAGGCTATGCGGCTGGACACTTTTGTGCCGTTAAATTTTAAATTCACTCAGTTCTACAGTGTAGGGACCGAAAACGATGGCTGTTCACTGCGCTTTATTATATGCAGTACTCACATTTATATTTATAATGAAAAGACCGTGTATCCGTTGTCCTTGTCCAACATACCAATGGGAGAAATTGATGCGGAAAAGATTGAATTTCATTTACCAGACGATCGTATATTAAGTGCTGCTGTCTGTGCTCAAATTCCTCTGTTCTTTAGTCGAACGCATGGTCTGGTTTCGATAACACCGGGCGATTTTGATAGCAACGATTTCTTGAACACCAACACCACCACGCTTAACAACGAAACAAACCTGAAAGAACAACAATCTTTGGCAACAACAATGACATCAAACATCGATGAACAAAATTTATACATGTACGAACTGGATCCAGATTCCATGTATTCGGAATTTAAGGATGATGTGACACAACTGAAGGCAGCCTTCGTTTATCGTTTGAAGAAAAACATTACCATGTGTAATAGGATTTTGAATGATTTGTTGAAGCGTATTGCCGAGCCAGGAACCGATGGAGCGTTAAGTGATGCCAATCAATTGGACAAGTAAGCATAGTCTAGTCTAGTAGGGTACAATTATCACCTTTTCATATAATTTTGTTTATTTTTGTTACAGAATTGTTATTACCATAGCAGAGGATTTGGCTGAGGACATACCAGCTGCAGATCCCCGCTGGGAGCACACCTGGGAAGATTCCAACAATCATCGTCATGCTTTGGGCAGTTCGTCCTCCCTGCAGATTCTAACACAACTGAAAGAAAAGAATTTAGCTCTGCGACATTTTGTAGAATTTTTACATGCCACAGCTTTGTGGGATAAGGTATGAAATTTATTGAATCATAATAATATAAAAAGAAAATTTATTTTTCCTTTAATGCAGTTAACTGCTGTTAATGTTTCTGGCGGGAATATGATGAAACCCACATGTTTTGTTATATCGGATATTAATGAGAAAATAATTGCTGCCAGCGCTTTACGCAGCATACAAAATAGGTTTGTGTTGGAAATAACAAGGACTGCTTTTTATACACATTTACCAATTATTTCAATAGGTTTGGCAAACTTATAGACGAAGCTATCAATTTGGTAACGCAGAGGTGGCGTGAACGTCCCCAAGGGAACTTAACAGCACAGGATCTGTTTTATGTGCGCTTGTGTAAATTTCAAGATATTTTTCATAGCTTTTGCGATCTGGCCGATGAGCGTATTGAAACACAAAACCAAACATCGACTCTGGTCACTTTCATCCATGACATTAATTCTATAGTTTTGTACATTATTGCCGACATTATGGAATTTCGTGAACAAAACTCGACGATCTATTCACTGCCAGCAGATAAAAAACAATCATATGAATATTTACCATGGACAGCCATGTCGGGCAATATTGGTTTACGTGATGCTCTTTCCCATTTAATAGACATTTCATTAAAGTATGGAGCTCGAGGCACTAGTGATGCAGATTTGGGGCAAAAAATTTATCAACAAATTTTAGAGTTGATTGATGTGGTATTGGATGGTCGCAAACGCTATTTGGATTGTGTACGTGACTCAGAAAAATATAACGTTTTGTTGCAGCAATTTGAAGCGCAGCGAAGGGATTTAATATCTATAATGAGTAAGGATTTGTTCAGTTGTACAAAATATATGTAAGAGTAGGTGTTAGAGTCCGGTTGAGCCTGCACAAATTAGTTCTATAATTAGCTTAAACTTCAGTCATTATCATGTGAAAAAAATTTATCAGGAAAGGTTCTAAATATCGTCCGATCAAGTCCAAATTTGGCATCGTCAAATATTAAGCTCATTAGTTAAGAATAGTTATTAGTTAGTTACCAAGTTTTTACCAAAAATATTAACAATTGCGAATTTTCGTCATATAAAGACTTATTTCGAAAAAGATCGTTATATGAGAAGGGATCCTAAAATGGTGTACAATTGTGGGCCAAAACATGTCCTTGTTTAGTAAATTTCAGCGAAATATCTTAAAAACTTTGTGCACAAAAGTACTTGCATAGACAGACAGACAGATGGACATGATTAAAACGATCAGAAATTGATTTTGAAACGATCGGTATAATAAAATTTGAAGTCTATCTGTAGAGCTACGAATATCTGCACAAATTTCATATACTTTTTATCAAAAGTGCTGCAGGTTATAAAAAGTAGAACCGACTAATAAAAAGAATGAAAAGAAGGTCTAAAAGTAATCCCCTTTAAAAGTGGTGTAGGGTATCTTTACGCAACCATTTAATGTACATTCTTCTAGTTGAAGATGCTCAATATGAATTTGCTGCAAAATTGGCTGAAAAATATTTGGATTTTCAAAGTTTGGTGGTCATCTGTGATGTAACCAAAAATCAAGAACGTTTAGATGCCTACATTAAGAAATATGAAGATTATGATTTCTCACAATTCGCGATTAACTGGCACCTGCGGCAGAATCGTCAAGGTGAAGTGTTTGAACGTTTCAAAGGCAATCAGGCAGCATTGTCACAATTTATGCGCGATCATCCCACACTCGGTTGGATACAGTTGGTGTTCAATGGTGATTTTGAGAGAGCTTCAAAAATTCTATTTCAATTGGCCCAAGGTGAAACGGAATATGTGCAAAGAAAGAAGGTGAGAAAAAGAGGACGTTACGCTCTCTTCCAATGCCTTTATATTAAAGCGTTTCTTTTTGTTTCGTTTTAGACAATGTTGTCGTTGGCAAAATTGGCATCATATGCTGCTGCTGACTCTTCGGAATTGACGTTGCAGTTGGAAACGATTAATGCTGAGTTGAGCATCATCGGCTATCAAGAGCAGTTGAGTCCACAGTTGTTGCAAAACTTCGGTTATGATGTGGAACAACAAAAAGTTTTGCGTATCGAAGAGATTATTAATGTGAGTCGATGAATGTTAATGAATTTTTTCTTTTTTTTTTTAAGTTAATTGTCTCTTTATTATTTACCAACAGCTTTTTGTAGCCGAAGAGAATGAAGCAGCCAATGAGTTTGAGTTTCGTAAAGCCTTGGAATTGCTCAGTTTTATGGATGATCCATTTGAGGCTCGTCATAAGGTGTGGTGTGCCGCCATTTTACGCGACAACTGGTGCGATTATGATACAGATAACGCCATCGACTATTTACAAAATCTGTTATTTGTTCGCCTAATTGAATTGTGCCATTTAATGGGTAATTTATACAAATTCTTGATTTTCTTTTGTCACTTGATTTTCAAAAATCTCTGTACAGACACAGATATTGATAATTTCCTGCCTGCAATGGATGAATTTCTCAACAGTTCCGATTTGGGTGATTTGGTGAACAATAAATCATTTCAGTACTTATTAAAACTCACCTACGAGTATATAAATGGTTCCTATAAACAAATTGAAAAGGCTACAAATGCTAACCAGGAGAATGGGGAGGTGATGCAGGTTGTTTAAAAATTTCTCATAATTGTTTGTATGTATAAATGTCTCTCTAAAGCATTCTTTTAATAAATGTTTTCATATGAAAAGAAAAAAATATTACAACAATAGCCTTCATTTATTTATTCGTTTATCTGTTTTTATGATTAGTCGTGTAACATAATTTTCTAACAACAATATTCAGTGTCTGACTTGTGTATTAGGCAGAAACCTTAAAAGTGTTGATGCTCGCAGTTTAAAGTGTTTGGTGGGTTTCTATTGCTTGCTCGCTCCAGCTCTTTTCTTACTTCAGAGTTCAGTCATAGTTTAAGCATCGATTGTTTAAGAAGTTATTTTGTGTAATAAAAAATTCATAATGTTTAAACGAGCACCTGATGAAACTACACCATTAACGACAAAAGGTGTGTCATCTGCACCTGCTACTCATCGCGGTCCACTGTATGTGTTTCCAGGTGTATCCTCTCGCACGCACCGTCAAAATATGACACATTTTCAATGGTGTTTGGGAATAACATTCTTGTAGGTTAATTTCATTAATAAAGTTCATAAGATATGCTTGCTATACTATGACAAATAGACGAGTATTGAAAATCTTTAATTTTAATTTTTATTATTAAAGAAATATGTGGTTAACAACGGCTTCTGATAAGGCCAATATTAAATAATTTGAAATTTATCATCATTTTAAAGCTTCCAAAAGTCTAAACAGAATATATAAAAAACTAATTAGTCTTACTTACCAAGTGCAATAAACTCATGTGAAGTGATGCTTTAAAAATAACGTACATATCGAATTACAAAAAATATACACAGATACAAACTATCTGTTACTTAAAAATAAATTATATAAATATCACAATGTGTACAAGTGAAAATGTATTGTCAATAGGTCAAGCTCGATCATATTCTGGTTTTACACATGATCGGTATTTTCATCCGTTTATGAATAATAGCAAACAATCAGACATTTGATAATCTTGACATAATTTCGATTCTTGATGTTTGCAACATTCAGAAGCAGATGTTAGAGATTCTACAACGTATAATCTTGATCAGCATCAAAAAATGAGTCGATTTAGAAGTGTACGTGCGTTGACCTATGAACTTGAAATTTGGTGCATATATTTATGGTTATCTCATCCATCGAAATGTCAAAAAATGGGCATGGTTGGATAACAGATACGCCCATAATTTACAAGAAAACAATATGCACCATAAAACTAGACTTGCAAGCTGATACATAATATATATACTATTAGAAGGCGCAATATATGTATATATATATTTGCCACGCCCACTTTTGTGAATAGTTAGGGTAGTTAAGATTTGGCCTAAGTCAAATTTAGTTTTCTGACTTGTTTAAATTCGCTTTAAGGAGAAAACTTTTCCAAGTGCCCACCTTATGCCCTTTACGTAGAACTTAATTTAAATTAAACGTTTCTCGGCAAGATGTAATTCGCAAACTTACTGAAATATTCCACATTTTATCATTTAGACTAATTGTTCTAAGCGCCTTGTTGATTGCATTGTCGCTAACAAGTACCTACAGTTCGACAAGCAATTTATTGGCGCTAACAAATTCAACAACTGATACATCAGCCAATCTATTAAATGATACAGTAATACTGGAACGTTGGGCGTCTATGAAAAAGCCGTTGGCGGATGAACCCTCCGATGATTGGGCCTTAAAACGTTGGCATTTGAATACAACGCAAGGAGATCAAGCGGTGAACGCTGGTATTAAAGCTTTGGGGGACCGCGAAATGTTGGAGGAAGGTTTGCTGTCTGAACCTATTCAGAGTCCGGCTTTTCGTCATTATCGATCATTGAATTCAAATCCGGACGCGCGTAAATTGGCACGTCGCGGTTATGTAGAGAATCATGCAACTATGCGTATAGCGGAAATGTTTAATTATACACGTGCATCAAAACGTAGTAATATTGGTCGGGGTCCCAGAATTGTAATACCCGACCGAATAGAAGATGCCGTTTGTAATTTTAATAATAAGTACCGTTACGCGAATGGTCTCTGCAATAATAAAAATCATCCACGTTCTTATGGAGCCGCTTTGGTACCCTATCGGCGTATGGTGAATCCAGACTATGCTGATGGCATATCAGCGCCACGTGGTTATTTCAGGAACAATTCGGCTTTACCACCGGCTCGTGATGTTTCTTTGAAAATTCATCGTTCTGCCTATGAGACAGATTCGAATTTTACTGTAATGTTGGCGGTGTTTGGTCAATTTTTAGACCATGATATTACTGCCACTTCAATAACTACTGCACAAGAGGGGGAATCGATCAATTGCTGCTTAAAGCCTAATAAGAATCACCCCGAATGTTTTCCAGTTATTATTTTACCAGATGATCCATATTATTCCAAATTCAATGTAACTTGTATGAATTTCGTTCGATCAGCCCCAGCTGCGACAGGTCATTTTGGACCAAGACAACAACTCAATCAGGCCACCTCATTTATAGATGGGTCTATGGTTTATGGTAATTCAGCATCTAGACAAGAACGTCTGCGCACTATGATAAATGGTACGTTACGCATGTTTAAGACGGACGATGAACGTGAATTACTGCCGTTGTCTACTGATTTGGATGATGGCTGTAATCGTGTTGAAATGACTACAGAGGGTAGATATTGCTTTGAATCAGGTGATGATAGAGCTAATGAGAATTTACTGTTAACGTCCATGCATTTGCTGTGGGCCAGACACCACAACTATTTGGCTAAAGGTTTACAAATGGAAAATCCCGATTGGAATGATGAGATTATTTTTCAGGAGGCTCGCAAAATTTTGGCCGCTCAATTGGCTCATATTACTTACAATGAGTTTTTACCTATTCTGCTGGGCAGGGATTTGGCCGCTAAAAAGAATCTATTACCTCAAATGGACAATTTAAGCAGCTCAGATACTTATGACCGCAGCGTTAATCCAACATTAGCGAATGACTTTGCGGCGGCAGCTTTTCGATTTGCTCATACTTTACTACCAGTGAGTTTCAAGTTGATTCAATATTATATGTGACATGAATTTTTATTTTCAGGGCCTTTTTAATATGACCCGTGACAATAGTACCCCAGAAGCAATCGAATTGCATAAAATGCTTTTCAATCCATTTTCTTTGTGGCATCATCGCGGCATTGATAATGCTTTATTGGGCGCTTGCAATACCCCAGTACAGCGAGTTGATAGGTTTTTTTCCATTGAGATCACACAAAAATTATTCGAAGGTTTTCCCGAAGATCGGCAACCAATATGCGGCCTAGACTTGGTTTCTTTAAATATACAACGCGGCCGTGATCATGGTTTACCGGCTTATCCAGTGTATCGTCGACATTGTAAATTGCCACCCATTGATACTTGGGAGGAAATGGCCAAAGTAGTTGATAACAATACTTTATCTTCCATTAAAGAGATATACAGGTGAGTTTCCAATAAATGGATTCAAATAAATTTTCATTGAAATTGAAATTGTGTTTTTTTGTGTTGCTGTTGTATAGTTCTCCTCATGATGTGGATGTTTATACCGGTGCTCTAAGTGAAATGCCTCTTCCTGGTGCTTTATTTGGCCCCCTTTTGGCATGCATGATATCAGAACAATTTTTACGTTTGAAAATCGGCGACTCTCACTGGTATGAACGTAAATTTGGACCACAAAAATTTTCGAAAGGTATTTTATATGCTGTGACTTTAATCCAAGACAAAACTCTTTACATTTTCATTTACATTTACATTTTCATTGTAGAACAACTCAGTGAAATTTATAAAACAACATTAGCGCAAATTATTTGCCGCAATTCGGATAATATTCAAACCATCAATAAATATGTTATGGAGCATCGTCAAAATGAACGCAATGTCATTCTAAATTGTTCAGAGGTGCAGACATTCAATTTTACGCCCTGGAATCGAAATGAACAGCCTGCAGAAATCTTTAAAACTCAACTGAGTGTGAAACAGACAAACGTACGAGTTTTTAAAAATCCAAACGCATCGAATCATAGCATTAAAGTAGAAATTTAAATCGATTATTTTATGCAGAATGTTCAATATGTTAGCTTTTATATTAATACCCTTCATATAAGAAGGGGCGTACACTTGGTCTTTCCCTAACACCCAGCATCAAAAACTGTAAAGCATTAAAAAATCCGCCATTTTGTATCAGTCACCATATTGTACTTCTAAGAATGATACTTATTTTATCGTATGTGAAAAATAAAGTATTGCGCCACTTTGGAAAGACGGCCATTTAAACAATAAAAGTTTAAGTTAATATTTGTAACTGGTTCCACCAAATGCAGCTTTTCATATATTTTCAGACCACTGAATGCTTTTTTAACTTGCAGACCAATCATTGTAGAATTGCAGTATAAAAGAAGGCACCGATGACGCCTTCTTTCGAATATAATTGTAGAGATAAGAGATGCTTTTTAATAATAATAATAATAATAAAAAAAAAAAACAGAAGCATATTTTACATGTTTTTATTTAATCTCGAAAGCACCATTCAGTAATCGTTTAGCCGTTACAGTGGAAATTTTCTGAAAGGAAATTTTATTGAGAAAAAAAAAAAATTAATAAAAATAAGTGAAATTAAGCATGGAGCCGAATGAAACCACCGCTTTATTAAATAGCTATAATAGCCACAATGCAGAGAACTATTCCTTGCACGATTGTAACAAGTCCTACATAATTCCGATGCATAAAGATGTCTCCAATGATGATTCGATCTATTGGGAAAACGAGTAAATGAAACATTACAAAACATTTTCTATATAATTCTTAAAATTTAACATTTTAGTTCATCACTTACTTTAGAGGAGCTATTGGCCTATGTAGAGGATCCTTGGTGGCAGAAAATACGTTTTATTTTATTTTACACCTTTTGGTTAAGTTTATTAATGATATTCCTGCTGGCATGTTTAATAACTTATTCTCAAATTCGAAATGATTATTGTAAAGCTATACCATCCTTATATATTGATGTCACATCTACCCAAAGTCCTTCTTTACTTTTTACAACACTAACACAGAATATTTTGAATTAATATATAATATAATTACATAAATAAATATAAACTGAAATAAATACTGAAAAAATTGCTTTGACCGACTACAGCATTTTCACTTATATTCACATCAATTGATGGGCTACTTGGAACTATATTCATTTCATTCCAATTTTTTGGTTAAATTTTTGTAACTATGGGGGATTTTTATGGACTATCGACGTGACATTCTTCTACTTACTTTATATAGAAGTTGTCTATAAAATATCTTAATTGTTGCGCAGAACGATGGCTCTATTAATACAGATACGGACAAGAATATATCATAAAGGCACTTCTCCGATGCCTTCTGATGCCTAGCAAACCACCTTTTTTTTTATACATACCCCTTCTGTTGCAGAATTCTACTTACTCTTAATACTATATATATGCTTGCATTTGTAATCAGGTCAATGTTAAGAATTTCGATTTCGATTTTTATGTCATGACCGATAAACAACAATACTTTTCTTTTTGTTTTTTTTTTTATTATTAATTGATGCTCAGAATTATTCATATTGTCTTATCAATTGGGTTGTATGTCCGTTTGTATGCCTTCTTTTCAAATTGATAAAACTGTTAGAGAGAGGAAGAAAAGAGAGAGAGAGAGAGAGCATACTAAAAGCTTAATACACTTATTCAGTTAAGGCGGTTAATCGTGTACATAATACACCAGCCATAGAAGAATGTTTCTTATAGAATTATATGAGAAAATTCCAACTAACAGAAGCTCTTCATTGAAATTGAAAATGAAATGAAATATTTTAGTAATTATTTTATAAAACCTGTTGCTCCTTAGCAATAATAAGCAATTGCTTAAATATGAAAAGTATTAAAAATTTTTCAGGCATTTTTTTTTTTTTTTGAATAGATGCAAAAAAAGGTTTTTTAATTTTTATTATTAATTTTTTTTTTATTCATAGAATTTGATTATAACAAAAAAATGTCTTACAATTAACAAATAAAAAATAAAAATGTTCGTTTTTTAAATAAACATAATTTTAACAATTGGAGGGAAATATTGGCAATTTCGTTGATTTGTTGTTGTTGTTTTTTGTTTTGTTTTTTTCTTTCTTGTTTTTCATTATCTATATATTTTCTCTCTTCTATATAGCATACAACAAAAGAGAATTGAAAAAAAAAAAAAAAACGAAAATAAAAACAAAAACAAACACAAACTAAACATCTACAAAGTACAATTAAAATAAGAATAAAGAGAAACATAAACATAAACATAAACGCATAACGGCAGATAAACTATATATGTACATACAACATTCTCATCTCTGTAAATATAACTTAAATAATACAATAAAGAGATTTTTTTTAACTATTTGCATTAGAGTGTTTTTAAAGGTGTGTGTGTGTGTTTTTTGTTTTTTTTTAAATATATTTGTTTTTTCGTGAAGTAATGATTTTTATTTGTTTGTAAAATAAAATTTAATTTAAATTTAATAATACACCATATTTTGGTTTTTCTAAGAGGGAGATTTTTGTTTGTTTTTTGTTTTTTACGCTAGAAGAGAATATACCACCTATGTGTACAATTTATGAGAAGAACGTTTTTTTTTTGTCTGTTTATAATGTGTTGTGTTGTTATTGCTGTTGTTATAATAACAACTACAACTGCTTTTTGAGAGGAGAATGACACATGTAAACGTTTTGTTTTTATTTGATTTTAAGTATTTGTTATTGTAGTTGCCTTCTGATTAACTTTTCTATTTAGCATGTAATTAAATTTTTGTATCCACCACCCATTTGTACCATTTCCATTCGTTCCACATACAAATAAAAATTACTGAATTAACACTACAACCTACCACAGCGAGTACATTTTTTTGTCAGAATTTCTTCTAAATAACATTCACATCAACATCACATCGCCATTTGCCTTTACAACCTTTATTAAATACTCTATCATAGTATTGGCAATATATATGGGGAATTTTTTCCAGGTTCTGCTAAAATTTTCATCTATTTTTTTTTCAGATTTTCAAAATCGTTGTATTTTTGATATGAAACCGCTATGGCTACAGCTAAAAATTGAATTAGAACCGTTTAGAGCTTTGCAGCCACTTGCTGTTAATTTGTGCCCTACACCATATTTATATTTATTTAATTTAATTTAATTTAATCTAATTTAATCTAATTTAATTTAATTTAATTTAATTTTATTCTATATTATTTTATAACAAAAATTCAGTTTTTTTTTGAAATTTTGAAAAAATCTTAAATGAAAAAAAAAAAAATGAAAATAATATGGTCGGTTAAGTTGGCCTTTTTAATACTCTACACCATTTAATTTCAATTCTAAGAGCAATTTATTCTAAAAATGATGGGATATGCGAATATTTTTCATTTAAAAATTTATTCCAAATTAAGCCTTATGTGGGAAGACATTCTAAATTGCTTCGATTCGGTCCATTTTCAATAGGATTCTTTTCTAAATCAAAATATATCCTTGTGCCACATTTCATTAATATATCTCAAAAAAATATGATTTGTAGTTTGTTTAGAAATTTACTTGGACGCCAGACGGACACGGTTGAATGGATTGAAAAAGTGATTTTAAATCGATTGGTATAATAAAAGGTGTATCTATCTTTAGCCAAAAAAGGAATTATCCGCAAATCATCTGTAGGGTATAAACAATTGAAAATTGCATACGGATCTCCTGTGAAGGAAACATTTATATTTTTAGTATCCAATCTATTGCGAAACGACTTCAATTGCTCCAACTAAATTTTTTTTTGTTAAAAATATTTTCTAAAATTGTTAAAAAAATGTTGACTATACTTTAAAAATCCATTCACAATAGTTTTTCAATACAAATGGTATAGAATTATAGATTCTTTGATCTGATCTATTCTTGGTATATTTTTATAAAGACTAGTATGGCGGTAAGAAAGGGTATGGATGGTTCGTTAGGTTGTTTAAAGTTCATGTAAAGTAAAGTATCTCCATAACTGGCACCTGTTGTTTGAACACAATAAAACATGGACAGCCGTACAGATGGGAAAAAAATGATTCTAAATTATTTTGTTATAATAAATTATGAATCTTGCTTCAGCCCTTCATGCATAACAAGGAGCTGTCCCAACTTAATATTTTACTATGCTTAAGTAGTGTCCAATAAAAGTTTTTATGGTTTTTGTTATAAAATTTTTATGAAATATGTTGTTGTTGTTGCATAAATTATATATCAAAATGGTTAAAAACGGGTGGTGATGCATACAATTGTAGAATTCGGCTTGAACCGAACATAATTATCTCCTCACACACACTTATCTATTATATCGTATACGATATAACTAACATTTATAGAAAAGTACTTAGAATTATTATTATTTTTATATATCATTGGCTACATTTGACTAACTGAGTGTATGACTGAATGGCTGACTGATTGAATGGTTGACTGGCTAGTTGTTTTTTTGTTTTGTTTTGCCCTTTAATACTTGTTTTTATTTTTCATCCTAATCCCAGGAACCCTATGACGCTCATCAATTATCATTATTTTCTTTCTCTTCTTCTTCTTCTTCTTCTTCATTATTTATGTATATTTTTGTATAAATTTCTCTAATAGTAATTCCTAAGTTGTTGTTGTTGTTGTTGTTGTTTTTTGTTTGTTTGTTTGTTTTGTGTTGGATTTCATATCAGTACGGTTCTTGCTGTTTTATGCAATTTTTTGTTTTTTTTTTTGGTAATGTTGATAAACACATGCACGCATAAGCACACATGCGGGCGCGCCTTTTCATTTAGAATCCCTTAATAACGCCATACGCCTCTAAACTGCTCACAATCAAATAAATTAACCAAAGGCTAAACAGTACAGCACCACTTATATATTTGATGTTAGGTGGTCCACCAAGTTCACCGCCCACTCTTTTATTACGCCTCAGCATTAATACCAAAATTGCCACCAACGCCTCCGAACAGAACAAAGTGACAGAAAATGCCAAACTGTACCCCGCAAAATATGCAATTAATTTAACAATTATATAAAATTTATTTGAATTTATTTAAAACGATAATATATTGGCTTTGTTTGGCAATACATACGTGCCGGGCTGTACAGAGAACACATTACCCTTGGCTTCATGATAAATGGCAGCCAAAGTCCACGCAACACCAATACCAAGGAAGACATTTACAGCATTACTACCCGTTACATTACCAACACTAGCATCCGCATATTTATCTTGGATGGCAGCAACTTTACTAGCGAAAGTATCTGCAGTTGAGAGATTTGAAAAATTTAACATAAATCATTATAAAAAGATTCAATACATAATTGAGCACACAGGTGTAAAGAAAGAAATTTATTTAAATATGTGTAAGGTTTAATTTGCAAGTCGCTTATTTGGTATGTACTTGTACTTAATTTGTGATAATTTATGTAATACTACTTGACATACTTTTAACCGATGGTAGCATTGTTAAGTTGGAAAGAAGAAGTGAAAAGTTTAACGTTATATATATATAAAAATATATGTTTAGTTGCATCAGTAAACGGGAGGCTTTACCAAACATGTCACTTTAAATATCAAATTATGGAAAAGGGGTTCTAAAAATGGTCCAATTGGGTCCAAATTTGGCACTGCCATTTATTAAGCTAATTAATTATTCTGTACTAAATTTTGTCAAAAAATATTAAAAAATTTTTTGCTATATAAAAAAGTCCATTAAAATGAAGACCTTATATGGGAAGGAGTTCTAAAAGTGGTCCGATCCGGTTCATTTTTAATAAGGTTGCTCTTTGGTCTGATACATTATTTTGTAATAAATTTCATCGAAATATCTCAAATGGTACATTACACATAAATTTATATGGACGGACAGACGGAAAAATTCAAACGGACAAAACAAAACGATTCAAATTTTGATTCTTAATCAATTTGTATATTAGAAGGTGAGTATGGCCTTTGCTACAAGAGGTGCAGAATATAATACAATATAGTTTTGAGCACATTAGTTATTTTCATTCATCGTTAATAGGCACTCTTCACAATTTACATAAATTGCTACAATGCATAATTGTACTTTTTTACTCTTATTCTTAGATTATAAACCTGAAGAAAACGAAAAAAAATACCAAAGAAAGAACAGATAAAGGTTAAGAACCCTGGATTTTGTTTAAGTATTTCTAAGGAAAACCTTAAAAAATTAAGCGAAAAATGGGTAGAAATTGATTTTGATTCTTAGTAAGAAATCTAAGTGATTGCATCAGCTGACTTGGTTGTGGCAAATGAATTTTAAGGTATAATGATATTTTTATAAATTATCTTCGAAAAGAGAAAACAATCACAGGTAAAAGTATTATGTGTCGATATTAAACTAACTGAAAAGTGCAGAAATTAAAAAAATTCATTCATGTTAGTTATCTTACTATCCAGCCGGCCTCTCCTCAAATTAATTGCTCTAAATTGATTTTTCACAACTTTCACTATACAATTAATTGTTATCATTGCAATACGGTTGCCATTTCGTAAGCAATAAATCTTGTGCGGTAGGCGCTAGATAAAGCATAAGTGTTTCTGTTTATAATTGCAAACCGTACCTGGTATGCTGGTGCCAAGAGCAACAAAACAAATGGCAGTGACGGCATCCTTAATTCCCAATGTACAGCCGAAGTGTGAAGCTATATCACCAATAACGGCCGTGACCACACCAATGGCACATATTGACACGAAGAAACATAAATAACCACCAGCAATATCTGCAATTATTATTCATTTATTACTAAAATTGCCAAAAATGAACTCTCTTCTCGATAAATTAGTAGACTAGGCTAATGGATTTTAATATCTTCAATATTAAGGCGATGGGGTATACAGCTCAAGTTTTGGTTGGGACTATTGATCATAAGTTAAGTACATATTTCATAGAGTTGGTTACTTTGCGTGTAAACTAAGGTGTCGTGTGAGAGTTATTATAAGAATTTAAGTACATTTACAACATATTCACTATGTAGGAACTGTAGGAAAAGGAAGTGAAATCTTGTTAGAATAAAATTCAAGGTTTCTTAGTCATTTAGAAGATTAAAACCGTTTAGGTTACTAGTAAAAGAAAGCAATTATTTGCGTGTTTTCCTTCCATTTATGTTGTGCGTTCTGTTATAAAGTTAAAAACTTAAAAACTTTATACCAACGCGTGACTTAGGATTACTTATGCATTATATTCATGGCATTATAGAAAAGTTGGAAACTTTTTCCTTTTCCACCTAATTCCATCATCATTCACACACAAACACAAACACTCATACTATTCTAATGTATATGAATAGCAAGCATGCTATAAGAACAGTGGACAACTATGTGGGTGAATGTGATTTGTGTGATATATGTATGTATTGGATTAACCTGTTGGTGGGATGAATGCAAATAAGATTTTCCAGAATAACGTTATAAAATGCATGGCATAGTCGGAGCATGATGGCGTTGGTTCTATGCCCTCTTCCGAATCTTCATCATCATCTTCACCTATTAAAAGCAGACACAGGAAAAAGAAAAAAAAAGGAAAAATGGAAAAAATTCATTATAATTCTATGGCATAGTTTTTGCTGTTGCAACTGTTTGGTACCTGAATTCACTGTAAGTGCCTCAATGAATTGCTCCTTCCATGACGATGTCCCAATTACTAGCGACGCATTAGCTCTCTGTACCAGTTTGTCTACAGTATTCTATATAAGAAAAAAACATGAAATACATGTAAGGAAAGCATTAATTAGTATAACCGTCAATTGACACCAACGGGTATATAATGTAAAATGTAAAATTGTTTCTTTGTTTATACAGTTGATGTTTTACGCAAAGGCAAAACTTATTTAATTACATTTCATAATTACAAAAAAGAATGCAGTCAGAACGTTCACTTATTATGTATATTTTTCTTTCTTAGCATTTCAAAGGTGTTCATAAGTGTTTTTAGCAAGTGTTACTAAGCCTTTAAGCAGTAATATAAGGTCTAGTCAGTAAGAAGTGAGTGTAAAGAAATTTTACAACTTTTGCGTAAGAGTACGTACAAGTAATTTTATATATATTTTGTTAGAGATGTTTTGGAGTCCCAACGTTTCAAACAAATTTCGCCTTCATTAGGACCCCTGATCAATTTATTATTTAATATATTTTTTCTATCATAGATTACAATTTCATAATAAATTAATATTATAAACTGTTAGTGACTTGAAACAAACTTAATTTTTAAAAAAAAACATATTGGAAATTTAAATCTCACAAGAAAAACTTTCATATTTTAGCAACCCTATCATAAGTCGAGTTATATGAATCTTACTTCAGAGTGATGCTTTTTAGCTTATTATCAAAGCCAGGACAAAGCCTTTTCATTTGATAATTATGTTAAAAGATTTTTTAATAAAAATTGGACATTTGACAAATAAAATTTAGAATAATAATATCTAGTCTATCGCATTATTCTCCTCAATCTCTTTCACTTAAAACCCATAATTTACAATTTCACGTTAAAGTTAAAGGTAATCTTCTACTTTGAGACGATCGTTATATTGGATTTAAAATACAAATACTTATTAGGCTCATCAAACTGTTTCATTTGATACCCATATTAAACATATTCTAAAGAATTTGCTCATATGCCACTTTTTAGTTGGCCGCCATATTGGGTCGAAAATAATAAAATTTAGTTTATAGCATTCCACTTATCAATACCTTTTATTTGAGACCCATATCAACACGGTTTTAATGAAAATGATAATCCGCCATTTTGTAGAGTCGGGCATATTGAATTTATAAAAATAAAATTTTAAAGCGGTCGCAAAATTTAATTTAATGAATGACGACTTTATATAAATTTATTACATTGTATTAATCAAGCGCTTTCATTTAATATCCATAGTGAAAAAATAGGTGATCCACCATTTTGGAAAAGATTACAAAAATGAAATTTATTTTATAGCATTCTACCTTTTATTTGACATCTATATTGAAAGAATTTTAAATGTAAAGCTTAATACGTTAATTGTTTCTTGCTGTCAATGTCAAAGAGGTTTTAATTTAGAAGTGGCCATGAATAGACCTTAAAATCTTAGTTATAAGATTACTCTGATTAACTTCTTTCCAAAAATGATTCAAAATGATGATTCATGATTTAGGATGATAAAAGTTTATTAATACCCATTCAAATTTAATGTTGTCTATATAAAAACAATAAAAAAGGGATTCTCTAAATTATCCCTTCTGTTGCTCTTTAACTTTTATAATTTGTATCAATTTTTTTTTTATGCTACTTTATCAAGTAATTCACATTTTTATACCATTTCACTCAAATTAAATTGTGTGTTTATAATGAGATTGTTGTTGTAGCGAAAGGAAAACAAGAAGTGAGATAAGTTCCATTATAAAAAGTAAAAATTAAACACATACATCCGTATATATTCCTGCACATTACCAACACTACACCAACATCAGTTATTATATATAACGGGTACTTGAACACACACGTATGTATATGTTGGACTTATAAATATGTATATATGGTAAAATTCTAGAATTATTTTCTCTCTTTTTTTTTTTGTTTTTTTGTTACGCTTAAGCATATCTGTTGCGATGTTTTATTTATTTATACAGAAACGTTTGTAATTAACTTTTAACTGCACGCGCTCTCTTATATTTGCTGCCCTTTTCTTTTGTTTATTTTCATTTTCATTTATACCCTCTACATAAGATGGGGGTATATACTAAGTTTGCCATGCCGTTTGCAACACCAAGAAGGAGGTGTCAGAGACGTTTTTAGTTTTTGCAAGTGGATCGTTATTTGAAAGGGTTAAAATCGGTCAAAAGTCACGCCCATAATCAACAAAAAACTATGAACTTGAAATTTGGTATGCTTATCCATAGTGATCCCATCCACCTCTATGCCAAAAATGGACGTGATCGATTAAAAGAAATTGATGTGCCAAAAATGGGTATGGTCGCATATAACGAACACGCCCACAATTTACAAAAAATCATATTCACCATAAAACTAGACTTGCAAGCTGATACATAATATATACACTACTAGAGGGCGTAATCATATACCGGCTACGCCCACTATTATAGATGTGAAGGGTATTTAAGATTTGGCCCAACCCAAGCCAAATTTAGTTGTCTTGCTTGTTATTGTATTCAATGTTTAATGTGCGTGAGGCAAAAATTACGTTTTTTTCAAACACTCTTTAAATATATTAAGTAGAGATGATGAGCACCACGAGGCGTATGAGTGTTTTAAAATTTTCACCAAATACGTAGTACGAACGAACATATGTATGTATAGGATGGTTTTATTATTTAGCTGTAATTAATGGCTTACGATTTACGGGATTATTACCATTATTATAATTCTTTTTAAACTGACAGACAATTATAATCTTATAAAATTCTTTAGTTGATACAGACCATTATTAAATTTTTTTTTTATATAAATCATCCTGTAGATAATAGGGGGGTTTATAATACTTTGTTAAAACGTTTGCAACGTCCAGGAGAATGTGTCGTAATGAATCATTACTGTCCATATATTACATTTTTAGGGATGTGCCAAAAATTCATAAGGTGGGTTAACAGAAACTCCCATAATGTTTAAAAATAATTCTTTTTTTAAATAAAATTCGGGTTATTAGTTACAAGGTTAGCAGATGCCATTGTTTGTATATGAAAGTGGAGGGTATTTAAGATTTGATTTATTTTGAACTCACCTTAAATTCTTTACTTTCTTTAATGCGCAATTGTGCCTGTACAATGTCACCATTGCGTGGACGGCCAAGTAACGCCATTTTGTCTTCTTCTGTCAAATCTTCGGGCGGTTTATTTTCAGCGGCCTGTATAAGTCCTGCCAATTCATCGTCTGAGGCCATTGAAAAAATATTTTTTATACAAAAATGAAAATAAGGAAAATTTAGTTTTCACAAGTACAGTACATTTCATATAATGAGACCTTAATTTTGAAAATGTTCCAAGTCTGCATTTTTTTCAAAAACATCAAAATTTGAAAATTTATAGAAAAAAAAAAATAACCAAATCGATATAATCGAAAAACTGACTTGGATCACTTTCAAAATTATGGACACATGTCTCTATAATAAATATAAAAAATTAATAAATATCATTAAAAAAATATTGAAAAAAAAAAATAAAATTTAAAATTGACTACAAAAAAATATGAGGAAAAAGAAATAAACAATAAAAAAGCAAACAAGCAAATACAAAATATTTATAGTAAAAAAGCATATACAGGGTGAGGAGAAAAGATGGAAACATTTTTCGAAAAAGTTTTATACATAAAAGTTATCGGGTTAGAAGAGAGATAGAGAGATTAAAATTAAGATCAACCCTCGAGTTTCCATCTTTTTCCATTACACTGTATACATAAATAAAAATAAATTGACAACAACAACAACAACAATATAATATATATATACTGCTGGATGGATTTAATTAGTTTCAGTTCATACCAAAATATTTTATATCTAAAAGAATGTCTAAACATTGTATCACGTAGGTAGGTAAAGCTGTTTATAGCATATTTTTACAACACATCAATTATAAGAAAAATTTACTACTTAAACGTGACAAAATAGATAATTTAAGGAGCTTACAAAAACATGCTTAAAGTCTTACAAGAAATTATTATTAGAGCTGTGGTTTAATGAGATTAAAAATACACCATATGAAGGCTTGTGGAAGCTGTCATGAAATATTGTGAAACGAAGAGGATCTGGGGAATGAAAGAGTGAGTTGAAATATTTACTTTATTGTTATATTTTTTTCATAAGACTGACAGAAAAAGTTTTAATAGATTCCATGCCATATTACATATATCCTTGGTAAGCATAACAATTTTATTATATTTAGTCTGTTTCTTCTACGTCCATTGTTGACACCTTAAGACTCATAAAAAGAACACAAATTCTTGAAAAGTATTAAAATTTTAATCAAGTGTTTTGACACTTGTTGGCATTTGCTAATCCGCCAAGTATGTACATTTTGAGCTGGAGTTTAATCGAATTTTTTTAGAAATATAAATTTATAGTTAATATATGAAGTTCCGAGAAATCGACAAAAGTTTGTCACAGCCATCAAATAAACATTGCTACCAATAGGTAGCTAACCCAGAGAATTAAGAACATTACGCATATAGACGTTTAATAGACACGCCCATATTTCATAAAATGCTTTTTTTTTGAAGAAATGTTTATTATTTTGCAAACGCGGATATTTAGTTATGGATGAATCGATAAAGTGTTCCGCCCAATATCAGAAAAGTCTCTCAAAGAAGTGTTACCTTGCTGGTAGTACAACAGACACTCGTACAATTTACAAAAATTCTAATAGCATAGAATGTTACCTAAGAGTTATTACTTGATCTATTAAAGCATGTAATTATGCCAAAACCACAAGGATAAACTAAATTTGCTCTAAGTTGAATATTTTACTTGCCTAACCAACCTAATAACTTTTGTTTTTTCTATATACAACAATACGCATGAATTTCTTAAAGTTAATAAAACGTACGGACGCATGGACATATCTTACGCTCGTAAATACAAGTAAATCAACGACAAAATACATGTATACGAAAGTATTCACGCGTAAGTAAACTTAAACTTGCTGCACACTACACACATAAAAAATATAATAACAACCAACACTACAATTATACCATACAACGTGAACGCACTATTTATACAAGTATTCTAAGTTGATAAAAAGTTTACTTACAAATATAGTTATTTTTTTTTTAATTTTATTTTGAAAGGCAGGATTGTATTGCAAGGCGAATTTCAGCCGGGTTTCATTTTAAAAGATTGATATGAAAGTGATGGAGCGGGGAGAGAAAGGCGGTGAGAGTTGGAGACATTTTTATTTATTTGATTGATTTTGAGTTTGCAGAGGTTTGCATGCATCCACATATTGCAGACCGCATAAAAAGTAAATAACGGGAGTTGGAGTGGAGGTAGAGAGAGAGACACAGGCCATTTATAAAATGCCGCACAGTTATATGTATCAGCGAGTATATATTGTTTTTTATAATTTTTTTTTTTTTTTTTAGTTGCAATAATTATTGTTTCACAGTTTCACACGTTTTCATTGCATTCATTGGCGTTGGCCATTTTTTTGTGGATTTTATTATTATAATTTTTTTTCAATTTGTTTTTAAATTAATTGACACCGTTCGGTAATTATTATTTATATGAATGGATTACGTTAATTTGGAACAAATACACATCAATACGTGTGCGTAATATATGAAATGAAAAATAAAAAATATAAAATGGTTTCATATGTATCTAGAATTTTCAAATTAATAAAATGAACATAATATAGTCGGTTAAGTACGACTATTTAATACCCTACACCACAACACATTTTACGCTGTAATGTTGTTGAATGATATCAGTATGAAAAGTCTTTATAGAGGTTTATACAAAATGATCAGATCCGGTATAAATTCGGAACATGAAAAAATAACAAGGGAGTGGCGGTAAAAATGTCTCTTCATAAACTAAATATAATATTATGATGGAAAAATCCAAAGTTTAAAGGCTTTAGCCAATGACAAAAAAAAACGAGTTTCTAACGCGAGTGATTGTAGGCTTGATGTCTGAAGTGTGTAATACCAGAGGAAATAGATCTGCGTAAAATTGCGACTTTTACATTCTATTCTATCTATGAAAGATAAGATTGGCACGGCGCCAGATTGAGTTATACTCACTTTATGAAATTCAATACCCAGAGAGATCAACCGGGTATACACCTAAACATTATAAAATTCTTAGTTTAGCCATGTCTATGACCGTTTTTTTTTGTCCGTGGTAAATATTTTCTCGGTCGCAAAAATGGATTTCTTTCTTAAAAAGTGATATTTAAAATTGAGCACAAATTGTTCAAGAGATACGCCTACAGTTAAATAACAACTGGGGAAGGGTTAGTTTCTTAGTTAATATTTCAAAAACTTCGCCTTATATAGTTGAATAAATAAGTGGAAAGACGGACATAGTTTAAAAGTGATTCTGAGTTGTGTAATA
Organism: Ornithomya fringillina; assembly: GCA_963978525.1. Classification (NCBI taxonomy): domain Eukaryota; kingdom Metazoa; phylum Arthropoda; class Insecta; order Diptera; family Hippoboscidae; genus Ornithomya; species Ornithomya fringillina. Next base: position 31,413,990 of record OZ021691.1, on the reverse strand, counting down.
TAATCAAATGTAAGTCTTTCTAGAGTCCTTTGAGATTTGCTAACCTCCATAAAAACTTAACATACATATGGTGTAGGGTGTAATGAAAATTAATATTTTAAAGAGTAAATTTTTAATAATGTTGATTTGAGTATTTTTTTATTTTTTTTTGTATAGTTTTTTCTCTTTTCTTTGCTGTTAATGTTTCATGTATATGGTATGTGCTGTTGCAGGTGAGATTGGTATGCATACTACGTCGATCACCGCACATGCTAATAATGTGTATGAGATTGTTGTTGTTGTGTATGCAAATCAATAAAAATCCCGCAGAGATCGAATTGCAGAACCGCCAACAAAAGCCAAAGTTTTTATGTAGATTAAGTTGTAAGCTCTACATAAGGCGCATCAATTCCACACAAGCATTACCCTCGTAATGCTATTTACATGGTACAGGTTTGCAGCCACGCAATGAGAGCATAATACATTTCATTCTCGCATATTGGATATAATATCATCAAATGTGACCAAAGAAAAATTTCATTTCGTTTACGTTGCCGGTGAAAATATTCCATTAACATACGCACATATATACGGGTAAGGGCAAAAATTATTGCATTTCAATTTATGCCATAAATTTCAGTGGAAAAATTAAATTTAAACTTTTCTTTTTTCTTTTCCTGGTTTGTCTCTTTTGTGTCATATGTAGTTATTTATAACAAAACACAAAAAAAAGAGAAGAAGTAAAATTATGCTTTGCTAAGCGGTAGTAAGAAAAAAAGCATAAAAAAGCGCACTTTACTGAGGAAATTAATTTTTGTTTTTTATTTCTATTTCATAAACTCCACATACATGCACTAAAATACATGCCAAGGAAAGAAGCAACAAATTAGAAACATTTTTGTATACTAAAAACACAGACACACACACACAACTCATTTTTAATGCTCATTATGGTGCACAATAGCTATTTAAACAACGAGTATTATTATCGTATTGTACTAGCTTTGGATAGTTGTGGTTGTTGTGTGTAACACTTACTACGTTTGCCTTTAGGATTTTTTTGCATAGATTATGTACAAGAAGAACAAATTGAGAGAGAATATAGAAAGAAAAATAAAAAACACACAAACAGAAACAAATTTTATTTATAACATTGCTTTTGTGCATAAAAATGTGCAAATTATGTTTTGTTATATATTTATAAATTAATTTTTGGGAAGTTGTTGTTGTTTTTTTGTACCTATTATCGGTGCCAAAGGTCATTTTATAGTCAAAAGTGATTCGAATTTTGTTTTGCCTTTTTTGTGTTGGGATAGCTGGTTTTGTTGTTTATGGTTTAAATGAGAAAAGTTGTAGTGTAAATAATTTGTATATGGACTTGAAATCCATCATGTTTTGAGGTAGATAGTTTATGTACTGCATTCCATTACTTATAATTTAAAATTAAAAATTCCTATTAATATAGTAAAATTTTCAAAAGAAATTCCATTTTAAAATGATAAAGTTCATTTAAGATTGAAAAATTTTCAATTTAATTTGAAAAAATCTTCAATTGAATATGAAAATATTGTATTTGAAGTGTCTTGAAAGTAGAGAAAATACCAGTTTAATTTGAAACATTTTTAAAAATTAATAAATTCTCTTTTATATTGGAATAATCTCAATTTTTTTTTATATTATTTTATTTAATTTATTAAATTTTCCTTTTTTAATTCAATTAAAGAGTAATTCTTGTAAAAAAATTTTTAAAAAAATTTTCATTTCAAATTGAAAATTTTTATTTTAAATTGAAAAAGTTCCAATTTGATTTGAAAAATAACCAAAAAACAATAAGTTTCTCTTTCTTAATTGAAAAAATCTCACATTTTCATTTCAGTTTTTTCAATTTGAAATGCTCTCTTTTAAAATATATTAGAATATTTTTCCAAATTCAATTTCGGGAACTAGTGCGAATCAAAATGGTTGCAACGACAAAAAGGCTTTAGAGATTCAAGTCCTAAATACTGAGATACAGTGTTTGTTTGTGCGTTTTACATTCTACAGCCACAATAATTGAAAAATTCACTTAAATTTTAACAAATATTAGTTGTTGGATTTAAAATCCATCAATAAACACGACCACTGTGCAAAAATGACTAATAAACTATAAGAAACAAAAAACTAGAAAAAAATTAATTATGAAATTGGATACCCAATCATAACCAAGGAAGTTATGGGCGTGGCAGTCACATGACTGTTAATTTATCATAATTAATTACAGATTGAATTCGGCTTTTAAAAAATTATTCTAAATTGCAAATTGAAATTTTATTTTTGTGGCTGTAAGGTGAGCGGAGCACTTAAACGAATCAACTTAAAATTAAGTAAAAAGTATCTGTAACATAGAACCTTCCCCAAATTTTTAAACCATAGACATACATAGCCAAATCGGGTCAAGTTTTGATCTCTAAATTTGATATAAATATATTTTGGATAATCTTGAAAGCCTTCTTCTGCATGTTGTCAACTAACCAATAAATATAATTTACACTACTGTTCCTGTTATCTTTTTATAAAATATCCGGCAAGAAATTGATATATATTGCAATTCATTAATTATTCTTATTGATTGGATTTGCAACTATGTTTATAAGGTTAACAGAATTTAATACAATTTGCGGCCAAAGAAAAAAACAAAACTGAATGTTTACTTTTTTAATATAAGAATTTTACACTGATGGTAGATGGTATACGGTAATGTAAATATATAAAATGCAACTGCACGAATGTTAATAATTTATTCATTAATGTATCGTTGTAAGGTTGTAAATTATATATGTACGATATTTAATATTGATTGCTTTTTTTTTAACCTTTATATTATGAGTTATGTGAGTTTCTATAAAATAAATTTTTATAAAAAAAATTTTTGTATTTTAGTTGATTAAAAATTTAAACAAAAATCTTTAGTTATTGCTACTGATTGATTGGGTGAATCATTAACTAATTCATGGATTACGTTTAAATGGAATAATTCTTCATAATTAAAAGAGATTTTTTTAAAATTTTCTTATAATAAATTAGGAGACACGTTTATGGTAAAGGGACTTTAAACCTTTAGTAATTTATATACTCTCCACATAAGGTGGATGGGTATCCTAAGTTTGTCATTCCGTTTTTAAGTCGAAATTTGGATCAATCAATTTTACAACTACCGTTACTTTCGTATTTAAGGGTATGCAAGTTAAGCGTTTACTATCTAGGGGCTTCAAAATTGTTAAAAATCTATTATACAAAATGAATTTTTTAATGGAACCCGCCTAAGGCTTTCAAGTAACTACTAGGGCTATATATTTCAAGTGTCTTTAAAATTTTAATTCAAACACGTATCAATAGGTGGGTAAATGTTTTATGAAAACTTTAAAAAAATTGTTACACGTTTTATTTCATAGAAGCGCTGCCCTGACGAAGAAACAATAGAGAATCACACATAATGGAATTTTTTATATTATAATTGTGCAATAACCATAGGTCAGTGGTCCATAGGTCTTCTTAACATCTAAAATTACATTTCTTAAAGAACGCTGCTTATATTTCGCTTATTTGCGAAGGGACCTTGACTGTCTTTTAAAGTACTTTAAGTTTTTTTCTCTAATACGATTAAATTACAGTAAGGGACCATAACTTTAAGTTTAATTTATGGAAATATATATAAATATATACAGAGTCAACAACCACATAAGAGGGAGAGAGAAAAAGAGAGCAACAAAGACAGAAAATATACAACATAGAGAATGCATAAAGATGTAAAAGAAGAAATTAGAGAAAGTGTAAGGCAAGCATCATCAAACACACTAAATTAATTTATGTAAGTGAATAATTAGATTTAATTATATTGAAGATTTTCATATGAAAGAACCAAATATGTTTAATTAATTTTTAATTTTTTCATTTAAATAAATTTATTATTTAATGAATATAGTTTTTATTGAATTTTTTTTTTTTTTTTTTTTTGGTAAACTGTTCTGTCTTTGCTACATACCGAAGAATTTGTTAAAAAACTTAAATGCATCCTTTTTATTCGTAGAGTTATCTGTAAATGTGAAATGGATGTTGATCAGGATAATGTGTACGAGTAGGTGTATAAAGTTAATGATTATGATATATGATAAAAAGTGTTATTTAATACAATAATTTATTGTATTTTTTTATAAGAAAAAAAATATGTACAATGGGTACGTTTAACTGAATGCGATAGACGACTTTAAAGTCTAGCTAAAAGAACTTTTCTACTTTGTTCTGCAGTTGGATTCAAAGTCTTTTTCTAAAAGATAAAATATTTACTAAGAAAATACGTTTATTCTCTAGCCAAACTAAATTATAATTTCGTAATTCTACAGGGGATGAACAAAATAATATGAACATATGAACATGTGTTTAGAACAGCTGCAATTCTTTCCGAAATAAATTTGTAGAGTACTTGAAGAGTTCTGCTGTCACTTTTGCCCCACGGCAGTTTTATGTTTCCTGGCCGCAATTCTTTTTAAAGTACGTCGATCTCTAACAGTTAACTTTGAATTTAGTTCACTATTCTCCTCCTCCTCTTCACCGATGATGTTTTTAGCATGTTTTGTATGTGAACCAACGACTTGGCCTCTTTCGAAAGCTGACTGATCACACGTTTAAACCGTCGCAGAACAAAGCCTTTAATACACTGAAATATAACCTACTAGACTACTAAACTTTGTAATACATACGCGTTGCATTATTTACACGGAAGCAGCGTTGGCAGCATGCAACAAGATTTGCTTTATTGCATAGTGTTCATATTATTTTAAACATCCTCTGTATATGATTGTAACGATTTGTTATGAAGTTTTACATACTTAGGAAGTTTTGGGTGTATTAGTATGATATATAAGTTTATAATTTTTTTTTATACTATTTATTATTTTAGTTTAGTAAATTTTATATTTGTACTCTTATAACATTGTATATAGTGGAGTGGGGTGGAGGAGACATATAGACAGTAATGGCGTAGAAAGTACAAAAAAAAAAAAAATATTAGAAAAAAGAACAAATAAAACAAAACACAATCACGTTTCTATACTACTGATACTAAGTACAACTACACGGCAAACAAAGTTGTGTTTCAACAAGAAAATAAAAAACAAAAAAAAAAAAGGTAAATGCACTTCATGTTCATAATTTCATTCATTTTCCTTACAGCCAACTATAAACTACTTGGCGGATATCTGGTGTGAGGGAAGTGTTTTTTCATTTTGTCATATTTAGCATAAACAAATGAAAATGCATTTTTTATTATTCATTAAACTAAAAGCTAAATGAAAAAGAAAACAAAAATATTAAATTAAAAATTAAACACAAGGAAACTAAGTTGATTGTCTTTCACTAGTATTTACATAAATTCCATTTAGTTGCACTTTTTTGTTTGATTTCATTTGTATTTAAATTCTTTTTAGTCTTCTCATGAAAATAGAACGCGCAAGTTTCATTCTTTTTCTTTTTTTTTTTTTTTCAAATAATATTCAAAATAGTTGTGATTGTGTTATGATTTTTGGCATAAAATGAAAAAAGAGTTGGATTAAAGGATATGGATTGGCAGCATGAGTTTTTTTTTTTTTTTTATTATAATTTTTATGATTTTTTTTAAAATAATATTTTGGTGAGTTATATTTCTTTGGAAATACAGATCATCAAAGAGAATATATATTTTCTTGATCAGCAGCAAAAACTGGATCGGTTTAAACTTGTAATATCCATGGACATGATGTAAGTCCTTGTGTCCGTATGTTGTTGACACTCTCACAATGTAAATTTTCCGATATTGAGCTGAAATTTGGTATAGATCCTTCTAGTTTCTGTTTGCAGATTTCTATTTAAGTTGGACAAAATCGGTCTAAAGTCATGCTCCCAACCGACAAAAATCTATTTAACTTCCAAAAGCATTGACCTAAGAAGTTGTACTTTGGTAAATATATTTATAATGAGGCCATCCATCGAATGTGTCAAAAATGGGCATGGTCAGATAAAAGGCACGACTACAATCGACTACAAACTTGACCTATGAACTTGAAATTTGTTGTGCGTTTATATAATTATCCTATCCAGCGATAGGACACGCTTACAATTTATAAAAAACCATACTGAACGTAAAACTCGACTAAGCATGTAATCATATACTTGCCACGCCCAAAGTTTGTCCGCCAATGCGAACCATAAATTAGACTTAAGTTAAATTCATTTAAAACTGGAGATATAACTTAACCAAACGGATAGAGTTTTTTTTACCTTAAAAATTATAATTTTCCTCATTGATTAATAAATATTTCAATTCAATATCAAGAAGAAATATAACTCACTGTTTCATTGATTAGTGTTTTACACATAGTATTTTTTTTGTTTTTGTAATATTGCATTTTTGAAATTTTTAAAAAAATTTAATTTTTACTGAAATTCACAGCCGACACTAGAAAGTTTTTCATGATAGTAGAAGTATAGCGGGGGGGGGGAAGAAAGTAAAAGAGAGAAAAGAAAACCATAAATAAATATTCAATATTGGAATGATTTTTTTTTTTTCTTTAAATAAATTCGAATAATTCAAAAACAATTTTTACTCATTTAGCTTAAAAGATTAGATATTTTTGATGTCAGGATGGTAAAGGTACTAGCGCTACTTTAGGGTACTATTTGAAATGCAGGGATTCGATTCGAGGCATGTTTGTTTTGGCATTCTTCTTAAGATTTTCAGTTTCTTATTCTTTAGTATAATGATGGAAGATTGTTTTGTTATTGTTTCTATTGATTCGGTTATAATTTACACAGTTATTTATATATAAATTACCTGGAGCCATAATTGGTTCACCGATATTAACATAGAATAGGACATCTTTTTCATAACTGCCCTCCTCAATAATACCAATTATTATATTTTTCCTGCAAAATAAAATGAATTGTACGAAAACGTTTTATCTTCTCTTAATTAAACATTTCATACGTATAATTTATACGTATACTAATGATGTTATATTTATATAAATACAACAGAATGATACATTGTATACAAAAATTGCATTTATAAATATTAACAAACCTCAAAAGAAAAAAAATTTATAAAATATTTTCATGAGGATTATTTATTAATACTTATAATAAGCAAATAATTTATCTTTATTGTTGAGTATATTGCGAAAATTGGCAATTATTGCTAAGAAGAAAAGCAAGATAAAAGGAGACTAATAAAAAAAAAAAGCGTTGAGATTGATTACCCTTTCGAGATGCTTTTACGGAATTGTAGAAGAAGGGATGGGAAAATTTATTTATATTAACAAAGAATCAGGGTTTTTGAATATTCAAAAGAAAATTTTTAGACAACTTCCATCGCTGTCCGAGGCACCCATCACTATAACAATTTTTTGCGTTTGGTGATTGTTACCGCGCTTTCAGATGGGACCTATTTTTATATCCTCTACATACGATGGAACTCTTTAATTCCATCTGATGACTTACTTTATATTTTTCTTAAACAAGAATAATAAACAATAACTAAATGAATTAATTTTATACTCAAAGTTTGTCTTTGAACTTTCTGGTTGTGACAGACATGATTAAATCGATTCAAAGCAGGAAAATGAATCCGAAACGATTGGTAGAATAAAGGGTGGTTTACTTTTCGACCGTTTAAGTGCTACAAAATTCCCTTCAAACTTATTATAGTCTCTACCCATATGTTCGGACCGTGACAATATAAAAAATATAAAATACAAATCTTTCGATTAGATTTCGTAAATTTTTTCTAAAGAAGTGCTTAGAGGGGAACTCTTACAAGTGCAAACCGCATTTCTTCAAGATTCTTTCTTTTCATTTTAAGAGAATCAGTTTTAAGCTGACCGCACAGTTTTAGACTTTGAAAAATTCCACTCTACTAACCCCTGCATTACAAAGTGGAGGGTTTTTGTCCGATATAAGATGGCATCTATTGAATATATCTGTTCAAGACCTTTATTTTGCTACAAATCCACGTAGGACCTTAAAAATCAAAATAATTAACATCTTAACTGTCTTGGGGCCTTTTCTATTTAATAGCTTCATTTGACAGGTAGATGACGTTTCGTATTATCATATGAAAAGGTAATTTGTAAAAATGTTCACGATAAACATTTTATTTGTGGTGTTGCCAACTTTTTACTGAACTAAATATTTCTATGTAGTTGTGGGGATACAAGTACATGATGTATAAGAAATTATGTAAAACGAGAAATTTCAAAATCTGAATATATAGACGTACACGCTAGCCCCAAACACGTCATTAGTGTTGGACTTAAGCCAAAAAACTTGGCAGACAAAAAACCAAGTGTGGCAGGCAAATGTGAAAACAGAGAGAAACCACTAAAACACGGCAATAATAACAACAACAACAACAGCAGCAGCAGCAGCAATAGTAGCAGCAGCGGTAACACAATGTTTAGCAATTAATTTTTGTGTGAGTACATTTATGAGTTGCGCATGTTGCAGTGACACGTTTGTTGTCATTGTCTAGCCAGTCTGTGTGTATTAGAATTTAAATTTTAAGCAGCTAAAACATACTATTGCATAAATACAAATACATACAGGACTGTGTTGATATTGTACAAGGAAAATTTTTTAACGCGTATCATTATCATTGAAACTGTTTATGGTGGTGGGGTCACACACAATCACAATTCAAGACAAGACAACAATGTGTCTTATAACATATTTGTTTATGTATTTAGTCTAAAGTAAGTGGAAATGAATAGAAACGATTATAAATGAATATACTTCAGTGTGTAGTAACTTTACTGAACGGCAATAAGCACAACATTCATATTCTAAATATCTACAGCTATACGTACATACATTTCCATGAATTAAATTTATAACCATTTTAAAGGCAAAATCATTACATAGTTATAAATGAATAAATTTTGTCCGAGACCCTAAAAAGTGTATATAATCTTGATGTACTTAACAATGTGACATGTCCGTCCTTATGTCCGAAAGTGTGTTACTAGCACTCTTAGGATTCTAAATGTTTTGCTTCTGCATGTTTATTGCTTAGTTTGAATTAGAAAAAAATCATTAATGTGGCAAAAAATGGGCGGGTCGAATATTACATACGCCCACAATTTACAAAATTATGTTTGTGTAAAGAAACTGATTAAGAAGTTGAAATGTATTGTGTACAGAATCAATGAGCGTTAATCTGCCACGCCCATTTTTAGCATATACTATATGTGTAGTAGTATAGGATATTTTAAAGTTGATTTAGGCTAAATTTAATTTTTTTTACTCATTTCCTAAAACATTTTATTATACAATATAGCTGTCTCTGAGCTGAGGGCTTTACAAATACAACAACAACACATTTATAGATGTATGTACATATTTGTATATAAATGTCTACGCACCCGTGAGCATTGTGGCCTTTTGGCCGATTTTCATTTTGTAATTTGGTAAATTCTATAAATATTTAAGTTGTGTGTGCGTTTATGTTGTAAACAGTTTAAGATGGGCGGGTATATTAAGTTTGTCAATATTTTTGCAACACTTAGATAGATTTAGATTTAGATTTAGAATATTCTTGATCAGCATCAAATACGGAGTCGATGTAGACACACGGACGTATATACATACATGTCCGTGGGTCTGTCCTTTTTGTTGCTATTCTCATGGTTGTAAATTTTGAGATATTAATCTAAAGTTTTATACAAATATTTCTAGTTTCTTCACATAAATCGCTATTTACATTAAACAAATTCAACATGAGCCATGCCCACAATCAATTAATAGCTACTTATCTGCCATAAAATATAAGCTATGAAGTTAAAATTTAGTGGATAATTTATTATTGTGCAATCCATCGATGTACCAAAAATAGGCGTGGCACGCTCACAATTTGCAAAATCTACAAAAAAACTACTTGCAAGTTGATCTGTAATATATGCACTAATAGAGGGCGTAATTATGTATCCGCCACGCCCACCGTTTGTATACAGATGTGAAGGGTATTTAAAATTCTGTTTAAGCCATTTGTTTTTCTATCGATTTTTTCTCGTTTTTCTTTTTCATTTGGGCACTATGTAGTAAAGTTATGAATAAATAATAAATATAATACACACATACATACAAACAAACAAATGTTGAATAATTATCATCGTGTATATAGTCATAGTTATATATGTGCGTAATTGTGTCTTTATTTATTCTATGCTCTAATAAACACACAAAACAAGTTATGATAATCATACTGGTATAATTCACAACTGTTTCAACTCGCCCTTTGTCGTTTATATACATATTATAAATATTTTATTGATATATTTCAAAGATTGTTAATGATTATACTTCGGGGCAATAGTATACTCTTTACTTAGGGGTATAGTTAATTTTGGTTACATTATTATTGATACAATAAGTTTCTTATTATGTAAGCAACGATGCAAGTGAAAGGATGACCACGCCCATAATTGTGTTCGCAAGAAAAGTTTAATAAAGGCAGAAAACCTTTTTTTTGAATGTCAAAAGGCGTTCTTTAACTCGCTCTCTCTTTCTCTCCTTTCAAAGGAGGTCAATAATAATTTTTGGTAAAAAAACCGTCTATAATAGTGAACGTTGGAAAGTTTGCTGTTAAAAAGTATTTAGATTGCCGCCTTAACAGATAGCATAACTTTTCTTTCTAATAAGTTCTACCAAGACTATCAGTGGAATGATAGATAGATAGATTATCTGCCTATCTTATCTTAAATAGAATTGTAAAGCCACCGTTGGTAAGATTCGAAAACACAATTGATTTAAAACAATTTTACTTGGTTGCGGAGGAATACATACACGACAATACAATAAAATGTTAAAAAATTGTATTATTCAGCAAATTTTGTTTTTATTTTTTTTAATAAATATTATAAACGCACAGCCTCAGTGTTCGATTGAAAATGAGGATTGCAGAGAGCGTTATATGCATCCCGATCTAGATGTGAGTGAAAAACAACCTTTACCATCCGTTAATATTGAGGAATACAGCAACAGTTATTGGCGTAATTTAGCTAAAAAATTCATCGCCAAGAAGGCTAGTCAGAAACCGAACAGAAATCGTGCTAAAAATATTATATTATTTTTGGGTGATGGTATGGGTCTGCCCACCATTGCTGCAGCACGCAATTTATTGGGTAATGTAGAGAAGAAATTGGCATTTGAGGAGTTTCCTTATACGGGTTTGTCTAAAACGTATTCGGTGGATAGGATAGTACCCGATTCGGCTTGTACAGCTACAGCTTATTTGTGTGGTATTAAAGCTCAAAGTGGTACAATTGGTGTTACGGGTCAAGTGGATCTCAATGATTGCCACTCAGGCACTCGGCCTGAAAATATTGTCTACTCTATAGCCAAATGGGCCATCGATGCGGGTAAAAGTGCTGGTCTCGTAACTACCACACGTGTTACGCATGCATCCCCGGCTGGCGTATATGCTCATATTGCCAATCGTGATTGGGAAAATGATGAAAAGGTGAAAAAGGCTTGTGGCAAAAATACCACAGTGAAGGATATTGCTTATCAGTTGGTGCATGGTGAAGTGGGTAAAAATTTAAAACTAATTATGGGTGGTGGGAAAAGCCACTTTTTAGATGCCAGCCTCTACGCGAAAGGGGCCCGTTCAGATGGTTTCGATCTAATAAACGATTTTCGAAAAGAAAATTTACAAAATATTTATTTAGAAACGCGCCATGATCTGCTACGCGCTAATTTAATAGACGCTAATCGTGTGTTGGGTCTATTTCAGGACAGTCATATGTTGTATCACCTAGAAACCAATGAGACTACAAATCAGCCTACATTGGAGGAAATGACCCGTAAAGCCATTGAGTATATGAGTGTAAATGACAATGGTTATTTTATTTTTATCGAGGGTGGCCGCATAGATACCGCCCATCATGACAATATGGCACGCATCGCTCTGGATGAAACTGTGGAATTCTCCAAAGCTATAGCAACCGCTTATAATATGACCAGTGTGGACGATACATTAATTGTTGTGACCGCAGATCATTCGCATGCCTTCAGTTATGGTGGTTATCCAGTAAGTTGTAAAAAATTGAAATTTCTTATCTTATCTTTAAAACTTCTGTTTTATTTGGTCATTTCCTACTTTTATTATTTACAGCGCCGTAATGCGGATATTTTCTCTCCAGCCCCAAAAATTGCTGAAGACAATAAACCATACATGCCCTTAAGTTATACCAGTGGACCAAGTTTTGAACGTTTCTTTAACACGGAACAGGGTACACGCGTGGATCCTACTACAATAATTAAGAATAACATTTACGATCAATTTCCGGCCACATGGCCTTTGGATTGGGAGAGTCACGGTGGCGATGATGTACCAGTTTATGCTTCTGGTCCCTGGTCTCATTTGTTTTCTGGTGTTTACGAACAAAACACTATACCCCACCTGATGGCTTATGCCGCTTGTGTTGGCAATGGTTTAACAATGTGTAAGAAAAGCAAAAACTATGGCTAGGGTTGGTAGAGAAGAGATGGAATTCAAAAACTTTGTAATTGTTATTGTGATTGGGAATTAAATTCTAATTATTATTGAGTTGACAATTTTGTAAAATGATTCGATAAGGAAACAATTCAATGTATTTAATGTACGAGTTGTTGGGTGGGAGTGACACTCCAATGGTTAATTAAAAAGTAACGAGAGTTTACTCTACTATTATTCTATTCATCACTTGCTCGGGATGTAATTGGGTGTGTGTTGATGATTTGATAATGACTTTAGTTCTAGTTTAGATTTAATATAATTGAAATTATACACATAAACACCCTCACCTCAGGAAACTGTACACATAAGAGAATACGTATTAATTTATTTACTCTACAATGTCATCTACAGCAAAGAGGTAGCAATTAAAATAACTTGCACCAAATGAAGTTACACATATATGTACTATATATGCATTGTACGATATATGCGTGCTTGCAAGGGTAACACATGAAACGTTACATATATTGCTGTACACGATTGTATATAGAATGAATTTTCATATCCGACCACGTAGTTGGCATGTTGTTGGCGGCCATATAACTCAGCTAATCCAATTCAAAAGAGTTGTTCACTCAACGACATGTATTTGGTATTTGAACATTTTGCAAACGAGTGAATTTCACTTATTTCTGATTTGGACAATTCTGCTCAGAACTTTCATAACACGTATATATTTTTAATTAAGGTAATCACTGCATTTGCATATTATCCTCAGCGTGATTTATTAACCACAAAGACTCAAAATTTTAAAACATGTTAGAACAGCTTAATGGATATCGATCATTTTATATAGAAAAGGGAGGGAAAGTGTATTTAATTTGCTGTTTGCCGTTTGTGAAATGTGGAAACGATGTTAGAGATCTAAAATGATCATGAACGGTATTAAAATTTATAACAATTTAATCATGTTTGGTTATGTAGCTGGGTGTCCGTCTGTCCGTTTATTTCTTACTATTCTCATATTGGCAAATATTAAGGAAAAAATTCAAAATTAAGGCCAGTAAATTTAAATTTAATTTAGATTTTTATACCTAGCGCATTTATTGATATGCAAAAATGGGGCATGATCGTATAATAAACTCAACTTACTGACAACAACAACATATATAAAAATAAAGTTACTAAGTTTAAATCAAAAAAGATCTATAATAAAAAAAAAATTAATTAAAATGCAAAAAAGGGGCGGGGCCAGAACCAAAACGCCTAAAATATAGTAAAAACTCAAGCTATTAAAGTATTCGTCTTGTGATGTGAGGCAAGTAACACATATTTTATATGTCTTTAAAAGAGAGCCACCCAAGCCACGCCCATAATTAACATATGATTGTGTAGCGTATCTAAGTTTTGACCTGAAGCTGAATTTACTTTATTTATTTGTTTTTTATTGCTTTCATAACAACCAATCATTTCCGTTATAAGAAATTGAAGCAATTTAGTCGGAATAATATTCGACCTAAAATACGAAAATGATTGTTTAACATGAACACATATAATGAATATATTACGGTAAATTGCTAAAACCTTAATATTATATTTACAAATGTTGGCGGACTTGCGATTTTCAAGTGTAATCGTGCGGGTTTCTGATAAAACTGATTTATTCTCTACATATAAATAAAAATTTTCTTTTCATTTCAAAGGAAAAAATGCAAATTGTAGGTTTTTGTAAAAATTTTGCAATATATGCAAATATGTGCAGAAAATTTATGCGTGACTGCGTGTCTAAACTCTTTGCATTTTTCGTGGCATTTGATGCCCTTTAAACAAGAAGATATGCTTAGCGCTTCAAGTATAATCTATAAGCAGATTCGACTTGATCATGTTATAACCTCTTTTTACTCATCATATGTGTTCGTTATGTATTGTATACTAAGAGAGAGGGCATGTAAGGTTTGAGTGGAATTAATTAAGTGTCACGCCTACAATTGGCAAAATTTTCTTATAGCCACAGGAAAAACGCTACAAAATTAATGTTTAGTATTTATTATACAATTAGATTAACTTTCACTGTACTAAAAATGGGCGTGGTTAAATATAAGATAAGATCATAATTTACAAAAAACCAAATTTGGTGCAGAGTTCATCCTGCGAGTTCCAAAAATCACTATACTAGGGAGAAATTTTACACGCCCACAATTATATACGTGACATGCTCACATATTTCAATAGTTTTCAAAAAGGGGCATTATTTTATACCTTCCACGCTCACAGTTACCCCTTATGTATGGACGGTATCTAAAATTCGGCTCAAACCAAATATTCTTTCATTTTCCTTGTTTGTGTTTATTATGATTGGTTTTCTGTTTTATCCTTATAATGGTGGTTATAAAAAACGAAACTGCAGAATTTTTCGAGTAAATTAGGTATGAACGTGTGCAAGAGTGAAAAGTGAATAAAATGAACTTTCATCGGGTTTATCTGCAAAATGCAAGTAAATCATTTGACCCTAGAATATTTGCTGACCCACTTATTCAAGGAAGAACAGAAAATCTGACCAACCACACACACACACACACACACACACACATACATTCGTGGATGTTTAACACTAGCAACCGAATTAATCTTAAAGAAAAATGTACATAGAAGTTAAATTATACGCATAATGGATGCATTAGTTGAAAGGTCTGCTAAAACACGCCAACCTCACCAAAATGCAGGTCGGAAAATAATGTGGATTTTCTTGGTTTTTTTTACTTAAATTCATTTTTAGTTGTATGGGATATATGTATGCGTGTGTATGGGTGTTGTTACATGTTCTATTCATTTACCTTAACCTTATTCGGTTGGAGTAAAAGTGAAACTTAATATTAAAAGTGCACTATCGCGTGCATTTCATAGCAGTAATAAGAAAGAATATGGAAAAAAATGCCAATTTTGGCAAAGGAACCAACCGCAGTAGAAAATTTAAAAAAAAAAAAAAAAACCCAGTCAGTCGTTGACTCAGCCATCATTAGAATGAGTTTAATGAATTTTAAATGAGTTGCTTTGGGAAATGTGTGGTCCGTTCATTTTTGCTTCAATAATTGTCGTAATAAAATATTTTTTCGCAAGTCTCACGCAAGGAAATAATTAACATGTCTTATAAACTGAAGAAAATGAAAAACATGTGCGTCCTTTCGCCCGCCTTTTTGTTGGCATTCTACTAACGTTCCAAAGGAAACATTATTTATTTTTAAGTCGAGGTTGAATGTTGTATGCTATGCCCATAAGCAACAAAAATCTCTAATAGCCAAATTATTAAATTTAATGGTGAAAGTATCCCAAGAAATATGGCTGAGATCTCATAAAAGATCCGCCTAAAATTTATAAAAATCCCAGTTGCGGTAGCGTTAGACTTTGAAGCTTCTGAGTGATATAATTTCTATTAAAATGCAACTCTACACTTGCCGCGCCCACTTTTTTTCTAAAACTACACAGTAGGAAGTATTTTAGATTTGGCTGAAAATGAATTTAGTTTAGTAGTAATTATTTTTATTTATACATGACACGCCCAGTTACCCTATGAGCTGAGAGATAATATATTTTCTATTAGAAGAAGACATTCTTTCTTTCTGCCATACCCATTATTTTTATATAATATATATATAAAAAAACAGCCTTAACGGCCTAAAATACTTCAGTTCGACCCAAAACAAATTTAAGTTGTTTCCTTATTCTCTTTTTTCTTTAGAAAGTTTACCTAAATATGTAGTTAGTAGTTAATGATTTCTAACTGAAAGTAGAGACTCTATATTAATTAAGGTTCTTTAGTAGAGAAACTTTTTTTTAAACTAATTTGCAGATAAAGTTTTCTCGATATTTCCTTCTCAATGTTTAGCAATTGAAGCTTTAAATGAATTTTTCATTGTAGCCAATATTGTTGATATGATGATGATGATGATGATGATGTGATGATAATGATGCTTTTATTTAAATCATACATATTTTATATTGTTGTTGAGACTGTGACTTAAAATAAGACAGCCCAACAGCAATTTTAATGGCATGGTTTTCTTACTTAATTGAATTTGATTTATTTTGTGATTTACTTTAGATAGTAGGTGGGATTATAATATAGGAAAAGGATCTAAAAATGGATCAATCAGGAATAATTAGATAATATCAATATTATCTTAACCGAATAACATCTCTGTGCTAATTTTTAAAAATAAGGATTAAAAATTGTTATCTCTGTATTGAAAGCATAATATATACGGACGTACAGACGCATAAATGATAAGAAATAGTCATAGTTAAGAATTAAAAGCTGATGAAGAGAAATGCAGTAAATATTTAGATTCAGCACCTTATATATATATATGTATATATAATTAGTTATTAAATACTTGGCATAAATAAAAAAAATTTAAGGCCCTGCGACAATACTTCTGATATGAAAATCAAATGAAAGGTTTTGTTAAGTGGAATGTTGGAAAAACAAATGTACTTTTGGTAAATTCAATATGGCCACCAAAATTCGGATTATCTAATTGATTATATTGTATTGAGGTATAGGTATCAAATGAAAGTGCTTATCAAGCTTATCAAGAGTCCTGTAAGATAAGTGGTCATCATTCTAAAGTCAGTAGATGCTATAATGTACCGAATTACTTGATAATTAATAGGAATGGTTATCAAATTAAAGAGCTTTAGGAGTTGAATACTACAAAATTCTATAAAATATTAGAATTTTGTAGACCATCTTAAATTCAATGTGGTAGATGCCACTACAAGGCGATTTAGCTAATGTTTCATAATTTATTCGATATGGGTATTAAATGAAGAGATTTGACGAGTGGAATATTATAAATGATTCTAAAGCCAATATGGCAGATTATCAAAGTCTTTATAAAATAATTGCTAAGAGTAGCAAATAAAAGGGCTTAATGAATGTAAAGTGTTATCATTTTCTTTTAAGTTAAAAGTGTTGAAAGCTGAAATAAATCATTTTTAAAAACACAAATTGTTTTAATTGATTTTGAGAGAGCAAAATTGGTAAGTGCCACAGTGACTTTAGTTTACTATAAATATATGTATAACTTCCATTTATAAAGTCGCTGACTTGTTGACTTGTTTTTAAGGGGGTTTAAAAATATATTTATATCAGTCTCTGGCGTATGTTCAACAATTTGCTTTCAGTTTTAAGCTTTAACTTTATAATTATTAGAGAAATTTGCCAAACTGTTCATGGCATAATACATACAAACATATACAGCAAATATTTCCATTTTGTGTGTTTTGCTTTTCTGTTTCATTTCCATTTGGGTTTTAATGAAAGTAAGTAATGTAAAATAAAATTACATTAGCAACAATTAGTTGTAATGATTAGTTTTCGAGTGAAATGGTAATGGTGGGTGGGGTGAATAAAATTCAGAATTGAAATCTTTGAAAAATGTAATTTAAAGCTTTTAAATTTTAATGCCATTCATATTGTAATAAAGGGAATACTTTGTCTATCATTCTTTTGCCAATTAAGAGACGAAGTCTTTGTGCGCAGTTTATTCAAAATATGTCCCTAGAACTTGTTCAATATACTAAAAATAACCGGTACCGGGCAATGTTTAATAACTAAGATTTTACTAACTTTTAAATCCTGCCTTCGTATTTGATGTCCGCCTTTACAGTGGAGTATTAAATAAGAAACGTACTTGAACAACTTTTTAGATTAGCTGCAGCCATTCTAGCCGCTGCTGGTTACTTATTTACGATACATAAAATTTATAAATATTGGATCACAGCAAACTTTAAGTAGGTAATTTGCATTGTAATGAGTTTCCATCACACAAGAAAGTTTATGGACAGAAAGGAAAAAAATTACTCAACTCAAAAAGACAGCTTTTTATATATTCCGTAATAAAATGTTATTAGTTTTCAAGCATACATATTTCAAGGACTTGTGCGGTAGAGTAGGTGCACTTGCAATTATTTAAATATAATTTAAAATTATGCGTACAGTTACAAATCGTAATGGTGGTATACTTTATATACATCAGCAGACCATAAATTTGTTCTAGATTTCCATAAGCTGGCAAACTTTACTGAATGAACAGTCTTTGTGTGGAAAACGCTCTTACCCCGGATGGTTAAACTTTCTATATATTTAGCTATAGTTAATGCCTACCTAAAACATAAACTCAAACTCAAAGTGTTATATCTTCTCTACTATGTTGCATAATGTCGATGCGTATAAGATGCATTCCAATAAACTACACAAAGTATGTAGTTGAGGTGCATTTTTTTACTGGCTCTCTAGAAACTTTGGTTAAATTTCACTTAAGGTGAATAGAATAATAATGTAAAAGTGTGCATCTATGTACACATATAACAGTTTATATATTGCATCCATAAAAAGTGTTCATGTACATTAGTAAAACATTAAGGAAGCCGTCGCTTTGTAAACATAAAGTCTATTTTAATGGTTGCTGTAAACGTGCCATTCCCCATGAAATACGAATGTATATGCCCATACCATCGCCAAGCATATTGTACATACAACAAATAACACAAAGGAAAAGTTTTCTTTAACACTAAATGCGTACGTAACGGTATACATACAGCATGTACGCGCGAGTATGTGAATTTGTATACAAACTTAAATTCATGCATTCCTTCAGCTTCATATCAATTTACACATACAAGGGGTGTGTTTAAGATATGTATGTGTGTGTTTATTAGTCCAACTTATTGGCATTCATGGCATTACACGTTTTAGCAGCAAATGCCAGCCCTCAAATGCAGCACGATTCCATTGAAATGAATACTTCCTTTCTTTCAAAAATTCGTACTTTATTACGCTCAATAGCATTGTTATTGTATTATTATTGTATGCATTTAACTGCAGCAGTGTAAAGTGTTGTGGAAATTATTCCAAGAAAATCGTTTTAAGCGGAAATGTATTAAATGAGAATTATTCGGAAGGGAAAATTAGTCGAAGAAAAAAAATAATAATTTTTAGGCTTAAGAAAGATTCATAGCAATTGTTTTTATGGCTATTTAACGATTTTACTTATTTTCGGCTTTCTTTACAAATGTATAAAATAAATTGTAACTGTTCGTAATTGCGAATGATTTATGTTTATTATGGGCGTGGCACTTTATACATTCTGCCTAATATACTATATATCTGCTACGTACATAATATGCTACTATTACTTTAGTTGTATCTGTTACTTCGTGACATATAAGTATATGGGAAAGGGTTCTAAAAATAGTCTGATCGGATCCAAATTTTGCATATATATAAAACTAATTAACTATTTCTTACAATTTTTTGTAAAATAATATTAATTATTCCGTCTTTTGTCATATAAAGACTACCTATTATATGAGGATCTCATATGGGAAGTGGTTCTAAAGATAATCCCATTCGGTTCATTTTCAATAGGGTTTCTTTCTGAGCCAAAAAAAGTACCAAATTTTATGAAAATATCTCAAAATTGCGACCTGTACAAAAACAGACAGACAGATGGACGGACGGACATGTTTAAACCGATTCAGATTTAGATTCTGAATCAATCGGTAAATGTTTAGAATATCCGCTCACACTTAATAGACTCAGAGTAAAAAAATCTGCACTCAAGCTAAAAGTCCTATAAGTACATGAGCCGTATTTACTCTTATCTATCTATCTTATTCACTATAATTGGAATTTTAATTTGAAACACTTGATTTGTGGTAAAATTGTTTTGACACATAATGTGCTCTCGCAATACCATACTTCTCAACTCTCTCTGTATCACAATTTTTGGCCAAAGTTTAGTAATAGTAGAAGTGGATGTTTTCCCAAACACTTTAGTTAGGTTGACAATGTTTTATCGAAACGCCCATATACGAATATCAAACACAAAAACTTCTATATTACAAATATTAAAAAAGGAAAATATGTACATCGTAGAATGAATATGATACAAAAACCAGTTTAAATTACCCGTATATCTGTTGAACCAACACATTATGGTGAGCAACGTTTCGTTTCATTTTGCACTAGAAGGCAAAGTAAATGATATGAAGGAAAGAGGAAGGAAGACCTTTACCTAGGTGTTTATATAATGTGAACATATGTATGTTGTAAAAAAAAATTACAGATAACGAATAGCATTATATTTGAACTGCATACATTTTGTACTCAATATATGTTTTTACCAGTGACACATATACGAGTATTTACAATTTAATGAACGTTAAGCGTTAAATGTATTCATAAGACCACGGATATATGTTATTGATTATTTAATAATAAAGAATGTATAACTTCATAAAAAATACTCCTACACACATAAACATAAACGGTAAGTGTGGTAAGTGAAGCATATTTGTACATATTGATTCTTAAATTGCCGGCAATGAAATTTTATTATAAATTACGGTTATTGGTAAAGTTAAATCGTAAATAATTTATTAAAAGTATTTATGAGTAAATTGGTGGGCGTCGTAAGTATATATAAGACTAATAGTATAGAGTATGTTATGTGGGTATAGTTTACTAAAGAGTTATTATTACTGTTATTGTGCCCTGGATGTAATACTAAAATAGGTTTAGTGAAACATGTTTATGACTTGAACTCTATATCTACATATATATCATATATATAAACGTGAGTTACTTTAATAAAATAAAGAAAATTCATGTTAAAGGTGTTGATATTTTTAGTCTTCGGTTTATGTATCAAACAGAAAAATAAACTAAAGTTTGTCATTCTATATGCGATATTCAGAAGGAGGAGTTAGAGACTGTACAAAGTATTTACATTATTGATCAGCATCAAATTCTGAATCGATCCAGACATGTATGTCCTTGTGTCTGTCTGTTGTTAGCATTCTCACGGTTGCATATTTTGAGATATTAAGCTGAAATTTTGTACAAATACTTTTAGTTTTTGCAGATAGCTGGTTAAAATTTGCAAAATTGGTCAATAGCCACGCCCACAATCGACAAAAATCTATTAATCACCCACAAAATTGAGCTATTACGTTAAAATTTGATAAAAAAAATGTATAATTATTCCATATATTGATGAAAAATGGGCGTGGTAGGATAACAGACACGCCCACCATCGATAAAACACAAAAATTGACCTATGAACTTGGAATTTGGTATGCATATATATAATATAATTATCTTCTACATCAATATGACAAAAATGAAAGTTATCCGCTAACAGACACGCCCACAATTTATAAAAAACTAACGTACTCAACGTTAAACTAGACTTACTTTCACATATTATTAGAATGCGTACTCTTTTAAAGTAAAATCTCTATTTTCACTTTTATTTACAATCAATTTTCATCACTTGTTAATATTTTTTTCAATTAAATTTTCATGAATTAAAAACGAATTTCTCTTTATGGAATAATATGGTTTTGTTAATTACTGAAATTTTCCGCTTAAAAATAAATGCAAATAAAATGTAAATATTATTGTTGTGTGTGATTACGTATTGTTTATATAATAGATTAGATTCGTTTTCATATGGGAAATTAAAAAAATATTAATAATAATAGAAACGGTGCTGACGTTCTTCGATTACTCTTCATATATGTTAACTGTACTGTTATTGAATTGGTAAAGTGTCGTGGCAGATCATAATGCATCATTTTTCGAAAAAGGTTATAACTGGAAAGAAATTTAAGAGTTTTGCTTTCAACAAGGTAAGACATGGCCCTTCAGTATTATCTTCTAGGTGCAAGAATACTTTCAAACATTTGATCGCATCATTTTTGCCATAATTACACTAAGAAATTATGAATAATTTTGACGAATATATTTTTTATACCTTCCATATAAGATTGGAAATATTTTAAGTTTGCCATTTCGTTTGGAATACCTAGACGGAGACATCAAAAACTTTACATATATATTCTTAATCAGCGTTTAAAACTGAGTCGATCTAGACATGTACGCCCGTATGCTTGGGTGTTTGTCTGTTGTTGGTATTCTCACGGTGGTAAATTTTGACCTATTGAGATGAAATTTTGTACACATAGTTTGGGTTTATGCTTTTTAAAATGGGCAAGATCAAGAGTCACGCGTACGATTGAGAAAAATGTAAATATCTGTCTTAAAAATTGTCCTATAAACTTGAAATTTTTGGTACACATATGTTAAGTTATGGATTTAGATATGTGGACACGCCTACAATTTACAAAAAAACCCTAATCAAAGTAAAACTCGACTTACGTAAATCATATACTAATAGAAAGCTTAATCATATACCTGCCACGCCTACCGTTTGTGTGTACATATGGAGGGTGCTTAATATGTGGCCTAAGCTAAATTTAGTTTTTTTACACAATTTTGGTTAAAGCAACAGATATGTTGACGTTGATGCAACTGCATCTCTGTCCGTTTGCGTAATTAGCTCTTTTATTATTTCATGTATATGTGTGTAGTTGTTGTTATTGGATTATTGTTATTATTATTGTTTATTTAATCGGTTTTCGTTAATCACGCTCATTGTGTTTATTTGTGTGTTTACTTTTATATTTATGTATTTTGCCTTTTCCCTCTTATTTATTGTTTGGCTGTAGTGGCGGCCAACATAAACAACATTTTATAGCTGCAAATAAACGCATCAATAGAGATACAATATGAGCCGCCAAATATTCATCAATGAATGTGGAAAAAAAAAATGAAAAATATCATTACCGTTATAATAAGCAAGTGAATAAAATTTCCCACTTTTTTATTTACAGTTTAATTTGAATATACTACAAATGTTAGAAAAGGCTTCATTCATCTTTTTATACTCTCCACATAAACAACACCCCAAAAAAAAAAAAGAAAAAAAAAATTCTCCTTAATCAGCACTAATTCACAAGAAGTTATTGCATGCTAATATAATGATGGGTGTGATGCACTCAGAGGAGTAAGTTTTTTAATGTGTAGGCCTATGCAAAAATGAAGCCAGCTGGAGCCTTGTATATAAAACGTGCTTGCTAACGGACTGGCTGCTGGTATCTATAAGATTTCATACCACACAGTCACCTGCCAAAACAAAAAAACATCCGAGCCCGCCACGCCCATATTTTAACTATAGTTGTGGAGGGTTTTTAAGATTCCACTTAAGTCAAATGTTTTTTTTTTTACTTCTGTAAAATTCTTGCAACATAAAAGTTTTACTAGCCTTATACGTACATAAATATGTTTATATTTTTTGCATATTTACGCCACACTGACACATATCTATACATTGTATAAATATATGTTTGCTTAGTGCTGTGTGCGTTTACTATACTAATATGGTTTTGCTCTAAAGTTTATTTACAATAAACTTTAATTATTCTAATTAAATTGCATTTTAGCGGTACCGTTTATCGTTTTCCATAATACACATACATGCATACTTTCATACACACAATTATGTAGTACACGCATACTTCATAAGATTACTTTATCTAGTTAGTTTTAGTTGGGATGTCTTTGTTATTTTTTTTTTGTGTGACTATTTCACAGAGCCTTAAATATTTCAATCATGTACATTTTTTTTCAACAAGAATAAAAAGAAAGGTTTTTAGTTACTTTAAAAAAAATTTTTTTTTTTTTGGAAAAAATATATTATTATACTTATACTTATACTTATATTGGCCCAAAGAAGAACCCCATTAAAAATAGACCGAATTGGACTATTTTTACAACCTCTCCCCATATAAGATTCTATTAAAATGGAAATCTTTATATGGAAAAAAATCACAATTTCTAATATTTTTTAAAAAAATTTCATAAATAATAGTTAATTAGCTTCATATTTGGCTGGGACAATTTTGGATCCGATCGGGATATTTTTAAAATATCTTTCTATATAATTATATTTAACAAAGTAACTTTTTTGTGTAATACTTTGCTTATACGGTTACAGATACTAATCGAATCATAATTTAAGCTAAGCTAAGTAGTGTAGGGTATTAAATGATCGAGGTTGACCGACTATAACTGTTTCACTTGTTATATGTGTGAATTTTTTATACTGTATGAAAGAAATGGTATGTAAATGAAATCTTTTTCTAGCTTATGCAAAATGTATTATATTCTTATTTCTAATATGTTGTGTGTAAAAATTACTTTATATACTATTATTTACATAATAGAAAATGCGGGATTTAGTTTTTTAATTTATTTATCATATTTATTATCTTTCATATAAAATTTACACATGGGCTCACTAAGCGTATGAGTGTTATTTGCTTTAATAAAAAAATATACACTTTTATATATAGAAAGTAAGAAGGAAAAAAAGTTATATTATACAATATGTAGACTAAGACGAATTAGTTAAATATTTTCCTCATTTATGTGTTATCTGTGGGCGTGGCTTGTATATAGATGATCATTTCCTAACGACCTTTAATATATATTTTACGTACCAACTTATGGTATAAATTTTGCAACAAAAAAATTCTTTGTAAATTGAGGGCGTGCCTACTTTTTGATAGATAGATTTGTGGTTACAAAGGAGTTTCTTATCATGTGTCCAGATCTTTAAAATTTATCACAAAATGGAGGGTATTTAAGATTTGCCCTAAGCCAAGTTTATATGTCACGTTTATTATTTTTTTATTTAAATTTTTATACAACAAACTGAAATTGATTACATATAGTTGACATGTAGAATTTTAATAAGAGTATAATCCTTAGTACATAGTTCCAAAAACTATAAACAATCATAACAAAGGTAAAGGCCGGCCACCTAGTACCACTACAACCTGTATCTACTCAATTAATTAATAGTTTAAAAACGCTTGCTATAATAAAATCTTTAGTCCTTTCAATCTTTTAGTTGTTACAAACATACCTGACAAATTTAATATACCCTACACTACCAAAAAAATGTATAAAAATCACCGAACTGAACCAGTAAACTGTTAACAATTAAAAATACATTCTCTAAATACAAGCAAAGCATGCATATGAATTGATTACACATGCTCACACACACACATTCACACAGTGTAATTACACACATGTTTTGTATTCATATGCAATATATTGTATTATGTAAACATAAACAAAACATACATTTAAAATAATAATAAAAACAAAAGGTACATCTTTATATTTAGACACAACGACTGGTCAGTTATTTGTATGTAGATAATGTGTATGGGAATGTGTTTTAGAATAAAATACTTCCGTATTAGTTTTTATTGTTTATACGCTACAATAATTGCAAAACAATCTTTACGGTAACTCATGTGAGAGATTTTCCATCTCTTTCCACATTAACTTTTACATTATAGACACAAAACATGTCATTGAGCCTTAAAAAAAATTATGCAATAGAATTATTTGAAATAATTTTGTTTATTATACTCTGTACCACTTGTGGCAAAGGGGACATTAAGTTTGTGCGTATGTTTGTAACTTCTAAATGGAAAATGCCACATCCACCTTCAGTGGGTCGATCGATTTAGAATCAACATTTGAATGGATTTAATCATGTCCGTCTGTCTGTCTTTCCATGTAAATTTGTAAGTAAACTACAGGTGACGATGAAATTTAGTGAAAAGATATGTTTTGGTTTAAAGAGGAACCTTATTGAAAATGGACTCGGTCGCACCATTTTCAGAACCACTTCCCATATAATTGTATATCACGAAGTAAATTATATGGATTTGTACAAAGATGCAACCAAACTTAATGTAGCATAATTTAAGGAGCTAAGTGGGGTAAGGTATTAAATTGTTGCACTTGACCGATTGTACAAATTCATTTCTTTGCATAGACATATTGTTGTTGTTGTCATTGTTGTTAGTTAAATTGGAAGGATTACTTGTGGATATTATTTGCCCGCATGCCAAAGCTAACAATGTTTATCAACAAATAGACAGTTAGTTAGTCGTAGACAACAGACAAGCAAATATTCACTCACTCACCATTTTTTAGTAGAAAAAAACAACAACAACAACAACAAGATTTAATATGTAAATGGTTGAAATTTTATATAAATTTACTGCAGGTCAATATTTAAATAACAATAAAGAAAATGTAAGAAAAATTTTATATTAAAGAAAACTTTATTTAAATAAATGAAAATATTATAGGTGATCAAGCCAGACCATCAAATACCCTACACCATCGTAATATCTCAAAAAATGCGACCTGTAGCTGGCGCATAAATTTACATGGCCAGACGGACGGACATACGGACATGTTTAAATCGATTCAAATTTTGATTTTGAATCCATCGGAATAACTAAAAGTGCATGTAGCAATTGCCGTTTAGGAGTTACAAACATCCGCACAAACTTAATGTCCCCTTTGCCACAAGTGATGCAGGCTATAAATACAAAATTACTTAACAAACAATCGAATAGTTATACAATAAGTTTTTTGTTATAGAAATTTATAAAAGAAGCAGTGATGCACAAACTTTTTGTGGTCAGCTTGAGTAAGAAAAAAAGAGCTTAAACAAAATCCGTTATTTTTCTTTTTTTTCAAATTTATCATACAGTGAGTATAGCTGTGCTAGAAAACCGCAACATTTTAAACTTAATAAAGTAGCAACCAATGTCAAGTCAATTCAAAGTAGAGATTAAAGTTAAATAGATTCCATAGAAAAAAAAAAAAGAAAACTACAACAAACAAAAAAGAAGGTTAAACAATGTTAAATATTCGCATCTGTCATATTTATTGTATCAGCTTAGTTAAAGCTTGTCAAAGGGCAAGAACTTTAAAGCATGCACAATAAAAAATATATGTGTCGCACTTATTTCAGAGACAATGGAAAAAGTTTTAAATATTGTGCGGATAATTTAAACATTTTTCTACCCCTATATAAACTATGGTAAGAGGGTATTAGAAAGCGGTAGTAATGTATCTACCACGCCTACAGTTTATCTTAAAGGATTTAAGATTTACCAGAAGCCAAAGTAAGTTTTTTTTAAAAACATTAATTCAGTTTTCATTGCATTGTGGGCGTGCCATTGTAGTAATTTTTGTTCATTTTCAATTTAAATAAGTACTGAGAGAGGATTAGAATTGCTATCGCGATTGGAGATGGTTCGTCGCATATAGACCCACGGACGTACAAACAAAATTTTAACAATGTTTTTTTTTATACATTTTTAATCTCCTTTTACGTTTTTATAGCGATTACAAATCTTTTGATGTATATTTAATACCGCGGTAAATGGTCTGCATGATCTAATAAAAACGAAATTTCTTTTAAATATTATGAGTGGATAGATGAAATTTGTAACAATAACGCGGAAGCTTGATTTATTATATATTTTGACAACAAATGTTTCCAATATAAAAATTTAAGTAAACAAATATAATGTGTGTGTGTCTGCAATTGTTTACGTATAATGTTGTAAATTAAATTTTAATTTCATTAAATTAAACTATTTACACTTCATTTATTTGAATTTAATTAAAAATTTCTTTTTTTTCTTTTTTTCTTTAGCATTGCATTAGTTTGTATGTATCTTTATAACAAATCGTTGCTAATTTAAATGAATAATCATGTTACTATATATTTTAAAAAAAATTGCAGCCATCACAATATTTTCAATGAAGAACGTACATGGGAAGTAAATGTAATCACGTATGGTATGGTATGAACATGCATTTTTTATTGTTCCTATCAACTATTCTTTCTAAGTTGGTGCATTTCTCCATTTTATCGTATGTATTACATGTAACATATGTATTGCATACCATCATGGCATCATCAGTATCAGTTGTATGTAAAAGGTATAAATGTTTATGGCAATGTATGTTATAGTGTAGCGGTCTCGTTTTCAGTAAGTAAGCAATTTCATGTTACAAATAGCAAATAAATAACAGTTACAGTTACAATGAAATTTATTACCGGTTTTTTACTTTCTTTTAAATTCGCTTTTTCAACTACACCCCATCTACCCTTCCCTTGGTGTACTTTTGAACCAGTAGCCACAGTATAAAGACTTACTGGTAGAAATACGAATTTATTATTTTATGTGTTTTTTCTTATTTTGTTTTGTTTTATGCACTTCAAATAAGATGGAGGATATACTAAGTTTGTCATTCCGTTTGCAACAACCAGAAGGAGACGTTAGAAGCCTTGATCAGCATCAGAAACTGAGTCAATCTAGACGGGTGTCTGCCTGTTTTTGGCATCCTTATGGTAGTAAATTTTGTAAATTAGCGTTCTACACACAAAACGCTAAATAATAAAATAAATATAGATTAAGAGCCACGCCCACAATCTATTTATCTGCCACAAAATTAAAGCTATTAAGTTGAAATTTGGTAAACATATTAAAAAGTAATCTACCCATTGATGTGGTAAAAATGGACGTAATCGAATAACAGAAACGCCCATAATTTATAAAAAACCATACCCAGCATACTACTCGACTTGCAAGCTGATACCGTAATACTTAAACCATTAGAGGGTGTAATCATATACCTGCCACGCCTACCGTTGTACTAGTGAAGCATATTTAACATTTAGTTTAAAACAAATTTAGTTTTTTTTTACTTGTTTACCCATAAATTACTTGAGAAACATTGAACAACCGAACAGATATTTTTACCGTATCTTGTACTATAATATTTTGTTGTTAAAGAAGATGAAATGGGAAAATGACAAATAAGCATATTTTTAATTATGTTGTCATTTAAATTTAGTTCAGTCCAAGAAGCATAATGTGTTTGGTACTGTTTGGATTGCGGAAAATGTGTTCATGTAAATATGATCGCCCCCCCCCTCTTTATAATTATGCCATTACTTCATAACCCATTCATTTTCTTTACTCTTTTCTTTTTTCAGAAACTACAATAATTTATTACAATCCATTAAGTTAATTTGTAGCTAAAAATAAGTGAAAATGATGTAGGCAGCCACATCTAACTAACTAATACCCTATAATTGTTTATGAAACAAAATTAACGCGGAAGAAATTCGATCAAGAAACAAAAGAAAATTCAAAAGTGAATTTTGAACTAATCATGTGGCAACCAAAAGTATTTAAATATAAATAAAATAAACCGAATTGAAGGCTATTCATTTAAAATCATATGTAGTTAAAATATAATGACACTTTTTGACGGGTGATAAAAACTTTATGGCCACAAAAATTTTCATGTTTATGATAGAGATAATGCCATTACTTATATACTAAAAAAATTATGGTAAATAAATTTTATTTATTATAACAGATGACAAGAAAAAAACTCATATTCAACCAAATTGTAAAATTTTTGTTAATTAATAATAAACAACAGTTTGTAGTAAAATAAACTTTGTTTTACATATTTGTACAATTAACTAACCAAAAACAGTTATATTGACAAACAGTACATATAATTGAAAGAAAACTTTCAAAATACCATAAAATCAAAACCTCAAACTTTTGCTATATAAAAATTTTTTATTAAACGTAGGTGACTGCTATGTATCATAATACTTAATAATGGGTAAGTAAAAATTGTCCATAATCTAAAAACTTGACAATAACTAATGAGCGTTATTATATGGGATGTCATTTCAGAAATGACTCACGATGATGACTGTTAAAAGGAAGATATGTACTGCAGTGTTGACAGAACAATATAACAACAACTAACAGCAGCATTTGTGAAAAGTAATTTTTTAAGTGAAGAACATAAAATATTTACAACATAGATTGTATATTTCTATACTTTATGGATCGAATGGATTTTATGCAACTATACGAAAATAGAAAAATTATTTTAAAGAATAAAACAAAGACTAAATGTGGCTTAAGTCAAATCATAAGTTTTTATACAAAGAGTAGGCGTGGCAGTTACTTGGTTATGCTCTCTAGTTGTATATTTTGTATCATTTGCAAAGCGTTTGCATTTGATTAGCATGACGTTTTAATATTCTTGAAAATATTTTATGAAAAGTCTTCCATTGCTCCCGAGTTTGCCAGTCCTTAGTTTTTTATATCCTGCATCACTTGTTGCCGTATCCACCTTCAATTATATCGATCGATTTAGAATTAAAATCTGTATCTGTTTAGTTATGTCCGTCTGTCCGTCAGTCTGTTCATGTTAATTAGTGCGCAAGCTGTTTTTAAGATATTTTCTTTAAAATTTGTTATAAGGAACCTTAAAGGAAATGGATTGAATCGGACCATTTTTAGAATCCTTCCCCGCATAAGGTGCTTTTATAATGGAGGTCTTTATATGGCAAAAATTGATATTTTGGCAAAATTTGGTAAAAGATGTTTAATTAGTTTCATAATTGTACTAAATATGTACCCGATCGGATAATTTTTAAAACCTCTTTCCACATAATGATATTTGACGAGGTGACTCGTGTTTAACAACTAAATTAATTTTAAAATAATTTGTGCAGGGTATTAATTAGTCGGTCTTGAACCAACATTGTATAACATTTTCATTTGATTTTATAAAAAATTGTTTGATATTAAAATATTATTTATTATGTACATTGTAGAGAGAGAGAGAGAGAGAGAGAGAGAGAGTAATAAATTTATTTTAATTAAACTTTAAAGTTATTTCATATGAATGTGTGTATGTGTGAAGTGTTTGCAGTGTTTTGTTTTGCATGTAAATAATTGCAATAGAAATAATATGTAATTGTGTAATAATATGGTGTATAAATGTCGCCATTTTGTTGACAAAATTTGTGAAACATTGAAAACTTACATGCCAAAGGAAAAATTTTCAACTGATACCAGACAAACAGTCGTCAACAGTCGGATATGGAAATAACTAGCACAATATGTAACAAAAACAACAACAACAACAATGCATGTACATATGTGTATAAAAATAGCAAGTATCATAATTTTATTATTCATTAAGCGACACCAAGACAAAAAACAAACTTTTTCAAAAGAAATCTCTTCTGTTATAGAAGTAAACATACGGGCATTAACAATTGCTTGGTTATGCATTCAAGTGATTTGTTTTCTTTATAATTCTTCAAATATTGAATGAATATTGAAAAATTTTCAATAGAACTGTTGCTGTTTTTTCTTTTCACTTGATTTCATTGCAAATTATAATGAAAATAAATTCGCAACGTTGCGTTATCAAAATTTCTTTTATAGGTCCAAGAACTTTTCTGTTATATTTGTTTTTTTTTTTTTTTCATAATTTTTACTATATTTTCCTATTTTTTTATTTTGTTCAAATTTGATGGGTTCACTTTATGCATTAAACTATAAAAATACGTGATGAACAGCAAGTGAATGAAAAGTGAACTCAAGCTGAGTTCCTCGAAATATGTGTATAAAGAAAAAAAAAAAAAAGAAAACAAAAACAAAAAATGATTTCCTAGTGTTGTACTTGTTGTATATTTTTATTTATACATATAGTTCAAACACTCACATGCACAACTTTGTGTGCATGTATATTTTATACGTAACGAACACCCTTACGGTTATTTCGGAGTAAAAGTGAAAAAGTGATAAGCAAGGAATGGTTTTACAAAGAGTTTAAAAAAAATGTTATCAAGTAAGGCATTAGTTTTAAGGAAGTGCTGTAAAGAGTTTTGAAGGCAGCCTAAGTTTCAGTTGCACACGTACTCGTATAAGATCTCTCTCATATTGAAATTGCTCGCTTTAAAATCGAATTAAATAGAGATAAAATTAAAGATGAAAGACTTCAAGAAACTTTTTTTTATTAAATCTTTATACCCTACACATTATTAATGACGGTGTACTCAGTTTGTCATTCTGTTTGCAATACCCTACAGAGTGTATTTATTCTTCATCAGCATCAAAATCTAGTGCAAGTCCTTCCGTCTGTCTTTTTATTATTGTCACCCTCACGATCGTAAATTTTTGATTTAAAATTTTTAGTTTTTGAACGCTTAAGATCAATATTTAAATTGGTCACGCCCACAATCGTCCAAAATATACCTAGTAGCCACAAAAATTGACCTACAAAGTCATATTTTAACATTTCGGCGTTTTATTGATATTGTAAAAATGGGCGCGATTGGATAACGGACAGGTCCACAATTTATAAAACAAATATTTTGGAGCAAAATTTTACTTGTACGTTAACACATAATATATACGCTATTTGAAAAGGTAATAAAGTACATGCCACGCCCATTTAAGAAGGTAGTGAAGAATATTTAAGATTTGATCTTTGCCTTAATAAGTTTGTGCGTATGTGGGTAACTTCTAAAATGGAAAATGCTACACTATCCTTAAATTATATGGATTGTTACAGACTCACAATCTAAATCTATTTAGACATGTCCGCCCGTCTGTCTATGTAAATATATTGCACATGCTTTAGGTCGCATTTTTTTTAATATTTTCTTGAAATTTGTTGTAAGGACAAATTTTATTACTCAAGAGAGAAACCCTAGTAAAAATGAACCGAATTGGACTATTTTTAGAACCCCTTTCCATATAACAATATTTCACAAAGTGACTAACATGACTATGTCTCCAGTTTACTGATACATTTGGAGTAGTTGTGTAGGGTAGGGTATGAATAGATTGAGCCTAACCAACAAGTTTTACAAAAAAACTACTTTAACATATTTTAGGGATTTTTCTTACAAATTTAATTTTTCCAACTTGTACCATAATTAAGTTAATTTGATTATCTATTAAGGTTATAAACATAATTAATTGCATTAAAATTAATTGCTTTTGCCACAAAAGAAAAAAAAAAGAAAAACAACAAAAATAAATAAATTTATAAAAATTTAATATGATACATACAAGATGTCATATGAATTTTTTGTTGCTATTGTTTATAATATTTTACATATATATGTGTGTGATGGGTGTGTGTGTGGCAGATTATAACCATATAATTTCCCTTATGCCGGAAGTGTCAGAATCAAAGTTAACTTTCACACAAATGTTTATACATGCGAGTATGCCAAGACAACTGCAATATTAACCATTATGTTTACACATTGGTTAGGACTAGACATAACAAAGCACCACAACCACAACAAACACTATCAAAGCGTGACTCGAGCGAATTAAATTTTAATAATAATGTTTATAAAATTTTATATTATATCGACAATGAAATCCCTTTCAACTTATATTCTCACGCAAACTTTGATTCATTTGTGCTTCTGTACGTTTATTATTCATTGAAATTTACGGCACCAAATACACAGAATAGTCTTCAATATTGAAAAAAATTAATAAAAAACCAAAATACGCTTATTCTTCCATTGTACTTGCTATCAACTTTCATTGTATTTTTCTTTTTTACAAAGTTTACAAATGTTTCTTAAAATTCATTCAAATATTAATAAAATCTCATTTAGTTGGTTGGTGGTTATATATCCAATTTAATATGTAATAAATTAGAAAATTGATTGAAATTGTTTTGTACAACAGTCAACTAAAGCCCAACCATATACATGCATAAGCTAGTTATGTATGCACACATTTACATACAATGGTACAATATAATACATTTTGTATGAACTATGTAATCGAAAGCCATTTTCTGTGAATAAATGTTTGCTTGACTGCTGTTATACGCTTAAAACGAATGAATGGCTTGACTGAATGAATGAATGAACGAGAAGGCCGGAAAAACAATGACACGAATAACTCGCACAATGCCAGAAATGGCGTATGAACTATAAAACAATAGAAAATCCCACAGAATTATACGGCCGTCAACGTTTATGCAAAAAACCTTCCCAGTTACCAGTTATGAAATGCAGTGTAATCTGCATCGTTTGTATATAAATGTTGGGTATGTTTTCCTTGCAAAGTTTTGTTTAAACCATTTATTGAAGCATTTATTAAAGTGTTCAAAGGGGCGTACAATTTAACAAATAAATATGTTTACTACACAACATGTGCGTAGTAAACACAACATTATGACTTTTGTGTTAAATGTCAAGCGATATATACATTATGGTTTAACAACATGGAAAGGTCAGCCACGATGATGCTAAGCATACATTTATAGAAAAGGTCAATAACGAATAGATTCCCTTGTGATGTTAAATGAAACAAATTGGAAATAATTTATTTTCTTTAGATGGGGAAACTAAAACAAAATTTATATTTATTTATAAATTTTGGGCATGATTACATTGATCAACTTATAGGTTAGATTTTGTGACAAATACAATTTTTATAAATTGTGGGCGTGTACATTAGCGTGGCTCTTAAACAATTTTGCCCATTTTAAAATGCAATCAGAAATTAAAAGTGTTTGTACAAAGTTTTAAATTATTATCTGAAAACCCAGATCCAAACCGATAACCGATACGGACGTACATGCCTACAATTGGATATTACATATTACCTTAAACCATCCCCTTGTGGTAATATCTAACGAAAGGCTAAGTAAGGTTTACTCTAGTGTCTGAAACGTGCTTGTTGATATCTAAGAGATTTCCCACTAAAAACGTGCACGCCTGGATCGTCATATTTTATCAAAAATGTGCTTACTTTGGAGGGTTTCACCGGCCTTCATTTGTTGTAGTTGTGCTATACATATGGAATGATAAATGTAGTACACCCTTATCACTATTTCTTTATTATTTCATCCTTTAGAAAAACACTATAATTGTTCATTATAATCGCCAAAACAAAATGTAATGACTTACGCTTAAAGGTAAATATTGTAAATTCCAATTAATAAAGAAAAGTAAAGGGAAAATAACAAATTCTAATTTTATGCAAATTTAGAACCACTGGCCCAGTGCACTACTATGCATTTAATCGTGAAACAATGTTGCCTTTGTTTGAAAACTTAATTTTGTTGTAACATTGTGCAAAAATCGATTTTGTTTAGTATTTTGTCACTTTTGTTTGGCAATAATTACTAATTAATTAATCACACGTTTTGTTGTATTTTCTATTATTTCTCAAACACGAAGCTAATATTGTCACTCCATGTAGATTTATGCAAATATAATTAATAAGCACGCTGAACAATTTGTAATTGAATCAACTTGACGAAATTGTATTTTTATTTTACTTTACATTGTGTGTGTTGGTGTTAAATCTAATACATGAAAAAATCGTTCAGCAAAATCGAATTAACGATACATGAGCATAAATGTTGGTTGCAGCAACCAATATGTGAATAGTGTTCTACATAGCACACAATTTATTACCATCCGTTCGCCACTTTCTCTTTTACGAGTGTTTGCGCAATATTGATCAACGCTTAAATTACATTGGCAAAGAATTTCCTCTTTGAAGGTGTGCAAATACATGAGTACATATGAAAACGAATATGTTTGGAACAGACATTAAAAGTGTTGTTTCTTCTCCATGACATTCAAGCGTGTTTTTTATGGTTTCCTTATAATACCGGAGCAATGCCACAAGTTAGCGATAACACTTTTACAATTAAATATTGTACACACCTATGCATATTGGAAAAGTGACACTTGTAAAATAATTCTACATTACAACATGTTAATGTTAAATGAGAATGGAGACGCTTGCTCGATTGGTAGTATTTCGATTTGAGAGAGGGAGAGCCATAAAAATTGTAACGACAATCCTTAAAATTTATAATTCATAAAGAATGTTTATACTTTACACTCGAACTCATAAACTAAAGTTTATGAATTTCAAAAACATTTGTAATCAACCCACAATTATTTCTCAATTATTTAAATACGTTTTTACTCACTCTGTTTCATTGTTTTCAAACACCAATTCGCCCTGGGTTGGTTCAAAGTCTTTGCCAGCTTTGGCAGTACCGTCTTCAGTCCAGTAGGGAATGATAACTTTACCGCGCGCACCCGAATAACGTTGCACTTTAACTTCGTAAGCGCCAACCGATTCAGCCAATTCGTGATCCTTTTGACTAAGCGCGAAGATACCAGCATGATCGTCATCTAGTATCATGACAGTGGCTACTTTTGGCACCGCCAATATAGCCGGCTCGGAAGGATTACTGAGACGCACATAAAAATATTCATCTTGTTCAAACACATCGTCATCAATAACTTCAATTTTGAAGCGTTGTTCGTCCACGCCTGGTGGAAAAGTTAGTACACCTTTTTTACCCACATAATCACTACCCGCCTCGGCACTGCCATCTTCTGTCTCAAACTCAACGGTAGTGTAGCTGGACAAATCACCACGCCTTACCACACGCACTTCAAATTCACCACAACTTTCCATTACCGTGTAATGACCGGGTTCGAAGAAAACCCGTAACGAGCCTTCTTCTTCTTCCACATTCAGTTCAACACGCTGCAATTGCGCTTTGACTTCGCTAAGATCACTTTGAGCTCTCTCTTGGATTTTGCGCGTTATATTACCGCTACCCATCATTTTACGTGTGGCTTGAATGCGATAAAAGGCGCGTGATTTGGGGCCTCGATTTATCATTTGTTCCTGTGCCATCATTTCTAATTGCTCCAGATCACTTTGTGGATATTTTTTGCGCAAATCCTTTAGCAACGAAATGTACTCACGTCGCGCCTCTTCAAAATCTTTCATTTCGTCTGTATCGGTCTGTATTTTCAGTACTTCGGGTTGGTCCATTTCAAGGGCTGCGTCACCCTCGGCGCTCACAATAACGCCGCGCTTGTTCATCCGATAATTCTTATCTAAATACTTATAAATAAGAAGACGACGATCGGCTATGTAAGCCGTTAGCACTGTGGCAGGGAAAAACATAAAGGTGAGTAAACCCTCCCATACTTCAACACGCCCCGGTGATATTTTGGCTAATATTAAATAGAGCCATATATATGCAAATACCGACCAGGTGGCGGTTACAAAAAACACTCTCAAATGTTTGATTTTGCGCGATTCACCATTAGGAATCACCACAATACATAAAGCAATAATTACGAATAAATTGTAAGCAGCCGAACCGACAATTGTGCCCGGACCCAAATCACCAGCTTCAAAGTTTTTGGCAAACATCTCAATTACCGATAAAAGAATTTCCGGGGCACTAGACCCCAAGGCCATAAGTGTCAGGTTGGCAACCGTTTCATTCCAAACGCGCACCACCACAATCTGTTTTTCACCGTTCTTCTTCTTAATGACAACCTCCTTCTCCTTCGACGTGATCACTTCTATTGCCGCCATAAAGCGATCAGATACAATTGAAACGCCTATGAACAGGTATACCATGACGAAGAAATACACAAGGCCCCGGGCTACACGATCACCTGTCGTAAGGTTCTCCTGCGGTCGCCATACACCCACCATTAGTCCATCTTGACACTGCTCCTCTTCTGCCACATGACCAGACACATGCGCGCGTAGATCTGGTTTTCTAGTTAATTCGAATTCATCGTAATTATCGGTGGTTGTTTCTAACGATGTGCTGCTGTTGGGACTACCCCCTATCATCAGCACCTCGGAATCATCATCGGCGGTCAGGGCGAGCGTTATTGTGCAATACGCCAAAAGTACACCCAGTCCAAACCCACAATACATTAACGACTGTTTACAAATTGATCCCGATCCCAATCCCGATCCCGAGCCCATTTTTCACCCGCTTCTCTCAGTGTGATGTGGATGAACGATGTGTTTGTTTGAGGGAGGGCAGTTATTATAATTAGTTAATGTTGTTCAGAAAATCAATAGCCAAGCGCGTAACCTACGTCAATGCCACGTCACTTCAAAAGACAATAAATTACACGGAAACGTGCATAAAAAAGTGCGAGTAGCTACTACAAGTTTTTCAAGTGGCCGACCGCTGGTCTGGCCCCTCAACAGTCACTTGACTTTTATTTCGATTATAAGCGATAAATTGTCTGTATAAGCTGTTCTGGGATCTGAGCGTTTGGACGGCTTTAGATTTGTTTCAGCGGGTCTGGGTAGGAGTGTTGCTTTTCGTGCGAGGTGCTAATGATGGTGCTGTAAGAGGTGGTTGTGTGGTGGCAATATACGACTAAACGCCGCTATTGTTTGTGTTATATTTGTAAAATATTTGGATAACAAAGTTCATTTATTGTGTGTGGGTGTGCACAGGAAGCGTTCGTTCTTTATCTTGGCGACAGGTGATCAGAGTTAATGAGAATTCACAGATTACGACAGATTACAATTATAATCCTTATGTGCAGTGTACGTTTGAATTATAAGCAGATGTAAGCAAGTGCGTTGCGTGAGATTCTTTTAATTTCACTAACAATTGGTCTGCACTGATGGTTATGGCATTTTCATATCATTCATTAATTACTATGGTGCGCTTCTGAGGAGGTGAGTTTTGTGAGTTAAAGTGGGACGTGCTATAAACTAATAATCGTTTGCGTACTCATAACTAACATGTGATAAGCGTTTGCGGCACTATGTTGCAGTATTTCTCCCTTGGTTGTTGGTCGGTGATCGTTTTTAAACGGGCTGCCAATTGGGTTTACGAAATAGATTTTTTTATTTTGAAAAGGATTTTAATTTTTTTAAAATAATTTTTGTTTGTTTTGATTTAACTTTAACGGCAATTATCGGTTGGTGTCTCTTAGTTTGCCGTGTGTAGCGTTATTGCGGGTACGCTTTCCAAAGATTCTTTTATTAACAGCTTTAACAGTATCTACTATCTCATCATGGTGTCTGTTGCACCTCTTCCAATTAGATGTGATTTCGTATTCTGTAAATTTAAGAAAAAATTTATTATTATTTTCTTGTTGTTGTTGTTGTTGTTGTTGTTTCGTTGAAATTTATGAGCTATTGTACAATAAAAGCATTTTTTTGTTGTTGTTGTTGTTGTTTTTTTTGTTAAATCTATTTAAAGAGAATTTGTCGACTTTGAGTCAAACCTTGTATAGTTAACGCATGTATTTAAAAAGTGTTGTGAGCGATTTGTCTGTCTACACAAAAGTTATTTTTAAATTGTGCCTTCGCGCAAAGCAACATAGCAACATAACAAGTGCAATTACATGTGATTAAATACCTCACGTAAAAGAAATTAAAAGAAAAGCAAAGAAAGGCAACGAAAGGAAAAATTGATGCCTTAACTACAAGTAAAACATATCGACAGCTGTTGACCGATTGTTTTGTAGCCAAAATAATTACAATAAAACACTGCAACAATAACAACATTATATGACACACAATGACGCTTTCAACAATAATATATTACGTATTACAAGACATACAAAATGTGCCAATAATTTTGTTGCCACTCTATCGGTCATCAGAGCCACACGTCATCTCTGAACACGTACTAGTAGTTATCAGTACAATTTCAAAATATATCAGCTTTTTCAAAACGTTGCAATACTAGTAGACTCTACAAAGTGTATAAATTCTCGATTAGTATCAAAAACTGAATCAATCTACACTTATGTCTGTACGTCTGTCTGTTGTTGGCACTTTCAGGGTTGAAATTATTGAGATATTAAGTTTTTGCATGCTAATTGTTATTTATTTCGGACAGAATCGGTCAAGAGTCACGCTTACAATCGAAAAAATCTTTAAGTATACACACTCGTAATTACCCCATCCATCTATGTGCTGAAAAAATGACCTCCATCCAATAACAAAAACGTCCACAATTAAACGTACTCACAAAAATATCGACTTGTAAGAGGATATGTAACACGAATGTCATGTAACGAGGGCGGAATTTGTGTATAGATGTGGAGGGTATTTAAGATTTGGCCTAAACCAAATTTTATTGTTTCGTTTGTTAGAAATTATATATTTGTTGCTACTAACACGTACACATAAACGTATATATAATCCTTAGAGATTTGGTTTCGTAAATAATTTCGAAATTTTACATTCATGCAGACATTGTTGCTTTCATCATGTCATAGCTCATAGATAGTTTACTTATATGTTAGACAACAATGCATACATTTAGTTAAAACAACATTCATACATACACACACACACACACACACACACACACAACCACATCTGCATTTAAATATTAAGACTTTATTTGCATCATTTGCTTAAGAATTTTCTCTCTTCGTTATGCATTTGATAGCACACGTAATTAAATTTGCAATTTTGTTCCTCTTCCTGGTTTTAAATAGTACAAAGGTTCATGTGTGTATGTGTGTTTATTATACTGTTGTAACAACTAATTTATGGATAGCGGTACATTAACACTACACCATAATACACTCTTCACTTTTATACCCATCATCTGTCTGTACACACCATCACTCGTAAATAGCAAAACTTGTGGAATATAAACAAACAGGTGCTTGCAGATCTGTTTTCTTCAAATTGCAGAAATTCACATCATCAATATAATAAAAATCACTCAAGATAATTAGAATAATAATTTTTTAAAAAAAAAAAACTTTTATCATACAGTTCATGGATTGTTTTCATAACATTTTATAATACTTCATAATGGTATAAGAAAACAAGTGAAAATACTATAATTGATCAAATCCGATCATTTAATACTCTTTACCATGTAAGTGTCTAGGTGAAATATTGTTATATAGAAAGGTCCGATCGGGTCCTAATTTGGCAGAGCCAATTACGAAGCTACTCAGTACTCACATTTATACCCTCCACATAAGATGGGGGTATACTATATTTGTTACTAAGTTCGTTGCAACACCCAGAAGGAGACATCAAAGATCCAACAAAGTATATATATTCTTCAGATCATTATTTGAAATGGGAAAAAAAAAGCCACGTCCACAAAGACAAAAATCTATTTATCTTCCACAAAAAATCGAGCTATTAAGTTGAAATTCGGTACAAATATTTATAATAACTTTTTTAATTAATGTACTGAAAATGGGTGTGATAGGATAACAGACACGCCCACAATCAACGAAAACCTATATAACTGCCACAAAAATTGATCTATAAACTTGAAATTTGGTGCACATAATTATAGTTAGCCCATCCATCGATGTGATAAAAATGGGCGTGGTCACTATTACAGGACCTAATCTTATATATGCCATGCCCACTATTGTAGAAGTGGAAGGTATTTCAGATTTGGCCTAAGGCAAAATTAGTTTGTTCTTATTATAAGCAATTTTGTGTCATATAAACATAATATGGGAAGGGATTCTAAAAATAAACCAACTCGGTCCATTTTCAATAGAGTTTCTCTTTGGACTAATATATGTCCTTGTACGAAATTTCATCGATATATCTCAAAAAGTGTAACATGTAGCTTACTTACAAATTTACAAGGACAGACAGACGGATATGATTAAATCGTTTTAGATTTTGTTTCTGGCATTTACTGTTTAGGAGTTACAAACATCCACACTAACTTAACATACCCTTTGCCCCAAGTAGTGCATTGTATAATCAGTGATAAAAGTATCCCCCTTCCTCTCACTCACTCTTTGTCATGTCCGTTATATCATCCAACGCTTAGCAATTTCCATATTTAATTGTATAACAATTTGAGAGCGTGACATGAAATGTTAAAATGCAAAACAAGATAACTAACAAGTTCATTTGTTAGATAAAATATTTTTTAATTATGACATCATATCGTTTATAATATGTGCAAAGGTATGTGTGTATACTACAACAAATAGTATGATTTATATAGAATGTTACAGCAATGTTAATGATCTTGGCATCGTCAGCGTCATCAACATGACAATGATGCAATGATTCAAAACTCTTGTTGTCGTGTTTCATATTTGTAATTATATTTTTACTTTAAAAGCCTCTTAAGAACAATAATTTTTAAAGTTTCTCCACATTCTGGATATTTCAAATGGTATGAAAAATTCAGTATATTTCCCTCAATGTAATAAAGGAAGTATTGTCTTTGATTGAGGAAAACTTTGAACGTCTAGTCAGTGTTAGATTTTCAACAACTAAGTTTCTATGCAATCAATGGATAAGCATGAGAACCTTACAAATAATCCAAGATCCAAGTGAAGGTACAGTGTGACCCAAAACTATGTCACATAAGTCTAGCAGAAGGAGACATTGACTTCTGTGTCGATTTTGCCAGGACAGCCTTTTGAGTTATCTTTTTATCTGCCTATGAGACTCACCATGGTAAACATTCTCTCAAGGCATCCGTACAAAATGTTGTCCCTTCTACAAGTTTTATACTTATCCAATATATGGAAGAGTGTGTGTGTACAATAAACACATCTGTTTGTTTTTTTTTTTTTATTTTTTTATTCCGAATATTTATTAAATATTTATATTTTCACATAGATTATTAACTTTGTAAAATATGAAAATGAAACAGCACCTGAATCGTCTGGCATTAGCACCAAAGATTTATTTTTATACACAACGTTTATGAAGCACAAAAAAAAAAAAAAAAAAAACTAAAAATTAAATTGAAAACACTTTGAAATAATTCATTTACAGACATATGCACAACAATTATATACGAGACAACGAATTTATTAGCCAAGGTTTTCATAAATCAAAATGTAGAAAAATAAAGAGATAACAAGTAAGAAAAGTTCGTAGGCATGGCAGGTACTTAATTAGGCATTCTAATAAAGCTTGCATTCCCTATTCATTTCTAAGCCGGTTTATAGGTTAAATGAAGTTTTCTTGTAAAAATGTGAGCGTGATTGATAGGCGACCACGCCCACAAAAGGGCTAATTATAATTATGTAAATTTTTTTGTTTATTTTTGCAGCAGATAAGTAGATTTTTGTCAATGGTAGGCGTGGCTCTCAACCGATTTTGCTTAAATGAAAGAACGTTCTACTTACAGTAGACACATCAATGGATGTATAAAATTTTTAATCTTAATATTATAAAATTTACGATTGTGAGGGTGCCAACAATAAGTGTATAGTTTTAGAAACCGATCAAAAATATCAATAGTTTGTAGGGTATCCAAAACTTTCTTCTGCCTATCCCAAACGGAATAGTAAATTTATATGGGTATAAAAAGAATACTATAAAATAATACAAAAACAATACATTCGGTATTCTTAGTCTAGTTAAACATAAGCGCATTAATTATTTAGGAAAATTTTTATACATACTCTCCCTACAAGAAGGGAAGTACTTTAAGTGCAGAGGGCGCCGTAGACTTCAAAACTTATTATGTAAACAATTCTGTGTGTCTTGGATTAAGATATTGACGGCCACGCCTACAATTGACAAAAACTTCATAATCTTTTTACAGCTACTAAGACAAAGCTAGATAGTTATTAAAGGATATGCTAGAAAGATAAGGTAAAAAAAGGTAAGACACGCTCACAAAATAAAAAAAATACTACTCGATTGGGACAAAAATTCATTAGTAAGTTAGTACTAGTTATAATATTTTCCCTATGAGAAGGTGTTATCATGTAACTGCCACGCCCACAAATGAAGATATTGACATTCGCGCCCATAAAACGAGACAAAACAACTTCTCTAGCTACAAAAATGAAGCAAAATTATATTAAATTTATTAGAAGACTAAATGCCAAATACACAGGGTGGTATAATTGACACGCCCCTATATCCCAAAAAACATATTCACTCCTGATTAAGTAGATAAATGTTAAAGTTGTAAGTTGGTATTACTGGTTGTATGGTATATTTATACAACTGCCACGCCCACACTTTTTAAAATTGATATACAGGGTATGTTATTTATTTATCTGGCCCAAGATTTCAATTTCTGTTTGATTTACTTTTTGAGGTTCTCCATTTTAAGCCGAAAAAATCGTAATTTTTTTTCAGTATTTTCCTGTGTCTGTGATATTTATAGATTTGTTTACCTGCAGTGGTAGTCATGTAGAAATGTAATTTTACAGCGATAGACGAGACAACAGTACAGCTTTTGACACTTTAACCGTTATCAAATACTTTACTTTGTATTTTGACGTTAACTGACGATTGTTGCTAAAACGGTTTTTTTTATTCTTTTTTTTTTTTGTATATTCTCTGCTTTACATGATATCGTCAACTTTATTTTGTTTATTTATTTCTTACAATTCTTTTGAACTGTTTGGGTTTTTTTATTTTTATTTTTTTTTTTGTTCTATAGTTTCTGGGTTTGTCTCATCCAAACACACATTTAGTACACACGAATTGTAGCATATGTCACTTTTTTATGTGGATCATTGTTAGCTTTCACAGACAGCTTTAGCTAAAACACTATTTTTAACACAACATAATATATGGTACGTATGCCGTAGTACAACACAAAGATATTTCAAAACGGAAAAAAAACACACTATTCGGGAAATTTTTGTTTTTGAAAAATATTACACATGTAACATATTTACACGAGCTGATGACAAAATTATGTTAATCGGGTAAAAAAAAAAAAAAAGAAATTAATTATTGCCTCAAGGAAGATTTCCACGATTTGTT
The DNA here is from genome assembly GCA_963978525.1 of Ornithomya fringillina. Lineage (NCBI taxonomy): Eukaryota > Metazoa > Arthropoda > Insecta > Diptera > Hippoboscidae > Ornithomya > Ornithomya fringillina. The sequence goes on along the minus strand of OZ021691.1, from coordinate 31,369,325 downwards.
TCTTCGGTGAAATTAAAACATAAAATTTTTTTATATGAATAAATGCCGCTTCTCACCACGAAAATTGTTTCACTTTGTCTTTCACTTTGCGTTTAATTTTCTGCTTTTTATTTAGAAGAAAAAAAAAAAAAGAGGAAAAGTAAGAAATGTTTTAAAAATAGTTTAGCACCGCACCGTTTTTAGTAAACGCACCAACATCCACTGCAATACGAGCACAACAATTATGTGTGTACAGCATTATTGAACAGCGATCCCATCTTTAACATTTATCATCATCATCCAACGGCGATGATGATGATGATGACGACCACGTTCACTAGCTTTAGCGATTATTAAGATGATGGCACATGTTCGTAGAGTACATCATCACACATGATGGTTTTCTTCTCTAAATCTATGTATTATTACTCACTCGCGTACATTCGAATATTGTATGATTTATTCTCTCTCTCTCTCTCTCTCTCTTTTACACTTTTTATCGTATTTATCGTATGCCCTCTTTGAACGAGTGACAATTGCTTGCTGATGGGGTAAAAAAAGAGATTTTTTTATTTGGTTCTTGACAGACACTCACATATGATTTGGTTTTACCGTTACCGTTGGCATTGCATTAATAATAATACTGTTGGTGGTCCGCGTATAGAGCCCGCCATTCGTTCACTAAATAAAATGCAAATCAATTTGGGTGTGAATACGAAAAAAATTGGTTCTTTTTGATTTTCTTTCTAAGCATTCGAAGGCCTTCATTTACTTTATGGTCTCTTTGGCTTATTTTCTTTCCTATTCTATTTGTTCTTCTGCATGAATTTAGCGAAATGGGAATACATGTGAGAATATACTTTTTATTCAATATATTCAGTTTGTAACAAAATTAGCGTAATATTAATAATTTTCACTTTAAAAATGAGCATTTAGAGGAAGGGGGGGGGGGGGGGGGGGAATCAGAGCCTTTGTGTACTCTTAAGCTAAAATTCCTCAGACACTTTTAATTGATTCCTATTTAAAATGAAGGAAATCGAAGCCACATCTATAGAAACTTCTTACAGCCACCAAAATTAATAGAGAAAGTTGAAATTTAGTAAATGGTTCATCTCTACATTTATCGATGTATAGAAAATGGGTGATATTCAATATTAAATACGGACAAATTTTTTGAAAAACCTTTATTTGTTGAAGACCCGACTCTTTTGAATCCTGTCACGGGTTAAAAAAAATTGAGATATTGAACTAAAATTCAATCCATAGATATTTATTTCTGTAGGAAAGTTTCTAAATTTTGGGGGAAATCGGTTCATCGGCCATGCCCACAAATAACAAAAATATTTAAATACTATAATCGTTAATTATATTTTACACTACATGTAGTGGTGGCAAATGCCACACCCACCTTCAATTATACTGATCGATCAGATAAAAATTCAAAATCTAAACCGATTTAACCATGTCTGTCTGTCCGTCTGTTATGTACAGACAGTTCTAGTTTTTGCACATTGATTGCTATTTAAATCGGTTCAGATTTTATATATCCATATATCATCAAATTGAAATCAAAATCACGTATACGCCCACAATGCAGAAAACTAGTACTTGATGCAAAATTCTACTCGTAATTTTATATACTTTTGAAGGGCGTAACCAAGAACATGTCATGCCCTTTATGAAGAAAGTAAAGGGTACTTAAATTTTGGCCAAAGTCAAATTTAGTTTCTAGCTTGTTATTTTTGTTATATGTATTATAGTACTTGATGTGTCTTCGTGACCTAAACCGCCTATTTTAAAATTTGTCTGTTTGGAAAGTCTTTTAAGTCGGATTCTTAGACTTTATGCTGCTTTCCTTCAAGTTTATAGAGAAAGAGTTGATTTTTTATTCAAAATTATCGATAAAACACTTTGCATCACTGTTAAGATATTTTTAATTATTTATTTTGTTTTTTTTTTTTTGTAACATATGAACGATTGTACTGTAAAAGGTGTTTAGATCAAAGATTTTTTCCAATTTTCTTAAACATTCGCTGCATAAGTATTGAATTAAAATTGTTGTTTCTTTTTTTTTACATTTTGACTTTTATTTATTTGTTCATTTTCGCTTAATTCGTATCGATTGGTAGCAAAATTGTAACTGTCTGCTGTAATTAGTACTCGTCTTTAGAGAGCAACTAAACAATGACTCTCGCAAAGATGAACAAAAAATGTACAAAAAAAAAAAAAACAGCATAGCGACAGTGGCGTCACATTTTCCCTGGTAGACGATTAGCTAATTTTCTAAAAACTAAATAAATAGTATTGTGGTACAAGTTGTTAGGCTTAGGCAATTGGTTGCTTGGTATTTACATTATTTTCCGATTAAAATGAAAAAAAAAAAAAAGAGTTCAAATTAAAAATAAACGATTTTCCCGTCTTACAATTTCTACGTTTTTTGACTCAGATTGAATCTTGAATTTCTCCTCAATTTACAAAAATTATGGATAAATGACACGGATGACACTGACATGTTTTACGTCATTTGTCTGCCTACGCGTACTTTACTTTTCGACAAATTATTTTAAAATTATTTTTTTTTTACGTTAATGTTGAAGCATGAGACTATTAGACTTTCATGTGGAAGATTCTCACTTTGCTATAAATTGTTTAATTTTAAAAAGTTGATGAAACTTTTAGCGCTGTTACAAGCACAAGCTTATGATAAACATGTGTCATAAACACACACGTTGTAGTGCACTCTACACGCATTTTGTATAATGATAGACATAAAAATGGCAAATAAAAGCCTGACTAAAAACAACAAAAAATCACATTTACTTTTATAATGATATTGAGTACAAGAATGTAGTCTGTCTTGGATGCCGATGCACACACTTGTTTGTGTGTGCTTCTGATAGGTATCCTACCAAACTCTGCTACATACGATATTATCACGTTTCATACGTATCAGCCTCTAGGCAGCTCATAAATATGTCAGAAACTGTTGTAACCTTTTGCTGCTATCCTGTGTGTGTGCATACGTATCTCTCTCCCTCTCTCTCGTGTACTGTATTTTTTCTTTTGTATGATAGTTCTTTTTTTTAGTTGAAATGTTCAAATATTCCTGTTAGTTATCTTGTATAACTTAGTTTTTGTTATTGTTTTTGTTTTGCTTTTGTTTACCTAATACTAATGTACTGCCATCGTCATGCACATGGAAAGAACAAGTGAGAAAACTAAATTTGGCTTAAGCCAAATCTTGAATACCCTCCACAACCACAACAGTGGGCGTGGCACATATACATATATATACATATTGCGCTTTTTAAAAGTGCAAGTGGAGTTTTATGGTGAATATAGTTTTGTAATTTGTGGGCGTTTATGTTATTGGACCACGCCTATTTTTAAAACATTTATGGATAGGATAATTATTCATATTTGTATACAATTTCAAGTTTATAGGTCAATTTTTATGGCAGATATAAAGATTTTTGTTAATTGTGGGCGTGGCTTTTGCCCAAAGCAATCTTTATGCTAAAATTAAAAGTATCTGTACAAAATTTCAGACACAATATCTCAAAATATACGACTGTTAGAATGCCAACAACAGACAGACACACGGACATACATGTCTAAATCGACTCGGTTTTTGATGCTGATCAAAAATATATATACTTTGTATAGTCTTTGACGCCTCCTTCTGAATTTTGCAAACGGAAGAACAAACTTAGTATCTCATGAGTAAAGAGTAAAAAACAACGAAATGGAGTGGAATAGATTTCATATTAAAAAAATGGAAAAAAAAAAGTTTTAAGAAAATTTTCTTTCAAATCAACATATTTAATATGAGCAGCATCAACAACAACAACAACAACAACAATAACAATATTAAATCTATTCTATATGTACACGATTTACATACATATCTATGTATAACATTTACGCCATATTCTGTGTTTTACATGATGAAACGCGTTCATTTTTTCTAGTTGAGTAAGCAAACAAACTCTTGTGCCATTAACAGCAAACCGTCTGCTACTAAATACATTCAATTTTATTCACGTTCATATATATACACCAAACACATACACTAATACAAACAAGCTTAAACCAAATCTGAGATACCCTACAGAGTTATATATTCTTTGTGAGAGTGGCTTTTAATCTCTTTTAATGTTTATTAAAATAAATGACATTTTGAGTAATATTTTCATTTTAAAGATAGATTAGTGCACGAAATCGAGTTTTTTCACGAATGGTGGGCGTGTCGGTGACTAAGGTTAAAGTGTATAATAATGTGTATACAAAATTTTAATTTTGCATCGTTTTTTTTTTGTAGGCGCAGAGGAATTTTGTCAATTGTGAGCGTAGCTAAAAACCTATTTTTCCCTATTTTAAAAAGGACATTAATTACTTAAAAAGAAAGTAATTGTCTATTTGTAATTTCAGATCAATATCTTAGGTTATGCAAAATGTAGGTTTAAAAAAGCAGACAGACGTACAGACATTATTGAATAGAATTAGATTTTAACGTTGATCAAGAATAAAAATTCTTCTTTTAGATGCATGATAAACTTAATATATTGTAGTATACGTATAATATCTATAATTTGACGGGAAAATGCATGACAACTAACAGCAACATAAGGAAATATGTTTTAACATCAAAATATTTGAATATCTCTGGATTTACATGACGTTCTATGTGGATGCAAACATCTGCTACACGCAATAACTAAATATTTTGATGTCATAAAACATTGTAGATAGTATGATTGTTTTAATATTCACCAGTTCCTGGCTAGAGATTTTTATATGACTTTGTTAAAATGTGTGTAATACCGAGAAGAAAGCTGTGGAAATCTAAATCCTTCATATTTTTTCACAAAGTTTAATGAAGAACAATAAATTAGCTAAATAATTGTCTATAGCGAATTTGCATCTAATCGGATTATTTCTAGAAACTATTTTCATATTTCTCAAAGTGACTTATATGGCAATTCCTCGCCTTAACTATATTAATTGTAGTGTAGAGGTATTAAATGGTCAGGCTGGACCGACACTACCTTTTTTTATTTGTTTATATTATTTTAGTTTCCTTCGTTAAAATTTGTCCTCTACGCCCTATATGTTTATTTTAGTCTTAAATTGGTGTGAATTCTAAATCAACTATATCTATAATCACCCATATATACACACACACACACATACATGCATATAATTGGCCAGGAAATTATTCAACATTTTTTAATTAACATATAAGTTTAGATAAATGCAAACAAATGAAGTATTTATGTTTTTTTTTCCTTGTACGAACGGATGAAAGATTGCAAAAATAAATTTACGATATATTGTACAAGCATTTGTATGATTGTGCTATGTTTTAGTTGCTCGTAAAATTTATAGACATCTTTCATATGTACACAAAATTTTTGGATGAAAATTTCTAATATTCAGCACATTTTTTACATCCACCTGTGAATTCAATCTATTGTTGATGTTGTAAGCAAAACATCTTCTTGGTAATCATAACCTTCTTTACAACTAAGGCGTATACGTAACATACGTGCTTGGATCTGTGAACTCCTCATTTGAGGCTTATATAGAAACTTTATGTGCTATGTGCCTATAAGCTAAATATTTTAAGGAGAAAAAACATTTAATTGTTGGAATAATTAATGCTAATCGACTTTATATAAAGTGCATAATCGCATTTATTCATATGAACTTTATAAATTATGCATTAATCACTAAATCGCTAATAATGTTTTAATAATCCGTTTAATTAACTATTCAGCTACAGCTTTGTCTACTACATTCCAACAGAGTATATATTTCCATTTATAAACTCTTTTGCTATTTAATTCCTTTGGAAAAAATGCAGCATTTTTATTCAACAAATACTCAAAGAACATATAATTTGTTATTGTTGATATTGTTGCATGTTTATGATATATTATAATTTTTTGAATGTTGCAGCCTGCTTACTGGTTTGACTAATAAACTCCTAATAAACTTCATTCAATAAGTACAATAACGCTTTAAGCAGATATAATCAACTTTTAATTAAAAATGGAATTTTTCAATTTAAAATTTTGTTTTTTCAATTACAAATAGAATTTTTTCAATTTCAATTGAAAATGATGTAGCGTGCGTTTATTATAAAATGAAACAATATGACAAGTAAAAAAAACAAAATTTGTCATGACGCCATCTTTTAAAAACTCTCCACATTTAGATACAAAGAGTGGGCGTGGGAGGTACATGATTGCGCCCTCTGCGGAAGTATGATGTAACAAGATGAAAGTCGAGTTTTATGGGCGTATTATAAATATTCCACCGCGCCAATTTTTGGCACATCTATGGATTAATTTTTATCAAATTTTTTTTAACTTCATAGATCTGCGAAGGATATTTTGGGGTGTGGTGTTCCTCCGATTTTGTCCAATTTTAAATATTTTTTTAGAATTGTAGCAGAAACTATTGTAGAAATATATGAATGTATGTATGTTGAATTAAGAATATATTTACTTCCTCCTCTAGGGTATTATATGCCGTTTTACCAGATTTCAACAAAAAGTTTTTAAAAATGATTTTATATTGGCAAACGGACAGACAGACATTCTGATTTTGAGTAGATTTTGTAGTTATTGACCCCTTAAGAAGGAAAGTCTCTCTTTAGCTGTTTAAAAAACTAAAAATATCCGACAAACCAGATTGATGGTACAGAGTATAAGCAGAATATTCCCAACCTAAGAGCAGTGAGTGTAACAACTGTGTAAATAGAATGCCTTACTCACTATTAGCAAGCCTCTGACTATTAATAGCATAATTAAAGAGAACTTAAAAAAAGAGTCAACAACATACCGACAGAACACGCACGCAAACGCATATAAACATAATACTCGTTCATCTATACCATAGTTGCACGCCGTTTATAATTCCATTTGCCATTAACCAAAGGAACGATTTAGATCGTTATGAAGTTATGAACACAAATTATGATTATCAACATCAATTATCAGTTAATTTTAGCCACGACAGTTGATGCATTTATTTTTGAGATTGAATTGAGATGAAAAGCTATAACTTTCACTGTTCACTATGTGTTGAAGTGAATTTTATCTAAAACTTTTCAGACTTCTTTCTACATCGCACAAAACGAAACATTTTGTAGATGTTTTCTTTTAATTGTACACACTTTCTATCATTTCTTAATTACACTGTTATAAACAGAATTGGAAATTTTTGTAATTATCATTGATCTCAGCCATGTAAACATTTCAGAGCTTATTTGTTTGTTTTACGTTAAATTTATTTATACAATATCAAACATGTACACAAACAACACTAAACATCAATAATATCAGCACTCAATATGTTTAAGTATTTTCCATTCATACATGAAGAGAGTACTGTTAGTAGTTAGTTGAAAAAGAACACCGAACACTTGACGCTCAACAACAATAGAATGAGAACTAAAACAAAAAGCCACTACAGCGACCAAATGAACGTATGCCTGCCTGGTTATGAACAGTAGCACACACACACAAATGAAAACAAAAAAAAACCAACCAACCAACCCCCAGAGATATACAATAACAATAATAATAACAACATATGCATGGGTAATAAAAAAAAAAAAAACAAAGTGATGTATTGTGATGTGTGATGTGTGAGATCACAAGCTGATGCTGTACCTACCTACACACACTGCACGAGTGAGTAATTTTGTACAACACATTGTTTTCATATCGTATATAATAACTTGTGATCGTATTACACAGAACAACAACACGTGTAGATGTTGCAAAACAATTCAATGCTACAACCAAGTAACATTTACAATAACATCCATGCTTACCCATCTATCGGACTTCACTTCTAGTTTATAAAAGTATGTAGGTTAAGTTATACGGCAGTCACGTGATACAAAATTACACTTTTTAAATACTTTATTGATTGGAAAAACACTACAACAACAATAATTATGAATAATTTAAATTTCACAGCTATTATCCCGTATGTATGCTCAGTTTCAAGCCGCCCACATATATGATTTAAATAATTACACAAAAATTTTTATACCCGAGGAAAATGGTTTTATAAAATTTACTGCTTCGCTTCCAAATCTGTCGAATTGACATTATGACCGTCCATACTTTTATTACAAATGGGCGGAATTGTCTAACAATCACGCCCACTGTTTACATATAATATTACTTCTACCTTTGAAGTAAAATTTTAGACATGAAAGTAAGTAGGATGTAAGTCTATACATGCCACACCCACAATTTACATATAAGCATGGAGGGTAATACAAATGTGGCTTCGGTCAAATATCGTTTTTTTTAACTTTTATTTGTTTATAAATAAGAATGAAAAGAGAGGGTGAGAGAATAGCAGCGCTTTGGTTTTCTCAATTCATTCTGTGGTATGTATTATGATTAAGCAGTGTAAGCGAAATATTTATGGTACAACAACAACATCACACAAGAATAACTTTACACGCGATACACCCAACTAAACCGATTTATATAGTTTTAAAACGCGTACATACGTTTTAAAAGTAAAACACAAGCACACGAATACATTGAGAGAAGCACAAATAATAACTAATTTACATATGTTTTGATTTGAGGCGTTCATATAAACGTTTATTAATTTTTCAGCTATCGTTTCATAAGCCAAAGCACTGAATCATTCACACTTTTAACCGCAACGATTAGCACAGCACCGATTGTTTCACAGCAAGAGTTTTGTAAACTATTTTTATATTATTTTTTTATTTATTACTTTCTTTTTTAACTATTTTTTATTGTCAGAAAGATTTGTTAAAGAATAATTAAAACAGAATGTTTCAATATTTTTTTTTTTTTTTATATTAAATATACGATTATATACGACTGAGTATAAATATTCAGTCAATTTAAATTTCAGATAGTTTTTCAAGACTAAAATTTTCTTTGTATTAATAGATAACAGATTAATAATAAGTCACTGATTCTTGTTCAAGTTCTTGTTGCAAAAATATGCTTAAAGTTGGAACATTTTCTATTTGCATCAATGATACACTAATGTAAACGATAAGAGTTGTAATAGATAACTGAAAACACATAATATTGCTATGATGTCATTTGGTTGAGTTTGCATTTAATGATAATCAAAAAAGAACAGCAAGAAACTTGCGAAATATGAAAGTAATACGGTTTATATAGTATATACTTTTCCCCTTTTAATCATCATCATTATCATCATCACCATGCATGGTTATTGTTTGTTGAATATGGATTAAATTGTTTTACAATTTTGTTATTCAGCAAACTTTTCAACATATGAATACTTTTACAATTAAATTTTAATTAAATCTAGTTGAATCCTTTAAAATATTTTACAAAATTATACAAAAAAAAAGTTCTTGAATTACGGTACAGCTTGTAATAATTAAAAGATATATGTTTGATAATACATTAATTGTGTCATTGGTCAAATGGAAATGTTAAGCATTGAAATGGAAGAATAGTTTACAAAAATCTATTGTGGAACATCAAGAGCTGCTCTAACTCATTCAGAATTTCGCAAACTCAAAGTTGAATTGAAAATAATTCCAATGAAGCAGCCTTGGTAATGACAGCATACACAAAACATGGTTAACACATCATTGGCGAAGAGGAATAGTGAGCGAAACTCAAATTAAATAGAATTGTGGCCGGACTACACGACAAAAAAAGGCCAGCAGAACTCAACACTCTCTTAAGTAATGCTGGTACGACAAATACATACGTGGAAGGTCTGCAATTGCAAAACTCTTTATGTCAGGTGTTCATATTATTTTGTCCATCCCCTATATATATAAATTTTTTACTTATTTTAAATTAAAATATAAAAGTTTTTTTTTTTAAAGCTGATGACAACGTTACTTTAAATATATTCTACTCATTACTCGTCTATTATATCCTCTGTATGTAATTATGCAAAACAATCGAACTTGATCTTATAATAGTAAAAAATAAACGAGTGCACTTGATTATTATGTAGGCGGTTTTCTATGGAAAATAAACTGTCATTAGACACCTTAAGCTTTATTTACTGCTGTGGCGTGATGTTCTTCTATAATAATAAATCGATATGAAACTGTGCTACAGTTTATACAATGTTGATAACTGGTATAAAGTGGCACAAAATTTAAATAAATTTTTTTAATACATTTCACAATTACAACAAATTCAAATCTTCATAAGTTTCTTCAACATGCATTTTGAAGTATTTCTCAACTCAACACTTTATTTTCTTCTCTACACCTACATGAACATGTTGCAATATATTCATTACGAAGTAAAAGTTTTCAATCAAATGAACGGATGGTTCGTTCATTCGTGCACACATACATACGCATGCTTAAAATTAATAAAATAAATCGTAACAATAAAATATCTTGTCATCCGTAGAATAGGAATGAAAAAAAAAGAGGAAAAAATGAAAATATTTCCTACACTTGATTGGGAAGCACAAGAATAACGAACATACAAGCCATGCAAGCACACAAATCCATTTTACTGGTTTACCACACAAGTACACACAATGAAACATTTTCAAGTAAATCAATTTATTTTATTATCCTAAAGGTTTCAGCTTGTTAATGTTGTACAATTCAATTGTTAAGACTGTATGTACATGCATCTTATAATGTCGCTTTCAATTTAGACACTTTTATATGCTTTAACTCTATACAGATGAAGAGATGATTAAAGTTGAATTTTAAAAAATTATATAATTATCGTATTTCCATGTGTATAAATAATATTTTTCATTTATAATTATTACTTTTTAATAAAATATACTTTTTAAACATAATTCAAAAATAACGCAGCTTCTATCATCTCTTGTTATTTTTTAATTAATTTAAGAAATAAAGCAACAAAGTGGACGTACGGACAGTACAGTATTAAATTTTACTTCATACTAAATATTTTGTCAAATTTGTTCATATAAGTAAAAAAGGTGGAAATTTTTAATTAAAATTATAATATTTTTAATATTGTATTATTAATTAATTAAATAGAAATTATAATATTTTTTAATACCATAATTATAAAAGGTTTTCCAATAAGAACATAACAATTTTATATTTAAATAAAATACAAAATCATTAAGATATTCAGCTGAAATTTATTCCAAAAACAGTAAAGATATTACATATAATTTTGAAATTTAATCTAATTTATATGACGACCACAAACACATTTGCAGTGATCAATTCTTTGGAAACCAATATTTTATCACTCTTTCGCTCATATTGGCCGAAATGTTAGCAATCTCAATAGATCAAATGTTTAACGAAATGTGTGGCATGTAATATCTTTTGTGGGAACCACATATCATTAATATCAAATCTATTCAATTAGGGTTAAAAATAGCCTTCCAACATGGGACGTTAGTGAACTCCATTAGGGATCATTTTCTCCGAAACAAATATAGTCTAATCACATATTTAGCATGAAATCCACAATATAGGGTTACTTTTTGTGGTTGCAATAGTGTCTTTTAAATGTGAGTTTGTTGCTGTCCAATAACTTATACTTTTCATTTAATAATTTGCTTATTAAAATAACAAACCATTCAAATAAAAATGAATTTTATCGTTAAAGATGATTTTTCGCTAAAATTCAGAATTTTTACCAACTCAAAATAGTAATTTTTAATAATTTTTTAAAAATGTTAACTTTTTACTGAAGGGTTGACGTTAAAAAGTCATAAAAATGTCAAGGATATTTTCATATTAAAATACAAAACTGTTATGTCTTTATTGAATTTATTTATTTAAACATTTTTTTCAATATGAACATCTCTGACTTTTGTATTTTAAGAAAAGTGTCCGTACGTCCGCTTTTTTTTATTCTTCTATTTTTCGCCTCAGCGACTAGTGTTGCTTAAAGTACGTACTTTTTCTTTTTTTTTTTTTTGTTATAAATGAAATAGCACACGTTTATTTTGGTATATAATGATTAAATAATTTATTATTTAATAAAAAAACATCATTGACATTAATTTCAAATTTTAATTTCAATTAATTATTAAAGTATTCATTAAATATTATATTGAATCCCGTGAATTTGCATAATATTCTGGAATATGTTTTTATTCGCCATCTTCTTTTTTACTTAAACTAAACGCTTATGGTGCCCAGCAAACAAGTGAATTTTCCAGCATGTGCATAAAACCAAATATAATCAAATATAATATATTGTACATATATATAGTTGTAGTTGTAGTTGTAGATAAATAGACATTCTAGTGAATATAACAACTATTTGTATTGGAGCAAAGCAGCATTAAAAAAAAGGATATCAGTTTATTCTCCGAGCTATAAACGTTTAGCTCTATCAACTAGAAATGCATTCTAAAGTGAAACACACATACATACATACAAAAACATATGAATGTATTCAAAAAACTTTAGGTAGGGTGAGAGGAAAATTTTCTATATTTTGGTATATTGCAAGCTTCTTCTGCATAATATGAGATTTATACTAAGTTTTACATACCGCTTGCGACCTTCCAAGAAACCTCTTATGGTAACAAAAATTTTGATTTAGAATTCTATAGCCACTCCCAACGAAAATATAATCGATCAAGCCACAAATTCGAGCTAAGTAGCTGAAAGGGGCGGGGTTGTATAACAGACACTCTTACAATTTACAAAAAAACAATGTTTTTTATGCAGCAACACGTAAAAATTAATTCGTATTCCTGTCACTCTTACAGGGCGTGCCCCACCCATCATTTGTATATGAAGATGTAGAGTATTTAGAATTCGGCCAGAGCCAAATTTAGTATTTTTTTCCCTTATTTTGCTTCTTGTTATTTCAACCGTGATCTGCATAAATGTTTATATTCATTCATACATATGTATGTGCTTTTAAGAGTTTAGATGATTGTGAACTTTACTCAATATTTAGAATCAACGGAACTTCCCTGAGAGCAATATTGGATAACTTATGGGGTTTGCACATAACACATATGGTATGTATGTACTCATATACAAGCATGCATGTTTATTTCATACAAAATACATCTAAAGACAACTCTGGAAATGTTTTGAGGTGCACGTAGTGGGTATTTGTGAAGCAGTGGAAACAATACATATGTCGTACATTTGTGTAAACATTTTTATAGCCTATATATGATTTTGAGTAGAGAGCATATTAAGTTTATAAAAATGTTTGCAAGTCTTCAGAACCTAAAGAGAAAACCACGTTTTAATATAGTGATCGATTCAGTATCATTTATAACCGTATGTCTGGTGTACCATTTTCGGTTTATAATTCAAACAAGTAGGAAAACTAAATTTAGCTCAGGCCATGCCCTATCTATATACAAACTGTGGGTGTGGCAGGTACTCGATACGCCCTTTTATTGTTACATGTAATACATATACTTTAGAATCCGTACAAATAAGAAAAAAACTAGGTCAAATTTTATCTATATAAAAAGTGGTGGGCGTGTCAGGTATACCCTTACGCTCTCCAATAGTGTATATATTACATAGTAAGATGAGTTTAATGATGAGAATGTTTTTTTTGTAAACCATGCCCATTTTTAACACATCGATTAATGAAATAACTATAAATGTACGTATTAAATTTCAATTTTATAACTCAATTTTTGTAGCAGATATATTGATATATATCGATTGTGGGCGTGGCACTTGAACGATTTTATTCAATTTATATAAAAATCTATAAACAGAAATGAAAATAAAACTAAAATTTCATTATCAATATCTCAAAATTTATTACTGTGAGAATGTTATTAACAAACAGATAAACGGACGTAAGGACATTTAGGTCTAGATAGAGCTCAATTGAATGATCAAGAATATATATATACTGTATATATATTCTAGATTACAAAAGGAATAATAAACTAAATATACCATCTATTTAATGTGGAGGGTACACAAATATCTAAATTTCTTTATTTTAAACTGAAATTGTTTTGAAAATACTTTCTTTCTCATTTCATCAGAAGTAAAGTAATAGTGCTGTATAGTATTGAAGAGAAACAAAGTTGACCGACTCCAATATTTTTTCACTAATATACGTTTAGTTGAACATGTGCACTCAAAAGACTATTAGTGCCAAGTGTGATCTTCTTGTTGCTGTTGTTTGTTAGCTGATGATGATGACGATTACGGAAGTAGTTGATTTTTATGGACACGCAATACAAGAGTGCCAACAACAAATAAGCTGTACAACGAAGCAGTGCATTAATCCTTTGGTGTCTACAGTTCACAAAATTGAAAGTACTCCGCATGGTTATCTATTGTATGGGTTGAGTTTTGTTTATTCGCACCTAACGTAAGATGTGAGACTGCCTATATACTGTACACACATATTGGGCGTATAAAGTATGAAATGAAAATAAAATATATATTTTTTTATACACCCAACCGCTCCTTTTTTGCTTTTAAAAAGTCTTTTTTAAGCCTATTACTTAAGTTTAAACACATTTCTTAACAATTTTGCTTACGTTTACCAAACGAATGAAAAACAATCAAAAACTCATAAAGAAAAGAATTGTTATTTAGTTTTGCGATAAGAGGAAAATGCAAAAATAACATTTTCATTATTTTCTTTATATTTTCAAATGAGTTGTAATTGAAAACTTATTGTTGTAATATAGATAAGAAACGGAAAGTAAGTTGAGTGAGTTTTGTTCACACAATACAAGTGTGTGGGTACAAGGATTTTTTCTGTTGCACTTTAAGAGCAATAGGAGGCCGGTTTAATTATTTTTATATTGTGTGAAAAATTCTTCAATTTTTATTTTTATAATTCCCCTTTTTTTTCCGAATTTCCCCCCACCAGGATTTGTTGGTTTGGTGGTATTGTGGCGCCTACATATGCTGCCAACGTTGATAATATTTGGCTTTTAAACAGGCATTCAAATAAACAGAAACTACAACAACAAATTTTGTCGCTCATTTCTAACCATAATTTTTCTTTTTGTTTGTTTCACTTTTTACATGTTTTGTATGTAAATGTCTTACAAACGGCCTTTAGACATAATTGCGAAAGCTAATAAAACAATGGTGTCAAGCGTAAAATTAAACACAAGCCAAAATATTTAAATAAACTAAAAAGGAGTGGTATGGAGAAGAGAGAACGAATTAAGCTTTACAACCAAGTGTGGGCTGTATGCCCACTTTTCACTTTTTCTCTCTAGTTTTTCTAATATTTAGCCTTAAGACATCAGTTTGTTGTTTCACGAATTCCTAATTATTCATACTCTACAGAAGATGGCCGGTATACTAAGTTTTCTACTCCTTGTACAAAAGTTATTATGAGGTGGCAGAAATCCTACAAATTTTTTGATTAGCATTAAATTCTAAGTTGATCTAGATATGTCTGGCTGTTGTTGGCATTCTCACGATAGTAAATTTCTAAAATATTTTTGTGGAATTTTCTACAGACACAGACGGTTTCTTGCGGCAGATTATGAAATCAGCTAAAAATTACGCCCACAATCCACTAAAACGTTTTTATCTGCCTCAACAATTTAGCTTCATAGTTGATTTGGTAATCATATGTATTTATAATTATCCCATTTATCGTTATGGGTAAAATGAGCCAAAAACCACGCCCACAATCGACAAAATTCGTTACATCTGCCACAAAAATTGAGCTTTTAAGTTATACGTTGGTGCATGTGAACAATTATCCCTTACTTTTATGTACCAAAAATGGGCGTGATCTAATAACAGACCCGCCCACAATTTACAATAAACCAACATCGTCGTTAAACTCAGCTTTGCAAACTGATTCAAATTGATGCATAATACATACACTTCTAGAGAGCGTAATAATATACTTGCCATGCCTTTTTGTATTTAGATGTGTAGGGTATTTCAGATTTCGCCCAAGCCACACTTAGTACTTTTATTTATTTTTAAATAGATTTACACTAAGAGTACTTTAAGTTAATTGAAAAAGTACTTGAAACGAAATACTTTTCCTGTCAAAGAGTTTTACTTTCTTTAAAATGCATAACAATTGAAAACGCTCTTTAAGTTAAATTAAATTAAATAAATAATAAATTTTAGTATATTTAATACAAAATGATGGATTAGCGATTTCCCCCCTCTGCATATATTATATACGTATCAAATGAAAGGGCTTGGCGAATAGAATAGAATTTTATAAATAAAGTAGCGTTTCACTAATTCCCAGCTCACTTGTTGATACTCAACTAAAACCTATTATTGTATTTAATGTTATTTATAGTGGAGTATTCAAGGACTATGAATGACATTTAAAAAAAAAGGCAAGACCTTGAATACCCGTATACAAGCGGCAGTACAGCCAGCCACCCTAACGTATTAAGTTTCTACTCTTCATAATCTATTCAATATAGGTATCAAATGAAAGGGCTTGACCTATATTTAAAGTATGAATGGCTTAAGTAAAAACTTGTCTTGTATATTGTAAAACTGTTCTACATACCAATACGCATGAACGGTTCGATTAGGGGATGAAAATCGGGTAATTTCTTATAACAGTCAAATGGTGAATGTTACTCTGCAGCATTTTCTGATGGACCTTCGCCCATCGTACACACTCACTTGTTAAACATAAACACTTGGCTGTCTTATGGTATAAGTTTTGTCGTTGTTGTGTTTTTTTGCACTGGAGGTTTTGCTTTTTTTCGCAACAACCTCTTTTAACAATCACTACACCACTAGTAACGCATATTAATCATTTTGAAACAGCAAAGAATAGAAGCGAGTGATCAACTCCGCACATATAAATGTCAGGACGCGTATATTTTTAGACAAGTCGTAGAGATTCGTATGAAAAGTGGAAAATGATGGCACTCTGTGTGAGACGAATGCGAAATGTTAAAAACACACACACAAACACACACAACAAACAATCTGTGCAGACTGGTTGTGGTATTGCAGCTGATGATGATATTGATGCTGTTCGCTGCTATTGAATTTTTTTAGCGTGGTGTGTATTCTGCTTTTTTGGCAGCTGCACAAATGACTTTTTCCGACTGCGGTAAATGCCACACACACCTATATGTGCACACTGGGTTTTTGGTGGTAGGTCAGTGATAAATTTTTACTATATACAAAAACTACCCATACACACACGTACGCACACTTATACTCTTTAAGCCGTTTTGGGCTGTTACGGCCTACATTTACCGGCGTCCATTGAACTTCGTTTGTTGTAAACGACACATTTAACCCAAAGATTTTTTAACGAACAACAACAACAATTTTTTAGTTATTTTTTTAGATAGATAATGAAATAATTTTCTGCTTGTAACACTGAAACGTTTGTAAAACACACTCGTAGTATTTTTTGCTTTTTGGAGAACTGCACTGAATACTACGCGTAATGAAAATGTTTTCGTAGACACGATTCTCTGAATGATAAAGATAGAAAATGTTTTCGGTTGAAATGTCGGTGACCGTAAGGAAGCTTGCTTCGTAAACAAATTTGTGAATTGTTTTTTTTTTTTACCCTTTTTCTATTTATACCACAAATATTCTATTCATTACGTTTCATGAGTAGAAGGAAGAATTTTAATTATTATTTTTTTTTTTTTAGTTTATATTAAATATTCGCTAAGCGGGTGTTGCTGTAGAGATAAAGTCTCACATCCTTACAACGAAAACAATCAGTTCATTAAGTATTGTAAGTTCAGTTTTACAAGCAAGTAAGTTTTTTACATATATGATGTATATAGGAATTTGAATTATAGTGCATTGTAATTTGTTATATATTTTTCTTTTTTAATTGTCGTTTCAACACAGCCGAAATGGCCTAAAAAGCGGTGTAGTTGTATCTTGACTATACTTTAGAAGACTAACACTCTTGCGTTTGTTAGTTCCAAACATATGGTTGATTACTGTCCACTCTTATCACAGTTGTGTTTAAGGTACACCCTTGAGGATAAAATGTACCGAAATAAGAAAGTACAGAGAGAATAAAGAGTATTATAATCCTCTCTACATTTTTTAGCTATTGACTCTTTATTTATGAAATTGTCCTTCATGTTATGGATAATTTTAGCATTCATTTATCTTTACTTTTCTCTTATCTTATCTCATCGCGACTACAACGAAGAATTTTGAAAAGCTTATGCCAGTAGCATGAAGAGAGAGCTTTGCCAAGAATACTCTTTATTGGGGATGAATGCGTTCATACATCTATGCAGCACTAATTGGGAGTTTACTTGTACTAAATAGATTTAAAAAAAAATTCAAAAAAAATAAATAAGAAATAAAACTAAATATTGTTTAGACCAAATCTTAAATATTCTCCATGTCTACATACAATTGTGGGCGTGACTATTGACCAAATCTACCCAAATTGACCAAATCTACCCAAATTTCTCTCTCTATAAAATTTTAGCTTAACGACCCGGAGAATGCCAACACACACGGACATGCATATCCAGATCGACTCAGTATATAAATCTGATCAAGAATCTATATACTTTGTACGGTCTCCTTCTTCTAATCTATTGAATTCTATCCGACACTACTTACTTCTACTATTTATATAATAATTTGTTTAGTTGCATAAGCCATATAAAAGGTTTCAAAAAAAAAGGTACGATCGGGTACAAATTAGGCACTTAAGCTATTTAACTAATTTTCATTAATAAATTTAAAAATTGAAATTTTTCTCCTACAAGTCACTGTACGAATGATGCAGTAAAGTTGAAATGGAAGTGGAAGTGACACTGTCTATTGAGCTTATAAGCTCACCATCAAAAGTTTCCGAATTTTTGCAAATCCATAATTATAGCAAAAGGAAAATATTTAAATGATTATTAACACAGAGACAAAAACATTTCTTTCCTATAAAAGCTGCTTTTTCAACTAAAATAAAAACTTTACAACTAATCATGATTAAGTTATTGTTATAAGTAAAAGTATTTATTATAAATAGTCTCAATGCAGAATTCTACCCATATTTAATTAAAGTAGTCTAAGTCAACTTTGCTAAATAGAGTAAAACTTGAAAAGAATTTGTAGAAATGTCATATTTACTTATTTGCAAATCGATGTGTTCGATTTTATACGAAATATATTAAATTAAAGTTCATTAATTATTACAAATTCTTTTTATTTTTATACCCTCCACATAATACTAATATACTAAGTTCGTCACTCCATTTGTAACACCCATAAGATGGCGCCAGAGTACCTATAAAGTATTTATATTCCTAATCAGCATCAAAATCTATGTCAATCTAGACCTATATGTCCGTATGTCCACGTTTCCGTTCATGTGTCTGTTGTTGGCATTCTCACGGGCGTAAATTTTAAGATATAAAGCTGAAATTTTGTACAGACACTTTTAGTTTTGGCACGCGCCTGGCGATATTCAGATGAAGATGTGCAGAGTATTTAAGATTTGGTCTAAACCAAATTTAAGTTTTCTGACTTGTTCAAACTTATTTGTTTAATATCCATGTTATTGAGATATTATGTAATATTCAACATATTTGATTTAGAACATTGACTTTTAGCTCTTATCGTATTCTACACGTCAAGACCTTTCATTTGACACCCATATCAGATACAATGTAAAACAAAAGAATAATGCAGCAATTTTGAAAGGCCCTCATATTAGATTTATAATAACAATACTTACTTTATCGTTTTCTACTAATTAGTTTTTAATATAAATTAATATAGCGCCATCTGGAGACGTAAAGAACTATTTCATTATAACCCAAAAACAAACATTGTCTGGAACTGTTCAACGGAGAACAATCGATTACCAGATTCTTAACAGTAAGAAAAGTAAGTTAGGTAAATAAACAGATTTAGAAACGGTTTAAACTTTAATTAATAATATTTCAATATCTAGTAAAACAAGTGAAAATAATACAGAAAGGTCAGGCTCCCAGCACTTGGTGTGATGTTCAAATACTTTTCAAAAGGAAAACGAATAGTTTTTTGAAGAAGAATGTTATAAGGGGAGATGTTTCACTATAAAAAATTACCAATTCGATCTATTTTTAATAGGGTTTTTGAGCTAGACTCAAAACATGTCCTTATGCCAAATTTCATGGAGATATCTCACCAAATGCACAGATATACATATAAATACATGAATACCAGACGGACAGATGGACATGGCTATTTCCATTCAAAAAGTAATTCTGAGATGAAAGGAGGACGTTTAGGAGTTACAAACAAGTAATGTAGGGTATAATGAAGAAATGTACTTACCATATATGTTAACAATGGTGGTGTCATTAGTATTTTTACTGAGGAACACTGAGAAAATACAAATTAACTCTCAACGCACAACCACTTCAGATATTAAAGGTTTTTAAGAATGTTTGGTAAATTTCAAGTTATTAAGTAGATCGCTTCAATATCTCTAAATTTCTATTATTTTATGATTTTTTTTTTTTTTTGTTTAAAATGAAATTAGTGTAATTGGAACATAAACGATTAGTCCATCTTATGGCATTAAAAACAAGAATCTCTTGCACGATTCGAAGAAGAAATAGCCACTAATTCGAAGATAAATCGAAATTTTATTTAATTTTATTGTATAACTAAAAAAAAAACTTAATTGCCCATAAAGTTGTAATAATTTGTCGTTATTGTTTTTGTTTTTTTATGCCAAAAATGAAAATATTCTCAATAATTAGAATGTTGTTCAATTATACGTTTATGATCGTTTATACCTATAAGTGATGGTTCGTTCGAGACAACACACACTGATTCTCTCAGTTATGGGTTTTTTTTTTTTAAATTTTTTTTGTTTTTTTTTTTTGTTTTTTTAATTTTTGTATTGTATTAACAAACACTTAGAAGTTGCCGTTGAAATGAATAAAAAAAGAAAAAATGAATGGATTATAAACCTGTGGTGGCATCAGTGTTTATAATTTGAAAGGTGGTTTAATAACTATGTGTTGTTGTTGTTATTATTATTATTATTGTGTTTGTTATTGCAATTATATAATCTATTCGCTTTATATATATATATGTATATATATATATATATATCCTATCATGCTGCCAAACAGAGAGCTCTTTAAAGAAATGTTTTATTAAGTTTTATTTTTTGTTTTTTTGGTTTTTTTTTTTGTTTGGTTTTTTATTTAACTACTCTATAAATATTTTTTATTTGATTTTAATAAATTTTCTAAAGTTTTTCTTGTTTGTTTATGGCTGTCTTACTTATACAATCATGCGTTGTGTATATATATGTATGTGTATGTGTTGTTGTTGTTGTTGTTGTTGTTTTAGTTTACGCGGATTTCTCTTTACGTTGTCCTATAAAAACTACGCCAGTTTCCGCTTACTTATAAATGTTAGTTTGTGTGTTTGTGTGAGGGTCTGGTGTATGTAATTGTGTTTGCATTGTAGGCGTTGTGTGTTTAACGTTTAACGAGATTTTTATGCTAAATATTCAAGATTTTCTTTTTGTTTTCCTCATAATTGTGTTTTTTCCTCTTCTTCTTGTTTATATTGTATTACAATTATTATGTTTTATGTTTTTTTTTTATTTTTCTTTTGTTAAGTTATTTTTTTTTTTTTTTTATGAATTCTTACATACATAGAGCTTAGTAAATTTGCGTTATACATTTTTATAAGTTTACTGGTTTCTTTTTAGCGCAAAATGTTTGGACTAAAAAAAAAAAAAGAATTGTTGTATCTTTATCTTGTGTTCGTGGGGGAGGAGAGAAAATATTTCGTATTTTTTTTTAGTTTTTCTTTTTTTACTTTTATTTATTGTTTAATTTAATTCTTATGTAATTGTTTCTATGCGTTTCATAATTTAAATGGTTCTTAAACACAATTAAACAGTAATTGAAATCTTTTTGTTTACTAAATAAAATCAAATCAAATCAAATCAAATAAAATCAAATGAAAAGAAAAAAATTAAATTAAATTAAATTTTTAATGACACATGTTTCGTTTCGTTTTGTTTTGTTTTCTTTGTTGCTATGTGGCTGCATGTTGTTGTAGATGTATTTTATGGTTGTTGTTGTTGTTGTTGTTGTTGCTGTTGTTGTGATTGCTGTATCAACTTGTTGCAAATTTATGGTTTTTATGCTTAGAAGAAGAAAAGTAACTTCAAACATATTTGTACGTGTAATTGTGTGTTAACAATAATACAATAATAATAATTATAATTATAATTATGATTGTAATTACACGCACTCAAAAAAAGAATATAACTAAACTTTACTATGCAGACAATAATAATAGTAATAATAATAATAATAATTAATCATCTTAAAAATTTGCAGTGTTGGTAGTGTTTCGATATTATAGTAGCTTGTTGTTGTTATTTATTTTGTTTGTTATTGGTTTTTATATATAGTATCGCGTAAATCTAAAATATTGATATTATATCTTTGTTGTTTGTTTTGTTTTTTTTTTTTTCTGGTTTTTTAAGAATAATGACAATAAAACGAAACATAAGCATCTGATTGATTTTTGCTTTTCAACCAAGAGACAAACAAACAAATATTGGAACATACAAGACTCGTATAATAAAAACAGATGCTCGTGTGTGATTGTAAGCTGGACCTGGTGGAATTAGTGGTGGTAGTAATTGTACAATAATCATAATGGTGGTGATTTATAGTTGTTGTTGTCGGTTGTATATTTATAGGAAGGATAGAAGCAGCCGAAAAAAAATAACGTGCTTTTGATATTTGAACATTTAATAGTAGGTCTCCTGTTCCAACCAGCCACCGGGATTGCGACGCAAATAGAAACGACGCGTTTCATCATAAATGAAGATGGCCAACGCAAATGGAATGGCTGGGAACCACCAAACGAGCCTATTAAGTAAAAAATAAATATATTATTAACAATTCTAAAATTATAATAGATCAAGCTCGATTAAATGGTAAAGGAAAGGTAGCAGGTTTAACTGATAACCAGAGATTGTGAAACAGTGGTGAAAACTACTTTAATTACACAGAACATACACATCCGCTTGTTACATTCAGAAGAAGACGTTAGAGATCCCACAGCGTATAAATCAGCATAAAAAATTATGCCGATTTAGTTAGAAATATCCGTGTGTCCGTCTATTATTAACCCTATCACGAAATTTAGAGATGTTTAGGAAAAATTTTGTACATATTCTTTTAGAGCAGAATGCTATTTAATTGGAACAAAATCGGTCTCACTCCACGCCCACAATCAATAAAATTCTATTTATTTGTCACAAACATTTAGCTAAAAAGTTAAAAATTGGACATATTTATAATCATCCCACCCGATTTGCCAAAAGTGGGCGTGGTCGCATAACACAGATGCCCACAATTTACAA
Source organism: Ornithomya fringillina (assembly GCA_963978525.1). Taxonomy (NCBI): domain Eukaryota; kingdom Metazoa; phylum Arthropoda; class Insecta; order Diptera; family Hippoboscidae; genus Ornithomya; species Ornithomya fringillina. The sequence goes on along the minus strand of OZ021691.1, from coordinate 31,346,025 downwards.
AAAAAAACCTTATAAAGCGTAAAACTCGACTAGACCACGTACAGGGCGTAATCAAGAACTGGCCACGCCCACTGTAGGCATGAGCATATAGAGGGTATTTAAAATTAGGTCTTGACCAAATTTAGTTTTTTTTTTTATTTGTCTTACTTGAGTGGGTACATGCGCAGACCCTTTTCCATGCCGGGGCAATATGACAGGAAGGCAGCCAATATTGTTTCAAATACCAGACCGAAATTTAAGGCCCAATTCCGCATACCCTGCTGGAATATAGAATTTCGTCGTGTCTTACATATGATTAAATCGGCCCATTGCACAACCACAATGGAGACAAAGAAAGCTGTATGGCAGGTGTATTCTAAAGTTTTGCGATCGCGATAAGTCTATAAAATAGAAAAACCATAAATCAAATGTCATCATATAAGAGATAAAGAAAGTAAATAAATAAAAACTTTTTACCCATTCTTGGCCATAAGAATCGGTTAAATCATTTACAGCTTTCGAATCCCACATTTTTCGTATGCCAAAGAGATATAATGGCAAAAATCCATTTTCAGCCATTATAACGAAATACACAAAGAAGCCAGCTGCTGCCTGAATCATACCAATCTGTCCATAAGCCATCGAAATTAATCTAGTAGTTTAGTAGATTATCACAAGAAAATAAAAATAATTATTAAAAATTATAAAACTTTGTTTGTAGTACAACATAGAATTGTGAACTAAATGTTAATAGCATGAGGGAAGATTTAATAGTGTAAGAAAAATGTAGCTTTCAAGATATAATGCATCGATAAATGTATTTTCAAATATATTTTTACAAAATCAATCCTTTTCAATTTTAAAAATTGGTTGTTGCATGTTTTTTAAAAGATATTTTATCGATTTCTGTCAACTTTTTTGAGAAAAATCTCTTTTTTATGATTATAAGAAAAGAAAGCTACATTTTTCTATTTTTATACTTTCCACCTAAGTGTTAAGGTTTACTATTCCGTTTGCAACACTTAAAAGAAGGCGTACGATATTATTCTGAATCTGAATCAATCTATGCGTCTGTGTGTCCGTCTATTTTTGCCACTCTTCCTTTGATAAATTTTGATTTAATGAGCTGAACCTTTCTAGTTTCCACTTGTCGAAGCAAAATCTGTTGAGGATCCCGCCCATAATCGACAAAAACTATTACTTAGTTACAAAAACTGAACTAAAAAGTTAAAAATCGGATATTAATATTCATCCTTTCCATTGACTTGTCAAAAATGGGCATGGTCGCATAATACGGCCATAATTTACAAAAAACAAACGTAGAATTCAACACGGAAGTTAATTTTTAATACGAGCCTAATCAGGTGTTTCAATAGGGAGGTGGAAAGTATTTAAGATTTGACCAAAGCCAAATATTATCACATATTCTTTTTAATCATGTAATTTGGAAAGGTTTTATACCATTAAGGTTCGTTTAGATAGTTTTTGGAGGATTTTTAATGAATGAAATTCAGTGATTTAGTGATTTTTAATCATTTAATATTTGTTTTTTGGCCATAGAATTTACACAAACGCAAAGCACTTTATATCATATTTTATACCCTACACATAAGATGGGGTAGAATACTAAGGCTGTCAACACCCAAAAAGAGAAGACGTTCCCTGATTCCTGATTAACATTAAAATATGAATCGATCTGTTGATATTGAGACTCTTCTGCACGAAAATTGTTATTTAAGTTGGACAAAGTGGTTAAAAGGCACGCCCCCAATCAATTAAAATATATTTATCTGCCAAAAATTTGTGAGGTTGGATAGCAGACTTGTCCATATTTTACAAAAAATCATACTCAATGTAAATATCAACTTCCAGGTTAATACTTAACCCATATCAATCATTCAATCATGTACCTGCCACGCCCACCACGCTTGTGTGTCGATGTGGAGGGTATTTCAGATTTGGCCTCAAGCCAAATTTAGTTTTTTACTTGTTTTATATTTACATTATACACCAGCATATTTTATAAATAATCAAAAGCAATTCAAATTTTAAGTACGAGTATCAACAAATAGTACGTATACGTGTATTATTTAAGTGCATTTAATAACAAATCTAAAGAACGGCTTCTCAATAAAAAAAAGCATGATTTTTAAGCAATTTGAATGAAAAACAAAACTTTCATTAGTAATATGAACAGCAGGTATTGTATGCAGTAGTGTTTGAACATATAAAGTGAAAATTATTACACATGCAAGAGTTTATTGAGGAAAGAAGTTCAGGAATTCAAAGAGAGACACTTTCATACCAGTTACAAAATTATTTGAAATATATTTTACATCATGAGACTTACTTACGTTTCTGATATAAAACAAAATATATATCATTTCTAACTAAATACATATACAGAGCCTAACGGTCATACAATACAAGTTATCAACATAATGATCAACAACATGTATAGAAAGCAGAGACAGTACATTAATAAACCATTAAATATATAAAAAAAATAATAATTATGAAATCATTAATAATAAATGTGAATGATCAAAAATAATGATTAAGGATCAGAAACTTTATTTTTGAAAATTTTTTCATCATTATATTTTTTTAAGATATCATTTTTGAATGATTCATTTGAATTATAAATCATTTTAATCATTATTTTTTGGTCTTATAAAAAGACTAAAAAAAAGTGTTCAAAAATACAAAAAAAAAAAAAACCCAAAAAACATTCAACTTTTGTATGCACCTATAACTTGTATATAGAAAAGTTCCTGAAAACGGTTACTAACATAAAAATAAATAAAAAAAAAAATTAAATTTAAACTAAAAATATTTTTCATGTAAATTGAAGGCAAATCAAATATTCGCTTCATAACCTTTTCCTTTTCCTAACCGGTATACGATTTATTTTTTCAAAAGAGTTCTAGTTAAGCATGTCATGTATGTATGTAAGTGTATTGTACATTCATGGAAAGTGTAAATAAATTTTTCAGATAATATTCAGCATTCAACCCAAAAATAATTTGTTGACTGTAATAATTCTAAGTGATAATGATCATGTAGGGATACAGTACTGTACACAAATAACTGTTTTTCTTTGCAGGTAATACAGCGAACTAACGTACGAACCAACAACTCAACTCAATTCAACAACAATTGCAAAAAAAAAAAAAAAAAGAAAGACATAAACTACTATATACGGTGATAGGTGGTGGTTGTTAAATAATCTGTAAGTTAGTAAATATTCGTATATTGACCATAGAATTGTTTGCTATTCTTGTAGATGTAGCTGTAGCTGTAGGTGTATCTGTAAATACTTGGTGTTTAGTATGTATATATCATGTGTTTATGTAAAAAATTTGAATTGATTTAACTATGTCCGTACGTCTGTCTGTACATGTAAATTTGTGCATCACCTACAGGTCGTAATTTTTGAGATATTTCAATGAAATTTCGGTACAAGAACATGTGTTGGCCCAAAAGGAAACCCTATTAAAAATGGACTGAATTGAACCATTTTCAGAACCCCTTCCCATATAACGTTCTATTATTAAGGAAAGTCTTTATATGGCAAAAAATCGCAATTCTTAACATTTATTGACAACATTTGGTAGAAAACAGTTTATTGGCTAAATAATTGGATATGCCAAATTTGGACTCGATCGGACCATTTTTAAAAGCTTTTTCACTTGACTTTTATGTTCCAGATGGGGCAGAGTATTAATCAGCTACAACATTTTCACGTTTTTTTATAAATATTAAAATTTTGATATTTTCGGACTATATGTGACTTGTACAACTTTCAAAATTATAGGCTTTTAAGTAACATTTTCTTTTATTCACTTTTTTTTCGAATTCAAGTTAAATTTCTATTTGTTGTTGTTGTTGTTGATGTTGTTATTGTTGTTATTGTTGTTGTATTGTGAACAATTCTCTATTAAAACAAGGCGCACACTAACATACGCTAACAACATAAACCAAACAGTACATATACGAATAAATTTTAACATTCTAGCATTTTTTTTTAACTAGTTTTCTAGTTTTTTTTTTAAATTTTGTTAATTTTTTTTTTTTTTTTTTTTAAATTCAATGTATTGTAGGTATTTAGTGTGTATTGTTCTGACCTGCGATTGACCAAGTTGTCGCGATAGGGATCACGTGGCTGACGTTTCATAATATCGCTTTCCGGTTGCTCATAGGCAAGCGAAATGGCCGGTACCTTTGCGATGTTAATTTAGAAACCAACAATATTGTTTTAAACGGGAATAATGTGGTGGAAGGAATAGGAGTAGTATACAAAAAAGACAATTTGTGGATGTGTGTGTGTGTGCAGGTGTATATGTGTGATACAAATAACATTTGATTAGTTCAGGAATGATATATACATTAAGTAGCTAATTGAAAAGTATACACAAAAGGGAAAATATTTGTTTTTTTTTTTTCTTTTTAAGAAAATTGACGAAATCAAAATTATAATATAGAATTTAGAACTATGTATATAGAGAATTTTAAGTTATATAATTAAATTTAGAATTTAAGGTCTACAGCATATTTCTTGAGAGGTTTTGTTGTTTCGTTATAATAATCTAACTCTAATTCTAGCATATATATAATTTTGTATGTATTGTTTGTTTCCTTTTTCCATATATCATCCATAAATTCGTATAAAAAAAAAGAAAATTACATCAATCAGTTCTATTCGTAAAATTGAATTTTCATATTACAAGAAAAAAAAAAATTATATGATAAAAATTGTACCTCAACTCAAAAAATGAAATATTTCGACAGAAAATGTTTTCATATTATATACACGTCTAATGGTAGAAGAAGAGACAAATTTTTGTACTTCAACATCGTATCGCAAAACTTTGTTTAAGAGTTTGAAATATTTGAAAAAGGAGTCGTCGGGGACCCCTATTAATACTGAGTCGATCTATTCCTGTCTATATGTCCGTTTGTCCGGTATGCATGTTCTGTGTTAATCACTCTTTAGGTTGTAAAAATTGAAATCTAAAAATCCTAGATAATACGCTGTTTGGTTTTGATATTGGCCACAATTAGCAAATGCAACACGCCCACATTGCTACAAAAACTGAAAAAGAGAAAATTTTCTGTATTACATATAAAGAATAAAAGTTATATTGATAGATAAACCCCGCCAGGAAAGTTTTGGTGCATCAATAGTATATTCTCAAGATTCGGCCTCAGCCATACATAATTTTTTTTCTTGTTTTTTATTATAATAATATCTTCTAAAGGGCTAAAGCAGTATATGAGAACCTGCTGCTCTATTTTATTTTTTGTGGCTTCAGGTCCATACCTAAGCTTTTATTATATACCATACAACACTTGTGGCAACGGTCAAATGTCGCACCCACCTTCAATCGTTTACTCCATTTCTCTCTATCAACTTTTGTTTGTCAGGAACAACCGTGTCACTCTAACTGTCCGTCTGTACGTCCATATATTTCTTTTAAACAACCTAAACATTGCAATTTTTGATATTTTCGTTAAGCTTGACCATTTCTAACAATTTCCATTTGTTTTTGCGAATACTGTGTATAAATATTATAAATATGGAAAATACAATAGAAAAATATTTGAAAAAATAATACATTAAAAATACATATTTTTCCAAATAATCTATTTATACAAGTATCTAAATACATTCTAAGAAAAAATTACATTCTCATTATTAGTTGAATAACTATCTATATAAAATACATCGGTTCAGATAATTGCATTTTTCTACTGAAATGTACAAAATTTCGTTTGGTACAACTTACCTTAAGCAAAAAAAGAATGAAAAATTGTTAAAGCGTTTAAGAAGAACTGTTTCCTTCTAACATAATAAACTCTAAGATTGTTTGTAAGAGATTTAAAAACCTACAAATCGTTTTTTAAATAATAGTAGCCACGAGGACGTATGGTTCTAAACGCTTTAGCAACATTTCAATTAAATTAAAGAGTCCTTTTCTACAATACAATACAATATAAACAATCTTAATGCTTTAATATTAATAATAATTTATATTTCTATATGATAAATAATCAATCGGAAAAGGAAATTGTTATCATAAAAAGAAGATAAGAACTATTTGTTTCATTCATTCGATATTATAATATATTAACCGAATCTTAAATATTCTCCACCTTGCATTTGAGACCGTTTTTTAAAAACCATTAAACTTGAAAGTGGAGTATATTATTGTATATACGAGTATATGTACTAAACATGTATATGTATATAGACAATATTATATATAAAGAAAGGTCAAGCATTAATAGTATACATATTGGGTGAATCATATATAAATGACCTTGGTGGTGATGAAGACGGGCAGCAAGACGCATAAATCAAAATTTTCTATATATTTAATAGGTATTAACTTGGAATGTAAAGAATTCAAAAAGATTAGAGTACACGTTGCAGAGATTAGCAGCCGTTAAACGAAAAAAAAAAAAAACTAACAATTAAACTATTGATTATAATATATAATGAAAAATTGTAGCACTAGGAATAGTTGTTAGTAGCAATAGTTTTTCTTTGTGTTTCTATTTAATTTATATATAAAAATTTATATATTTATATATTCTTTAGGAAAAAATATATATATTGTATATAAAATATTCTAAGAGATTATTTTTAATTAAAATTAAATTTTCTAATAAAAAGGATTTTGTTAGAAAATTATTAAGTAAATAAATTAAATACTAATAGAAACAAAGAATTATAAAATTAAATTCGAAATAAATCATATTACAATTTTTTATTACATCAATCGACCCAGAACCTCTTTGGCCAGTTTCTGTCCGTCTATCCGTCTAACTTTAGGTTAAAAGTTTACTTTAGTATAAATCTCAAGATCACTTCAGTTTATTAAAAATGAATTTAATCGAAGTATTTTTATAACCCCATTCCCTATCACGATCTATTCACGATCTGAAGATTTAAAAATTTTAACATTTTTTAAGTAAAATTACTGAAGAAGCTTGAATAGAAATTTGAACTGAATGGATGGTTTCTAAATTGCGTATTGCGATCCCGAAAGAAGGCGTCAGAGACCCTTTTAATAAAAATACTGCTTAATAGAATTAGTGATGTAAAGTATTCAACTTTTACAATATTTTTATACCTTCCATTGGGAATATAAAAAGTTTGCTATTCCATTTGCCATATCCAAAAAAGGAGGCGTTAGAGATCCTACAAATTATATATATTCTTGTTCAATATCAAAATCTGAATCGATCCAAACATGTCCGTCTGTTGTTGTCACTTTCATAGTGATAAATTTTAAGATATTTAGCTTTTCCATCAAAATGCCAAAAATAGGTGTGATTGGAAAACGGATACGCCCATAGTTTACAATAATTTAGACTTGATGCAAAATTCTACTTATATGCTTATGCACAATATATGCACACTTAATTAGTTATATGCCACGACCACTATGGATGAGGCAGTGAAGGATATTTAAGTTTTGCTCTAAATCAGTTTTAGTTTCTTTACTTATTACTTGATTACAGGCAAGGCTCTATAGAACATATATTAATTCTGCTCCATTCTGTGGCTTTTTATCTATTTTACTGTTAATGAAACAAACAAAAAATTAACGAAAATATTAATATCTAAAACAGTATGCATAACAATTAAATGATACAAAGAGATTTAAAACAAAAATTAACCTTTAATACATTACTAAAAGTTGAAATTATTTAAAGATATACTGAAATAGAAATAGATGGTGTTCGATAGATATTAAAGCATTTAAAGCTTAAAAAAATTCATATATTTTCACATCTTTCTATATGAATATATTACATATTGTACTTTGCTTTTGTTTTAGAGAAAAAAAAATGTTGTAAAAATTCGTAAAGATTTAGGGGTGGGGGGGGGGGAAACAAATCAGCTGTAAATAGCAACTTTTGAAATGGAAAATTTTGAGGAAAATGGTGACGAACAAGTTTTTAATTCAATTGTATTGACCGAAAGCAGAATTTCTTTTTTTTTTCATTTCATTTTTGTTCATTTTGATTAAAGTTATAGTTGCTTGTTGAGTTACACAAAGAAAAACTTTACCTTTCGTTGACCAGTTTATCGCAAAAGGGATTCCTGGGCTGCCGTTTCATAATATCAGATTCAGCTTCTTCGTAGGCTAAGGAAATAGCTGGTACCTAATTAGTGCAAAAGTTTTGCATCAAAGCATTAAATGGGAGGGATCGATATTTGGTTACAGAAGTGAGCAAAATTTAATTTCATTTTACAAAAAAAAAAAAAAAAAAAAACAAACAATTGTACAGACCAGTAATGAGTGATCAGTATACATATTCACATATTTATCAAGTATTATGAATATATTTAATATTTGTAAGCACCGCAGTGTTTAATTAAATAGGGAAAATAAAAATAAATTAAATGAAGACCTTTATATATAAAAGTGTAAGAAATCGGTTACTCGCAACATTCACAGCTACGTTTCAAACTTTTCAATTTATCAAATCAATCGATGATTTTTGCTTCAATTATATTCGCGATAAGAAACAATTTTTCAGATTTGTTGGGAAAAACCGACATCAGTCTTAAGTGTAACACCGTGTGGGTGAAGAAATTCTTACTTAAACTTAAATGATATAATAATTATTATACATACATATACATATTGACATATCAACATACCTTTGCCATCTTACATTTGTACATAAATTATTAAAATACTTAAAAAAAAATTAGGAAAAATTTAATTCTAGAAGAGCTTGCTCTTGCATAATAGTTGGTCCCTGCTTTTATCATACAATATAATATCGTAATATATATAAAACTTTTGGCAGCATCAGTTGCAATTTATTATTAAAACATTTTAACGTCGTTTCATGGACAAATCAAGAAAACTCCATTCTTTGTCAAATCAGAGTAGAGTGTGACAAAAGGAGATAACTTAAGAATAAAACGTGGATACAAACACATGTATATGTACATTTAAAACGGTAAAAAGAGGGCAATCTTTAAATTGTTGTACCTTTACCAGGTATTTGAATGTATTTTTAGCCCTTAAGTTGACTGTATAAAGCATCGTAGTAAGGTTAGTAAACACATAACATTGTTATCAATTATTTACAATATGGGTACGTATGAGTTTAGTAGGTATGTATATAAATATTATACAGTAGAATTGTGTTGGAAGGTTAGAAAATGGGTTTAATAACATGAAAGAATTGTTAGGCACCTTGAATTAACCAATTTATCGTTGAATGGATCACGGGGTGGCCGCTTCATGATGTCCGCTTCGGCAGCTTCATACGCCAACGATATGGCTGGCACCTATGGTTTATATTAATCAATTACAATGTACACGCACCCATACACAAGATCCATTATGTCACATTTCAAAGGTCATTCATATCGTATCGCATATCGTAATGAATTTATGCATATACATATTAAACAGATGCAGTACGCGTTTTAGGCCAATTTGTTTATAAATGTAAAAATAAATCATAAGGAAAAAACAATTTAAAAAAAAAAATCTCATAAAAGGAAAATAAAGAAAAATTTCAAAAATATAAATTTTTTTAAACATAAATTTAGCGCTTATTACATATGTATCGAATAGTTAGCTTAAAATTACACTCCAATCTAGCATTTGAAACGGGGAGTTCACTACCAGTCTAGCTGTGTACTCGAAAATACTGTTATCCTATATAAAACGCATTACCTCTCATTAACCAAATTATCAAAATTTGGATTGCGCGGGCTACGCTTCATTATATCAGCTTCTGGACCTTCATACGCTAATGATATGGCTGGCACCTTGTTCGTATATATTGTTTCAAATATTACACATTAGATTATATTCCTTAACATTACCTTAATCTTTCTTTCCATACAAATACTTAAATATATATTCAAAAATCATATTAAACAGAAAAATTATTAACAAAAGTTAAAAAAAAATTAAGAGAAAACTAAACGTTGTTATAATTAAAGTTTCATATTGTTACGTACCATGTCTGTACCCAAGTCGATGCACAAAATTGTTACGGTACCGAGTGGTAAGGGGATGTCACACAAGATGAAAGCCAAGAAGGGTGATATTTCAGGAATGTTGGAGGTCAAAGTGTAAGCGATAGATTTCTTTAAATTGTCAAAAATCAAACGTCCCTCTTCCACGCCCGTTACAATCGAAGCAAAATTATCATCCAACAAAATCATATCAGCAGCCTAAAAATATCAATCAGTTGATGATTTGTTTACGGTTCTTAAAGAATAAGTCATTTACCTGTTTGGATACATCGGAACCAGCGATACCCATAGCAACACCGATATCGGCCTTTTTCAAAGCGGGCGAGTCATTGACACCATCACCTGTCACCGCTACAATGGCGCCCATACGCTGACAGCCCTCCACAATAATTAACTTTTGCTGAGGCGATGTACGAGCAAACACAATTTCAGTGTGATAGCGCAAGATTTCATCCAATTGATCAGAGCTTACGTCACGCAACTCGGCACCGTGTACTACAGCTGCCTTGGCCTCCCGTGGATTCACTTCCGAGACGGGAATATTTAAACGTTGAGCAATATCTTCGACTGTTTCATTGCCTTCCGAAATAATACCGACTGATTTGGCAATAGCCTTGGCAGTGATGGGGTGATCGCCAGTCACCATAATTACTTTAATACCAGCCGAACGACACTTGGCAACGGCGTCTGGAACGGCCGCTCTAGGTGGATCAATCATGGACATGAGACCCACGAACCGTAAATTATCGATTGGGAAGTTTACATCATCGGTATTGAATTTGAAGCCAGTGGGATATTTGTCGGAGGGCAGCATAAAATCGCAAAAGCCTAACACACGTTCACCCAGACCACCCAACTCCATGTAGGCATTATTGAAAGCTTCCTTCATCTCTTCGTCGAGCACTTTTTCTTTGCCATTTATGAAAATGGTCGAACAACGTTCCAAAATACGTTCGGGAGCACCCTTCATGACCAGCAAATATCGTGGATCTGAGGGATCTTCGGTTTCGTGAATGGACACTTGATACTTGTTGGTCGAATTGAATGGAATTTCAGCTATTTTGCGATTGCGCTTACGGATATTCATCACATCCCCCAATGCCAACTCCATGCATTTGAGGAGGGCCGCTTCTGAGGCATCACCGCTGACCTCTTTCTTTAAAATGGGCACGCCATCCTGACCGCCTTTGAATTCAGCTCGATTACAAAGGGTGGCAATGCGAGACAAAGCCTTGAATCCAGGGCTAGTGCGATCGTATTGAACACCCGATTGATCCTCAGTGGTATCGGCTTCAATGATTTGATTATCGAACCACATGTGAGCTACGGTCATGCGATTTTGCGTAAGCGTGCCAGTCTTATCCGAGCAAATGGTGGAGGTGGAGCCCAAAGTTTCGACAGCTTCCAAATTCTTAACCAAGCAGTTCTTTGAGGCCATACGTTTGGCAGTTAATGTCAAGCACACGGTCACAGTGGCCAATAGACCTTCAGGTACATTAGCGACAATGATACCAATCAAAAAGATGACAGCATCCAGCCAGTGATAGCCCAAGATGAAAGCAATAACAAAGAATGTTATGCCCAAAAATACGGCCACGCCGGTAATCAAGTGAATGAAATGATGGATTTCCTTGGCAATTGGAGTTTCACCAGTATCCAAGCCCGAAGCCAAACCAGCAATGCGACCCATAACAGTGTGATCGCCACAGCTAATGACAACACCCTTGGCCGTACCCTCCACAGCATTAGTTGAGAAAAACGCCAAATTTTTAGTTTCCAATGGATTTTCATGCGTGAATTCCGCTCCTCTAGATTGGGGTTCAGATTCACCAGTCAGCGATGAGTTGTCCACCTTAAAGTTACGCGCCTCAATAATGCGTATATCAGCCGGAATTCGATCACCGAATTTCACTTCAACAACATCTCCTAATACCAAATCTTCAGCACGTAATGTCAGCTTTTCACCTTCACGTATTACTGTTGCGAATTGGGGAACCATGTTTTTGAAAGATTCCATAATTTTTGAACTTTTCGATTCCTATACGAGGGTGGATAAAAAATTAAAAATTCAAAATTTTAAAATCACAGTCACGAATAAATGGACAGTAATTGAAGAAATCACAGCATTGGAAAGGTTACTTCTTACCTGATAATATGAGAAAATACCGGTAACTATAACTACGGCAGAAAGTACAATACCGAGATATAAGTTATCATCTGAGGGCTCTTCGCTGGTACTGGCCTGAATGGAATACGCCACAAAGCACAATATAGCACCAATCCACAATAACATGGCGAAGCCACCAAACAAATTCTTGCAGAATTTCACCCATTCGGGCGTTTGTTTGGGTGGCGTTAGAGCGTTGGGACCATCACGTTCCAAATTCTCCTTAGCCTTGGCATGACTGAGACCCTGTTTACAACAAAGCAAAACGGTTATAAAAGACTGAACTTAGGAAAAGCCACCATTCACGATTCTTACATTTTCGGGATGTGTTTGAAATCGCTGATACAATTCTTCCGGAGTGATTTTATGATAATCGATATCCAACTCCTGCTTCAGATCATCCAAATTCTCCTTTTTCGCTGCTTTACTCGGCATTTTGCGTTTTGACTAAATATTGGCGCGTGTGTGGACAGACAAGTATATAGATTAGTTGCATTGTTGAAGCAAACATTTTAATTAAAATTCTACCAAACCAAGTCCCTCCCCCCCCCCCTTAAAGTAACCCCTCCTTTTAACCAGTGTGTTTATTTACTTCATGCCATTTGTGCGAGTGCGTTTTTTTTTTCTTTCCTAAATACCACCATCTCAACGCCAGAATGTTAATTTATTTTAAACTACAATAGTTTACGAGTTTGTTAAATAAAATGTATCCAGTTCGTTTTATTGATTAATTGAATTCAATATTTTACAGCACCCAAATACAACATAAATGTGAATTATCGTGCGGTTAGTGTCAAGCGATTACAATCCAATAGCTTTCAAAACGAAGCATTTTATACTTTATTAACATCATCTTAGGAAAATACTTTGTGTGCCAACTATTGATACACATAACTCTACCACTTAATTTCAATTTTTATATTTTGTTTTGCTTATGAAAACGTTTGTTTATTAAAGTTTTTTGTTACAATATCTCGAATTACGTTTACTAAGCAAGCACGTCTCAGCGTTCATTTATTTATTTATTAACGAGAATTAAGAACATTTAACATAAATGGAGATAAAGAACGATACAGAGAGGAAGAGAGAAAGACGAAAAGTATGTGAAGCGATTAATGAGATAAAACAATTTTTTAAGTACGTATGAATACTTGGCAACATTTTTGCAAAATTTCATTTTTATACGTTTTGCGTTTCGTTAGTAATAATACAATAATTAAAAGAAAATAAATAAAAATTTATATGAAATTAAAGTAAAGTAAACTTGCAGTCAGCCAAGCCCGACCATTTAATACCCTACACCACAAATTATGCTACAATTAGTTCAACTGAATCAGTAAATGCAATGTATTGCCATTTAAGTCATTATGTGGGAAGGAGACTCGAGCAGGCCCAAAGGAAGCAAATTTCTTCTGCAAATCTATTTTTAAAACAAGCTTTGATAACCTTATAAAGTATATTCATGATGAACGTTCATAATCTAAGTCAATTTATATGACGTCCGTCTGTCTGTCTATATCGTTTTAATAAACTTAACTCACAATCTTAAATAAGTATTTATGGATATTCACACCTCCTAAGTTTCGATATGCAGGGTTCTCCTTGAATTGGCCGAAATCAGTTAGAAGTCACGCCCACAATCTTTAACAAATTAAAGCTTTATATTTCATCAAGCTTGAAATCGTTTTTATTAACTTTTTTCAATACGGAATTGATCAAGAAAACATCATACATACATATATTCGTTATAAGGAATCTGAAGCTTCTTTCTAAGTGTTAGCAATGTTTCCATTAGATGACTATGTCTACGAAATAAAGGTTCGTTGCAGCTTGGAGGGATGGGTTGAAAAATAACGGAATGCCTATAATTTTTTCATAAAGCTTTTATGCTAAACAAGAAAACATTCTTCTATTACTAACAGGTGTTCCATAAGTTCCATTGCTAAATACATCTAGTCTCTGATCTTAAGAGTTCGCTTAAGCTAAAAAGCTTTTCTTTTTTTTTTTTTTCATTTCCTTCTTAGTTCACATTCTTAATAAGAATGCGTGCGTCATTGTTTATCTATTTATTAGTTTGTTTCCTTACACAAGTATAAAGTTAGCAAATAAGCGAGAATAATTTCTGCGTATACTCTACTATGAATATAACAATTTACATATAGAAAAATACCAATTAAAACCCATGCAAATCAATCTACTTTAGAACATATTTATATGTATTGTATATGAAAGATAATTAAAGTCAATTTGAAGTTATATACAAAAAAAGAAAAAATCACCATCAACCAAAAGATAAACAAAAATAAAATATATATAAAAATTGAAAAAAAAAAAATTAAAAAACTCTTTACTCTTGTCTACATTAATCTGCACTTACCTTGTATTGGCCATCGGCTGTAAGATTGTCGTCATCGGTTGGTATAACCGTGGCGACTCGATACGAATCTGCTCTCCCTTGCTACACAAGCATAATATTTTTTTTTTTTTTCAAATTGCATGAATTGTTGAATTGTATGGATATTGTTTATATGTATGTATGCGCATGTATTGTATGTATTTTTATGATAAACATATATAAGCACAAGTGTGTGTGCGTGTATATATATTTAATCATTTTGTAAATATTCATATATTTTTATTTGCAATGTATGACGATGTGACGATGATAACGGATCATGATGATGTTTGTGGAGTATGAACAAGTACAAAGGGAACGCGACATAAGCAGGCGGTAGGCAAAAACAATAACAACAATAATAATAACAACAACAACGAGTAGGCACACAAATCAATGAGATACAAACGCATGACATAAAACGTGAAAAAAGAAAAAAAATAAAAGAAAACAAGAAGAAACGTTATGTATAACAAAAACAAATGTGCAGGTATTTAGAAATAAATTGTATTATAAATATGAATCATACGTACTAAGTAAGCAATAATAATTAAGAAAACTGACACCCTTCACCTTCGTGAATATTGATTAATAATAATGGCCGCATGGTAGAAGAATTCAAAATGTAGCATAAAAGCTCATACAATTATAAATTTTTAGACATAACTACTAAAAAATTTCGCTCTCTTAACTTTTGTTAACAATTATGTCGCTAATTACTTAAGCGCGACCGCGAGATTTTACACTTTTAGTTTAACTTGATTTTGAATCTCTCTAATAATTTAACAATTTTTGTCCCCAAAGTTAAGGAATTCATGGTCGTTGTTTTTGTGATAAAAAAAAAGTGTCCATTTTTTTTTACCAAAATAACCTTTTAGGTAACTCATGGAATTGCTCATATCTATTTATTTAGGTTTTTATAAAATTTTCTCAAAATAAATTTCCGTGCGTTCAATGTAGGAAACGGAAATATCGCAAAGCTAAAGGTGAAGGTGAAGAGTTATGTATAAATATATACTTAATTATACTTTTTATATACTAAATAATTGCTTATGTAAATAAATTGTGTAATAAATAGTCAATAAAAGCGATAGATAATAAAATTAAGCTTCTAATGGAACGTGTATGCCCTTCACATTATGGTGGGTGCTACACAAAGTTTGTCATTTCGCCACGTAACTATTAGAGGAGGACGCCCGAAAATGTATTTATTCTTGATCAGCATTAAAATCTGAGTAAATGTAACGTTGGCGAACCCAACTTCAATCTCATCACTTTAACACTAAACACTTCTACAAAGTATATATTTTTAGAAAACTTAAAGCAAAGCGTCATATGTAAAGTTCAAAAACCTGTCAACGTCAACATTGATGAATGATGAATAAAAACAAATGAAAATGAGTTTTATTTTGTCATCATCAATTGAGTACTTCTTTAAACAAATATATGTCTGTACTATAATTGATATTACCTTCTTCTTCTTTATTTCGGTCATTTTGCTAGCAAACACAGTCAGACAGTAAATAATAGAGAATGAAACTAGAACTTGGAAAGATTTCGTTATAATTTTCTTGTTATTTGAGTTGTTCTTGTTTCTCAATTGATCTTCATAAATGCCATTCTTTACTGTTGTGATTTTAACTTTTGAAAAATTCAATTATGTGCTTCTTCTACTTGATTTTTGAGTTTCAAAAGATAGGCGATTGCTGCCGGAGACACTTATTTCGCAATCCATTTTTTCTAGTATTTTATATTGAACCATGATAACGCAACTATCAAACAATTGCATCATCAATCGCTCGTTTTCTTTTTTTTTTTGCATCACTACTACATTTGTTTATTCAAGCCGATTTGGTATTGAGTGATTACATGAAATAAGAAAATAATATAAAAATATTATTGAATTAGAGAATTTGAGGATGTAAACAAATTGCGAAGGTATCGGACCTTGTGTAAATATAATGCAAAACAAGGATGTAGACTGTAACCAAAGGCATTTTAAAATATTACTTGCAAGAGTTATGAAAACTTTGTATTAGAATTTACAAACTTTTAAGAACAAATTATTCAATTATTCTCCACTGTCTTGTTAAAAAATATTAAGAATTTCAAATCTTCGATATATGAAAACTTTCTTTATAATGGTTCGTTATAAGAACAGAGATTTTAAAAATGATCCAATTCCGTACATTTTCAAAAGAACCGAATCTTTGGGCCAAAACGTGTCTTTGTACCAAATTTCATTAAAATATCTCAAAAAATGCAACCTCAACCTTAAGCATTTACACATGGACAGATAGACGGACATGGTTAAATCGTTTAAGAATTTTATTCTGAATTGATCAGTGGGTGTGGCATTTAGCGGTAAGGCATTACAAACATTAACACATTAGTGATACTATCAGAATTGCATTTTTTGAGATATTTTGATGTAATTTGGTACAAGGACACGTCTTAGGTCAAAAAGGAACCCTATTGAAAATGATCCCAATCAGTAAAGTTTGACTGTTTAGACCATTTTTACATTTTAAATATATAGAAGTTATACATGGAATAGTTTTTAAAACTGTTAGAGACCTTTCAGGGGTTAATGAATGGTCAAATGGACAGACGGACATACATAAATCACTTCGCAAATATTTTATATGTAATATTATTTAAATCGCTTAAAAAATTATTATAAATTGTTACTTTACTAAGGAAAATGGGTCACCTGAACACAACTGAACTTTTATAACAATTTTAAAACATTTTTTTTTTTAGACGAAAAATTTCAATATTCTTCGAGGTTATCTTCTATAAAATGCTTTTGGTTACTAACTAAATCGCAATTTGAACCAACTATTGTTAGGTCACAAAAGATTCAATGCAAAGGTTACAAGGATTTCAGGATGCATAATAAGCGGCAAATGTTTGGTTAACGTATTCAATTTTTAAGCTGAATTACAATCATTTGGTTTAAATTTTTTTTTTAACATTAATTGTACTAAAGAAACACTTTTTATTAAACAATTTTATATATATACGAAATATTATGAAAATCGTGCCTTAAGTTGTTAAAAAATCACAACTATTAAAAGGTAAATAAATAAAAACAAGTGGCAGTTGTTATCTTCCGTTGCGGTTTAAGTTCTTGAATAAGAAGCTTTTCGTTTTATTTTTTTAAACGGCGACCTTGTACTATAATTCAAGTGTAATCATTAACGATTGTAACTTGCAGCGATACTTTAAATTATTATTATTATTTTTTTTTTTTTTTTTGATAATATTTCTTCGATCTTCTTTATTGTGTGGGTCTGTTGTTGCTTAAGTTCCATTATTGATAATAAATTATCTTAACGCTTAATTAAATATTAACTGCAAAATATTCATATTTATGAAATTGTGTATATATACGTATATTATCTAATACCTAAAAGGAATGCAAAACATAAAGAATTCAATGAAAAATCATATCCAAACAAATTGTTATCATATCTTAAACACATTTTTTTTTTGTAGTTATTATTTTTCTAAAGATATTTATTGAATACAGAGAACATACAAACCTTGTTTAGTGTGGCGTTTTGTTTCAAATTCAAAGAAGGAAAGAGATATATTAGATACCCAACAAAGCATCAAAAATCGAGGCGGCATGGAGACATGGCACAAAAAACCATACTCAGCGTAAAACCCGTTTTGCAAGCTGATATGTAATACATTATTAAAGAGGGCGTTATCATGTACCTATCGCACCTACCTTTTGTAGATGCTGAGGATATTTAAGATTTGCCAAATTAAGTTAAATTTAGTTTTTTTTTACATGTTTTACTTGTTATACAATGTAAGCTATTATAAATAACAAAATTTCAACTTTTTAACTTAATTTTTGTTAACCTTCAATATTAGAGGCAGGTCTCTATCGTATGGTACCTACACCGATCAAATAAAACGTCTGCATAAAATTTGATAGCTCTGAGAATGCCACCAACAAACGGAAACACAAACTTAACAAAAAAACTAGAAAGTTCAACATAAGCTTGCATGACAATTTAATCATAAAATATATAGAAAAACAGGAAAAATAAAAAATCGTTTTATAGAGGAAGAGATACAATATTAAAAAAATCGTTAGATTGAATTTTATTACAACAAAATAGAAAAAGTAGAAAAATGTTTACAACAAAAATTTCCAGAATTAATTATCACAATAAAATTAAAATCAAAATCACAACATTTATCTTTTACAAATGTATTTGTTAGGCTTACAACAAAAATTCATCATATGTTTAACTACTACATACATAAACTATGTGTAGAGATGTTGGTAGAAATCTCAAGCACAATTATTCAAGTATTTAATAGTCTTATATGTGTGTGTGTGTGAGAGTGAGTGCTAGCGCATATTAAACGCAATTTTTTTTTGTTTTTTTTGTTTTTTTTTTGTTTTTTTTGTTGTTCAAAGCTAATGTGCGTAGCATCGTATACAAATCACAGTTGAACTTGAAAACCAATTTACAAAGTGAACTGCTATTAATGAAATGAAAAAAAACGAGTTTATTAACATACACATAAACGCACGTATGCCCCCCCCACACACACACACACATATATATAACAAACTAAAATGTTTATAAATTATACATTTTAGTGAAGCAAATATTTAAACACAAATTCATATCAATTCAATTCCATGAGATTGCAGAAACAATTCACTTAAAAGTGTTCGCACTCATAAAGATAACGTTTTATTAACATGTTTAGGCGAATGTGCATGTTAACATGTAAAAATTAAACGTGAACTCTATCAAACAGTATCGAAATATTGACTACTGTGCGCTTAGCACTTAAACACAAATGTAAACAAAACAACGAAATATTAAATAAGAAGAAGTAAAAAAAATAAAACTAAACTTGGTGTAGGCCAACTTTTAAATACCCTAAATTTTTATATAAAAACAGTAGGCGCCTTCCATATGAAATAGCATGAATAGTAAGAACGTTTCTATTAGCTAACCACGCCCATTTTTAACAAATCAACTAGAGACTCTCTAATTATAAACGTGTACACCAAATTTTAACTTTATGGAAATATTTTTTTGATTAAAATTGATTTTTGTCAATGATGGGCGTGGTCCTTTGCCCACTTTCGTCCAATTTAAATAGAAAACTGCCGCATTAAGTATAGCAAATTGAATGATAAATTTTATTTGCAATTTTCATTCTAATCGTTTGTGTTAAAAAACACTTAAAAATGATATTTTACTTAATATTCTACCACATGGAATATTAAAAAGTTTAACTGTTGACGACAGATATCGTTATTATCATAGAAAATGCAATAAAAATAAATTATACAATCATTAGAAATATATTTCTTCCTAAACGGGCCATACGGTACAGTACCGTACAGTGCACCTGGTAACAATTATGAAAATAAGAAAATTTATTTAAATTTAAAAATCTCTCTAATGGCAACTTTTCATATTTTAGAATATTTGACAGTTTGGAAGCTTTTCACTGAAATCGTACGGCCGCATTATTTATAGAACTGGTATTGAAACTTTTTTTTTGTTTTTTAATGTCTGTTGAATCATAAATTATCGAAATATTGATTGTTCGGATGGAAATATGTTTTTAATTACATTTTATTTATTTAAATTATCCCACAAAATTTTATTTCCCTTCTAATGGTTTATGATTCATAATTTTATTTAAATTGTTATTAAATTAATTTAAAAAAAATATAGCTTAGACTGTCAAATTTATCACATTTGGTTTTAAAGTGCTTTAAAGTATTTTGAAAAAAACATTTTTTATTATTAATGATTCTTCTAAATTATGGGCTTGTTCTTAATGAAACTGAAACAGTAACAAATACCTTCTTTTTTATCTGTTGCTACAACCAATTTATTACCAACCAGCCACTCCTAAAACGTTAGTAATATATGAAAACGATAAATTATTTTTTAGACTTTTGTTAGTACGATTATATATAAATTTTGTAGAATCTTTGAAGCGTCCTTCGGTGAGTTACACAAATTTTGTCAAATTTTATACACCCTTCACTTCAAAGGGATGAGAAATTGACTTGGGCCTCAATAACTGAAATACTCTATATTTGTGTGTAATATGTAGGCGTGGCTTACATAAAATAACGCCCAATTTTCATAATTATTAAAATATAAGACGTAATGACTAAAGTTAAAGCAATGGGTGTATTTGGCATAGACCCAAAAAATAGATAGACGTGGCAACTATTAAAGTATGAGAAATACTTTCCAAGAGTTGAAATAATGCAGCCAATGTGATCGATTTTACCTATTTCTCCTAACATTTAGCATAAATAGACAATCAATTGTTGTGTTTGGAGTCAACATCACAATTTTGCGATCGCTTGAATGGTAAGATGCGTAGAGAAATTTTACAAAATCTACTTTTTCTTTTTTCTAATTTAAAAATGAAATGAAAGTGTATTTTTTTTCCAAGCGGGAGAATAATTACCACATATAGACGTAGGGATAAACATGATTCAGAATTTGTTAATAATCAATAATATAAATGCTTTGTCGGATTTCTAATATCTTTCCAATCTCCAGGTCATGGGTAAATAAATAGAAAATGCATATTACTAAGAAAAATTAAACCAAGGAAATATCTCTAACCGCAATTATAATTAAACATTATTAGCAATGTTATTAATAAAGTGAAACCATGCACCATAATACATAATACAATTATAATAATGTACAATAATAAGACGATTACACATTTATATTTAAGGAATTATCGATTAGGGAGTGAGTAAAAACCATTATGACTAATTAGAGTATTTTTTACACTCACAAAATGATAAATAAGCTTTAAATTAGAAATTTCCAAAAAAAAAAAAAGTAAATAGTACGAAATACACCCTACTTTTAATAAATTTATGAACAAGTACAAATAAGGTCAAGCACGATCATTTAGTTTCACAAATTATGCTATAAATTCAGTAAAGATGAGGCTCATGTACAAGTTACTACGTGAAAAGGTACTGTTTGGGAAAGGGTTTTAAAATGGAGTGATTGGGTCCATAACCAATTATTATAACTAGCTAAATAAGTTCTTCCAGATTTTGTCAAAGATTATAAAGAATTACAAATTTTCTCCATAAAAAGACTTTTCTTTATAATGAGACCTTTTTTGGGGAACAGTTCTAAAAATGGTTTATTTAGGTCAATTTTCTTTTAAAAACTGAGGTTGTTGTTTTTTTTTTGGAGCCAAAGCATGTCCCTCTACCAACCTTTAACGAAATATTTCAAAACTTTTCTGGGACACCCAGACGGACATTGTTGAAAGATAAAGATTTTTCTTTACGAATCGTTGTTTATAGTTAAAAGAAGGTGTGACAAGTGCCGTTTAGATAATTCTTTAATAATTGTACTTATAATTAATAATATATTATGGAACATGGAACTGAGACGTGAATAACAAAATTATATTTATTTAAAATTTTCATATACAATATAATATAAACAAATTGAGGCTATAAGAGAAGTTAAAGCCTCTATTTACAAATAATGTAAAATAATACTTATTTTTTAATAAAACACTATTCTTTTTTTTTTTTATTATTATTATTATACATACATAAAATGTGAGATTACACTCTCCATCTAAACACTTAATGAACGTGATAATGAAATTTAATTGTGTGTACATTATAAATTAATAAAATAAAAAAAAAACACATTTTTTAAACACATACTAACCTGTATACTCATTATTTAACACAGCGATGATATTTCGACTTAAAAATTCAATGCAAAAACAAAAAAAAAAACGGAAAAAAAAAAGAAAAGGTTTTCCTTAAAAGCAATTTATATGAAAATTTATATATAAAAAATTTTCACAACATATGCCGACGAAGGATATTATGCAATCTGGAAAAAGGTGAAAACATGACACAACATAGTATGGGGTGGTAAAAGAAAGAGAGAGAGAGAGAGGGAAAGATGATGATGAAAAAAGTAGGATATTATAAAATAAACGAGAGAAACTGGAGCTTATTTATTCATGTGATTATTAGCTGGAAGGGAAGCCATCCATCTCTGTGGAAATGAGCTATCCATCCATCTGACTCTCTCTGTGTGTGAGAATATGAGAAATTCACGAAAAAGCTTTTGAAGAAATTTCACTGCTCTTTAAAAAAGTTTTTGAGAAGATTTTTCTTTTTATGAAAAATCAAGAAAAATTATTCATTGATAAAAATTTTCTATATTTTTTTTTTTTTTTTGTAATTCTTTTAAAAAATTCAAAAGAAATCACTTTGAACAGGAGAAACATAAAGAAGATGAAAATATTGTAGTTTTAGATTATATTGAAAATGTCGAAGATTCAGGGCCAAAGACACAAGACATAAAATGACACGACGGCGGGCGGATAAGCCAACGTACACGAAGATAGGCCAATAACTACGTCAAACCATAATTCTCACAAAAATATTTTCTCTAACTAAATAAAATAGCAGCAAAAAGTACACATGAGATGTTTATTGGGGGGGGAAAAAAAATTTGTAATAAAAACAAACAGAATTTATTTTTAATACAGAATCAGACTAAATGTCAGACATTAATGTCTTTTTCGTTTGCAACTCAAAAATAAACGAATTTTCATTTTTCTCTTTGATGCACTTGTTCAGCAACACTTTTCAAGTGCTTGTTAGTTTTTTTTTTTTTTTTGTTTTTCTTGCTTTTTTTTTTTTTTTTATTCTTTCCTTTTTATATGTTTATAAACGCACACATTTACAATTTATAAATTTATTTATAAAAATTACATGTTTTTTTCTTGACAAAAAAAAAAAATAAAAAAAAATTCAATAATTTTTCGGCGATGACGGTGGCAACACACTCAAATGGCATAAAGTGGTGAAAAATCGATTTTGAACAAGGACTTCTGTTACGTTTTTCTTTTTATTTCGTTCTTTTGCGTTTTTTTCTTTCTTCTTCTTTCTCTACATTTGACACATTCACTGGCACACATACACACACACACACACACACACACACACACGCACACACAAATACATCAAAGACATGTGTATATACAACAATGACCAGATTTATAGAATGTTTTTATGAGTGTGTGTGCGTTCATATACCTTTGTGTGTGTGTGTGTGTGTATATATATTCATTATATATATGGTATGGGCTTGGTCTGTAGTGGTGGTTGGTTGGTTGGTTACCTTTCTTTAGCACAGTACGGTGTGTTACACAATTTCTCGTTTTTGTGTTTTTTTTTTTTTTTATTCTTTTGCTTTTGCTTTTTCAATTGTACAAAATTCCAATTAAAATTCGCTAAGGGGTTGAAATCACCCCCAGTTTTTTTTTATTACGCGTAATACCTGGCGTACAATGTTTGATGCTCTTATTCGATTTTGCACATTGCTTCAGAAAAAATTTAACAACATTTGTTTTATTTAAGTTTTTTTTTTTTTCTTTTCCTTTTTTAATACTCTTTGATGCTTATTTTTTGTGTTTTTTGTTTTTTTTTTTTTTTCTTATTTGATCAATATTTTATTATATGCTATACTGTGTGAAACAATTTGTTGTGTAAGAAAAACCCGAGGCGAGAGAATTACTGGTATAATCAAGACCGACCTTCCCAGTTCGGTATCAGCGCTCGACTGAAAATTTTCAACGAGTTGCGAGTGCTTAAGCTTTCACAATGCTATTCAGCTGCAAAGGAAATACAGCAACAATAACATCACTAATATATAAACCAGAATATTCAAATCTAGACAGATAAATATATATATATTGTACTAAGCACAGTGCGTACACACGAACATGCACTATATTAAGCAGATAATGTCAACTTTGTGGAGAACTAAACTCTCTTGTTTTCAAATATATACGAAATGGCTCTTTACTGGCTATTTTGATGACTCTTCTCTTATACCCATTTTTTTGTTTTTTATTTAACAGTTTCACTCGTTTACGTATATTTTGTAAAACAAATCTAGGAAAAATCAATCCTTTCTTAACTAATCACTCGGGTTTTAAGCAAAGTTATATAAAGCTTTAGAAATAATATTAATAATTATGTATATTGGCTGAAAAATCACAGTAATTCCATTTCCTATTACTTGGACATTCCAGGAGATTTCAGCAAGGGTGGTTTTCTATATATATTTGTAGAGAACTCAAGCAAAAGCTAATTTTTGGAACAACTGGAAGAAGACACATTTCAAACTCAGATAATACACAAATACTCATATATTCGTATAAAATGCACAGAAAAGAAAACACAAAACAACAACAGCAGCAAATAAATTCAGCACAAAATAAAATGTGTGCCAGTGTTACAACACAAATGCAAGGTGTTTCCAATAAAAGATGTCAAAATCACACACCAAAGCTTTACAGGATATACAAATTATATAAAAGGTAGCGCAGTCAGTTTTTCTTTTTTCTTTTTTCTTTTTTTAGATAATTTTTTGTTACAAAGTCAATGAAATTATGTAAGCGCTTGCGTTTGTTTATCGATAATTGAGTTGAAATGACAATAGTTAGCTACTAGTATTCTATTCATCGAATGTTTCAATTTGAATCCCATATTAAGTACATTACGTACGTTGTTGTAGTGCCCTAACTTAGTTTTATTATAAAAAGGCAAGATTAAAGAATTCCCCTGATTAAATTCTTTCGTTTGACATCCACGTCAAGAGGGTTTCCATGAAAATTTTATTCATGTACGCTTTTGTGGTTTCCACCATATCTATTTTGGAATGTTTAGAATGTGTTAAAATTTATTTTATAACTTCGCTCGTGTGACATTCCATTCATCAAACCCTTTCATTTTATATTCATGACAAGATTTTCATAAAAATTTTTATTCGCCGCCAGGTAAAAAATTAGACTGACATTTTACTTATCCAGGCTTTTCCTTTTAAATCAAATTCTACTCATCGAACCCGTTCATTTGATATCCATGATAAGAAATTCATCATTTTGTGGCGTCCGCCCATTTTTGATAAAAAAAATATTAAAATTTAGTTAAACACACATTCTACTCGCCCAGCCCTTTCATTTGAAACCCATATACATATATTCTACAATTTCTGATATATAGTCCGTAGTACCTCCATCCTTACTCTACACAAAATTTCAACTTGGATGGAAAAATCAATTGTAAGTTAGAGAAGTTAAATAAAAGCTTATAATTCATTGTAAATATTTTTTGGCTGTTCTTGTTGTTGTATATTATATATATATAGTTATGCGTTTATACATAATATAATAAATGACATCAACATAATACAACGCTCTTTTATATTAACTTTTTCAATTTTCTCTTACAATTGTTACAACGATATTTTGGCAAGGATTAATAGGAGGTTTGAAACGTTCTGTATGTATATGAAAAAGTGTGCGGCTAACTGGATTTTTTTTTTTTCATTATATAAAGACCTATATTTACACACAAATCCATGACGTAACGATTTCTATTTCTTACTATATTGTAAACTTTAAACAAGATTTACTGAATTACGTTACATTTGCCAAAGGGGTCTGCTTGCTACCCTTAAGGAGAGAAAAAAAGAAAAAAAAGAAAGAAAAAGAAACAAATTTGGCTTAGGCAAAATTTTTAATATCCTTTACATCTACATACAAACTATGGGCGTGGCAGCTACGTATTTACTCCCTCTAATAATAAACAAGTCGAGTTTTACGCTAAATAAGACTTTCTGCACGTTGTAGGCGTATCTAATATCCGACCATGCCCATTTTTAACACATTAATGGACGGGCTAATTATAAGTATATGTACCAAATTTCAAGTTCATAGGTCAATTTTGGTTGAAGATTTTTATCGATTGTGGGCGTATTTGTTATCTGATCACGCCCATTTTTATCAAATGGAATTATTATAAATGTATGTACCAAATTTCAACCTAATAGCTTAATTTTTGTGGCAAATAAATAGATTTTGGTCGTTGGTGGGCGTGGCTCTTGACCAATTTTGCCTAATTTGAATGGAAATCTGTATACAGAAAGTAGAAAAAGGATCCGTCAAGATTTCAGCTTAATATCTCAATACTTTGCATGGAGAAAGCGACAACAACAGACGAACATACGGACATATGTATTTTTGATATTGACCTGAGTTGCCAATGGAATGACACATTTAGTATATCTCCATTTTATGTACAATAACAAATTCTTCAGGCATGTAATAGCAAATTTGCTAAAAAAAAAAATCAAAACCTACGAAACAACATAAACAACCCTACGTCCACATAGTATGTATGTATATATGTGCACTTCAGCTGTATTGTACAAGGAAGATTTAATTAATGACAATACAAAAAAAAAAATCACATAAAAATTTCATTTTTTTCTTTCTTTTTTTTTATATATATAAATGAACATGATTTCTAATTTCCACCATACAGACACAAGCATATAAAGCAAACAACGCTAACTGATCATGACCATGGAACAACGATTAACTGTGCACAGTACAAGAGCATCCACAACTGAATGAAAACAAAAATGTCAGTAAAAAAAAAACACTATAAACATGTATATACACATATATACATAAATACATATACATGCAGAGTACAGTACGTATACATTAACAGCATCAATGTGTGGAAATTAAATTGGCGAAATGATGACTGATGATGAATAGCCGCCAACCAAGTAAATAAGTATTTTCTATAATCGCACACACTGCCAAGCTCACACAGCAAAAAATAAATCCAAAAAAAGAAAGAAAAACAAAAAACAACCAAACAGAATTCTAATACAAGTATGCGTAGACAACCGAATTTACTTCTTTACAATCTCTCACATGTTAGACAAGATCTATGAAAGCAGCAGCAGCAGCAGCAGCAGTCGAAATTCATTTAAAAGATACAACAACAACAACAACAACAACAAAAACAATATTAAACATAATGGAGAATAAATATTTTTTAATAAAAATCTTTCTTTCTTTTTTTCCCTTTTTTTTCTTCTTAAATTATTTCACTCTTGGTTGTTATTATTACATACATACTCTTGAAAGTGAGTGGGTGTGCAGGCAATGTATGTATGTATGTATTAAATGTGATCAAACGCTTTCTAGCTATTGCAACTGTATATATACAGTGTATGAAAGTGGGAAGTGCATGTGTAGTAGTGAATGAAATAATTTCCGTGCCAGCCATTACACATTAGTACAGATTGTATATCATTTTAAGTCTGGCCTCTATTTTATGTGTCAGTATAAGTGTGTGAATGTATGTGTGTGTGTTTGTGTATGTGTTTATGTGACAAAAGGTTTAGTTTTAGATGCAAACAAATTACTAAATAGCAACAAAATTTTGAAAGCTATAAATTCAACACTGTAAACACATGTTATTGTACAAACACACACACAAGTATATTGTTTGTACAAAAAAATATATTTCACACAGTGAACAACATGTTTTCTTTTTTTTTTTTTGAGCAAACTTATTTTATGTAGATATGTATGTATGCATGTATGTTTGGATTTATACATTCAATACCTTTACATAAATATATATATGTATATACGTATATATACACATTTATATGCTTATAATGAATTGCCCGGAAAACCTCAATTGTCGTGCACTTTCAATTTACAAAATAGTTAAATATACAACAACAAAAACAACAACAACAATAAGTTGTATTAGCAGCAACGACAACGACAAAAAAGACAAAAATCCCGATAAATACACACATATATATATATGTGTGTATGTATAATATTCTTGCTTTTTAACAAAATTTTGTTGAACCATTTTGTTTATTTGATGAAACAGCATCCACTTCTACGTACTATGTGGTATGTATTAGAAGACTTTTACATACTAATTAACACACTTTTTATAGCTTAGAAAGAAGGTTTAAAAATCTGGCAAAAATCTGTTAATAGCCACGCCCACAATTAACAAATATTACGCCCATAAAAATAATAGTAAAAATTTTTAATTTAGTGTTCACCCATTTTTTTTCTTTACCCATCACTAGAATGTAAATGGGCGGCCCAGATCCGCCCACAATTTCGAAGTACATCGAATTTTCTTTTTGTTTTTTTACACGAATTTGATTTAACACGAGTTAAAAAATTCTCTTTTTACGAGAATTCTTTTGTTTTAACACAATTTTCAATTTTCTTTTAGATCTGGAACCAATATACGATTTTTTTGGGAACGTATCTATCGTGTAAAAAGGGAATTAAATGTATTTGATGAGTATTTGATGGATAATTTTGGGGTTTTAAAAAAAGGGGCGTAATTATTAACAATCCACGGCCACTTATAAAGAATGATACTATCCTAGAATTCATTTAAACTAAATAAAGGTTATTTAGTTATAAATACTGACCAAAATTAAACGCTGTGTTTGTGAAAAAAAAAAAACATTTTGTCAAAATAGAAATATCATCAATTTAGAAAAATTGGAAATCAAAGTAAACAAAATAATCTGAAGCTTTGGATTCACGCGCAAATCAGTTTAACATGATTGAAAAAGAAAAGGAGAAGTTTCGTTTGGTTACTGAGGGAATGTACACATGAAAATTATGTGGCCCTGAGTTTGAAAGTATTACCGATGTAATGATATATGGTTTAGTTTTGTATTTAGTCTTCGCAGGCTTTTTTTAACGATTCTTGTATACCAACTGTACACGCTAATGATATCTGTGGAAAATGCCACCATTCAGGTTCACAGATAATAAAATGCATAATTACTAAAATAGATAATCGTTTATAGATCGAATATTCTAAGAAGTATACAAGCTCTAGCAAAAACAACACCTGCCTGCATGCAAATAATTTCACATTAAAAAAAAAAAAAATCACACTTTCAAGTAGAACAATAAATTTTTATCTTTACGTGCATTAAATTAGTATCTTCTAGTTCGGCATTATTATCACCACTTTAATAATAATTATCTCAAGTGGAGAAAACCTTGTAACGTGTAAAATGCGAAAATTTTACAATTCATTCACACGATCAGGTATCACAAACACAACAAACAACACACCAACCCACCAGCTTATCAAATACAGATTTCATGTATTTAGCAGCAGCAGAGCAGCATCAGCAGCAGCAACGGTAACGGTTGATTTTTTGTGGCCCTCTCTCTCTCTCTCTCTACTGCTCTTGAAATGTATGTAACTGTTTATACGTATAATAAAAATAAATGTAATTTACAAAAAAAAAAAACAAAAACAAAAACAAAAAAAAAAGAGCATTTTAAAAATATGACGTCAAGTATTATGTACATGAAAATGGACACACATGGAAGGTATGGCCCCCTATACGAACATTGAATACTCTTTCATTTGACCATTATATGAATTTCAAGCATATTTTCAAATTTTTAGAAACAAAAGGTGAATTGATTGGAATGAAAAGGTCTTTCCCTCCGATAGCGGAAAATAATTTCCAAAGCAACTTTTAGCCTACGCAGAAAGCTTCTCCACTATCAGCAGACAACAGAGACATCATCGTGTAATGAAATTGTACTTTTTTGTGGAAATGTCTAATAGGCTCCCTTCTCCTTTCTACATTTTCTATATATTTTAACCCACATTCAGTAAATTTCTCTCAATATTAAATAAAAGGAAAACTGTGTTCTTTATTAGCTGAATGCAAGGAAACCTTCATCTTGACGTTCTGAATTATAAAAACCACACATTCACATTCACATTGATGACAGCTCGAATTAAGATGGATGAGCCAGACTTTCAATGCTGTTGGATAATAAATTTCATTTAAATCTCCAACAATGTAACTTATCTTACAGAACGACTTTTATTGCATAACAATTTACTTTCATCAGTCTTTCTGAGTAGTTGTAGTTAGAAGGCTCTTAGCTTGACAGTTCTTTACCCAGTTCTCGCTTTAATATCTTATTTATAGTAGAAACAATTGTACTCCTTCAGAATAGCTGTCAACAACAGACTGTGCTTCTTTATTGTCAGTATATCTAACGAACTAGTTCGGCTACTGAGCGTTTCTTTCATGTTTCGAAAAAGGTTTAATTCGCAAAGATCAAATATAGGTAAAAGGAAAAAGGTAGGAAAGAAAGCCATTCATCTCAGCAAGCAGTATGGCCCGTATTTTAATTTTATCTACATTTTATTTTTGGAAATGGAACAAAATACTACCCTAGAGTAAAAATTAGCTCAGCTTTGTTACTGATTCGACCTTGGCCTCTTACATGAAAGCATTTATAAAGAATTATTTTCAGTTTTAAAAATTTCCTAAAAGCCTTTACTACTCATAGTTGCCGAACAAATTTTAAGCAACGCATCAATTTCAAACTTAAGCTGCTTAAGATTGGAACGTAATAATTTATATCAAACAAAAGCCGCAATCTATTCCACAGGTCAAATCCTTTTAAGACTAACCTTATACACCAGATTACACTCAATTAATTAAAGTGTCTGCTAAATACTCGAAAAATCACAAAACCTTTTTAAATATATTGTATAAATTGTATGAATGCAATCGGACACACTCGCACTTACACACACACACACACACACATACATTGCCTTCAATCCATTTAGAGATGATTTTAAGATGCGGCCACCGTCAGGCCATTGAATTAAGCTACGACGAGATTAGGTTTCACAATAATCAGCCGTACATCTCTCTCGAATCATTGAAATGTGTTACAAATCACATTCAATTGAATAAATCACACTACACACTTACACCTACACCTACACCTACACACACATTGGCAGAACGAAGGCAGTTGGTCACTGAGACGTTTACGTGTAATAATGTTTAGATTTTCAAATGATCGCCACTTGCTGTGCAGAATGACTTTCTTTACATATATTGAAATTTAGTCATTTTATTGTTGTTGTTGTTGTTGTTGTTGTTTTTTATCATACACGCCATGTTACAGTGACTGCACAAACAAAACAAAACAAGGTACGCGAAACTATTCTCATCATCATAAATTTTTATTAAATTTAATGTCATGTGTCGACAATTGTCGCTAACATTATGGAAAATCATGCATGCAATCAGCGATCTTTCTGGGACAGGCCAACAATATTTGATAATATTTCTTTTTTTTGTCTTTTTTTGTTCAACATTGACGTCATGAAATTGAAAATTTGGAATTTTTACGGAAAAGGATATATTTCAAGGTTGAATGGTGGTTGCAACAACATATCAGTAAATAATTGTAGTTTAGAGCGGTGGAATGATACGCGTTGGAAATTGTTTATTTTATTACTGTACTATTTCATTAAATCAATATTTGACAAACTGTTTAACATTTACTTACAATACAACTATTAATTATTAAGTCTATAAACAATACTGATGAGGAAGAAAGTTAGACAATAAAGACGATATATAACAGGCGGGTCACTTATCAACCTGCGCAGGTTCTTTAAATAACCCACTCAGTGATGTTACTAAACTTATTTTTATACTCTCTACCTTGCTCTGCCGTTTTTCCCAGAAAAAAGTCTCAGAGACCCTCCATAAGCATGAAAATCTGACTAGATCTAGATCATGTCCGTCCATTTTTCAAGGAAATTCCAAGTAAAGTAAAGTAAAGCCCAATAAAATAAAATATTAATTGCTTTTGATGCAGGCGAAGATACTCTTTTCTACATATAAATAAAAATCAATAATAACTGTATATACATACGTATTGCTTAAGAGAATATAAATGTCAAAAACAAAACAACCAAGAAGTTGAACTCTCTGAATGTTATGCAATATTCTATATTTAGGTCATGTATTCGTTGTTATTGTTGCAAGTTAAATACATTGTGTACACACACTTATCTTATTTACCATGTACTTTACCCTGCATGGGCTACGAGTACACAGGGTGAGACAAAAAATGGAACTTTATAGATTGAAATTTCACGAAATATCTTCAAATAGAAAAGTTGTTGTGGGTGGGCGGTGATTGAAAACGTGGAAGCTTGATCTTCATTTTCTCTCTTCTAAGTCGACAACTTTTTTCTATAAAGTTTTAACGATAAATTAAATTCAATGACGTTCCTTGGGAGTTTCCATTTTTTCTCCTCACCCTGTTTATTAGTATACAAGTTTATAAAATGACTCAGCACATATTTTCCTCCACTTCTGTTAATCCGAAATGAAAAAACAGCAAAAGAGAAATTCTCATAATATAATTAAACATCTAAATAAGTGGATGCATTGGCACGTGTCTCCACTTTTTTGTCCATGTCATTGACTTGCCATCATCATCATCATCATCTGTTATTTGCCTCTTTCTTAATTATAATTTTCATTTCAATATATCGAAAGAAGGATGTTTACATTTTTTAATGTAATTTTTATACGTACCGCCCTATAAATGGGTCAAAATGATTGCAACGTTTAGAAAGAAAATTTATATAATTTGAATCTGTCTACCTATCCCCTCATATGTCAGCAAGTAAAAGTTATTCTTCCAATTAAATAAGTTGAGATATTGATTGATAGAAGTGTTGATAGTCCCTAATACTATAAGTGGACAAAACAATCGAGTGAAACATCAATAAAAATGAATTTATTTTTGTTTTCATTTGTTCGAAATAGGTTCCGAACGAAAGGAGTTGAGATGGAAAATGTAATTAGTGAAAGATCGTTATTCTAAATCAAACATAGTTGACGACCTCATAGTAGGAGCTTTCATATAATGTTTGCAAATCTATACATTCACCTTTAAAGTGAATTATACATTGTAGATTACTGTTGAAACTTTCACTCCAATA
The DNA here is from genome assembly GCA_963978525.1 of Ornithomya fringillina. Lineage (NCBI taxonomy): Eukaryota > Metazoa > Arthropoda > Insecta > Diptera > Hippoboscidae > Ornithomya > Ornithomya fringillina. The sequence goes on along the minus strand of OZ021691.1, from coordinate 31,312,709 downwards.
ATACATTTCCAAGTGTTTAATAAAAAACACATTTATTCCTACTATTCTATGATTGTAAATATCCTTGTAATGCTGTTAGTGTAAAAAGCAACGTTTTTTTTTATTGATTGTTTAACAAAAATACAAATAAATTAACATATTTAACGAGAAACACATTCAGTTGAATGTGCTTTAAACGTGTTCAATCTTAACAAAATGCGAAACTTACACAACTACGAATAGAATAAAATGCTATAATTAAAATAATCTGAACTAATAATTAATAATTTATCACGTTTCTTTTTTTTTTTTTTCATTTAAATACTTTAACGTAAGAAACAATTAACATTAATACAATTAACGTAAAGTAGAAATTTATTTATATTATTTGTAAGTACATTTATCGCCCGCTTTACACGGTACTTTTTTTACACGTTTTCACTTTTACACGGTTTTTAATGTATGAGATTTGAAAAAAATTATTTGCATTAATTTTTAATTCCGTTCGTTTGGTAGCATTGGTGTTTGCAGTTCTCGCCTCTACACCTTTGGAAGTATACTAAGTTTTGTTAACACCTAGAAGAAAGCGTCAGCGACTCTACAAAGTATATATATTCTTGATCAGCACCAAAAACTGAGACGATTTAGACATGAATGTGTTTACGTCCATGTCCAGATTGCTTTGGGCAAAATGGGTCAAAAGCCACGCCCACAATGGACCATAACCTTTTTGTTTGCCATAAAAATTGAGCTATTAAATTGAAATTTGCCACGCACATGTACAATTATCCCATCCATTAATGTGTCAAAAATGGTCGGGGTTCGATAATAGACACCACGAGATTGTGGGTTTAATCTCTGTAGTGTATAAAACTACGGAACTAGAACCTGTTTAAATATTAGAGCTGTAAGATCGACACTGTTATCTTTAACAAAATCTCAATTACTTTGATCATAATCAAGATTTTCGTTAAATCTTTGGCAAACAAGTCGAACTTGTACTTATAACCGCAAAATGTTTTGTATTGTTCTTTTATTATTTGACTTAAAGATAATTAAAGTGCATTAGCGAGTATTTTCACAACATGCGATACGTTCTCACAACAGTCGTTAATCGTAAACGAGTAAGTTAAAATAAAAAGCTAATTAATTAATTTTTCGCCCTTCCCTGTTATTGGAAAATACATCAGGGAAAAAAACGAACAAGTCTATAAAACACTAAACATGACTATTAAAGCATGTGTTGCCTGCCTTTCATCTCAAAAATAACATTTTGTTTTTATTTTATACCCTAAAGCTCATGTGGTAAGAGGATATATTATAAGTGTCACACCCACCTTCAATTGTAACGATCGATTCAGTATTAAAACCCGAAAAAAGTCTGTCCGTATGTCCATATGAATTGGTTGGTTACTGGTCACATTTTTAATGAAATTTGGTACAAGGAAAAAAACCCTATAGAAGATGAATCAAATCGAACCATTTTTAGAACCCCTCCCCATATAAGGTTCTACTATAATGAAAGTCTTTAGAACGCCTTTCCATATAATTTTATTTCTCGAAATGACTTGAATGGCAATACCTTTAAGTTTATTGACACAACTAAACTAATTGTAGCATAATTTGTGGAGCTAAGTGGTTAAAGTGGTATCAAAAGGTCGAGCTTAACCAACTATAACATTTTCACTTTTTGTAAATCATGGTGTAGTACCATTCGTTTTTGTTTTTTTACCCACACAAACATACAAAAGAAAAATTCTCTGTCCATACATTTCAAAAAACTCATTTAATTTATTCATACAGCCCGTTTACTAAAGCAAAAATAATTTAAACAAGTAAGAAAAGTACATTTGGCTTGAGCCAAATCCTAAATACCCTTCCCCATCTATAACGGTGGGCGTGGCAGATGCATATATTACGCCTTCTAAAGTGTATGCATCAGCTTGCAGGTCTGGTTTTACGTTGACTATGGTTTTAAATTGTAAGCGTCTCTGTTATCCGACCACGCCCATTTTTGGCATATCAATGGATGGGATAACTATAAGTATATATGCCAAATTTCAAGTTCATAGCTCAATTTTTGTGGCAGATGTACAGATTTTTTGTCGATTATGGGCGTGGCTCTTGACCCATTTTGCTCATCTTACTTGCAGATCGCTCTTTACGTACAAAAAATTAAAGTGCCTGTATAAAATTTCACCCCATTATCTCAAAATTTACGCCCATGAAAATGCCAACAATAGACAGACACGCGGACACCGAGACAGATCGACTCAGTTTTATACGCTGCTCAAGAATATATATAAACTTTATGTGACGCCTGTTTCTGGGTATTGCAAACGGTATGACAAACTTAGTATACTCCCCCCATATTATATGGGGGGTATAAAAATCATAAATTGAATATTTATTAAAAATTTATTGCATTCACAAGTGTTTGTGGAAAAAGGGCGGCATCAGCACAACACATTTTTAACTATTATTGAAATTCCTGCAGAATAGAAATGCTTTTATTATTTAGAAATACTATTAAATACAAGAAATATTTAAAATGAGAAAAAAAGTTCGTTAAAAGCACCATTTGTCGATTTAGATTTCACGAGTATGAGTAACAGCACAAATTAACCGTCAAAAAACTTCACACAGCTTACTTAACAGTAAACTGTGTATGTATGTAATATGTATGTTCACTATGAAATATTATTATAACGGAACATTAAATACTCACATGAGTAGGCGTTAGAAAAGGCGATTATACAAAGGAAAACATATTTAGGAAAGAATCTGAGTAAGTGTAAAATTTTATAATTGAAATTAAGTGACAATTGGCCGTCATTTCGCGATTTAATTTATTTTATGAGACACACACACATCAGACGTTCTATTACCCTGAGACTGAGACGATTATTATACAAAGTGAGTCATAATGAGTTAAATGATTGATTAACAACTAGAAAGGCTTAAGACAAATATTACACATCCTCTCCATTTGAATGAGGGATGTGGCATTTTTATAACTGTGTGTTGTTTTTTTAACTATGACTACAATATATTTTAAATTTTGCACCAAACAAGTAACTTAAGAAACTCATAATAGGTGCCTTCTTCCGCTTCATAAAAGTCCCGAGCTGGAGAGGTGGGGGGCACCATTATAACTCATTTCTAAAAATTTCTTTTGAACAAAATAAATAAATAAATAATAAAAGAAAGAAAGAAAAAAAGAAGAAGATCTTCTACACATTGTGGGCGTGTCTGCTACATGATCTCCGCAACATTTTACCTTGAATGCTAAATTTTTGCGACCATTTTTATTCGATAACCATGTCTGCACGCTTTTAAGGAAAATGATCAGCCGCCATTTTGTGTGGCATCCGCCATATTGTCATATTTAAAATAACAACAACTATGATTTTCTACTTAAAAAGTCCTTTAATAAGAATATCAAATAAATAGAACTGAAATGCAGCGGCCATATTGTATTGAAAGGCACTTAACCTATCGCGTTCTATTCAACAAGCCTTTTGATTTGCTACCCATATCTAACAGATTGTGAAGAAATTGATAAACCGCTATTTGAAGGCGACCTCCATATGAAATATAGAATAACGGTACTTGCCTTAACGCATTCTACTCGTACGCACCTTTCATTTAAAACCCATATTTAATATATTGTAAAGAAATAATAATTCATAATAATAATATTGAGGCGGCGGTAACTTCTATGTTACCACAATATTTATTATCACCACAAACCTATAATATCTGCATATGCGTATAAGCGTAAGTATTTGAACAGTTGCTCGAGTTATATAAGATAAATTAAAGGTTATTAAAAATTCAGTTGTACGACCCTAACTTTTGTTCCTCCTCCTCCTCCTCTTTTTTTTTTTATAACATGTATCAGAAAAAAACTTTGTTTTGTTCTTCTTTTAGGTCAATATAACTTAATTAAACATGAACGAGTACGACGCGCCCCAATAACACAAATTCTCGTTTAAGTACAAAATCTACGGAAAAATACGGACACCGTGCAAAAGAACGTTAAAACAAAATAAGTGCAAAATTTCATTTAAAATTGTGTGGCACTCACACCTACGCACTCACACAACTAACCATATCAGAGAGGGGGGGGGGGTTTAATTTTGACATTCATTTACATAAGCGGTCGTTTGTTTGCATGCATACACAACACACCATTTAAGCTTACAGTAATACAGCTCATATTATATAATATAATACCTAATATAAAAAGCGATGAAAGAAGCTTTATCTCGGACATACTTTTGTGAAATGAAGAGAGAACGATACTTTGCATTTTGCAATTAAGAGAAAAGATTAAAGAAGAGTGAAACGAATAGTTTTTTATACCAGTATATAGGTAAAAAACTCCCTACTTCATAAGGTGCGGCGAACAGCCTATTCGCACGTGCTAAATAATTCTACTTATTTATTGTGTGGGAACACAGTTTCGTACGTATTTGAGATAGTACAGCAGCAGATAAACCATATATTTCATCTATTGTTTTAGTGACACTTTAGATAACATTCACAATAAATCCAACTGTACGTGGAGAGTGTGAGCAGTGTGTAGAGAATAAAAGAGCAGAGAATATATGCGGATTTCTTGCGCATATTTCTGCATTTTTCCATAGGGCATAATATGCTACAAAGATATATGCCGTTATGTATGTTCAATTTTCCAGAGCTTTTTAAACTTTTTATTTAAATAGTTCATATATATTAAGTTTATTATATCGTGTAAAATCACAAAAAGCATAAAATTTTGAATTTTTTGAACATTTTACGAATCTGTGGTTCTAAGTAATTAATGGCGAAATTTTTTTAGGATTTTTTGCTTAAGTGATACATGCTGTGCCTTCAAGTTAAACGCTATTGAAGACCTCTCTCCATTTAACATTTTTTTTTAATCTATCATATATAAAAATGAAACACACAATAGGTCACGCTTAGTGATAATATTGTGATATATATTACTTCGTCCCTTTCTTCGTACCAATGTTGGCGTAAGTGCCGGCGTGAGTCAAGAAAGGGCGTCGGCATATAATAAAACCCGACATTAACCACTTAACCCTAAAGCGCCAACTGGAATTTTTTATGTTATTAATAATTAAAGTCAATTTGTCAAAAACACATGATATGATAACAATTTGTGTTTGTTTTGATTTTCATCATTGCATACTCGTGATACTTGCTTTACTCGATATACTACACACCCATTCAAAAAATTGAAAAATTACTTTGGACTTTATGCAAATGGTAAATTGGTTACAAACCAGTGCACTCACCTCATAATCCGACTGACTTAATGCCATATTACAGCAAACACTGCAATAAACCAAATGGAAAAATGTTCTAAACGTAGAAATGAAATGGAGCCGAACAACAGCAGCCGCAGCAACAGCACAAATACGAAGCACAATATCAAAGAAATAACTTCATAAAATTTATGACACACACACTCACAATTTTTATAGTAAATTAATTATATGTTCAAGTACGATTTCTTTTATTGCATTACTGTGGCCAAAATGAGTTTCCACAGAAACGCTACAATGTAAACGCCCTTATTTTTAAGCCATTTATTCTATAAGCTTAAAAACGCGCACGATCAGCAGCTTTACCAGCGTTAACTTTTATATAAATTTGCAAAAATAACAAAAAATGCCCTTGTGGCAACAGGTAGTAGAGCACCAAATAATTTTTATATGCGTGTGTGCACAAAAAAACAATTCTTATTTAAAAAGTTTTATTAAACAATTGTGTTTTTCTTTAACTATTTTGCTTTCTGACGTTTATTAATCGGTTTATTAACAATAAGTTCTCTTAATTTATTGATATTCGCTTTTAACAAAAATCTTTGTTGTAAAACTAGTACAGAGTTGTATAAATACAGGCTTGTTATGTGTTTTAGAAAAAGTGTTATTGCTTCTTTGTTTTATGGTGGGAAATTTAGGGTTGCCCATTCTCATTTAATTGTATATACAAATTTCATTCAATATAAGAAAGTTTACTTGTATATAGTGTTTGTAGCGTAAAATATTTGTTATATGAATTTGAATTTTCTATTTTTCTCTATCTATTACAGTAAGGAAAGAAATCTTAAGAAAATATAATACTTAATAATAATAATGTTAAGTTCAGTGTAGATTGTAAACCCAAAAAAATTATTGAAATTATTGAATAGCGAAACACAAAAAAGAGTTTACAATGTATTGGCGTTTAAAAATTGGAATTACAAATTTTATATTGTGTAAACAACGCATTAAGATTTAGGATTTAGCTGAGTAAATAGAAAAAAGCTTTATGCCTAGTAAAAACGATAAATTTTAGATGGCTCTGGTAAATATTGAAATGAACGTAAGTAATCTAATATAGATGGCTACATATGCTAGAGAACATTGCATGAATGTTATCAAAAAATTTATTTAAAAAAAAAAAAATATTATAAAAGGATTATATTTACGTAGTTTTTAAGACGCGTTTTTGAGACTGTAAAGGTACCGGCGAGACGGATGGACAGAAGAACTAAGACGACCACACTTTTTTGAATCTTCTGCGATTTACCAAAAAAAACGTTTACACAAAATCAATTATACCCCATATTTAATCTGATGATGCATTTAATTACAGCGGTGTAAATTTTGCTGCGTAAGTGTTAAGTGGTTATAACATAAAATATATGCAAACGACAAATAACAAATAAAAATATTAATAAATAACATGCGTTCCTATTTATATACTTTGTATTGTTGGGCATTTATTTATTTAAAGCTCATTAATGATCGATAATATACTCACGCTCATAAATTGCTAATTCATAGAAAAAAAAAATTTTTGTAAACAATACGGAAACTAAATCTTTTAACATACAAAACAAACTACTTACATAGATAGGCACGTGTCCGAAAGTAAAGCCTACGGAGATACGATATCTGTATGTATGATATAAAATACTATTTATATATTTATCCACTTCCTACAATACAATGTATGACATGTGAGGTAATAGCGCGCGAAAAAATCACAAACTCTGAATACTTAACAAAAGTCAGCGATTCATTTATTTATTACTAAATGTTGAATTTTTTAAATATTGTATGTAACGTTAGTCATATAGGCTGATTCCGCAGTAAGCAATTTAGCTTGAGTTGGGTTGGGTTAGATTAGCTTTAGTAGGATCAAGTTAGGTTAGGTCTGCTTAGATAGTAACATCAATTGTAGTTAGGTTAGTATAGATTAGATTATGTTATAAAAATAATTGGAAAGGAGTTAAAAAATGATTTAATTCCAGCAATTTCCAATGAGAACCACAACATATAGTTGTAAAATATTTGGCACGTACCTGTTACAAGGTTACCCACCGTCTCCTTAAGAATTCAATTTTTAAAACAGAATTTCTCTGAATTGAATTATTCGCCCTACTACAGAGTGACTTGAATATTAATTTATTTTAATATTTTATTCCAAAAATAAGGATTTACCGGATTGACAGGAATACGACAATACATTGTACTTTATATACCAGCAAAAGAAAAATTACAAATGAATTTATCTCTTTTCAACCAAATCATTACTTTGTTCCTTTTCGGTCTCAGTACGAATATAACATTTAATGAACTGCAAACTTTGAAGTTTGCCCAATTCAAAGCGTCAGCAGCCGAGTTAAACAAACAATCAATCGGACTGTCAGAAGTGTTCGTTGTAAAAATTATTCTTCATTTATTATGCATTAAAACAAATTCAAACACTAAACACTTTACATACGTAACATTATTAAAAATGATTTTTATAACATTCGATTGCATTATAATTACTATAATCTTGGCAGTAAAGTTGAGTAATTTCATTATAAGCACATGTGTAGAACAATTAAACGCACACATTCCGGATAAACTTTTTTACCGTTTCACATAATCCGTTACAATTGACGAACGATATATGTTGAACGATACACAACACAAGTAATTAAGTAAGTATATGTATTCAAAGGGAGTAGAAAAGTAACGGTATGAACATTGATTATTCCAAAAACGTTTGTATTTGATTTTTCTCTAGAACATCTGCCCCTTTTTGTTAAATATCTACAAAATTTCCGCAAATCAAAGTTGGGATAATTTAAACAACGACAGCGAATGTCCTTTTTTTTTCCAAAGCAGAGTTACCAGATATGAAATTTCGCAAACTCTCTCCATTATTCAACATATAGAATGGCTTTTAATATATTAGTTAGAGACATATAGGTGTAGGGTTCTATTGATTGGACAGGTTTACTTACCTATGAGCGTCTTTTTTCTAAAAAAAAAACAAACAAACTAATTATTCATTCAATACGTAAATAGCAAGTTTTATATCAATCGATGGGTAGAATTCGTAATTGATTTCATACTCGTGTATAAAATGATTCATATAAAATTGACCGGAAAAAAACACAAAACGTAGATTTCATCTGCATATGGTAAAACACGAACATAGTAAATAAACAATAAGTGGTTTGGAACAAATCTGGAATACCCTTATTATTTTTATCTAAACATTTGCACTTTTTATTATAAGACTAAATTACCTCAACTCCCGAGTTTTACAACAAAATGGATTTTTACAAATCTGTTATACGATCGCATTCATATTTAGCACTTTGGCGGATAAAGTATATATTAATGTAAGCATCAGTTGTTGCGTTTGTAAATTTTAACGTAAATTCAAACATATTTAAGGGCGTGCCTCTCCTCTTTCGCAAATTATTTCATTTAATTCGCTTGATGTCTGAAATTTTGCCACCGTAACACTTTTAATAATTACCAGATAAACGAATGGACTGGTCAGGTATCCAAAACAGAAGGATAAACGCAATATACCCTTAATTTTAGTGACGACGGTACAAAAATAACATTTTACAATGTGTTATAAATTTTTCATATAATTGAGTCTCGTCATCTCATTCTCTCTCTCTCGATCGATTGCCTTTTTATAGCCTCCATCTCAGTGAAGAAAGTATATTAGATTTGTTGTTCCGCTGGCAACACCCAGAAACTTCAAAGACTCTACAATGTATATAAATTCTTGATTATGATCAAAATTTGTCTTAACCTAGATGTCCGTGTGTTTACGATCATAAATTTTGAGATATTGAGCTGACATTTTGTAATTAGAAGTGTACTGTACTCAGATTGCTATTTATATTAAGCAATATCGTTTGAGAGCCGCGCCCACAATATACAAAAATTTCTCATTGCTGAAAAAAGTATAATTAAATAAATTTAGAGAATCTATCGAAAGTTAAAAAATGGGCGTGATCATGTAATATACACGCCCACAATTTATAAAACACTCCTCTTGTTACAAAAACTATTTGGGTATATGCCACGCCCACTGTTTTTTATGAGAGTGACTTCAGTTTTATTTTAACATATTTTTACATGTTAATTAATGTTTAATTCAAAAAATCACTCGTAAATCATTACTATTGGCTCGATTTATAAATATGAACGAAGCTTTTCTTTGTTTACTTCGTTTTTTTCTCTCTTTACCGGTTAAATTGTTACTTGATGTGTGATCACAGAAATAACCGTATAAATAAAGTGGACATAATATCAACTTTCGTTTAGTTGTGATTTGTGCGCGGACGGCGTCGTTCCATTAACATTAAACCGTATTTTGTATTTTACTAAAGTCAAGTGTTTGTAAACATATATAACCAGGTACGGCAGCTTAAGATTTTTTGGTGTTTATAATATATTTAAATTGGTTAAGGTTGTATTTTCGAAGTTTAAGTTATTAAGAGTGTGTACCAAATTTTAAAACCTGTTTTGAATCAAGTGTTAATTTAGTAAAACTGTCGTGAAAATGACTTTTCCAAGCACTTAATGTGAAATAAAAATTATGTGAGAGCGACTAAATGAATTTGATTTCTAAAGAAAATGAATTCTGTTTAATAAGTTATTAATTATCGATCGAATGCCTCAGTGAAAGTATGTCCTTCAACCCATTTCCATTATAATTTTTGGATCTGCACATAGTGATGCCATCTTAAAATAGTTGTGTGTTGATCGAGTCTTTCCCAAATTATTTATTCATATATGCATGATTTACAGTTTTTAACATTGCAATGGTTGCATCTAAACATATTATTATTGCCAGTGAAGCATAACAAATTTTTAATCTGACATGTTTTGCTTATTATATGTATATATTCTACCCTACAAAGTGATACAAGGATGTATTGTAGTTGTGCGGATGTTAAATGCCACCACCTCAGTAATAAAATCTGAATCGATCTAATCATGTCCATATATATACTCCATATTTATACTCTCCAGATGGAACTAAGTTTGCTATTCCATATGCACGTTAGAGACCCTACAAGGTATTCTTGATTAGCATCAAAAAAACTGAGCCGATCTAGGCACGTATGTCCGTGAGTCCGTCTGTTGTTGGCATTCTTTAAAGATATGCTTGCCGAAGATCGGTACTTAAATGGGCTAAATCGATTGTGAAATCGATCAACAACAATCTATATAACTACCACAAAAATTTACCTATGATATTTGAATTTGAAATTTGGCGTGAATATCTATAGTTATACCCTCCATTCATTTTTAAATATATTAATAAAATAATCAATGAAATTTATTTAAAGGGAATCATAAACTGTTTCTATAATATTAACAACAGAAGGAAACTACCTTTATTTTCTTAGACTTTTTCGATTTTCTTTCCATTGTTTCTATTATTCACTAATATATTAATTGTTAAATTATTTTCAGACTCACCTTCTAAACAAAATGAACAAAATCTTGATTAGTTTCGCTCTTATTAGCGCTCTTATTATATCTACCGCCGCTACCACAGTACAAAATTGTCCCCATTGTAAGTTATGAAATTATATACAAATCAATTAATGAATTTATCGCAACATTACAATCAAATAGCTAAAGCTGAGCCCCTTGGTGAAAACGATGTAACCATATCCAATTGTCCGGCGAATAAATGTAATCTTAAACGTAATACCGATGTTAACGTTGAAATGAAATTGAAACCTCAGCGTGATTTCGAAGAATTAAACACCAACGTTGAAGGCATTATCTTGGATGTACCATTACCATTCCCGGGTTATTATGGTACCAGTGCTTGCCCCTACATTTATGATGCTGAAGGTAAAAATCAAGTGGGCTGTCCATTGAAGGCGGGCGAAAGTTACGTATACAAGAACAGTTTTAAGGTGTTGCCGGTTTATCCAACCGTCAGTTTGACTGTTAACTGGGCATTGAGTGATAAAAATGGTGATGTAGCCTGCTTCCGTGTACCAGCTAAAATTAAAGCTTAAAATCTTTACTGCGTAAAGTTGCATTTATGTGATAAAAATTATAATTTAGTGCCGTAAGAAGAGCAATTTAATTAAAACAGAACATTAAACAATAAGATGGAAATGAATGGAAATGACTTTAATAAAAAGTAAAATTTAAATTACAACAATAATAATAATAATATTCATATTGTTTAGTTTATTTGCCTCCAGCCTCGGTATTATTGCTGCTTTTTTTATTATTTTTAATGCCTTTTAATAATTTTAATTTTTTATACATGTGGTGACTTATTAACAACATTTACGTCTATATTCTTATACAATAAAGGAATTATTGTTAGTGTATATATATGTATATTATGTAATATGGTTTTCTCGATTATAATAATAAATATCTTTTTTTTTTTTTAATTTTTTTAATTATATTTGTAATTATTGGTTGCAAGGGAATAAGTAGCGGTCTAGATACACATAAACATTTTCATATTTACAGATTATTTCTACTATTTAATAGAGTGTTACGTTCACAAACACACATGCACACTACCCGGGACAACTCTCCAAATAGGTTAATTAATTTTTAATTATTTATTTGAAGGTGTAGTATTTGTGGTTATTCAAATTCCACTTGTATTCATTTTCGGTCATATTTGATAATTGTCTGCGCTGGTACAAGGGCGCCGATATTTGACGCCATCTTTCATAAAAATCGGGTGTTTTGATTTTGATCACATTATGCCTGCTTTTATGACCTCTAACTGGATGTTGAGCTTTCTCATTGTCATAGAATTTTTTCAATAATAATCGTTTTATGTGGTATTGTGGTTGTAAAGGGGAAGCGTTTTGATTGTCATACGTTAATGTTGTAGTTTGCACGGGTAGTGAAACACTTTGTTGAACCTCATCTAGAAATAACTGAAAAAAAATTAATTTTTATCAATTCTACATAAAAAAAAAAAAATTCATCCCATAACCCTACTCTAAAGTTTGCATCTCTTTTTCTTCACTCTGTATATAAAATGTTGAACCCACCTTGTCGCTTAAGTTGTCATCTTTTACGGCATCAACAAAATTTTCAGAATCCATTTTCTCAATTAATAAATTTAAATCATTTCGAAAGATTTTTCCACTACCCGAACGCTTACCATGAGCTATACGTAAAAATTAAAACAATAAATATATGGTAAAATCAGTTAATAAATATTTCCATGGAAGGAATATGAAATTAATATTACCACCCCAACATGAATGGCCATATTCCAGACAAGAGCCTGTAAATAAAAAAGATCACATTTCAAAATATTGTTAAAAAAGGGTTGTAGATCCGCTTATAAAAGGAATACTTAATATATAATAATACAAGAAGGCTACAGAGTATTTCTAACTGATAAAAGCTAGAGCAAAACTTGCTATTAAAAATGGTTTAGAACGGTTCATTTTTAACACCTGTCTTTGCGCAATACTTCCTTAGGAGTTTTTAGAATACTGTCCCAAATTATTTCAACAAGTTTTTCTATAAACAATACAAGTTAATCCATTTTTAATAGGAAACTCTTTTAAATTCAATTGTGTTCATAAGAAAATATATTTTTAGATTCATAGGTCATGGATCAAATAGATAAGCTTGTATGTACATGGTCGAATTTCTGTATATATTTAAAGAGCTCCAATTGCTCCAATTGATAATGATGCTTATCAGGCACAAATTCATAACTGTTAGGGCTTGTAGAGTAAATATGAAAACATAAATATTAATTTGCATCGATATTAAGAAACCCTGCTGGCACCAACTATGTATCATACTTACACAAAAAGAATTTATAAGCTTTTAAAGTAAAATTTATACATCATTAGCATGTGGGAAGTGTAAAATTGTCCGCCTTTCAAAGATGTTTTTACATATGAAACCTTTTTCTTTTAATATTCATGTTTAAAGACAACCGCCACTTTTATCTTTTACAGCACAAACCAAGACTAGACTGATTGAAGTATTACCTCTAACCCTACAATAGATGTTTATCACATCATTGGGAATCATAAAAATTACTGCTCGTAATAGTAACCTTGCAAGATAAATGCACTAATGGTCTGTTATAATAATATTCAAAGTACTAAATGACAAAAGACAGTGTTTGGTTAAAAAAGAAACTTAAAGAAACTTTAACAAAAGTTCCTTGACTCTGTATAAACTCTTAGTCAGCAATATAATTTAGTATTTCCACGTTACATTCACTCGAATAATATATTTTTTTACCACATCTGTAAAATTTACGTTAGTTATATACGCGTAATGAACCTGCAAAACCTGCCAGTTTACCGAGCCATATAATATATAGCAAATACTACATATGCGACCTGTGCGTGAAAAATCATCGTAATCATTATCACTATTATGTACGCTGATACGGGCAACTACCATACTAACTATCATACAATATATAATATTACGTAATAAGTACACAAATCATAACAAATTACGTGAATTATGGAAAGAATTTTAAATAGAGCACACATGAGGTTCATTACAGTTAAAGATTATATTCGCAGAAAAAATGTTATCAATAAATACGAATTATATGTAATAAGAATTGTTAAAAATACGAGGGCAGATTTAAAAATATCGCATCTGTGCTATAAGTACTGAAAAATATTATATATGATATGGGCAATAAATAAGCTGAGTAAGAATGGTTTGTATTTTCCAAAAATTCTATAAGCATGTTTCGATCTAATGTTTGGCGAAGTTTCTCATTTAAAAGGTATAGATTTTGCATCAAAATAAACCTGGTTTCACTTCTCAGTTAGAGGAACAATTAACCCAATTAACAAAAAACGGAAAATCGTTTACAAAAAATGCATCAGATGGTTTTTGTGATACTTTTACTCTCCACATTGTGGATCATTATATTGCTCTTCCTTGTGCAATTATCAGATGGAATCCTATACAATTCATATGCATTTTTGATTAACATCAAGATCGGACATTGATTTAACAATGATCTCATAATAAAATTAGAGCTAGAAAAGCTATTGAGCATATCTGAAATACTAAAAAATAGTTTTCCCTAAAATTTTTATAAGCTTTTTTTGCAGTTAGCTAGGATCTTAATAATATTCTGTTCGTTATGCCTTTAAAAATTGAATCATTAAAATTTTAAACATTATTTTTACTTAGCCACCATATTGTTCAAAGGCGTGGCAGGTAGACATAAACTATATACATATACTTTATAGCTCTTTTGGGCCATCTTCCACTGATAATCTCTTTCATTTATCGTTTAGAATTTTACATTTTTTTTAAGATTTTTTCCCAAAGCAAAGTTTTCAACAACTTTTACATTTTCTAGAGTAGATGTTAAAGTTATTTCATGTTTGTCTGCTCTTGCAAAGCGGATTAATTTGTGGCATCAATTGAATGTGTAGATTGTAAAAGAATGCTCAATTTTCTTTTTATTATTAGCCAGTAATTCGGAAAATGTACACCTGTAAAAATATACAAACAAAAGTGTCGTAACTTGCCGTTTTGACTGCTATGCTTTTAGAAATGAAAGTATGTCAGACAAAAGTTCTTTTAGCTGCTACATCGGGTTTGGAGGTACATTCACTTTGTCCATATGTATATATGTCAGTATCAGAACTAGGCTTCAAAGACTCTACAATGTGTATATGATAATAATCAATCTCATATTTTCACTCTAAACCTTTTCTTGGTCAAAAAAGTTTAAATATTGATTGATTTTTAAAATTTCAAAACAATAAAAACAGAATTTTTTAGTTCTCATTACCATATATTTTTCAGAAAGTTTTAGTAATCAGTATCTAAGATTTGTGTAAGGCCAAATATTTCTTTTTTTTTTTTGGAGTGTACAGCATAAATAGGTTTTTAGATTAGATAAAGGCCATTATTAAGGCATGTTCATATTATTTCACCCTAGAACTTAAGTTATTATATATTCATAATTGTAAACGGGTAATAAGATAACAAATACGATAAACATGGTAAAAGATAAATATTCAATGTTTATTAGAAAGCGTTCGATTTTAATCTAAGGATTTTTCTAATGTTCAACAACAACATATGGGCACGTTTTATGAACCTATAGAAAGCCTATTTTTTAAAAAAGGGCCAGCACCTACTATCAAATAAATGTCCCGCATGAAGCCTCTAAAAAAGATGCCATATCCACAGAATATGTTTTCTGGATTCACATCAAAATTTAAACAATTTAGATTTATTGCAGTTTTCTTTTCCTTTTGACAAAAACCCGATTAAATGCCATGCCTACAAATAGTGATATCTTAATAACTACAAAATTAGTGCTACAAAGTTCAAATTTGTTTAAAATCGATGATTTTTTTTAGCTGCAGAATTCCTTCATCGAGTTGGAAGAGAGATACACTTCAATATTAGTTGAGAGAAGGAACTTTTCAATGTTTGTCATGCCCACATGCTATATATAAATGTGGAGGATATCACATATCTGCTCTAAGCCGAGTATAGACCTTTTTATACCTAACATGCAGAAAAAAGTTTTAGAGATACTACCAATATATAAATATTTTTGATTAGTATTAAAATCTGAGTCAATCTAGACATTTCTGTCCATGCGTCCGCGTGTCTGTTGTTGAAACGCTTATAGTGGTAAATTTTAGGATATCGAAGAAATATTTCTAGACTCTGTATGAAAGTTTTTATTTAAATTGGAAAAAAACGGTCAGATGCCACGCCCACAATCGACAAAAATCGCTCAAGCAGACAAAACCTATAATGTTTAAATTTGCCCATGCATCAAAATGCCAAAAGTAGACATGGTCAAATAACAGTCACGCCCACAATTTATATACTCGTATAATAAAAAAGAACCTTATTTATCCTAGAATTCGGCTTGTTAGTGGTTACGTAATACAAAACGTGTAGAGAATGTCTTGAGGTACATATCAGTACCACTCTTTGTTTGTGGAGATGGAAGATATTTATTTATTCCTTAATAACTCAAGCTAAACTAGATCGTCTCTCTAAATAATTTAACAAAATTCTTCTGTTCGCCTGTGAACTACTTATGTTTTGAAGTGGATAATTTTGAATAGAAATTTTCCGAATTTGAATTTTATCCAAATCAAACGTCTTACCTTTCACCACTACAAAACACCACATGTACACCCAAAATAGCACGAAAATCGTTTTCAATTTCATATTTTCACTTTGAATTTTCTACGTTACGATACGATTCAAAAAATCTTTAAAATATTACAATTCATTTGCACATAGTTCCGATATCCGCGTTATGTTTTAAACACAAAATTGGACTTGCCGTGGATTGTGTCAAGACAAGTGTTTTTATACCTGCTGCAGGTAGTACTGAAACAGTACTGGATGTGTAATGCCCACACATCTTAAACACCTTATAAAACGGAAATATGAAAAACGTCACCCGTTGATAATTGTCGGTATTTGTAAAAGAATAAAAGATAACGTAGCAGTTGTTTGTTGCATGATGGAAATAAAATAAAAAAAAAAAATCAAAGATTGTACGTAATACGCAGGAGCAACTGAACATTCATTGGTTGTTGGAATAGGAGGTGACCAATATAATAAAGAATATAATAATAACAACAACAACATAACAATGTAACAGGTGGTTCGTTTCATAGGTGCGTAAAAGTATTGTAAAAACCCGTTACATCGGCTCTTATCTTCACATACATGCTAAGTAAAAATGCAGTAGATATTTACGTGTGCATGTATGGTTTGGTTTTGTATGGTAATAATAAAAAAAAAAAAAGCAAAAGAAAGCTTTTGGCAAAAGCTTACTGTAAAATCATCCTTACGTCCTGCCGACTCTAAGAGTACCACTTATTGAAAATGCTTTACAAACGAAAACTAAATTTGGTTGAAATTTTCAATTTCTTGAGGAGTTATAAATATCCGCACATACTTAACCTTTATGAAGAAAATGACCCAGATACCCAAATGAAAGATATATGTATGAAAGATTGTAGTCCACACATAGAGCGGAGGATACAAATATTAAAGACCTATTAAAACTATTTACAAAAAGTGGGCATGGCAGATAGCTGATAGCGCCTTTTATTATTATCAACTTATTTCTGCGGATTTCACTTCAAACATTTGATAATTATCTATAGAAACGAAAAGTTTTTGTAGAAATTCTCTACATTTTCAGCTCTAAGCGTATCAATAACAAACTAGAATGGACGGACAAAACTGATTAAATTACAATAAATATATATATTTAATTCCTTCATGTATAAAATGTACGTAGACGAACATTTCACGTACTTCACTTCACGAACGTAAATGACAGTTTAAAAGAATAGAAAAGGATTCAGCATACACTCCTTAATGTATGTATATAAACAGATAATTTATAAAAAATATTTTCTAATATTTTTTTATTTATTTATTCGTGTTTATGCAACAATACGAACAACAAATTATCATTTTCGAAAACAAAAAATATCAACAACACTCACCTACTTAGCGTAATATATGCACCTTCCTGCACATAAATATGAATGCACATATATTTGTATACAATCAACTTGAATTATTTTTTGACATTTTTTTTTATAAGAACAAAACGAAATTGCAGTAAAAATAGTTATATAATAAAAAAGACTGAGGTATAAATATATATGTAAGTATGTTTGGCCTTGAACGAATTTGTATAAATTGTACATTAAAATAAAACTAAATTTGGCTACAGCCAAATCTTAAATACCCTTCACATCTACCACGGTGGGCGTGACAGGTTTTTGATTATGTACTCGTATATCTCTTAGTGTATATATTACGTATTAGCTTGAAAGTCAAGTTTTACGTTGAGTATAATTTTTCATAAATTATGGGCGTTATTTTTATGCAACCACGCCCTTTTTTTGGCACATCGTTTGAAAAAATAACAACAGATATGTATACAAAAATTTCAAGTTCATAGGTCAATTTTTGTGATAGATGTATAAATTTTTATCTATTGTAGGCGCGTCTCTTATTTGACCACGCCCATTTTCGGGATATCGGTGGATGGGATAATTATAAATGTGCACACAAAATTTCAAGTTCATAGGTCAATTTTTATGGCAGACAAATAGATTTTTGTCAATTGTGGGCGTGGCTCTTGACAGATTGTGCCTATTTTAAATAACGATCTGCATGCAGAAACTTAAAGTGTCTGTACAAAATTTCATTTCAATATTTGAAAATTTACGCCCGTGAGAATGCCAACAACAGACGGACGTACGGACATATATCTCTAAATCGACTATGTTTTCGATGCTGATCAAGAATATATATACCCCTTGTAAAATCTTTACCATATCCTTGTGGTTGTTGCAAACGAAATGACAAACTTAATATACCCCTCATCTTATGTGTAGGGTATAATTATAAGTGCACATACATATTGTACATATAATACAAGCGATTGTTAAAAAACAAACGCTTTATTAAAAATTACAAACGAAAGATTGTTTTGAATCGATTCATAATAAATCTAATAATTTTAAGTTAATTTGTTTTTTACTTGGTATAAAGTATATAATTATTATTATTATTATATAAAGTTAAATGTTTAAATAATTAAATTTTTAATGTATATAATGTTTGACTAATGACTTTGCCCTGTAACATTAATAATCTTAATCATACTTTATATTAATCATAAGCTTATTCCACTAATTCAAATCTTATATCTTAAATTTATTTTATTGTTTCAACGTAAACACTTTGTTTTAATAAATAATAAATACATCCTCTATTATATGACGTTATAGGAGAGGGATTCTAAAAATGATCCAATTCAGTCCATTTTCAATAGGAGCCTTGTACTCAACTTCTTAAAAAAAGTCTTAAAGAAAGTGCATTCTGTAGCTTGCGCACAAATTGACACAACGAGGGTCACACAGGCATGGTTATATTGATTCTGAAAGTGTTTCTGAAACGATCGGGATAATTGAAGATATGTAACATTTGCCGTTTAGAAGTAACAAATTTAATTAACCCTTTGCTAGAAGTGGTGCAAGATAAAATAAAATCATCTTGCCCGCCTAAGCTTTTAATGATTAACAAAAGTTTATACAACTAAATATTTCATACTCGTAATCTTTGTAGCATCCTTTTAGGAGTTACTAAAAATATAATAAGCTTAGCATACTCTACTTCCTTTGTTGGTATTAGAGTGAAAAAGCTTGTTTATTAAAAGTATTTTTCTATTAACGGCCAATAATTAAAATAAAATATTAACTATTAAGAGTTCTCATGTATAAACAAAATTTATACAAGCTAATATAATTATCTTCCACATTAAAAATATACTAAATATTTCATTGCTTTTGCAAATACCAGAAATACATATCAGTGGTGTCATACAGTTCTTTAATCAGTAGTAAAATCTGAGTCAATCTTAAAGGTTGCTTTCGTATGTCAATGCTTTATTCGACTGTTCTTGAAATATTCATAATTGCAAAGAGTTTACTATTAGGGAAAATCGTCCTACAGCCACACCCACAATTAACAAAATTTGAACTTTTTTACATGTGTTTTGGTGGTGGTACCAAACATTTTCTACATGCACTAAAATTGTTAATGTTTTCTATTGAGAATAGGCAAAATAGTTGAACAGCTACGCCCACAATTAAAAAATATAAAATTTATTATATTCTGAAGGGTTATATTAATATTTTTTGTGAATTTTTGTAACTTCAATTATACCGATCGATTTAGAATTGAAATCTGAAAAATGTCCGTCTGTCTGTCTATAAAAATTTGTGCGCTACTGGTCGCATTTTTTAAGATATTTTGTTGGAATTTGCAACAAAAACATATTTTAGCCCAAAGAAAAATCTTATTAAAAATGGATAGGATCAGGCCATTTTCAGAACCCTTCCCCATATTTTTTATAATATATGGTAAAAAAATCGCAATTATGAATATTTTTTTAACAAAATCTGGTGCAGAATAGTAAATTAGCTTCATAAATTGACTGTATCTAATTTTAGACCCGATCGGAATATTTTTTGAACCCTTTTCCATTTAAAAATATATTTCTAGAAATGACTTTTAAAGCAAAGCCTTGTGTTCTGATACAACTTAAAATAATTATAGCATACTTTGTAGAACTATGAAGTATAGGGCATTAAATAATCGAGCTGGACCTACCATATATTATTATTTACTTCATTCATCGCTGTGATGAATATTCCCAGAATTAACCAACAGGCACGCTCATGATTTAGAAAGATAGGTCTTTCGTATAGAATTCCACCCTCAAGTTGATTTTGTATTAATGGTGATCTTTGAAATAAAAACTAAATTTTATATATACCTCGGTGAAGGGTAACCAACGGTTTACCTAAGCCAATAGCTTTTCATCTTGTTTCACTTGTAAATTCCACCAATAGATTATTACCTTCCTTAACTTATTATTTATCGTATTGATTAATGTATGCAAAACTCGTTTCATGCAATTATTAATGCATTTAATACCGGCACGCTGCCGCCTCTATCACATACGCTCTAAGGTGTATTAACAACAAGTTTACACATTATACTCCTATGTTGAAAAGGTACTTTACAAAATTTGGGAAATATAAAAACTTAACTTATTATTATATATAAATACAAAATTGCTCTGACTTAATACTGTAATACAATAACAATAATAAACACAATGAGAAACTAGAAAGTTATTTTTTTAAATTCAATTAAAGCTGATTAAAGAATAACTAAATGAATAAAAAGGGCTTAGAAACTGGTTTGCCTAGAATGATGAAACTTAAGGAGTCCCGTTCGCCGACAATTGCCGCTCGTTAATAACTGTCTGTAACAAATGAAAGAGAGGCAGAATATTTTATAATTTTAAATAATAATCGTATAAGACAATTACAATAAGTACCTGTAACAATGATATACGTGTTGACAATTCGGTACTGCTGGATTGCTTTTGCTGGCCGGCTGCCTGTAATGTTTTCCTATGTCCCGATATATGTTGCTGAGAATTTAATATACGCTGACGTTGTGTTGCCTTTTTACCAAATAACACAATCTACATCAATTTTATATTTATTTTTAATTTTTATTGTAAAGTTAAGTAGAGTAAAATTACCTTAAACGCTTGACGATACTTGTTGCTCATTAAGTTGTAGAGAAAAGGATTAATGCAAGTGGATAAATAATATAAAACTCCCGAAATATAGGTGAGTATGGTATAGATCCATTCATGATGATCTCGTTCCTGTAAATTGACATTGTCCTCCAGAAAAGTTTCATCATAACTACTGTTGCTGTCATTCTTATTATTGTTTAAGGTTATAGTACCGGAACCGTAAACCGCAATTAAACGTTGAGCATGAAATGGTGCCCAACACAAAAAGAAACATATGACAACAGCAACTGTACACAGATGGGTTGGATGGGTTGGAAGAAAAGAATGTTTGAATAAAGTAAATACATAGTTAGTAAATAATACTGTTGATCTATAATTATATTAGATTGAAAACATGTTTTAATTGCAACGTATCAATATGCATATCATATGGGAGTATAGTACATCACTTTGTCAGAATGTTTGCCACGCCCAGGACAAGTCATCGGAGACTCAAAAAAGAATATATACTGTAAAGCAACAGCGAATAATCAGTCGATCTAGCCATCCGTACGTCTGTGCGTCTGTTGTAACTATTCAAGATATCATCTCAGCTATAAATAACTTTTTTACTTATTACCTATTATATTTACATTTACATACATTATTTTAATGTAAGATACAAAAATCAAATTGAATATATATACGTACTAGGACAAGCTTTGGAACGTGCAGAAAATATATCAGAAGCCCTATAATGTATGAACTTGACTTGACTCCAAAATTTCAACAAAATAATCTTAAATAATTTCAAACGGTAGACGGGCCCTCTTTGGTTTTTTGCATTAAGTATTAATTAAATAATAGTCCTTTCAGTCCTTTTCCTCAAAAATCTTTGGACTATGTTACAGGTTTTTAGTGAGACGTCCGCCTATTATCGGACTATGCCCATCTTTAGGAAAAAAAATGAATAATCTGATTATAAATAGGTGTAGAAACTTTAAAAGTCAATTTTTTTAGCTCGTAGAAAGATTTTATCGATTTGTGGGCGTGGCACTTGATCACTTTCACCCAATTTAAATAAGAATTTACAAAAACTACAAATCTTTTGTGCTAAATTTCCACTCAATATATCAGACATACGGTGAACATTTCTAAATCGATTCAGATTTTTATACTGATCAATAATTTATGTATTTCGTAGAGGCTCCCTCGGAGAGTTGCGAATAAAACAACAAATTTGGTAGTAGACTCTTATTACTAAAAGTTGAAGGTATAAACTTCTCTCCATAAGATTTTTAAAATTGGTTTGCATGTCCAGCAAAATACTTACCCAGCATTTTTAAAACTCTGCGTGTACCAAATTGATTTAAGCGATTCCGCATAGCACCAATGTCACTACCTGTCCGATGAAATAAATTACTTTCACTTTGTTTGCTCGGCAATCGTTCCCTTCTCAAAACAGAATTACTTCTTAAGATCACGGAATCATTTCGGGTGGACGCTATCCGTATAACATCCGAACGACATAAATGTAAACCAATTAGCAGATAGAGCACCACAATAATACACATCGGTACGAAGAAAAATATGATGGTAGACAATTGAAATGAATGCCGCAGTATATGACGTACGACTACGCACTTTTCAACACCATGAAACGTACGAATACCAAATTGTATCGCCTGCGGAATGGCAGATAAAATGGAAAATATCCAAATTAATATAATAATACGAATGGCGCGACTTAATTTGGACATGGCTTGACCAAGAAATGGATGACAGATGGCCACGTAACGTTCAGCACTGAAGGCTGTAATGGTGAGAACGGTGGCATTTGCTGATGTCTCCGCCACCAAACCACGACCGATACAAAAATATTCACCAAATATATAGGGATACTTGGACCAAATGAAATAAACTTCTTGGGGAACGCCAGACAACAGTAGGACAAAATCCGAAATGGCCAAACTAAACAGATAATAGTTGGTAGCGGTGTGCATGGAGCGATGCTTTTTGATTACAATGCAAGTGCTCACATTGCCAATAACTCCGGTTAAGAATATAATACAATAAATTATTGTAACGGGTATAACAATTTCTAGGGCATCACGTCTCGGACCTAATTCTCTATTCCAATCCATCACATTTGCCTCAGAATCATCACTTATGTCGATTAAGTTGGCATTTTCTTGAAGCGATCCCTGTTGACTCATATGACTTGAATAGTCTAAATAATTAATGTGAGTGGCATTAAACATGTTTGTAATTAGAAATTTTTCCGCGAACTGTTACTCTTGCACTTAACACTTTCAATGAATTTGTAATTGTTTTATTAAGGTAATTTTCCAAGTCACCTGGAAGTTTTTTTTTTTTTTTCGTTTTATATTGTATTACAATATACGAGTACATATAATTTTGTATATTCTTGTGCATTAAATCTTAATTAAATGTTTACAATTTCACAATGACTTTGCACTTTAAATACATGTTTCGGAAGAAATGAGAACACACTTATGTGCATAGTTAGACGTACAGTCGCTGACCCGGCTTTTGCTTTTTAACGGGTTTTTACACTCTACACCATTTCTGGCTGTTTGTAACTTCTAAATGGTTAATACTGATCAATTTAACCATGTCCGTATGTCCTTCTTCATACCGATCAGTAAATCTGTGTTAAATATTTCAATGAGAACATGCTTTATCGCAAAGATGAGTGTTTTTCAAAATAGAGATATAGGCTTGATCAAATTTTTCCCCATTTTTTCAACCTTTCCCCATAAAAGTCTTGACGAAATTTCTTTGAATACATTAACAACATGTAAATGTTTGCCATGAAAATTAACTAGGCTAAATTTGGACCAATGGACCATTTTTATAACTTCTCCTCATATAAAAATTTTTTCACAAAATGTTTTTTATACAACAATGATTTGTGTTTCCTGATACTACGAAATAAATTATGGAAAAAATTTTATAATGGAAACTAAGTAGTAGGTGTAAGATGTTAAAAAGTCGATTTTAACCGACTATATCTTTTATTTATTTATTTATTTTTTGTAATTAAAAAAAAAAAAAAACATAATACAACTTATGAAGCATGAAATTGCCAATAGTTGTATATGACAAAATATATTTACATATACAAACCTACACTACATATATTGAATATATTTTTTATATATATAAACAGTAATAAAATTATATACATTTTTCTTTTAATTTTTCATATTTAATCATGCATCAACATCGTTCACTTTAATGACATAACGTAACACATAAAATTTGAATGATTTCGCTTCACACTGTTTTTGTTTATTTAAGAATCATCATCAATATTAGAATGAATTGAATGTCATAAAAATTTTAACGGAAGACTTCTTTAAATAAATTATTATTTATAATTGTGATTATCCGCGCTTTACGCTAATATCAGCGTCGTCAACGTTACAATTTAATCTGAACAGTTTATAATTTCCGTTGAGCTTCTATTGCCAAAGCATTGTTTGTTTATAACAATTTGTGTGTGTGTGTGTGTGTGTGTGTGTGTGTGTGTGCGTGTGTAAGTATATGTGCTTTTTAGCCAACACTAACCAACTAACTAGAATATATTTTCCATATTAAAGATGGATTTTCCGTTTGTTTATGTACCTTAGACTGTGTGTGGTGTCAACCGAATGTGTCAGTTTTTACTTTAGTGTGTTGATAATGTGATATAATGAATAATTGAAAATAGATTTTGGGATAATTTTTATTATCAAAATATAGCGGATTTGTGTGTAAAAATGATATAAGAAAAGCTTTTACGTTTTAACGTTTAACTTTTAAGATAGCCGAGGAACGTATGCTGTTCATTCCTTCATGCAACGATTTAAGCCATAATTCTAATTCACATTTATTTTCATATATATTTTTGCATTCCCGTCTTCGAAAGCTTGCGAAAAATTTAATATTGCCAAAAAGAATGTTTGCTATTTTTAGATTTTCATAACACTTTTCTTACCATTAATGGTTACTTATATGGAACATAAAGAATGGTTTTTTTTCTGTCAGTCGCCATCATAGTATGGTCACTAAAAACGCAATTTTATTATGATCAGATATACGAAAATATTGAAAAAATCTATTAACAGATTTCATCTTTATGGACAGTAAAAGTAAGTACAATAAAAGCTTCAAAAACTACATTTGACTTTGTCTAATAACTTTTACATTAACACGTTATAACTACATGTGGTTTCTTTATTAACAGTTTGTTTCGAACTGCTTTCAAACTCCAAGACTTCATGCCACTAAAGTGCAGTTGCTGTAACCTTTTACACCACTCAATAATGTAATTAATGCAACGTTCCGTTAAATTAAAGCAATTACTGATATTCAAAATTCGCAATTCCGATAACTGGGTGGCGATGAAAAAAATGGATTCATCATTAAGCCTGCCACAGCTACAAATGACCAACTCTTCAAGAATCGGGCAATTACTTATCAATCCTTTAATACCAATTGTTGTAATATTGTTATTGTAACCCATTCTTAATATGCGAAGTTTGGGAAATAGAAACGCTTTTAATAAGGAATCATCTGTAATTCTCGTACAACCCACCATGCTGAGCGTTTGTAATTGTTTCAAATTGCTAAAGGATGTCTTATTACCGCCACCGATGAATCCTTTGTGGGTGACTTTTATAGAACCATCTAAAAACAAATGTTGCAAATTGACCAGATAACGAGATATGTGTGACAGGGATGCGTTAGTAATGGCTGCGGGACAATTTTCCAAATGTAAAGCAGTCAAATGAGGCAGACGTTCACATAAAGCGCATATTAAATGTGCATCAATATGTGGCATTTCATTCAAGTTGAGAGTGCGAAGTACAAAATTGGTATTCTGCGCTATACCTTGCAACAAACCTTCACACGTAACGTTGCGACAATAAGCCATACTCAATTTGCGCAGATTACCTTTTACCAAATGCAACTGCTTGACACTATTATCGGTTAAGTTGTAGCAAAAGCTGACATCTATTTCTTTCAACGAATGTGACCATTTATCCAGAATCAATTCCAACAAATCATTTTTCATTTCTAAGCAACCATATAAATCAAGGTGTTGCAGATTGTTGGTGATTGACAAGGATTCGAAAATTGCTTTAAGCCACCCATAACTGCAGGTACCATTAATTTTGAGAACTTTCAAACAATTAAATTCTTCAAATTTTTGTTTCCATTTCATTGTCCTAAATGGTTTACTTTTGGCCCAAATTTCCAATTCACATAAATTTTTACTTAAATTTTGAAGCAAATCAAGTACAAAAATCTCAGTAGTTTTATTTAATTCCACGGAAAGTATTTGTAGTTTTGTGAAATGTACTAAACCTTTTGCATTGCAATTCAACAAGGAAGTTTCTTTGATTTGTAATTTTTTCAAATTTGGCAAATATTCATTCAGTTGAACTAATATCGGAGACTTTTCTATTATCAAACTTTGTATATTACATCCCAAATATTTTAATACAAAGACTAAAGGATTTTGCATTTGAATAGAATATAAATGGACCGTTGAATAACGAAATCGATTTGAAGCACTGGCATCATGCAGCAATATTTTGCTGATTATTCCCAAATTATATGGATTGATGATAATTTTTGATTTATTTAATAATTTAGATTCGTATGCTAAAGTGTTCCAATGCTTGCTTACTAATCTCACTTGTTTTAAATCTTGATGGGACAAATCCGTAAAAATTTTTAACCACAATTCATTGGGTAAGTAATACGTTGGCCTTGTTGCTGATGAATTTTTCATTCTAGCACTCTGTAATAGGACATAAAATAGAATTGATTAACTATGGCTGAATGCGATTAATTACATACGCTTACATATATAAAATTATTGTTGTATTCCGTTTAAAATATTATTTTCATTTATGAATTTTTTGGCTCTTTATGGTAACCTTTATAATATTGTATAAATAGAGTGGTTCGACAAAATCTTTTAAATCTTATTTAAACGTTTTTCTTTCGTAACTTGTTTGTTTTTGTAACTTGACCGCCACAATCGAATTCATTCATGTTTCCATATATCTAAATTTTATATATATGTATGTATATATATGTAAAATGACGTCATCAATACTTTCGTTATGGTTAACGTTTTAAGTTTTTATTAACTTGTAATTTCTGCGCTGCATTTATTAAAAATTCGAATATATTTTGAATGGGTATTCAAGAAAAATCGGTCAAGTGCCACGCCCGTAATTAACAAAGAAATCTCACAGCTACAAAAATATGCCCAAGTCTAAATATGGGCATGGTTTGATAGCAGACGCGCCTACAATTTACAAAAAATCTTATTTGACGCAAAATTCGTCTTGTTAGCTGACGCATAATACATAGAGGGCGTAATAAAGTTCATGCCACGCCTATATGTGGTGCGAATTTAAAATTAATTTTTTTTTAAATTAATTATTTTAATTCATTCATTCTTTCAAAATGTTAGCACAAGTGTCAATCATATTTATCCAAATACATGTGTATTCCTCCGTACATATGGTGTCAATCGTATTCATAAACAAATGTCATGTATGTAATGTTTTTTTTTTTTAAATATTTACTTACATCGACGTAAACACTTGCAGTTAAGTTCTTTTCAGTATAAATTCAAATTATTTTTATATTTTTTGTCTTCTTTCTTACTTTAATTGTATATACGTCCCCTTTGCAGTGACAATATATTTTGTGCGCCTTCATTCATTCATAAAAAAAAAGACCTGTACGTTGTTATAAACAGTGCAATAGCCGAATGATATCTGTATAGTAAATATCTCACAGAATCAGGTATACTATGCAGGAACATAAAGGCGAAGCTTCACTTTACAAAGTGGCGGTTATATTAAGTTTGTTATTTCATTTACAACATCATTCAACAAATTATACACATGGTACATATTCTTGGCTGGAATCGAAATCTGAATCGATCATACTCACTAAAATTAAGAAATTTTCTACAAACATTTTTAGTTTTCTTGTTAAATTAAGTAAAAGTAATCTTAGTCACAATCAAAAAATCTCTTACGTGGCATAAAAATAACACTATAAAGTTGAATGAAGTGTTGAGTTTACCAAAAATGGGAGGGGTGTGGTACTTGACTCACAATTATAAATTTTATAAAAAATTTTATATGGAGCTTAATTGAAACTCTAAAGTAATATTTAAGAAAAAGTATAATTATGTACCTGCCACACGTACTATTTGTTCCCTAAATTTGAAAGAGTATTTTGAAGTTGATCTAAGCTAAATTTAATTATTTTACACGTTTCTATTGGTTACTCACTCTATGCGTGTACTTTTCTGATTACATTGAAGAGAGTAAAACATGGTAAAAAAACTCATATAAACAAAGAAATTTACTAACCCATGACCAGAGACTCCCATGATGATGTTTAGACCGAGTTACCTTTCCTGAGTTTCACTTCTATATCTAACATATTCATTCCATACTGACGCCTACACATAAACAAAAAAAACTTCTTTTTCTTTTGCACGCTCTATATCTTTCTCTTTTTTCTTCAATTTTTCTTTGCTTTTTATCTTTGAAAGAGTTGCCATATTTTTTTTAAATAAATTTTTGAATTTGAAAAATTATCTATAATTGTTTAGCTAAGAACGAATAATTTTTTTTTTTTTTTTCATAATTTTCACAAGGATTGCGAAAGTATTTTTATACTCACCATTGTATCACTTTGTGAAAACGTTTGCAATGACCAAAATGGAGGCGTTGGAAAGAGTATTGTGTTTAGATTTTATTGAGAACTCTTTTTTTTTTATATTTCTTTTTTGGCAAAAACGATTTATTCACAAGACTCCAGCACACTACGTTTTAGTAAAAAAGGAAAGAGGTCGAACACCACAAATGTTGCCAGACATTATATCTCTGATTGATACTCGTACAGGGTTGCCA
Source organism: Ornithomya fringillina (assembly GCA_963978525.1). Classification (NCBI taxonomy): domain Eukaryota; kingdom Metazoa; phylum Arthropoda; class Insecta; order Diptera; family Hippoboscidae; genus Ornithomya; species Ornithomya fringillina. The sequence continues at coordinate 31,283,343 of OZ021691.1, read as the reverse complement.
ATTATCATCTAATGACTCAACAAAAGAGGTTCCACAATATATACATAATTTCTTAATCAGCATCGAATACGTCGTATCATGTCTGTCTGTCCGGTGTGTGTGTTGTGTGGTTATTACTGCCCTGATTGTAAAAATTGAGATATCGATTCCAAATTTAGCACAAAGGTTGATAGTTTCCATACACAGATTGATATTAAAATTGGACAAAATCGATCAAGCGATACACCAACAATTTAACAAATATTGCAAAAGGGATCAATTTTTTAAATAAATTGTCCCCAATAAATAAATAAATATACTCTTCGGGAAGCTTTGAGACATCGATAGTAGATATTTAAGGTTTGGGCTCAGCCAAATATATATATTTTTTTTACTCTTTAGTTTGGGAACATAAATCTTCTTTATAGAAAGTATAAGAAGCGAAATCAAGACTCTAAGAAAGGTGGAAGGAAAAAAAGTAATAATGATAACAGTCAATATTATAAAAGCGCTCATATTTATGTATTATATAAACACCTAAACATAAATATGTTAACATATCAATATTTACACATTATTAATAATTATTTTACATTATTTATCTCATGTTTTAATCTTCATCAAAATGATCAATACAAACAAACGATTAAATATTACTCACAGATTACAATACTTAGAATGCAGTTATGTGAAATGAAAGGTGAAGTATCCACTGCAAAACAAAATATTCATAATCGAAATGATTTTAACTTACATGTATGGTTACTGGAAACGCAATCATGGTGCAAGAAAACATTTCAACGAACTTAATAATCAACCCAACCATCCGCCTTATTTACATAAGACCAACAACTGCACGCACACCATGAACCCTTTTGTATGTAAATAATATGAAAAATTCTCATAATTTTCATTATTACATACACAGGCACAAGCAAAGGCTTTAATAACATGTTATGACCAATGAATGCTTTTTATCATAATGTACAATTTTTTTTAGAACTATACAGTAAAGTTAGACTAAGCAGTAGCGACTAACTAAGTAAGGATAAAATTTATTTACAAAGAGAGAGCAGGAATAACAATAAAGAGTAACAAATATATTTTCTACCTCGTACTCCTTTCAGTAGGAGCCTGCTTAAATTATACATAATTCTACATAAGGTCAGTAATATACTTAGTTTGTCCATGCATATGCAACACTCAAAAGAAAGAGATTTTACAAAATATATATTTTTGATTCACATCAAAATTTAAGTAGATCTAGGTATGTTTACCCGTACATACGATGTAGATTGTAAATTTTGAGATATTGAGCTGAAGATTGGTTTATAAATTTCTATTTTCTGAAAGCAGATTTTTATTTAAAATGAGAAAAATCGCTTGAAAGCCACGCCCACAATAGGCAAAAATCTGATTATCAGTCGCAGCAGTTGAAATTTGTTTTGGATTAAACTTTTTTTTATCGATAGGCGGTGTCATATAATAGTGACGCCCACAATTTACAAAAAAACCTTATCTTGTGAAGAATACCACATGGATTTTGTTACCTATTACATGGATTTTGATACCTATGATGGGTTTCTGCCACGCCCACATTATGTATTTAAATGTAAAGTATATTTATATAATTCTGAATAGCCTGTATATCATGGATCTCACCTTTTAACATATTTCAATCATATCGGGGGCTGGGTCTCTCGCTGGGCACAGGAAAAATCAGCTAACCACTGGAACAATAGTTTAGGACAGAGGAAGGCAAAAAGATTTATGAAGAGAGGCATTTTATGAGGCTTTTTATGAATCCGGACACAATTTGGTTCTCGTAGCATAGAAGGGTGATAAGATTCATCAAATTTCTCATCTCTCAAAGACTTTGGCTTAGCATAATAGATCTTCTTAGTTCGCAATGCGGTTGCCCGAGGTTTCATTTTTTTTTTTGGTTATAAAATCGAAAATTTTATTTTTTATACCTACTGTTAACTATTCTTTACCAAATATTGTGAAAAAATATTAAGAATTGTGATTTTTTGTCGCATAAAAAACTATATTATAACAGGACATGTATGAGGAGGGGTTTTAAAAATGGTCCAATGCCGTCCATTTTCAGTAGGGTTCGTCTTTGGGCCAATACATGTTTTTGTACCAAATTTCATTGAAATATTTCAAAAAAATGACTTGTAACTTGCACACACATGGACAGACAGACGGCCATAGTTAAATAGATTCAAATTTTGATTCTGGATCGATCGGTATAACTGAAGATGGGTGTGGCATTTCCCATTTAGGAATTACAAACATCCGCTCAAACTTAATACATTCACACAAGTGCCACAAGTGGTGTAGATTTCCTTCTGAAATAAGTCTTTTTTGGTGTCTATGATGACACCCATTTATTAATAGTACATACTACACAAATGGAAGCGTAAATAGTGCAACCAATTGGTGTAGGGTTAATCGACTAATATGCTATGTTCGCTACTTAAAAATTCATTGATGTCTTTTTAACGTTTATACGAAGTACTACATTTGAATGAATTGCGAAATGGTCAAGTTATAATATTTGGTGGCTTTTCCTCTCCTTAAACGAACACTTTTCCCTGCCTGTGAGCACGCTCGCCATACCAGTTACGCTCTTATTTGCACATCATGCATAAGTACAAACATGCATATGTAAATAATGACAATATTACGTGTGTTGTTGTTAATACTCGGATCAGGATAACAATAGGTGAGGCTAAGCTGTATTTTCCACACGCATACATGGTAAAATATTTTCCTTTCTTTTTTTTTTTTTTTCAAATTTCAACCGCACTTGTGGTAGAAGGAGAATTATTTAGCTTGAAACTATATTTGCCAGTTAGTAGAGGTTTTAAAACGAACATGAACAGTTAGAAACGCGGCATTGAAGGCATCATAACAACTGTAAGAATTTAGTTTCCGGTTCAGATTTTCAAAGATTAAAATAATTTATAATTTACATACAGCTTAAGCATGATAAAAAGTGAAAATTCTTTGCTTTCGAAGACGTTAACATGTTATGGTGAAAATGAAATTATAGGAATTTCTTTAAATGAATGAAAATTACATGTTGACGGGAACAAAAAACCAATAATTATTCTAAACGTTTTAAGGTACAAAATGGCATAAGGGGTGATTTAAACGATAATATAAAGTGTTGTGTTAGATTTCCCGAAACACGGTCAAAAAATGCATGACCGCATTTCTACATAATATTTATGTATAGGAGTGAATGTAATGCAAATAGTTTGTAAAAGTTGTGAAATATTGTTTGGCAGTAAAAATGAAATGCAATGAATATGATTTTCTTAAATTATTATGAAAAAATTCTTTAAAAAATATCTGAAGTTGAACGTCTTGTATGAAATTTAATATACTTTTTGAATTTTTTTTTGTGGGCTATCGCAAAAATCTTAACTTTATATGATTAATCAATTAACGGGTTAGATTTAATAATTCACTTCTGATTTTAAAATCGATAAATTGGAAAACTAAACTTAATGTGTTTTTATAAAAACACTCGGAATTATATTTTCTTGCCTTCTTCTCTCTAATACGAATATTTTCGAATAGACAAACTTATTATAAGAAATGATTTTATATAACAAGTAAGAAAAGTAAGTTGGGCTTAGGCTTAATTACCCTTTACAAACGATGGGCGTGGCAGGTATATCATTTACGAGTAAGTTCAGCTCACAAATCGCGCCTTTCTCCGAGTATGTTTAATGTAAATTGTGGGCGTATTTGTTATATAACCATGCCCATTTTTAGCAAATCGATGCAAGGAATATACATACATAAATTTGCATACCAAATTTCAATTTAATAGCTCAAATTATGCGACAGATAAATAGATTTTTGTCGATTTTGGGCGTGGGTCTTGACCGATTTTGCCCATTTTATATATAAATCTGCGTGCAAAAATTTATATATACCCCCCATCTAATGTGGAGACCATTTCCAAGTGTACCTTAGAAATTATGATTTATACTCTTTATAATATAAATGGATTTTAAAAATATTCAACATTAGTAATTTATACATTATAATTAATTTATTTGTACTTCATCACTAGGTCAATTGTACTTTAGACATATGTGTACTTTTTTTGATGAATATAATTAAATAGAAATGAAGTAAGAAATGAAGTACAATTGGTTATTGATGAAATGCAAATGAACTGAAGATGAAGTCAAATTGTTTATTGATAAAGTAGACATAAACAAATTAAGTAAAGATGAAATACAATTGATTACAAAGTACAAGGTAAGTACAATTAACTATTAATGATATACTAATGACGTATTATGAAAATGAATGGATTATGTTAAGCATAAAGGAGGATTTTTGAAATTAAGCTAAAGATTTCTGTAGTACCCTTGGAAATGGTCTAATCAAAGGTATATCCTTACTCAAATTTTACCACACTTGTCTACTTATCTGTTCATCTCATTTGTGACAATTCTTTCGATTACAATCTCTTACTTGTATATAAAATTTTCCAATAACAGTATCCCTACATAATGTGTTGCCTGTATTTACTAATCATAATTTAATTGCTAGGTAGCTGTTCGTTGAACGTGTCGCATGAATAATAAGAGAGAGATAAATAAGCAAGAAAATTTAAATGTGGCTTAGGCCAAATTATAAATATCCTGCTTATAGAGTTCCTAATCATGGGCGTGGCAGATATCCATATTCGAAATAGGGTATCTACATACCACGTAGCAACTGTCGTTTTATATATTTAAAAAAAAAATTAATGATTGGAGGCGTGCCTCCGCTCATTTTTACACAAATCATAGCCAGACTTTTGTGGCTAATTAATACATACATTTTTGTAGATACTGGGCATGGCTGTTAACTAATTTTAATTACTTTATTTAGGATATTACAATTTTTATAATGCGGACATTATTAAATTGACTAAAATTTTGATAATGTTTCAAGAGTAGTTACCAAGGTGGCACTGAAACCGAGTATATCCCCTAAATTTTAATATGAAGGATATTAAATATATTATTTTTATTACTCATATACATACATGCAATTAAGTTTATTTAAAAGTAATCTTTGGTTTTAGGTAATAACTCATAATAGGCTGTAATTGTAGGTAAACTAAACAAACGGTTATGCTTTTGTTTAAATAGATATAATATCCATTCGGAAAACCCACATAATTATAACAAGTACAGTAATTAAGTGAAAAAAGGCGGCTAAGCTTGACCATTCAATATTCTGCTCAAAGTAATTGCTTGCCTCTGTGAAACACATATATATAAAAGTATTTTTTTAACAAGAGATCCAAGAGGGCTTAGATTAGGTTTTAATTTAGAAGTGTCATATAAGTCATTACGTTATATATCGTTATATGGAAAGGGGTTTTAAAAATGGTCCAATCAAGTACCAATTTGGCAAACTTTACTAAATTTTGTTAAAATATATTAAAAACTGTATATTTTCGTCATATAAAGAGTTTCTTTTTAAGTGACATTATATGGAAAGGGGTTCTTAAAATGGTCTCATTCGGTCCATTACGGTTCTTTTCTGAGTCAAGACATGTTCTTACATCAAAATTTTTTAGTACAATATTTCCAAAAATACGACCTTTAGCTTGGATACAACCTCACCTGAACAGACAGACGTACAGACAGACGAAATTGAATGAAAGGTGATTTCGAATGGATTGGCGAGTGATTACAAATAACCTTAATAAATTTAATATACCCTTTGCCACAAATAATGGGCAACATTTTTAAAGATAAACTTGTCAAAAACTCTTAATATGAAACAAATTTCTCAGCCTTATATAAAAAATACATTAGAATTATTTTAAAGCATGCATTCTTTACACTTTCATTTTATACCATTCCCTTATTTAGGTCATATAATAGCGATTTTCTTACATATTCATAAATGGTAAATTTATTTATTCACTCAAGAGGCTTTTCGTGTTTATTCACAACAAAATATAATAATTTATGTATGTGTACGTGTTGTATATAACACGTAATTATGTTGGAAACTTTTCATAATTCCATACCTGTGTGGTATGAAATGGCAGGACGCGTAGTAATAAACAAAGTAAAACTTCTCTTAAAGTGTTCCATTATGAAGCTTCAGTTTTGAAAGTAAACTTAATAGAAAGAAGGGAGAATTTTGCAATTTTGAAGGCAAGGTCAAGTTTTTATTAGGACGAAAAAATCACATGCACATTAACATGTTTGTTACATTTTTACATAAAAATTTCATGGCATTCGATGGAAAATACTTTACAGATTTCAATAAAGAAATTAAAACGATTCTTATACATTAAATATTAAATAGTACAACAAATTATATTCAAGCACTGAAACAATCCACACTTTAAATAAACACAAAATCATTACGAAAAAAAAAAAAAAAACGTTGTAAAAAAGGAAAGAAAAAATTTGAAAAATGTTCTTTCCTGTTTGAAGGTAATTTACAACAGCATACACGTATGAAAAAAGAGCACGCAACTTAAAAAATTAAAAATAAAAAACACGAACTGGGTATAATTTTAAAGAATTCTTTAAACACCTCAAACGACAAATTGATTTACTAGCTGTTACATACAATGTGCATTCGTATGTGATTATATTGCTTAAATGACCTTAAAGTCAAATTGTTGTTGTTATTGTTATTGTTAAATGTTCAATATTGATTGTGACAACGTATCAATCATCAATTTTGTATGAACACACATATAAAATACATATAAATAATTTAAACTTTAAAGATAAACATAGTACGTGCTAAGTTAGTATATATGGTACGAATGGGTTATTTGGAAAGTATTCTAAAAACACTTTTGAACCTATTAATTTCATTAATTCATATTTCTTCATAAATTTTCAAATTTTGATTTTTTTAAGATATTTCAATGAAATTTATTACAAGGACATGTAAGGGACCCTATTGAAAATGGTCCAGATTCAACCATTTTTAGAACCCCTCTCCATATAAGATTCTGTTATAATGGAGGCCTTTATATATTAAGTGGTGTAGGGTATTTGATGGTCGGGCTTGACCTTCTCTAATATTTTCACTTGTTTTGAAATAGCGGACTGAAACCCCATCACAATAAGGCAAAGGCATATGAAGTTAACTGTTGTTAAAATGAAAGCTGATAAAGATATCCTTTATCCCTCAAATAAATTGATGAGCAGCCACACCTACAATTGACAAAAGTTCGGAATCAAATAAGATCACAATCTATCTATAATTAGATTGTTTATCTATATGCTTAAAAGTTTAATGGTCATGCCTACAGGATTCTTAAGTAAAGCTCGATTAACTAACATTCCCGCCAGCCCTGATGTTCACCGATTTAAGTCGAATGTAAACAAATTACTACTAATACTCCCTTTCTAATCACCACTGTTCTGGCGCTTATAAAAGTCAACTTCAAAAAGGAAAGCTGGTTATTAAAGAAATAAAAACGTCAAAAGAGAGCTGCATCCCATATCTACCACGCCTGCAGTAAAAAGTCAAATGAACCCTTCTTCCTTGCTTTGAAGAATTATAACACATTTCCGCATCTACTACAATCAACAATTTTTTTATTGATTATGGATTTTACAAGTACAAATACTATGGTACTATACAGAGTGAAGAAAAAAGCTGGAAAGTCTCGAGACAATAACACTATTGAGATGAAATTTTTCTTAAAAACTCCTAATAAAAAATGATTGGATTAGAAAAGGGGAACTTGATCTTGATCGTGATTTTGATATTCTTCTTCTAACTCAATAGGTTTTGTATTTTTTGAAGTTTTTTCGAAAAATATTATCCCAATGTCATTACTCAACAGTTTCCGTCTTTATTCTTCACCCTGTAGCTACTGTAATTTTTTAACTGACTCGCTATTAAGTTGTTAACATTAAATCTAACGACTTGTCATTTCATTTTCGTTGTCTTGATGATTTTTTCAATAAAAAAAAGCACATTTCACAGTTCACCTCATCGGAAGGACACTTTATGCAATATTTATAAAAGTTTACTGTCTGCGCCAAAAGTAGTAACCTTGAATTCATACCATAAGTCTGTTCATTTGTACATTGGCTTTAATAAAGTTTCGTTTACATGTTCATTCATTTTAGAATGTTCAATAAAAACTTTTACGAATAGTAAATAATTTACAACAGTAAGCAGATAATGGCTTATAGTGGCAATTGGTCTAGCGGCAGTGGTTCATCGTCTTCTACCACCCAAAGTAGAGCCGTGTCAAGTACGTCAGCACAACCACATCTTCAGGAAGAACGGCTAGTTGTAAGTGATGTCAGGCCGTTCTATCTTTGTTGCGTTTATAAAAAATTCATTTCGTTTGCTTTAAATTTTTTAGGTGACTGTCCGTGTACGCCCTTCTTTTGAAAATGTTGAACGTTGCATTGACGTAATTTCCGCTAATTCTTTGTTGTTCGATGATGGCAGTCGTGGCCGCGCCAGAAAATACTCTTTTGATTATGTGTTTAAAGAATCGGATGCACAGGTGAGAAAATGCTATAAATCTCTGCATCAAATTGTTAAAAATTATAAAGCTATGATAAGAATTTACGAGGGTAGTTAGAAAATTTCAGGGTTAATAATTTGGACGCGGTATATAGTCTCCTAAATTTACAGAAAACTTCAGAAGGCCTTTCTTTAACTAGGAAAGCATAATCTGTGATTAAATTTGTGATTAATTTTTAGGAAGTTGTTTATAAAACTACCACAGCACCCTTGGTTCGAGATGTACTAAAAGGTTACAATGCTGCTGTATTTGCTTATGGAGCTACAGGCTCAGGTAAAACTCATACAATGTTGGGACAATGTCGTAAGAAACCCAATAGAGTTTCAACGCCTGGAGAAGCCCAAAAAAGTGTTTTTGAGACCGATACCACGTCAAGTGAAAGTGGTTTAATGTTACGAGCCATTGAAGAAATATTTCAACACATCGAAATGGCAGAAGAACCGAACTCTTGTACGGTAAGAAACGTAGAAAAACCTCTTCACAATTTTCTCTTGTAAAAGCTTTTTATATTAAACCAGGTTTCCATCTCCTATTTGGAGATTTATAATGAATTAATCAGAGATCTCTTGAATCCGGGAGGCCCTCTAGAGCTGAGAGAAGACAACAAAGGTCAACGTATTACAGTAGCTGGATTATCAGAAATTACTACAGCAAATCGTAGCGAAGTTGTATCATTGTTGCTGAGAGGTAACAAGTCTCGTACTATGGAGCCGACTGCTGCTAATCAGACTTCGTCGCGTAGCCACGCTTTACTCAGTATTACAGTGCAAACGAAAACTTCTCTAGGCACCAAGCAAGGGAAATTATTTCTTACGGATTTGGCGGGTTCAGAGAGAGCCAAAAAAACTAAAAATCGTGGCAAACGCTTACAGGAGGGAGCACACATTAATCGTTCCTTACTAGCCTTGGGCAATTGTATTAATGCTTTATCGGGAAGAGCACGTTACGTAAATTATCGCGATTCAAAATTAACGCGACTTTTAAAGGAGGCTTTAAGCGGTAAATGCAAAACGGTAATGATTGCTCATGTGGCACCCGAAAGTAAACATCGGGATGAAACTAAAAACACCTTAGTATACGCGGACCGAGCCAATAGCATAACCACTAGGCTGCAGAATTCCGTCTATTTAGACGAAATGCAAACATTTCCAACAAAACATTATCAACATTTGGTTTCCGAGTTAAGGGAGGAGGTGTCAAGACTGCGCAACAAAATGTTAGTAGAACGCCCACGAAGTGGATTAGTGGTGGCTGCCCAAAGTAACAACGAAGAAGATGAGAAACGCAAGGCAGAACTGAGATATTTAAGAGAACAGATTGTATTGACCTTTAAACAACAAATGAAATTGAGGCGTAAACTTTTAGAAGCCGAGAGTCATTTATTAGGTTTAGAATTGGATGCTGAACGTCAACATATGATTATATCACATTGGCAAGGACGCATGGGTAAACTTTACGATGCACCCAGCGAGGATGGTGAGTCAAATATTATAAAAGTGGCAACACTTTGGTATTTTCAACGTAATTCATTTAAATAGATATCGAGTCAGAAGGTGCTGTAGCTTTAAGGAATGCTTGGGGTGAATTAGATGCCATTGAAAAGGAAACCAGGAAATATAAAGAAGTACGTGAACGTACCGAAGAAGAACTGGAAATGTGCCGCCAAAAAGGTGTCCAATTGGAGGATGTAAGTCCTTCTAATAGGTAGTACAGGCGGTATTTTAAAAGTGCATTGTTTTTTTAAGGAATTACCGGAGCGCATCAGCAGTGATGAAGAACGTGAACTTTTGGCTTTATTATGCCGTGTTCACGAACTGGAAGCGGATAAAGTTTCATTGCAAGCCGAACGTTTGGCTCGTCAGGCAGAACTGCGTAGAAGGGATCTTCAGTTGTTGCGAGCAGAACGTCAACGACGACTTTGTGAAGGTTTGGCTCAGGATTTATGGTCATTTTTATAGAAGCGACATATAAGAAAATACTAAATAATTATTTATAGATATCATTAGTTCACAGAGACGCTTAATTGAAGAAGGCAATATAGAATTACCAGATGAGCTACGAGAATTATACGGTTTATATCAGCAAGAAATACATGCTGGTTGTGTTACGGCTACAGCATCGTATGAAAAAAAGTTACCGCCCATTTATACAGCTGGGTAGTTGCATAGTTTTCATATTATCATGATTAACATTTCTTTATAACGACATTGTTTGTTAACTTCCATATAGATCAGACTCTCCTTGTTCTAGCCCGGGCTCAGATTGGTCACCAGCATCGCCTTTACCACCGATTGAAGCACAAATTACCTTAACAGCTGAACCGGATTATGGAAATTATCAAGAGAATCCTGATCGTCATATGGGTCCTATGGTACACTCGCGCTTACCAAAATTAACACCCACTGTTGCCTCGGGTTCATCCAATAGAATGCGCTTAACCAAACATGCATCGACTTGAAGCACATAACTGTTACATAAATTACACAATATATGTGAAAATTCTGACACAATACGAATATGAATAAAATTACGAACGTAAAGCTTTTTTTTTTGCATGTTATCGGTGCTGGGGATAAACTAATATAATATGTTTAATATTATCAAGTAACTCGCCTTAAAAGTGGTGGTCATAGGATTTCTTTAAAATTCATTCCATATGGGTATCGAATAAAAGGTCTTGATCAGTGGAATCCAGCAAGCTGAACATGGTTTTTATAAAACAAAGGTAGAAAAATTTAATTTGATGTGAACTCGTAGTGATATAAACTTTATTGAATTATTATTGTATTATTGTTGATGCGTTGTATTTATAGTATATAAATTTTATCAACTAAAATCTTAATGAAAATAACCCTACATTTTTATACCCTTCACAAGTTTATAATATACCATAGAAAGGCTTCAACAACACCACAAACTAAATAACTTTTTAATCAGCAGTAAAATCTTGAATGATTAAAAAATGTCCGTGCATCCGTCTGAAGGCATAACTTTCGTCATTGTTTAGTTTAAAACATTGAACTGAAATTTGATGCAGATTTTCTTAGTTCATGCAAGTAGCGATCTAAGTAAAATGAATACAATCGGTCACGCCCTTTATTAACAATAAAACTCTTATAACAGAAGAAATAACATGTGCTTTGAATTTTATATGAATTCTATTTATGAAAGTCCTTAAGATAACGGAACAACAGACACTGACACATTTTATAAAAAACTGTTGTTTTTTTTTCCACAATATGCATCCTTTACGGTGTTTTAAAACAAACCTCAATTGCATTACTTTACCCCGCTGTTAAGATATACGTGTGAAGAGTATCTTAGAATATAGCTTTATTAGCTTTCTTGGCAAATGTACGCATATATTAAATAATAATAAAAATAATGAAAAACAGGCAACTTACAATACAAAACTTTATGCAATAGATGACAATTCCTTATTTGCTACCATTTCAACCGAGTGTTTACAATAAATTGTGTGTACCGTTGGCATCTAATTCGCCACATCATCTGTATTTAATATTTAACGATTTCATTAGCTATGGGATAGTTTGGTGAAGGTTTTATTTGTATGATAATATGATTATTATTATTGTAACTACTTTTCTTCTTCTAAAAAAAAAAAAAAAAAAAAAAGTCAATTGGCATATAGAAAATTTAGTTCATATTTTTTATATGTTGGTTACGTAAAAAAGTATTTTGAAAATTTCTCTAAAAAAAGTTGTGTTTGTGTTTTTATAGTTATATTAAGCGATGCTTAATAGTCATATCAAATGCATATTTGTGTGTGTGTTTAATTCCTTGACAAGTTAACATATTTGATATTGCTAAATGTATTGCGTATATGAACGTATTGGGTAGCTGTTCGTTCTTGCAATTGTTATTCAATCGTATTCATTGTATTGTAAAAAAGGCATATTTTGAATTATTAACTAGTAGATGTATGGGTGTGTGTGTGTGTATATATATATATATATATAAAGCAACGGCATTCTTTTTGTTTTTATTTAACACTATGTACCGTATAGGTTTAGTTGGAAACGCAGGGTTCCACATAATTACCGGGAAATAAACCGGTAACACCATCCATGACACCCTCCCACCAGCCATCATCGTTCTTTTTTAATACATACAAAACAGAACTCTCCTGAAAACTCAATTCATCATCTTTATCCGCATAATAATCATAAATAGCCACAACTAGGGATCATACATTATTAATAAAATTTGAAAATTTCATCATATTTAATCATAATTAATAATTATACCTTTTTCGATGTAGTTTTTGGGCACCCAACCGGGTAAATTTTGATCGTCTGGTACAATAGGTGCCAATTGACCCTGACCAGCAGAATTACGTGGTCGACCAAAATCGTGATGTTCCTCTTCGGGGGGTGGTGGTGGTGGTAAGGGTGGCGATTGTGAGCCAGGTCGTGTGAAATTCAAACTAAAGTGATTTCTTGGAAAATTACACAAAAATTAAGCCAAATTATTATAAAATTTATTTTTTATATTCAAAAAATTTAAGCAAATAATGGTTAATAAGCTTTTAGCAAATACCAACAAACCAATTGTTTAATTTTTATACCCACCATCAGATGTACATCTCAAAACGTTTGCAACGCCCAACCAACCATCTCATAAATATATATTTTACAACAACATGAAATACTGAAACGATCTAACTTGTCCATACGTCCGTTCGCATATGTTCTGTGATAGTCTTTACTTAGCAAAAGTGTCGGTAGTTCTCATAGAAATTATCCGTCTTACTAATAAAGTACAGACCTCGTATAGACATTCCTCGGGAATCTTGGTTGTATCGATGGTGGGTATTTAAGATTTGGCTTCAACCGGATATAGTTTTTTTACTTGTTTTAAATTATCCATTTTTTTAATATTTTCGAGGGGCCAAAAAATGATATGTAAGCATAACACCCAAAACCCTCTCCTTTAACTTTAATTAATAACACATTCAACTACAATATAAAAATTACCTGGTGCCGTTCCTTCTTAAGTTTTAAATATAAATTGAATCAAGAAAAGTTTATAATTAACATAACATTTCAATTTGTTATACGGTAAAGCTTACCTATTAATGTTGCGTCCTAGAGTATGCATACCAATGTGACTCTGTTCGGTTAGCTCATGTTGCGACACCGTCAACGGGGAAGGAGGTGCTGAAGGTAAAAAAAATAAAATGATTAAAATGCCAACAAAGCTGTGCTCGGAACCTACGAGGCATACTGTTGCGATCGTCATAAGTGGTTGGCGGCGGTGGTGGTAATGATTGCATCATACCAGCCGATGGTAAATTGACGTGAGTGGCTATTTGCTGACTGGGCGGCATAGGCAGTGCGCTATAACCGGCGGCGCGTTCATTATTATTACCAGTATTGTTATTCATATTGCCGCTAACTCCAGTAGCTGTGGTGGTTGAAGAACTTGTGGACATACGTTTTGGGTGGCCAATTGGATAATTGGGAGCATAATGCGATGGTACCTGAGGTGGATTGACAACGGGTGGTGTTCGATATTCCCGTGAACTTTTACCCAACGTGCCCGTATTACTGATCGACTTTCCCAAGGTGCCCGTATTGCCACGTGACATTTGTGGCGGTGTTGGTGGTTTTGTTGTGGGTGGCGCTCCCACTGCAGAAGATTGAGCCAACGACTGCACCGATCCATGACTGGAGCCGCGATGTTTTTGGCGACTGCTCTGTGTCGACAAATTGGCGCCATGTCCAATATCATCGAGTACCGAATAATCGATCGGTTTGCGTACATATTTTATGGGTTTTTCAGGATTGATGGGAGCCACTATTTTAAATTGACGCGGACTTACTTTATTGGCCGTAAGTACACCAATTTCTCTAAAAAAAAAAAGGTGCGCCACATAATTCATGCTGTGTGTGCTTTCATAATCCTACTCACCTTCTGGCCACCTTTTCTTTGTGTATATGAACCGTTTGAGCGATGTGATTCATTTGTGATTCCATTTCACTTAGCTGTTGTGCCTGCAGCTCCAACAATTGCATATAGCTGTACGCCAAAGTATTTATTTGATACGCTACACTGGCCAAAGATTGCGTAGTATAGTTTTTTGTTGCCTCCAGAGCGGCCTTTTTATTATCCGCCCTATAATAGGTGTCCTCACAGTAGTCAGCCACACGTTCCAAGTTGGTGTAGCTATCGCGCAAACTTTGCCGGCCATCGGGAATTTCGGTGCGTATCAATGTTGCCAATTCGTCCATAATGTTCTCGCCCATGACCATGTGTCTAAATGGGTTTATTTTAAAATTACACTAAGGCGACCTAAAATACGCACAAGCCACACACAGTTTATAAATAACAAACACAACAAAAACTCTGCCATTGAAGATATAAATATGTAAACAAATATTGAGTGATGTTACGGCGAAGTGCAAAGTAGCGCAACCGCTCAGTTCTCAGTCCCAGTTCGGTTGACGTTGAAGTTGACGTTAACGTTCAATTTTATGTCGCACCCAAAATGGAATGAACGACAAGACAAATGAACAATTGGAATTTTTTTCATTGCAATTCGCTTTCTCTGAAATCACATATCTGTGCATTCATTTATACTTGTGACACTTGCCTTAACAATAATTTCTACTTTATTAACAAATTATTTGTCTGTTTATTAATTATTTGTGCTTTAATTTGAGGTATTCTAATTTTCTCACATTTTCAACGTAGCCACACTTGAATGACATCAGCAGAACGCGAAAGATGCTTCTGTCAAACTGAACGCCGTTGAAAATAAAGCTACAGAAAATAACGACACTCCCGTTACGGTATGTGTGAATACATCTGAGTATGTTTTTAGTGTAAATAATGCTCGTATTTTTATCGAACATTTCTACCATCGCATAAAATTAGAGAATAAAAATGCTTTATTTAGGTGGACAGACAAAAAATTTCTGCTAGAGAGAAACATATAAAATATGTTATAGATTTTTTTTCACGTGTTCTTTTTTGTAACAGTGTGTAACCATATCAGTGTAAACACGCTCTAATTGTATTTTATTTAGAATTATTTTATTAAGACAAATGGTTGAATTAAAAAACCCAACTCTTTTAATAATATTTATTTAATTTATATACATACATAGGAAAATATATCATTACAACTCTTTTGTACTTATTAATATGTACAAAAAAAAGAAAAAAGGAAAATAAAACTCAAAGCTCTGTATGCTTAAAAATGCTTTTTTCAATTGTTTCCTGAATTTTTTCCACTTTACGTGTCTGCTTTTTGATTGTATCCTCCATATCCTCAAAGCGATTGCTTTTATCTTGATGTTTCTCATCCTGAAATAAATATTTTTCATTTAAGTATCTACAATCGATAACTGAACTTTACTCACTTTGTATTTTTCCTTTTGTAAGGCATGTTCGGCATGTAAGTGGCGTAATTTTAATAAACGAGACTCAAAATGATGCAATTCAGTTTTAATGGATGATAACTCTGAATCGGTAAAATTATTTGCCTGAGCTATACGCCATAAGCCCTGAACTTTCGGTTCAATAAATTCTTGACTATGAGGACCGGTGGCAACCAATCGTTCTAACCGATCATAATGATCTTTAATACCACGATGATGGTCGCGCACTTGATTTATTTGACTTTCGTATTTCTTTAAACTCATTTGTGGCGTATCGATTTCATTTTCATTGGGATTATTCGAAATTGTATTGAATATATCCAATTCATCTTCATTAATGGCGTCTATAAGGTAGACAATAAAATATATCAAACAATCAAAGAGATTTAGAACAAAATCATACTCTCGTGTTTGTCCGCATCCTTGGCCGAACCCAAGTTTTCTAGCAAACTATAATAGACATCGACTTTGTCTTGATGATGTTGAAATTCTTGCTTTAAGGATTCCAATTCCTCTGGAGTGAATCCAGATATCTCTGCCTTCTCCCACAAACGATTCAGTTTTTTGTCCTTGAATAAGCTTTTGTTCAAGTGTCGGTCCTCAACATTATGGTATTTCTAAATTTACATTTGTAATTAATGCGAATCAAATATAATCAATATTCTCAAGAATGTACCCACCCGATAAGGTTTAACCTTTTCTCTATCTTCAGTTTCCTCAAAATGCTCCAGAATGTCATAGGTGCTCATAATACCAATCAGTTTACGCCTTAATTCACCTTCCTTTACACCATCCTTGTCTTTGTGTTGTGAAGCTAATTGTTTCCAAGCAATTTCTTCTTTGTCTTGAATTTTCAATTCCATATATAAAGATTTCAATTTCGGTTCCGTTAAACGCTACAATTAAACAGTACTGTATAATATTTTTTTCCTTATTTCTCTGGTTGCATATTTATTACGCACATTTTGTGCTTTCGCCCATACTAAGTTCAATTTGGCAATACGAAATGGTTTTTGTAAAGTCCTAAAATCTGGATTATATGGTTCAGATACAATTTGATCAAATTTTGGTTCATTAGCTTCACGGGAATACTTTTTACTCTTTTTGTCACCACTTGCATGGGGCAATTGTAACAAAAAACTGAATAATACTAAACTTAAAAGCGCGTTCTTTTTATAAAAATTCATCATTGTATATAAACCTTTGATTAACTACGTAGAAATGAACAAATTAATAACTTAATGATTTCACTATTGCCTAATAAACCCTTAGAGGCTGCCGTTATTTTTAGTTACATTCTATTTATATATGCATTGTAATTTACTTTATTATTTGTCCCTTCAATGACCAGGGTTTGAATGCAAAAAAATATAAAAATTCAATCAGTATTGCCAAGCTTTTATTTTTGCACTTCGTATTTTGTTTCAGTTTACTGTAATCTCTGTGTGCCAACCAAGTGAAAAAAGTAGTACAACGACTGAACTAATATAACATCTGTGACATTATTTAATACAATCGAAATCACTAACATTGTCTCCAATACATCTTTCAGCCGGCTTCATATTCTTATTTGTTTGTGCAATTTTATATATAATTTAAAGTGATTTTGTGTTATTTAAAAGCGACATTTTTATATATAATTACACAAAATTGATCAATCAGTGTTAAGGCACAGTGTTAATATAAATAATTTAAACATGGCTACATTACCGCCTCGAAAAAATCCTACACCAACTCGCATTTCCAAACAGCATTTAACTCCGCTGCAAACTTTACTACAAATGGGCTTCCAAAAGCATAGAGCGTAAGTTCTTTTTCAAAAACAAACAATTTAATTTATATTTATAAAACTATTTTCAAGTTGAATGTGATAGAACACATATAATAAAATGTAGAATCTGCTGTCTGCAAATTATTGATTTTTACTTCACAATCCACTTTATGTTTATGCGGGCATTCAAAGTAAAGTAATACCGCACACACGCACACGCATACATCATTGGCGGATATAAGGATTTAAAAAAGACAATTTCCCTCAAGTTCTCAATAAAAACTTAAAATTCATATTTAAAATTATTACCTGAATTGATTTAATTACGAAGAAGTATGAAATTCAATTTGTATATCAATTATACTAAAAGTTTGTGTTTATTTTTATATACAGAGAGAAAGCTTTAGCATCTACAGGAAATCGTGGTGTACAAATAGCTTCTGATTGGTTGTTGGCTCATGTAAATGATGCTACACTGGATGAATGTATTCCACGTGAATACATATTATATGCTTGTCCAACAGGACCGTTTTTACAACAACTGGAAGAGTTTTGGACAAAATCACGTATAATGTGCGGTTGGAATGGTGCTCACAACTACGTGCCACATATCACTTTAGTATCATTTTTTAAGGTAAATATATTGTCTCCTTACATTCTCACTGCATTAAGTGTATAAAATTATAAAACATTTATTTTTAGGCTCCAGACGAGTGTTCTTTACAATTATCGAAAGCACTTAAACAAGTGGTTGATATGACGGGTGCCTTATTAGATCGTCCCATAAAATTAGAATTGTATGTTAGCCAGAATTTTATGGGCTTTTTTGTGGCTGAAGATGATGCCAATTATTTGAAGCGCTTGGCTCTGCAGTACGTAAAGGAAGTATCCAATTCAAGTATGTGTTTGTTTGTACCTAATTGAGGAAAAGTAATGTATGTGGAAATGTAACAATGGGTGCGTCTGTTTTTTTTTTTTCCTTTCTTTAATTGGTCTTTTTCGTTTTTTCTTCTTTCTTTTTCCTCTTGTTCTAAAAATCCATTTTTGCTTGCCTATTATCGGTTGCTAAAAATAATTTCTCATTTTTATATATACATGATTATTAACAGTTATTAGCGACACTTATGAACAGCTAGACGCCATAGTCGCGTGCTTTCCTTGGTGTGGTGCTGTCTCGTCCGGTAATCGCTGCATACCGCGTAGCAGTCGCTGTAAGCTAATTCTAATATTCTGATACATTTTATTCGTTTTGGTAGATTATACTTCATAATGCACGTTGCATGAAAAGCTGTTTAATAACAGTTTCTGTTGCTTTTCCATTCTCGTTTTCGGCTTGAATATAGGCAATGCACGCTTGGAAGTGGATTTCTGCTTTATTCACAGTCGTGAGTTGATATGATATTTTTATGCGTTAGCTTATGTAGTTTAAATTAATTATAAATATGAAATAACTTTCATCGATTTTTACTATTCGCATAAAGTTTACTGTGTAAGAATATATTTATATAAAATTTGTCACGGTGTGTGTAGTTGAAAATTTATGGATG
Organism: Ornithomya fringillina; assembly: GCA_963978525.1. Classification (NCBI taxonomy): domain Eukaryota; kingdom Metazoa; phylum Arthropoda; class Insecta; order Diptera; family Hippoboscidae; genus Ornithomya; species Ornithomya fringillina. The sequence continues at coordinate 31,264,086 of OZ021691.1, read as the reverse complement.
TCCTTGACATTGTACATCTATGTATATAAATGGTGTGTATGCATGTATTTAGCTGACTAACGGCATAATAAAGTTCGTTAAAAACAACTCTGAGATAATTCCTACATTGTAAAAAAGTGTGCTCTATTTTTGTTCTCTCTTCCCATTTTTATTTTACTACTACTACGGTAAACTGCTACGTCAAATTCAATTTAAATACATTAAAAATCAAAACCAAAAAAAAAGCAATTTCATTGGAGCCACACGTAAAGTCTTTGCATTTGACCCTAGCGTATCAATTTCCGCAGACTCAATTCAATGCACTGAAAACGTTGGTGGAATCATTAGATGTGTCTTGTGCCTCCAATTGGGAGCTGCGTTTATATTCACGTGATCCCAGATTGGCAACCAAACAAGTACATATATTTTTGTAATTCAATTAAGCAAAAAAAAAAAATTATGAAAAAAAAAAGAAAAAAAATTATGACAAAAAAGAAAAAAAATCAAATATTTTGTCATGTCAAGTATACATAATTTTTCTCGCATTAACTTTAAGGTGCACAAGGTCGTTTATCCACATAGCCCCCACGAAATCGATGAACTTGAATTGCGTATCGGTGATTACATATATTTGAATAGTGACGCTGTTGAAAATTCCTCGGATGGTTGGGCTGAGGGTATATCTTGGTTAACGGGTAGTCAAGGTCATTTGCCAGTTAATTACACCGAACGCACCGCCGAGTCGGATGCCTGGACTTTGCACCGTGTAGTGCAACTATCAAAATCAATAACACCATCACTCTCTTCCGGCGAGGAAGTCGATATTGTAGACGGACGCAGTATTTCAACAGAAGCCGAAGATCAGCGACAACGCGATTTAACACACGGTAAGCATGCATCTCCATTGCAAATAATTCTCGATTTTTGGAAAATATATCATTTTTCGTAGTGGTGTTAAATACCGATCTTATTGAGGCGTCCTCGTTCAATGAGGACTCGGAACAAAGTGTTGAAAAGTATTTGCGTAAAACGCTTAAACCTTGTCTAGATTTACCCTCAATTAAACCGCCTAAACAAACGGCCTCTGCTAATTTACAGCCCCAAGCAACCCCCTTAATCCAAATAACTCCGAATAGCATGTCGACTCCAAATGCTGGCGACATTGCCAAAGTAATGGCGGCTGCAAGTCGGCCTGAAGAAGCATTAAGTCAGCACTCGGATGAGAATTCCATTTCAACATATACAAGAAATCGTCGCGTTTATATAATGCGTCACGGGGAACGTGTCGATTTCACTTTCGGGACTTGGATTCCGTACTGCTATGATGAGTTTAACAATTATATGCGTAAAGATTTAAATATGCCCAAAACATTGCCAAAACGGTAACTCTTCTTATTAGGAAAGTGTTCCAAGTTCCCTAATTCAAAAATATTAAAATCTGAAAATGTAAGAAGAAGCATGAAATGTTTTTGAAATTGAACTTGGACTTTTTTCAAATCAATCGATTCGTTTAGCGTATAGATTAATAAAAATAATTAATTGTGTTAGACAAAATTGTCCAGAGGGTTGGCAAAATGATTCTCCTTTGACAAATGTTGGCTTATATCAAGCGCGCTTAATAGGCGATGCCCTGATTGATGCTCAAGTACAAATTGATCATGTGTACTGTTCACCAGCTTATCGTTGCATTCAAACATGCACTAGTGCGTTGGAAGGTATGGTGTGATTAAAGTAGTTTTCAAGTCAAGTCAGGAGCTTTATTTTCTTCTACTTTAGGTCTTAAACTGAGCGGTAAATTGAAAATCAAACTGGAACCTGGCTTATTTGAGTGGATGGCCTGGTATCCAGAGGGGGTACCCGATTGGCTAAGTAATGAAGAATTGACTGATGCTCATTTTAATATCGATTACGATTATGAGCCTTTTGTAACTGTCAACAAATTAAATGAATGTGTCAAAGAGTCTACGGAAGAGTTTTATACGCGCAATTATGAAGTTTTAAAAAGAATCATTGGCAGTACTGGTACGTAATGAATTTTTGACATTTTTGAAAGTCATTTAAATGATAAACATTTATTGTATAGCTGGCAATGTTTTTGTGGTAGCTCATGCTACTACTCTGGATACTTGTACACGCCAACTGATAGGTGAGGCACCGCGTAACACCAACGAGTTGCGTCAAGTCATTCATAAAATACCGTACTGCAGTTTGGCCAATGTTGAGGAAATCGATGGCCAATGGAAATTAGTGGAATCGGAATGTTTACCAATAACACATTCTAAAAATCCACGCTTCGAATGGAATGCTTTAACAGCCACATAGTGCAAGTGTTTCGAAGATTTTTTAATAAATTTACCCTGTTAGACTAGTACAGCTGTAGTATCAAAAATCGTAGGTTTAGTATTAATTAATTAATCTTATGTGCTCAAAATAGACACACATATATATTAACTGCATACACAAGCCTGCTTAATATTTATAAATAGATTCATTTTGAACAATTAGCCAGCCACTCACTCTATTACGGTGTGGTCGTGATTGATTGGAAACGGTCTTATTAAATAATAACTGTCACTTACATATTAATACATACATATTCTCTATTAGTTGTATTACCTTTGCTAAGTATTTTCAATTTCATTTGACTTTAGTTGTAATTTTTATGCATTGTCTTCCTTAAACATTAATTTTGTTTGTTGTCGTTTACATTTTATGTTCTACATATGTATGGTTATATGTATACAAAAATTTTTTATAAATAAATATTATCGGATAAGAAGCCGAAACATATGCGTTTTGTTTCTTTTTTTTATGCAAGAAAGTAACGAAAAATAAATGAAAATGTTGGGTACGTTTGATATGGGTATCAAATAAAAAGGCTTGATGAGGAGAATTTATTATTCTATTCAAAATGGCGCATTATCATTTTCATTCAAACCTCCTCCTCGACATGGGTATCCTCGAATCATTTTGATATGGGTATCAAATAAAAGGGCTACAGCAAAATAGTGCCATAAGCTAGGTATTGTCTTTATACCCTGCTCCACCCTCTGGAAAAGGGTATATTAAGTTTGTGCAGATGTTTGTAACTCCTAAACGCCAAATGCACCTTCAATTCTACCGATCGATTCAGAATCAAAATCTGAATCGATTTAACCATGTCCGTCCATCTAAATTTGTGCGCAAGCTACAGGCCACATTTTTTGAGATATTTTGATGAAATTTGGTACAAGGATATGTAATGCCCCAAAAAGAAACCATTTTGAAAATGGATAGAATCCCTCCCCATATAATTTTTTTTTATTTCAATAATAAAAAAAATTCCGACATGTATCATTTTGAAATTTTTGAAAGCAGGTAGAGAAAAATAAAAATTTTAATTTTTCAAAGAAAAAAAATTAAATAATACATCAAGTGGTGTAATATATAGTCACCACTTAGAGTCGGTCAGACTATAATATTTTCACTTGTTTTCATTTATTCATATATTTAAAAGAAGACAATTTTTATACAAAAATAATTCTAATAAGCTATAATACAGGTGATATTATTAAATACTTACCAAAGTCTTGTGTTGGAATCTGTGTCATAGAGAAATGTAAGAATATTTCCCATGCTTTTCTATAATAATAGAACATTTGCTTTAGTTGTTTTTTTTTATTTTTCTTATTATTTTTAATTTCTCTTGTTATTTTTTTTTTTTATTTAATCTTAAATTGGATTTGTTCTGTTTGTTTTATCCGGTAATTGTTTATGTTTATCCATAGAGTATATCTTTGATTATATGTATGTGTGTGTGTGTGTGTGTATATTTCTTAATTAATACATTTTCTTTTTACTTTTTTCCTTACTTTATATCTACTGTTTCCATTTAGTTATCTTTGTAAGGGTGTGACTGTGCTTAATATTTCAGGGAGAAATATTAAATGAAATAATTTAAAATGTTAATAACGGAAGAAATCCAAAACAATGAAAATGAACTCTTTATAATATGGAGCTAATACTCTACATAAAGAGGGAGAGAAGGGTTAAGAATTTATTTTATTGTGTGAGCAACATATTTAATTATGTATGAGTATTAATGTGAGCGTTTTTAATTTTTTTTTCATCCTAATTTCATTAGATTGAGAATCTTTTGTTATTTTTCAGGGTGTGTGTGCGTGTGTGAATTATTTTTTTTTTTCAAATCGTCATGTTTTATTTTTTATTTTAATAATAATTTTTTTCTATTTTAATTTGTTATTAATTTTGATGCATGTTGTTGTTGTTGTTTTTACTATATTTATTTCTTCTTCTTCTCTATTTTGATTTGTTTGTTTGTCTATTTATTTTAAATGTTTTTTGTTTTTTATTATAATTTTTGAATTGTATTTATTGTTGTTATTATTTTGTGGATGTTTAGCTAGAGAGAGATAAGTAGAGCTTGTTGTTTTTATGGTTGTTGGTTTTTTCATGTTTTGCTTTATAATAATACAAGTATGTATAATAGGTTTTAGTTGTTGTATTATTATTAAATATTTTTATTCATTTTTTATTCTACAAGAATTTATTAATTACTGTTATTATTATTATTTATATTTTTTTTTTTTTTACAAAAATATGACATTTAAACAAAAAGTCAATCTATTACTGTTTAGATATTTTATGTAGAACTATAAATGGTGTGTATTTTTCTAATAAAAAAAAAAAAACATGAGCGTGCCTTTATTAAAATCTCACCCCAAAGCATGTTCAATTGAAAAGTTTAAAGAGAAAACTTATCATGCTAGGATTTTTCTTTTCTTTTCTTTGTGATACTTAATTAAGTGCTAATTACAATAATACTTTAGTAATTGTATGTGCATATTTTATAGGTATGTGTGCTTACGTTAACAACTCTTGAAGTGAACATACTTTTTGGGTAGTAAGTAAAGTGATCACACCCTTGGACTTCTCTTAATATTAGCAAATGTCACCATTAAAGTTCTACACTGAGCCCCTTTATCTGCACAACAGCAAAAGAATGACTTTTTTAGGTGAAGTGTGAAATATTAAAAAAAAAAAAAACAATCAAAAAATGATAAATTTCTATTTTGCACACATTTGTTAAAAGAGAGAAAAGACAGCGCTTCAAACATAAAACATGTCAGTCGGTCCTTTCTTCCCTATGCAAGCATTAACTTAAAGATATAAATAAAGGGCATTTTACATATACATATAATACATAGTTTGTGTAAAATATGTAACTACAACGAATTTCTAATTGTACAATATATACAAACGCATGTCGTTAACGTATTTAAAAAAATCATGCTTGAGGAGTTTTTAAGCGTTTTTTTTTTTCAAGTTTCTTTCCAGTAGTTTTTTAGACCGTTTTGATTAAATAGTCACGTATTTTCTCCGAGTGTATCAATATATGCTGACTTAATTGAAAATTGTTAACTCTTTACACAACATCAAAATATTTCATCTGTCACTCTTTGTTTTTACACAATTTTGTAAACGTTTAGATTGAGTTAACAATTTTCACTTCATTTATTGCATTTTTCTTTGATTCATATTTAGCCAATATTCATAAATGAAATTCTCAAAGATCTATTTCAAATTTTTTGATTCTCTTAGTTTCTTATGTTCAAGTCTATGGAGTTGTTTTCTGTCTCTTTGGCGGTTTCATTTATATATTTTCTGTGAAATTAAGGTACTTTAGTAATCATTTTCCTCTTTTTTATCTATATTATATGTTTTAGTCATATTTCCAGGTTTCCATTTTTCTTTAAATGTTTTACAATAATTTTACTAGTATTTGTGTTTAAATGTATTGTGTTTGAAAATTAAAGAAAGACAAGGAAAAAGGTCATATTCGGCTGAGGCCAAATCGTGAATATCCACCATCTAGACGCCACAGTTTTCTAATGGGTATACATGTCAATGCACTTTCAGTCTTTACAAATAATTCGGAAGAAATTCTTTTTTTTTTCTTTTTTTGTACTGTGGGCTTGACCGATTTTACTCAATTTCAAGAGAGTAATTACCACAGAGCACACAAGAACAGACGCCTAGACAGACTTTGTTAAATCGACTTGGAATTCAATGCTGATTCAAAATATACTATACTTTGTAAGATCTCCAAGGCCTCTTTCTGGGTATTGCAAATATTTTGACAAACACTTCCATGATGGTGGGTATAAAAAAGTGAAAATATTAAAGTCGTTTAGGGCCAATCAAACAGTTCCACAATTGTATCAATCAAAGTGAATGTGAGAGAGGTTCTAAAAATGGTCCAATTGCTTTTAAATTTGACACAGTCTATTATTACATCTAGCATCACTTGTGTTAGAAACAGAATGATTTCTTAAATCAAAGGTGAGTTCAAAGTACACAAGGTATGTTTTGAGATATTTTAATAACCAAAGACCATTTCTGTTAAAAATGAACCGAACAAGGCTCTCCAAAGAAAAATTTGTTATTTTTAATAAATCTTTAAGTTATTTAGCATAACATTTATGTAAACTTTAAAACCTCTTTCTAAAATTTACCAAAAAATCATAAGTCTACATATTTTGTAATTTCCATTGAACTATCCCATCTACAATGGCTAAGTCATATCGAGAGCATAGATAAAAATGCTCTAGCGTTTGAAAGTAAACTGGAAGAACGTCGTGTGAGAAGAAAAACGAAACTTCGGTGGAGAGATCAAGAGTTTGATATTTATTGATATCTAGTCAGGAAGTGCTATAGCTTACGTTTAGTAAAATAGAAACTGACTGATGTGGAACTAGTACAACAAACTCAATGGTCCATCGCAGATCTGACACATTGACCTTGACCGACTATAACATTTTCACTAAATTGTTTAACAGCAACATCAGCATTTCTGTATAATTAAGTTTAAAATTGAACAAAAAAAAAAAAAAACAACTTTTATTTAATTTGATATAAAATAATAAATAAGTTGTAAAAAAAAAAATGAATTAAACGCACAATTAAAGAAAAACATTTTCAAACCTTTGTAGTGGAGGATGTCTCTTGCAATTCCTTTTTGTTTTAATTTATTACTAATGAATAATAACAGTTTGTTTTACGGAGTCATTTGAATTTAACGTACTTGTATAATACAGTGAGTGAGTGAGTTAATTATTATACAAAATTTACACTTTTGTTTACATTTACACAGAATATTAAATAATATATATTGAAATAATAATTGAAAGTTTTAAAGGGTATGATGAGAAGCACGTTAAATCAAACGCTCACTGTACCATATTCAGAAATCGGTATTGTTGGGAGAATTTTCACTTTCATTATCAGCCTCAGTTGTGGTGGATTGCGGTAAAGTCAGGGCCAATTGCGTACCGGCGGTACCGGCCATAACCATTAATGGTTCTGTGTTGCGACGCTTCATTTTACTTTTACTCTTCTTAAGCATGGTGGCCTATGTTTTGTGACGCAATGGCGTTGTATTTTTTTTTATTTTTTTTTTTTTTTATATTAATTATTAATTGTTAATTAATCATTCCAAGCCGGTGTAATACAATTGTTTTTCATTTACAATAATTTGTTTAGTTTCATAAAATATGTTTTGTTGGGTTTCAATGTTGTTTAATATTGTATTGGATCGGTTGGTTCAATTGAATTAAGAATTTAATTGCAGTGTATTGTAGTTTAAAGCCAGTAGTTGTTGTTTTTTGTTCGGATTATTTATTTATTTGCAAGTTTCAAAACACAAAGAGAAAAAATAAAACGTTATTATTGGTTTGATAATGTTTCATAATCTGTTTTTATTCAATCTTAAAAATGTTTAACGGTTTGTACATTTAGAATATATTATAATAAATAGAACGGAGAAACAATTTATTGCAAATTAGAAAATCAATTTTAAAAAATTATAAATTTTAAAATAAATATAATATTTATATAAGTAGGTATAATAAAATGATTTAAGAGGGGAGCAAAACTATAGATAAATATTTTTTTAAATGCTTTTTTCTAAACTCCACATATTTAAACACTAGCATGTCAGTCCCAGTTTTGCTCGCGAAATATCATTTCATTTAAATGTAGATCCGAAACATTATGCAATTATTTTTTAGAGTTTACATAAACTTACATACGTATACCACACCTACTATTTGGTCTGTAATGCTAGTTTTTGGTCTTCGTTGTAATGTCCGAAGTGAGTGGCTTTATACCTTTATTAGTATTTTAGGAAATTTCGATATATTTCAAAGAAGACTTTCTGCGATTTTGACCGTAAACTATTTAGTGGGTTTTACAGGAACTTACTTACTCTGCCTCTGTGCAGCTTTTTGTATTTTCTAAAAGGCAATTCAATTCTATCCATTGATCTCTTGAAAAAATCTTGGCTGTGCCAAATTTCAACCGAATCAGACTATTTTTAAAATCTCTTTCTATATAACAATACTTAAAGAAGTGTTATTATATGACCATGCCTCATGTTTACGAAGACAACTAAACTATTTATAGTACAAATTGTGGAACTAAGTGACTTTCTACAACATTTTTACTTGTTTTATGTATCATGAAAGGGCTAGAGGATTGGAATGTTATAAGTCAAGTTGCAAAATTCTAATTCCAATATGACGGATATTAAAAGACAGCGGATTACCTATTTCTTCTCATCAATTTTCTCTTTTACAATGAGACTATTATAAAGACTGTCAGAAGGGGAACTCTTTGATATAGGTATCAATTGATAGGAATATCTAATCAATGGTCTATGCCGACTTTGCTATTATGAATTTTATAAAAATTCAATGCTTGTAATGGGTGGTTCATGTGGGTCGCATGGGTCGCGCAGGATGGAGACGGAAATTTTAGTACAGGGACCAAATGTTTAACGTCTTGTGAATACTTAATGTATATAACTGAAGAGGACACGTGGAAGATCTGAACGCGTTGCAGCAGACCAAACACCTAAATGGATTATAATCGACCAGGATGATGTTAGAAAAAAGGCCTGACGGTCAGACAGCTATAAGCTTTAATTTTCATCATTCTAAATATAAAAGTGGCGCAGATTTAAACTTTTTTGACATGGGTAACAAATATGAAGGTTTGACCAGTAGAATGCGATAGAGACATAACTATAAATAAAAGTTGATTTGAACAAATTTTTTCTTACTTCTCGAAAAATTGAACAAATTGAATCATTTCTATTGCAAACGATTACTGTAGAGAGGAGAACAGGGCATAAAGCAGACATATAAAAATTAATCATAATTATAACAAAATTTATTTAAATCAAATTTAAATTTGAAAGAAAAAAAATATTTGAATATTTTTACTATTTTTAAAATAAACATAAAAATATATAAATAAATTTAATGCATGCTTGATTGTACTAACATATTATGTGATGAAGGATTGAGCATGTGTAGCGTAATGTTTTTGCTGTCAAGTGTTCTTAAAATTTAAAATTAACAACAAATTCGCTTAACTTAGGTCTAAGATAGATATAAACACGATTTGGTGATGTTTGCTTTTGGTCCAAAAAAAGTTGCTGTTTAACAAATTCTTATAACATTAGTAGTAGGGCTATGTGATGTCTAAATTACTTATAAAAACAATAAATGAAAATATCTCAGCACCCATGTTCACGCAGAATTTGAAACAAAATCAATTTTGTTTGTGTATTGTGGTAGTGTCACACATAGTGTTGTTGTTGCTCTTTTTGTTGTTGTTTTTGTTTAAGCACTTTTTTTTACATAAAACATGAAAAGAAAATATTGGAACCAGACAGACATGATCTCTATGTGTTTGCTGTCATAACCTCCTTATCACGTTCACTAATATCCGTTTGTCCAGTTGTTGGTGTGCTCGGGGCTTGTAACATTGTTGAAGACGAACTGGTGGTGGTTGTGATTGTGGTGATGGCGGCTGCAATTGTAGTACATGTAGTTGTAACAATACTCATAGCCAGAGTCGGCATTATATGGGGTTCAGTTAAACGTCTTTTACTTTTCGTTTTCTTGAGCATTGTGGCCTGCATTTAATAACACAAGCAGTGAAATCTTATCATCATCAATCTTTTTTTTATTTTTGGTTTTTATTATATAACCTACACCACTTGTGAGGGGAGGCGGGGGAAGGAGTATTTATATGTTCAAGGTATAGGTAGAAAGTAGGATTTAAGATAATTTCTTTTTGAAAATGATCATTTTTTTCGAATTCTTCCCATTTAACGTTCTATTTAGAAGAAAGTCTCTATTGAATGAAAAATCCAAGTTCTTCATATTTTCTATACCCACCAATAGGACATCATAGGTGTATCTGTAACAAACGTTTGAATTGTTTAAAAGGAGACGACCCCACGAAGTATATATTTAGACATAGCTTTGAATACTGAGCCAGTAGTTCTCTAAATTGATTAGCAGTTTTTTCTACCCAGGTTTGTATTGAAATTACGAAAAATCGGTTTAAACGACACGCCCACATACAACAAAAACTGAAAAAGGAGCGGTGGTGAACCAATTTTGCTCAGTTTATGTAGGAACTTGCTTGAAGAAATTTTTGTTGTGATTCATTATGAGGTTTGATTTTCAATAGGTTTTTTTCTTATAGATCACGCGTGACTTCTGGCAAACTGTAATGTAATTTTTATTCAGTATTGTTTGACAAATCATAAACGAATTTATAAGCGAAATAAACATTAAGTGGTGTAGAGTATTACATTGTCGAAGTTGAACGACTTTAATAATTTTAAACGCTCCTGCCTTAAATAATAATTGATTATATCCTCCACATAACATAAGGACGGTATACTAAGTTTGCTATTTGCAGAGACCTTACAAGGTATATATATTTTTGATGAGTATGAAAATCTAGAAATGTCCGCCCGTATGTATGTCTGCTGTTGGAATTGGTTGTTATGTTCGTTAATTTTGGGATAATAAGCTGAAATTGTGTACACACTAGTTTCTAGTTTCCGTACGCAGATCGCTATTGAAAATGGGTAAAATCAACCTATGGCCACACCCACATTCGAGAAAAATATATTTATCTGTCACAAAAATTGAGATTTGAAGTTGAAATTTGGTATGTTTATTAATAACTATCCCATCCGAATGTGAAGGATATTAAAGATTCGGCCTAAGCCAAATTTACTTTTTTACCTATTTTTCAGTTGAAAAAGATTATAAATTGTGTGTTTTTTTAAATAATTATTCAAGTCAATATGTTGCGAGTACATAATTTGCTAACTTGCTAAATGGGCTGTTAATCGTAACATAACAAACACATATATTTACAATAGAAACATTATAACAACATTTTAATTAATCATTCATTGTGTTTCAATGTTTGCGACTATTTTCTTGTTTACGCTGTTATTTTTATGATTTCTGTCTATTCGATTTTACTGAAAATTCATAGTAATGTGGCCGCTCCGACATATTAATTTTTTTAAAATATGAAAGAAAGAATAGAATGAGTGGAATGCAACAATATCGTTCTCATTATTAAATGAGCCAATTACAAATTTCTTAACAATCCATTTTATGTGGGTTTGACGAGTCATATTCAAAGCTAAAATGGCGGATTGGCATGTACCAAATTTCAACTTCATAGCTCAATTCTTGTATCATATAAAATCAATTTTGTTGAATTTTCAGCTTAATTTTTTAAAAAATTTATACCTTGAGGGTGTTAACAATAGAGAGACACACGGACATACATATTTAGATCGATTAAATTTTTAATGCTGATACTTTGTAAGATCTCTGACATCGCTTTCTAGTTCTTGCAAATGGAATGTTGGCAATCTAAGTACACGTCCCGCCCATCTTATGTGGAGTGTATAAAAATGAAAATTACAACGATTTTTGGGTGCTGTTAATAATGAGAACAATGCGAGTTAAATACCTCAAAAGTAAACTTTTTGTGCGGATTATAAACACAATAATAATAAATAAATTAATTAATTAATTAATTAAATAACCAAAAAAGAATAAAACGAATTAAACAATTAAAACCACAAACAAGGCATAAGGCACAGACACATGCAGTTGCTACAAAGAAAACTTAGTTTGAATCATTTCCAAATCACTGACCTTGAGAGCGGATTTTAATACAACTACATCACCGGGACTTTGCACCCAGGGTTCACCATCCACCTGTACTGGCATATCCGAAAATAAATGTATTTTTATATGACCTCCCTAAGTAACGCAAAGACACAGACAGAGAGAGAATAAAATTTACAATCTTTGAAATGGATGATGGTACTTACTTGAGCAATACGTGTGGCTGTTCGTATACCTGACTGAATTTGTCCTAAATGAACCACGCCCGAAACACCGACAATTTCTAAAACACCATCATAATGATTCGGGGTACTAAAATTGTCATCTTTATCGGGACCCCAAGGGTTGGCACCACTACCCCAGCTGCAATGTTATCATGAAATGCAACAATAATACAACAACTAATAGTGACAAACCTTAAAATGTTTAGTATAATTATCCCCTCAACAGGTGGCAGTTCAACAACTTTACCATCAACTTCTAAACGCAACTCTTTATGCAGCTCCTTAACCGTTTTTCTACCCACAATTTTTCTTAGACCCATCTTCACATAGTAGCCCTTGTTGTGTAATCGCGAATTAAACTTATTCGGATTTTCTTCCCGAGCATTATGAAAGTCTAAACATAAATCTGCATCCACACCAATACCAAAGTAATTGTTCATTACAAAGATCTGCGAGTTATCCTCGTTTTGAGCGCCACCGCCTGAAACACAAATCAATCAATGATATAGAAAATAAGAACCGATTAATATGCATTGGAAAGTAAACTTGTAAAGTGTGCAAGAAAACACATACATACACATCATACATATGTACAAACAAATATTTTAATAATAATTATAATAATAATAAAGACTAGTGTAGTAAACGATTAAGAGTTGAGTAGAGGGGTATACCGCACCCTTGCATCACTGTATCCTTATCACCAGGACATCTCCTTACATTTGGGCAGATAAATAAAAATTAGAGTTCGTGAAGGAGCAGACCAGCCATTGTAATCCTTACATACCTATGTGTGCAGGAGACCTTTTAGAAGTGGGACGCGCACCTACCCAATTGAGTATGGTGTTCATATATAATAGAGAAGTAGAGCATGCATATGTGAATATGTACACTGTAGCATTTTCAATATTATGATTTATCCAGGCCACGGTAGGGGGAGGGAGGTTGGAGTGTGTACATTCACTTTAAAAACATTTTCTAAAAACTTTTTCACAAAGTGCCAAAGTAATATGTGGTAGTTGTATGTAGAGTAGTAGCAAGCGTTGGAGGGGGACATAAACACACACATTTATTTATAAAAATTTCACAATTCTTGGAATTATTTCGATTTCATAACAATCACACATAGAAGGTGAAGGAGGAATCAATATCAATAAAAATCATATCTGGTAGGTTTTGAAGTTTTGAGGATTTCAAAAGACCTGATATGTCGCTCGTGGTAATGGCCGGTATTTGATGATGATGTTGATTTGTTTGTTGCGATAGATGTGCTTTGTGAGCCTTCTTCTTCTTACCGGTAGTATTGGAAGGAGGTTTTATAGCCGGTTCTTCTGGCCTCTCTTCCGGATGAAAAACAACCGTCCAACGATCCAGCCGAATCTCTTCGGCATCAATGACATCGCGCAATAAATTTAAGGGATCCTCACCGCCTGTATAACCCGAACCCCAACAAAGCACACGCGCCAAATCATTGCCTGTTGAAAAAAGATTAAAATATTATTTTCAATTTAGAAATTATTTTTGAATAGATTAGATTACAAAAACTGGGACAAATTAGATGGTGTAGATTACCCACCTGTACCCAAGGGAACTATAGCACAAGGTGGACTAGAGCATTCGGAATCCTGTCCCACATTATCCAGACATTGTAATACCCAACCAATGGTACCATCACCACCACACACCAATATTTTGTAGTTGGCGATTTGCCGGAATACATACAAACTAAACGGTCACACTTGATTATTATATTGTTATGGAATTATTTTTTACTATATTTACCCAGGCAATGGCCCGCCATTGTCCAAATCGAACACTTGAAATGGATTTAGTAATTTTCGAAAACTCGATATTAATTCTAAGCCTTGACAACCGCCGGATTTAACATTGACAAACACTAATAAAGGTCTTACATCTGATGGTACCATACTCGGCTCTATATTAGGCAACAAGAGCACTAACAACTTTTTATCCTCAATTATAGTTTCGCGTAAATTGTAGAAGGCCCGCACCTGTCACAACATATACAGAAATGTTCATTAATATTAATGATTAGCAAAGCGGGTTAGCAAATCGGAGTTACCGCTTTTTGTGCATCCTCAAAAGTCAACACCACCGAGCCGTACTCGTAATAGATGGGACCAATACTAGTGAATTTATTCTCATCGGTTACGTAACGATTCAAAATTTGCTCATAATTGCGTTGTGAAAGACCCGGTGGTAGATTACCAACAAACAGTGCAATATTAGGACCATGCGGATCTTGCTTGTGTTGCATATAGAAACGCATCAATTCCATTTGACGTATTGAATCCTTACCCAACTGTTTGGTAATTTCCCAGGGACGTTCGTTACGTGAAAGTATACGTTCGGTAACGCCACGATCTAACAACACCTCAGAGCACCTTAAATGCAGTACATTATATAATAATAATAATAATAGAAATAATTTGCGCGGAACATTCTTCATTCTCTTACCTATAATCTTCAATATGATCATCTTGAAGGCCAAATTTATTCAAAGCATCGCGTATCAAATCCATAATGAGGGTAGTGTTATCCACGGGCACATTGACATACGGGTCTTCAAGAGAACATTGCAATTTGCCAGGGTAGACGCGCACATGGCCCATGTCTCTGTCATGAAATCTAAGATATATCGCTGGTCTTTTGCCCTCTAAATGTATTAGAGCTTGTACAGGATTTGGATCCTGTAAGGGTGCATCTTCCGAACCAACCGGTGCATATAAATCCGTTAAGTAAAATGCCTAAAATTATGTAACTTAGCTTCCATTTCATTCGTTATAACTTTCTCAAAAACCTACACTGGGATCTCTAGTTATATGAAATGCTCTTAGTGCTGTTGTTAATAATTGCTCCAATGTGTAAGTTCGTGGCACGATAATGACACGGTACAGCTGACGTCGAAATGAACTGTTGCCATCAAATACTTTTATGGCCTCTACCAAAAGTAAAAATATATAAAATTTATAAAAAATTGTTTATTTTACATGAGTATTAATAGTAGTCGTACCTATATCTTTTTCCTCTCGTTCTTTTTCTTTTTTCTCCTTGTCTTTTTCCGATTTATCCGATTTATGAGCACCACTTGATGATTCGGGCCGATAAGGCGAAGATGAGCCAACACTACTGCTTCCAACGGCAGCTACCATCGTTTCTCCCTTACCGATTGATAATTCATCCTCTTTTACTCGTGGCGTATCACCGCTACTAAACTCTTCGGATATACTTCGTGCTATTTTGACCGCAATGGGAGGGTGAAACAAAGATTAAAAAGCGGAATTCAAATGTATGCATTACTTAATAGATTTTAGTTTAATATATTTTTAACTACATAATTCAAAAATCAATCAAAGCCAACAAAGCTCATTCACCTAGAACTTCCTTCTATACTGGTTTATATAATTTATAAGAAAAGTATAAAAGAGTCATGAGTCACTTTAACTTGTTTTACTGGCTTTTGAAAGTCGAGTATGGAAAAACTTTATCTGATCCTGCGGAAACATCGCTTCAGATTCTTTAATTTTTACAATATATTTAATACTTAATGAAAAGGCTTCATGAGGAGAAAGTAATAAATTAAATGTCACACCACTCTAAATCCAATATAGTGACTCTAGTAAAATTATCTCAAAGGAAAAGTTGTGTCAATTAAAATGAGCTAAAAAGTGCGGTCGATATCCTATAAAATTTCATGCGTATTTCTTTCGAAAATCTCGTTTCTAATTATTAATAATAGTCCATGCCCATATTTCATGCTTTTCAGTTTGAAGTTAGTATGCAGCGGAACGTAGCAATATGGACCACAAATAAAATCTTTCTCGGTTAAAGAAATATATTGCAGCTAAATGAATGGTTAAATGTTTGTTGATAATGGAATGTTTCATGTAACGATCAAAAAATGGGGATTTGGTTTAATAAATAAAGAAAACGAACTTCAAAATTATTAGAAATGAAAACATATATGGAAAATGAAATTAAACGAAATCACCTCTGCGTCTATGATAGCGTGTTTTCCGCAACCCTACAGACAAGCGGCGCATTTTATTTAGAAGCCGATTAAATAAGTCTTCGTTTTGGCTTGAATGACAGCGAGTGCTATCCTTGTCACTAGCATCACCACTTGTACCATCGCTATAATCTGGCCTTAAAATAGGACATTGCATGTCCGTATTACTGCTGGGATTATCATTCTCATCATCTAATGCTTCATTATTCGTAGGCCTTTTTGGGGGTCTTATATAAGCCAATAAATCATAATTATCATCATATGATTGATAAATGCCATCCTCATCTTGAATAGTAATTATTACATTTGGCAGCATTATAGTCAAAGGACTTTCATTTTGAACATTCAATTCATTTTCGGACTTGGATTTCAACCATTTCAAGTGGCGCTTTTTAAAAGAGTGAGCGTACTTTTTATAACGCGCCAGTAAACTTTGTTGTCTAGGCAGCTTAACGCCTGGTTCTTGAAATGATTTGCTACGCTCCACTTTAGTTACTTCAGACTTTGGTTGCTTAACTGAAGTATAACAACATTCGCTAGAATTTCCTACAGATACCGAAGTATTATGTATTTTTATCTCTTTCGTGGCGACAGTGGTGCTATCATGAGCAAGACGTTGTTCTTGCAATTTAAATGCATTCTTAAGGCTATATGTAGAGGTATTACGATTACTACTAATTAAGTCTGAACTGTTCTTTTCTTGGTGCCTATTTAAAATAGAATTAGTTCCACAAAAAGTCAACTTAGAACAGTTACTGTCGTCATCCATTATTCTCTTGCTACTGGAAGAATCGGCTACACTGTTATCACTGATCATGCCACTGGTATTAGCTAACTTATGTTGTTGTTGTTGCAATTTCATATAAGAACCTTCCGACTCATCACTGGTATGAACTAAACTAACATCATAAATACCCAAATCATCCTCTTCCTCAGCATCAGCATCATTACAATCACTCTCAGAAAGTCTTCTCCTTTTTATTTTGCAGCCCCTATACTTATATTGTGGCCGTATATCTATAAAGGAATCGTATTTTCCATAACAACCTCCTTTCTGCAACGTATTTGTATCATCCGTTAATACATCATTTCGTGATATAGATGAAAATACTGGTAAGCTAGTTGATGGTAATAGAGAAGATAAAAACAATTGCTTCATTCGCTTGCGACGATGTCGATCAATTCGTAACGTCTCTTTCAAACTTAGCCCTGCTGTGTGGCTTTCTGTTGTTTTTGCTTCGGCCATTACATCCTTACTGAACGCGGCTGAATTGTACGAGTTTTATTTTTTATTTTTTTTTTTTTATTTTTTTTTTATTTAATTAGTTGTAAAAAATAAATAAATTGAACAGAAGAAAATAAGTTTTGCGAAATAATTTTAGTAAAAATTAAATAAAAAAAGCTTAACTTGGCTTAAACCAAAATTGAAATACCTTCCACACTTATATGTGGTTTATGGGGGCGTGACAATTGTTCACTCTTTAAACGATCATTAGTGTAGCGTACGTGAATACTTTATTTTAAAAGTCCACCGTCTAAGTCCACCTTCGCAAAAACATCAACATTTGAAAATTTACGTAAAAATGTCTCTGGAGAGTAGATTTGGATCAGAAAATAACCTATTCAATTATGTACTTGTGTCCGCTCCTACTATGTGATCCTTTTTATTGTCAACATATTGATGGAAAAAATTAAAATAAATAATTTTGACAAATTTCTACTCTATTAGAAACAATTGTAGGCGTGGCTGTTAATTAAACTGCTTTTATTGCCTGTTTTAAGTAAACTGAAAACTGATTGCGAAGCTACACGTACGGACGTACAGACTTAGATACCTGATCAAGAAAATATAAACCACCCACCAGTATAATGTGGAAGGTATAAAAAAAGATTAAAAATATTTGAATTTAAATCTCAACACAAGTTCTATATTAATAAGTAAGAACACTAACAAATGTACAATGAGTTGATACTGAATAAATAAAATGTATGTTTGGCAACTATGTATACGGAATGTGTGAAAAAATGAAATATTTTTCATATTATGACAGATGATGAAAATGTGTCCAGCATTTGATTTTAGAAAAAGCTGTACAAGTGTATAATTAAAATAGATAAGTGGTATCCCAGTTTAGTTTCTACCGAAAAACACCCACATTTATATAAAACTCCAAAAAAAGAAAATTAATTAATCAAAAAATACTTTTATATAAACACATACTCGTATACTAGAATAATTTTAGCATTATTAAAAAATAAATAATATTGCTGCACATATTAATAAAATGTGTAAAAAATTGTTTTCTTTACAATATTAAAGAGTAGTATATAGCATAGTAAATATATATAGTATATATAGCGGTGTATATTTATAAATAACAATAAAACACCGCGTAGGTAGCTTTCCATTAATATTACTTACGACAAGAATAGTCACGCACTAGACCCGATTTGGATTTAACTTGAACGCCAATGATTGCCTCAATGGGCACTTCAGTGCGGGGAATGGAAACGGCATGTGGAGGTAAATAAATTGGTTGTAAAATTCCAAAATTACATTCTGTTGGCAGGTACATGCGACATCCACCATGGGTGGTAAGTCCACACCACTCGCAACGGTAGCCTATATAAAAGAAATCCGAAGATTTTAAAGAAAAACAAATCAGAAGACGGTTAGAACGAATCTTAAATACCCTCCACCTTAATTAACTTTAAACTTGTGGGCGTGGCAAGTACCTAATAACGCATTTTTAATAGTGTACGTATTTTATTTTTACTGATAGATTGGATTATAGGTCAAATGAAGTTTTTTATCGATTGCCAGGGTTTCTATTATCCCACCCCGCCCACTCGATTTGGCTCATGGATATAGATGGAATAATTGAAACCATATATCAACCTTATGCGTCAATTTTTCTGTCCGATAAATACATTTTCATTAATTGTGGGCGAATTTAAAAAGCGATCGACCATGATATTACCACCAATAGACAGACACACGGACTGATTAAGAATATATATACTTTTCTAGAATCTCCGAGTATTCCGTTTTGGTCGTTACAAAAGTAATGGCAAACTTAATATACTTATTATAGGGTGGAGGATTATATTTTAAGCGAATTTTCGCACCTGTAAGACATTCTGAAGACCAACAGGTTTTTTTGCAATAAATACATTTAGATGTTGGTGGTAGATTGCCTTCGCGCCAGTGATGCTATATTAAAAAATTGTTAAGCACATATATTTGAATGATTATAAAATAAATTCAAATTGATTATTTTTACTTACTTGGTGTTTAACATTCAATAATTCTTTGCCGGGCACATATGTTGCATTTTCAGTACAATCGGGTACAGCAAAATCTTGACATTCAATGTGGGCAAAATATTCACAAACTAAATAAATTATTAAAAGATGAATAATTACAAATCAATGAATCAATCAAATCAATTACTCTCTATATGACTATATAATATTTTACCTAAACAATGTACGGCTGGTGTTTCATCCAAACGTTTCCGACACACTGTACAAAACTTTTTCCGATGATGTGTCGGCTCAGACCAACAGTGAGCTATAGGATTCTACAATAACAACAAATTAATAATTTTATTATAGAAAAAAATATTCCAATGACAAGAATATCCATAAAAACCTTTATAATACAGGGAGCAATGCCGGAACATGGAGTAACAACATTAGTCACGCATCTCTCGTGTATTATGAAATTACAAACTGAAAATATATAAATAAACAGAATAATGCAATTTTACAATAAGTTACACAATAAAAGAAAATGTTATAGGTTATTAAGTCCGAAGGTAAAATACCCTCTACCACTTGGGTACATTTGTTTAGCCTCTCAAGTGACATAATTTACTCCATAATTTAATATTAATTACAGTATCAGTGAGAGAACATGTTTACTATAAAAAAAAGGTTCTATGAATAGTTAAGCCCGGTCCAGCTTTAAAGCATATAAATCTTATACTTAGTAAATAGTAGTTATAAAGAACAAAACTGGAGAAAACGCGCCTAAGACCAAAACGCGTGGCGTTCTCTTTTGCAACAAGCTAAAGACCGGCATAGGTTGTAATCACCCAGTAATGATGATGATGAAATAGTAGTATTTACTGAGTTGAGAATTATGATAAAGTTATATTTTTTATAAAGGCATCAGATATAAGAATAATCTTCGATTTCTTTGGGTCACCCATTAATTATCATTTATAAATATTTTTCAAAATTATTTAAATTCTCATAGAGTTACATAGGTAGTAAACCACTTCCCGATACAATCACCTTCTTTACTTTTAAAAACTAATAAAAATTCCTTTTTTATCTACACAAAAGAACTAAATTGACTTATTAATAAATACTTAAAAATATTGGTAGTATATAGTATTATGTGGAGACTGTCACGCCATATTCTTGAAGTTTTAGCGGTTTAAACAAACTAAATATAATATAATGTCATACCTGTGATGGTGGATGGTATACTGTAACAAGTAAGAAAACTAAGTTTGGCTGAGGTCAAATCTTAAATACCCTCCACATCTTTATACAAACAGTGATCGTGGCAGATATATGATTACGCCCTCTAATAGTGTACGCAATCGTACGTATCATCTTTTCATACTGAATATGATTTTTTATAAATTGTGAGCGTCTTTACTATCCTAACCCGCCCATTTTTTGCACATCAATGAATGGGGTAATTATAGATATAAAATCCAAATTTCAAACTCATAGGTAAATATGTGTGGCAAATATAAAGATTTGTTTTCGATTGTGGGCGTGTATGTTATTGGATTACGATCATTTCTTTGACCGATTTGGCCCATTTTAAATAGCAATTTGCGTGCAGACATTAAAGAAACAAAAAATTTATGACCATGAGAATGCCAACAACAAACAGACGCACGGATACACGGACAATGTAATGACAAACATCGTATACCCCCCATCGTTTGTGGATTTTGATTATAAGGGAAATTCTAAAATTCTCACGCGATTTATTCAATAAAATGCATATATGTACATAACTACATACAATACTCATACATGCCCGTTTAAAATATATATACAAGTACAAAACATTTCTCGCTATACTGTCTCAAGAAGCATACACAAAAATCTAGGCCGCTGACCTGATGCTTGAGTTCTCTGACGTCATGAATGAACTCATTCATGGTGCTAAAGATGAGTAACGGTACAAGCACACAACAGCACGATATAAAAGAAGAATATTTTCAAATGCATATAACAAAATGATGTTTACGTGCACACAAAATACAAATGTGTGTATATATAAGTATAAGTATAAGTATATGTATATTATATAAGATGATTTTTTTTTTTGATGAAAAACTTTGACATACTTACGCTTATACGCGTGTATCT
Source organism: Ornithomya fringillina (assembly GCA_963978525.1). Lineage (NCBI taxonomy): Eukaryota > Metazoa > Arthropoda > Insecta > Diptera > Hippoboscidae > Ornithomya > Ornithomya fringillina. Next base: position 31,242,430 of record OZ021691.1, on the reverse strand, counting down.
ATAAATATATGCTGATTGCTGCTTTAGTCAAGTGCCTTACCTCTCCTCCTAAGTCAAGTTTAATTCTTCATCTGGAATAACTAATTTGGTTAAGCTGTATACCCTCTTAAGCATCAACTTGACGCACTAAACTAATAAACATAGTTATTAAATAGGACGTAATAAAAAAAGGCGGCACTCTCTAGATTTTATTATCCCTGAATACTTAATAATTAAGAAGCATTGACGTGTGTATAATTAAAAAGCGCAAAAAGAAGGCAATAATGCAGAAACAGAACAGTACCGCACAGCGATTAGACACCTTAAGTGTCTGGTTGTTTATATCATATATGCAACATTTATTAAGTTACGATTCAATTACACGTAAGTGCGTAAAATCTTTCCATACAAGAAAAGGAAATAAGTAAAGCAAGCGAAAAATTTATATATGGCTTAGGTCAAATTTGAGATGATAATCTTTAAAGAAATTTAAAAATGTGGGCGTGGAATTTTTGGTGACTATTAAGGTATCATAACGGCGTAACATAATTATGCCTTTGCGGAAATTTTTTTTGTAAACTGTGGTTGTGGCATATATATAAATCCGGCCCCTTTTAACTATTTGTAAACTATATATTAAACAAAATTTTGAGATTACCCTCGTAACGCATGTGATGCATTTTTTTTGGATATTCTAAAGGGAAAAACAAAAGTAAAGTAAAAAAAGTCATTTTGTTGATACTCTATCTAATTCAACAAACACCTTTAAATGTATCCGTTTATATGCAAATAATTTTTGTATTGTGGGCAGGTGTGGGGTGTATTTACTTAACCAAGTGTTAAGCTAACAAGCGTGTTTGTTTACATTCAAGGATGAAATGTGCGTAAATTGTGAATATATGCGTACACAAACATTTTGGTATTAAACAACAAAATATAACACATACGCACCGTGAACTACTCAGTGTGATCGAATCGAATATTATAATAATAGGAAAACAAATGAAAATGGTGTTGGTCGGTCTATTTAATACTCTACACCATTTAATCTCACAAATTATGCTACACTTAGCAAGGCAAGGCATTGCCATTTAAGTTACTTCTTGTAATATTGTTATATGGAAAGGAGTTATAAAAATAGTCCGATCAGGTTCAAATTTATTGCAGCTAATTATTAAGCTAATTAACTATTTTTAACTAAAATTTATCAAAAAATATTATGATTTACGATTTTTTCCCATAAAAAAACTCCCATTACAATAGTACCTTATATGGGGAGGGCTTCTAAAAATAATCCGATCCGATCCATTTTCAAAAGAACTCTTCTTTGAATCAATAGATGTCGTTGTACCAAATTTTATTATAATATCTCAAAAAATGCCATCTAAAGCTTGCCTACAAATTTTCATGGACGGACAGACGGACTTGATTAAATTGATATAAATGAAGTTAGGTGAGACATTTACCATTTAGGAGCTGCAAACATCCTCGCAAACAGAGGTGTAAGTTATAACAAAATAAAGCATTTGCGCTCTATTATTAGTATGAAGTGTATTTAAATGAAAAAAAGGCGCACGCTAAATCTAGCCTATTCACCTATCCACCTCATTATCATATATAGTGCCAACAAAATGCGTACAATTTTTCAAATTGTTGAAATACATTGACCATATGTTCCATACAGATGTGTTTAATGTTTTGATCATTTGCTTAATATTTTACGATCTAATGTGTTATAAAAGCGGAAGCCAAATTGGCGGCAGGAAGTAAACGTTATTATGACATCACAACACGCTTTCATCATCGATATAGTCTAAATAATAATGTATACGTTAAAAATGTATAGACATACATATCTGCACATATACATAAGCCATCAGTATCGTCCACAAAGTATAAATATATTTATATTTATAAAAAATGTTGTTGCAAACGTTCCGTTCTAGCGTAATTTTATTTATATAAACATTCGAAAAACAATATTGAGTGCACGCTTATTATTGTTGTTCTTGTTGTATTTTATGTTATTATTCTCTTTCAAGAATTTTTGGCGGCCAATTATGACGCATTTAAAACCCTTCATTAAAATCTTATACACAATCATTTAAAAGCATCCAACATCATGTTCACAATTTATATCTTTCATGGCGTTTTGCAGTAAAAAGCGCTTCATTTCAGTCCAGTTCATCCATCAGTGGATAATACGAAAAACGAAATACACAATAACATAAAATGTATACATTGATGGGTATTTAAACACATTTATATTATTTATATAGGCATAATTTATGAACTGTCTGCTACTGCTACTGCTACAGCTGCTGCTGCTGTTGTTGATGTTGATGGAAATATCAAAGAAAATCAGCACCAAATGAAAATGTCATTGAAGCGTTATCATTTTAAATTCTACTACCCATTTGGGATAATTCAAAAAAAAAAAAAAATAACAAAAAAAATTGGAAAAATTCATAACGAAAAATTTTTTTTTTGAAAAAATATAATTTTTTTTTATTTTGAATTTTAGAATTTTTTGAATATAGATGGATGGGAAAACTATGCACACCAAATTTCAAGTTCATAGGTAAATTTTTAGATTTTTGTTAATTATGGGCGTGTCTGTTATCCGATCGCATCCCTTTTTCGTACTTCAACTAACAGGGTAATTAAAAATAATTATAATGTATACCAAATACTTTATATCTAATTTTTTGTGCTAGATAAATAAATTTTTATCGATTGTGGGCATGGCTCTTGATTCAGTTTAAGTAGCGATCTGCCTGTAGCATCAAAATTTTAAAATTTACGGTCGTGAGAGTGTTAGAAGCAGACAGTCATAGGGACAGATGGACAGACATGTTTAGATCTCATTACATTTTGATCATTAAGAATAAATTTACTTCATGGGAAGCCTACTTCTGGATGTTATAAAGGGAATAGCAAACTTAGTAATTCCTCTTTATTAGGTAGAGGGTATAAAAAATTAAAATTCAAACTCTCATTGGAATTGTTGTAAAAATATCGTAGGATATAAAGTGCCAAAACTACTGCTTACTCACCTTGTACTCGTTTGAGTATGTTTGTAAAGAATTGTGACATTTCTGTTTATACATTCATTCAACATTCAACACGTTATTGTGTTGACTTTCATTTGTATTGTTTATTAATTAATAAGTTGATTAAAACGTTTTTTGTACTGTAATAAATTGAAGAAACATGCTACCTATCACCACTACATAGAATCAATATTAACATAACTTAAGTGATTTTATTAAATGAAATTTTCATATTTTCTCTTATTAACAATCAGAATAGTGTACTGGATAAAGTATAGGTAGAGCTAATGAATGCTTTCCTGAAAACCATAAAAAAGCGTAACATTTATGAAAGGACTTAACAATCAAACACATATCAGAATGTAATCTTTACTTGTAGTTCGCCATGGCGTATGAGTGATTAAACATTTATTGTTAATCATGAAATTGTATTCTTTTCATTTCTTCTTTTTGTTACAGTTACTCAAGTATTGTAAGTAAGAAGGTGAACATAAAATATTTATAAAAATTGTTTACCACTTACCTTCACATATATAACCCTGGCCAATTAAACCAAACCACAATAGATCCGAACAATGATGACAATACGTTGGCTTATGGAAATTCTTTTTCACAAATGTATGCCCACCATCCGCCATTTTGGATACAAAACGATCCAATCGTTAACTTTAAGTTGGACCGTCTACGATCTCGGAAATAGAATTTTAGATTTGCCACTTTTTTCTTTACTTATTTTTATTTTTTCTTATTTAAATTCAGCCACGTTTAGAAGACGAATTAAAGGAAAATAAAATATTTTAAATTTTTTTTTGATTGTTAGCTTTTACGTTATGTTATTGTAATCGGAAATATATATTCTTTTGTATTCTTTTGTGAATGTAGTCATATTAAAGATTATATTCTGTAGCTTCCAGTGAATAGGTTAACGGAATGGTTCCGCTTTGTGGCGTTAACACACAACACTATGCATTTTTAGTGCGATTTTTTTTTTAACAAAATTTTGTTTATATTTTTATGTTAGCCATAGTGTTTTTGTTTTTTCCAAAGAGAGGGCATATGTTGTATTATTTGTTTGTTGTTGCTGTTGGCTTTATTCATTTAAGGTGGGTACCATAGAATTACAACCGTGTGTTCTATTGCACTGCATTAATATAAATAAATGTTTCTTGTATTTGTTGTTGTAAATAATTCACTATAAGTCAAACTCATTAGTGTAGTAGAGTGTAGAGATTCAAATACTTCGCTTATAAATCTCATAAAAAATCATCTGATTAACAAATAGATAAAAAAAAACTAAATTTATTTTAGATCAAATTTTAAATACTTTCACATTTCTATAAATAAGGAAAATGGGCTTGGCAGATATCTGATTCCTCCTTTTAATAGGGTTATATACAAACACACATGTAAGTCAACTTCCATGTTATATTTTGTCCAAAAAATGCGTTTGTTAATTGTGGGCGTGTCTATTATTCAATCTCACCCCTTTTTAGCACATCACAGGTTGCATTCCTGAATATGAACTTCAAAGCTTAATTTTTGGGGTTGATATACAGGTTTTTGTTCTTTAGGGGCGTGGCTGTTAAGAGAAATTTAAATAACAACCTGAGGATATAAACTCGAAATATACATAAAAAATTTCAGCTCAATATCTCAAAACTTAAAGTAATGAGTGTTTCAACAACAGTTCAATGTACGGACGCGCCGACGGACAGATCACATATTTTGATGCAGAATGTATATTAGGCTCAGACTAAGGGTAATATAAATGAATTCATTTATTTTTTTGAAAATTTGCCACAATTATGTGGTAGATGGTGTTTATTGTGGAGGTGAAATAATTTATTGAAATAAATGAATATAAAAAAAAAACGTTTAAATTTTATTAATAATAGAAAGTAATTAATAACAAGTTATCACAACATATCTCTCATTACTGGTAGACGACAAATGAACTTTACTCATATCTTCCATTCTATTACATACCAAATTTTTCAAAATACAACAACATGTAGTTGTACTTGTAGTTGTAACATTATAAAGAATTTATAACAAAATTGGGATATTTCTGGGAAAACACAGAGAACAAATAATAAATGAAAGAAAATAAACAAAAGTACCGAAAGAGAGAGAGAGAGAAAGAGAGAGAAAAAGCGAGTAAAACATTAATGAAAATTCAATATTGTTAACAGTTCTATATGACTAGTAAGTAGTAGTTGTTGTTGTTATTATTATTCTTTTTTTTTTTTTATTAAAGTAAAACAATTCAAAGTCAAAATTAAAAAAAAACAATTAAATATTTAATAATACATAATATGTTGAAGACCATTTCGATAAAAATTCAAGTTTCTTTTCATTTATTATTTTTATTATTATTAATTATGGCGGTTGCGCATTTCTCATATGCCCTCAGTGACATCTCTTTCATTAATGTTAAACACACACATCATTTTGACACATTAACTACACACTCTTTATTTTATATTAATTTCAATTTTTTTGTTTGTTTGTTAATCTTTCCATTTTATTGTATTGTATGGATTAACAGAAGCACAGGTTGTGAATATTATGTAAAAATTCTTTCATATCAATTCAAACAAGTGTTACTACTTTGTAATGATTTTTAAACATTTCATTACTCAGATATTTTTCCATATTTTAGATGAAATTTTAAAGATTTTTATTAAAGATTTCATGTTCATGGTTCATAGTTCTTTTCTTTTTTTTAAAGAAAATACTAAACTACAAACAATTTGGAAGCAAATGCTCGTATCTCTACCATAGAAAAACCAAAATTTCATATCCTCCACAGAAGATGAGATTCTCTTGTCTTCTTTGTCTTAGAAAATCTATATAAAGTCTAAAGTCTATATATTCTTGATCAGCATCAAAATATGTATCAAACTAAAAATGTCCGTCTCTCCGTATTAACGTCTATTTGTTATTTGAACAATTAATGTAATGTATGGCATTTTACAAGGGTAAGTACTCATTCGTCTTGTATATTAAGTTTGTCTTAAGCGCACCTTTTATTATGCCGATCTGTTCAGAATCATTTCCTAAAACGATTTAACCATTTTTGTCCGTCTAGTGTCCATGTAAATTTGTACATAAGTCACAGATTGCTTTTTTTGAGATATTTCTATGAAATTTAGAGAAAGGACATTTTTTACTCTTTTGAGAAAACCTATTGAAAATTTACCGAATTGATCCATTTTTGGCACCCACCGCCATGGGTCTCATTATAAAAAAAGTCTTTATATGGAAAAAATTCACAATTTTTAATGTTTTTTGACAAAATTCGGTGAAGAATAGTTAATTAATTCCATACTTGTTAGAACCCTTTTCCATATCACCCTTTTTTACGAAATGATAATAATGCCACGCCTTTACTGATTCATGGAACTGAGTGGTATAGAGAAAGGATGGACAGCATTTTTTAGTATTCGGCCATATTTTTGAAAAACCAGAGTTTAGCGGGCACTACCGACTCCCGCTTATTAACACAACTTAAATTTATGACAAATGAACACTTTACCCCTAAGACATAAATTTAATGCGAAATTTGACATTGAAAATTTTTAGCTAACTTTTTGTAATTTGATGCATGGGTTTAATTTGCATCGAAATGAGTTTCTGTAAAATATTAAACAGAGTACAAATTCGTACCCTAATAGTATTTTAATGTTTTTTTTTTTAGAATTTAGACATTTGAACGCGAGTTGACCCTTAATGTAGGATATTAAATGTTCGGGCTTGACCAACTAAATCATTTTCAATTGTTTCAAATTTTGTCTTTGAAATAAAACATGTCATTGTATTCAATTTTTTTTTTTTTAAATGTCTTAAAAACAGCAGCGTATAGATTGAAATGTATATGGACAGACAGACAGACATAGTTGAATTGAAGCAAAACCTTTAGAATGTAAAAAAATAATAAAAAATTAGGCTTCTCTTAATACTTTTCAATGTCACCAACATTCGTACAAACATAATATATATACTACCACAGATGATGTAGGGTATAATACGTGGGTAATATTTACTTTCGCATTTCGAAAGTAAAGCAAATGTTTTCTTAATGTTTTTGAATGTATAAGTGAGTCCACCTAGCATTTAGAGCATACTCTCCTCTCTCTTAATAGAGATGAAGATTTTTTTTTTTTTTTTTACAATAATTTTGCAACTCTGCCTGAATAGAAAATCATTATGGATAGAGAAATTTTTTCCACAAATTTTCACTTCAATTTATGTATAAATTTAGATGAATAGTTTTTGTTTATCAATGAAAATTCCAAATCAATACTTTCTTGATAAATACTTAAATTTTTTTAGATTTATGATTTTTCTTGATTTTGTAAAATATTTTAATAGCCACTTGAAAGCAAAGCACATTCATTCACTTGCACGATATATTTTTTGTATATATTTCTGTACACCAACGATAGATTTTGTTTTCCATATAAATTCGTTTAGAAAGGGAACAATTTTCACCTTATATTGCATTTATTTGGATTATTGTTCGGAAGGAATTTCACAAAATGAAAAAGGAACCACTAAAAATACAATATTATGTACGAGTATGTGTATGTATTGGAATACAAAAAAACCTTTCCTTAACACATCTGTACAGATATACTATATATATATATATATATCATACACACTCACACTTACACACATTAATTTTTTTATGGAAATTTTCTTTTGTTGTTGTTATTAATATTGTTTTTCAACGTTTACATATTGAAATATTTTTCACTCACAAAATTCAATTAGTTTCCTATTAAGCGCAGGTACTTTTCTTTTCATTTGATTAAATTTTTCTTAATCACTTCATCCATCAAATCTGTGTTTGTTAATATTTTAATGTAAACGTTTGCCTGCTTCCTTTTTTTTTCTGTCTTTTCATTATAAAGTGATGTGTGGAAAATTAAATTTATGTGTGTGTGCTCCGTCAAACGTATGCAGAGCAAGCACACCTATTGCAGTGTGCTCCGTTGAAGACGTTGGTGCGCTCTGATTATAAAGAAAATTTCTCACCACAACATAACTGTAATTTCCTTCTCCAATGCAATAATGCCCCCAGTCACAATAAAATTTTCCCAATACAAGATATATGAGTATAAATGGTATTATAAAAATAGTGTATGTGTGTGTGTGTGTGTGTTTAAATTTTGCTTCCTCTCTTAATGTGCAATTATGAGAAAACTCTTTCTTTTGTAAACACAAAAAGACTCGTGATGGAATTTACATAAAAGTTTTCAGAGATCCTCCAGTTAGTCAAGTTTGTTATTATTCTAAGTAATGTCCCATCAATACTTAATCTTGATTAATCTTAATCTTGATCAGAATTTATTATTCTAAGTAGATACAGTCTGTCCGTGTGTCCGAATTACTGTATGCCTATTCTTGAAACACTCACGGTTTTCAAAATTGAGTTAAGCTTATATTATCTTCGCCAATGCAGTTACTTTCCTACTTAGAATAGATAAATTCATTTAATAACCACGCCTACATTAAAACTGACTAAAAAATTATAAAGTACTCAAAAAGCACCCCCAAATGAAAGTGGAAAGAAATCAAGTGAAAATGGTTAAAACTCAAATGGAAAGTACTCGAATGGAATTGGAAAAAACTCAAAATCCCAAAAGGGAAATAAATAGATATCAAATGGAATTGAAAAAAACCCAAACAATTGAACAGATCTCAAAAGAACTCAAATAGAATTGAAAGAATTCACAAAGTATCTCAAATGGAAAACAATTGAAAAATGGCTAAAACTCAAATGGAATTGAAAGAACTCAAACAATTGAGCAGATCTCAAATAAACTCAAATGGAATTATAAATAACTCAAAAAATGAATTGGAAAGATCCCAAACTAAATGAAAGAAAACTTAAATAAAAACGAAAAACTTTTATTGCAGAGGATCAGACACAATCTTTAGAATTTTCCTTTGGAGCCTGTTTTGATATCGAATTACAGGCAAAATAAAATGCTTACAAAAAAATTTCTATGCCTTTATTGTTAATAGCAATATGTTGAATCTACAAGTGATAAATCAGTTTCTTCTACCTTGCATAGGTTTCGAGTTGTAGTGTTTTGTATGACAATACCTCTAAATTATAGTAACGTGAACATTTTCAATAAACTCGTAAATAAAATATAAAAAGAAACGGCACAAATGAATATAAATAGGTTCCTCTTTTAGATGGGAGATTTCCGGAAGTATGTATGTTCAATTTTACGTTTATATCTGCGCGATAAGGGTTTTTTTGGGATCTAACGGTCCCCCTTACTTTTTTGCATTGTGATGAAAACAAATCAATGTTCTCGTCAAAAACAAATTGTTATTCAAATCTGAGATTTATTTTTGGACCTCTTATAGGTTTTGCCCCAGGCAGCTTCAAAAAACAATGCTTCTACGGGAAAACTGACTTTTAAGAGGATTGTAGCGCCAAACGTCACCTGATAGAGACAAATTAAAACCACATCTGAAATGAGCGCCACAAAATTTGTTGAGAACGCTTTTTGTTGCCCCGATTATTTTGCAAAAATGCAACATACTTACGTGCATGAATTCATAAAAAATACATTGATTGTTAATAAATGTTAATAACATGTAGTTTTATTTATTTTATACATGACTATAAAGTCAAAGGTTATGTTTAAGAAATTAAGGAAAACTCTTCAATAAGTTATAAACCATTTTTACAATTTTGTAAAACAGTTGCCGTTGATGCAACTTGAGTAATACTATCATCAAGAAACAGTTATTGCAATATTGTTGACTTAATTTATATTTATAAGAATATATATGTATGTATGTATGTAGTTAAGTGTTTATGTATGATTGTTATTTACACAAATGTCTTTTTGATTATAAAATTGTTGGATTATGCATAAATTTTGTTTTTTATTTTTCTTTTTTTTTTTTCTCTTTGAAAAGTACCATATAGTGAATGGACATCGTATGCGGAATGAAAATTTTGTGTTAAGAGAACAACCTATTAGCCAAGGCCATGATCATCAAAAAAGCCCTGAGGAGTTTCATCCTAAAATTATATATAAAAAGTAATTGATGTAAAATTCATTTATGTAAAAAAAAATATAATTTGATTTTTATTTTTAACTGAAAATGGTGACCAATGGAGGAAAGGAAAAGTTCAAATGAAAAAAAAAAAAAAAATTTTTTTTTTCGTTTGTTAATAAAACTTCATTAAGGCCACGCGCATGTTTTATAATCCTCATTAGTAAGCATATATTTTAGTTTAAGGCCTTAAGATGGGATGGGCATCCAAGGTTTGGCCCACAGTTTTTACTTGTTTGCTTTTCTATGGCATAAAAACAACAGAACATACAAGTTTTTTTATAACCGAAATTTTTTGATATTTAAATTCCAATTTATTTAAGCTTGATTTCTACGTTAATTTGTATTAAAAGCTTCATATGCTATAAATCTATTATTTCGGAATCATACTAAGTTAGGTATAAACTACTTGAGATATTGCATATGTGTACATACCCATACATACATATGTACAAGTGTACTAAACTATATCTATTTTTTAGTGTGATACGCACTCGTTTTAAGTTTCAAGTTTGATTAAATCCACTCAAATTATATTTTGCATGTCAAAGGTTTACACATTTGCTACCGTTATATGCATATTTACTAATTACATGACAAGACTACAACAATTATACATACATACATCACTTAAGCATAAGATTTAACATTTAATTTAAGTACTCATTGAAGTCCTGCTGGAGTGGAGTGAGTGTGGACAAGATGATAATTACAAAGACAGGCAAATGGTAGTAGTAGTAGTAGTAGTAGTGGTAGTAGTAGTAGTAGTAGTACAACAACATTTAGTAACATACACATCGTGGGAGTATATTAATGTGATTCGTGGTAATTTGTAGCGGTGAAGATGATGATGGTGGTGGTGGTAGTAAGCATTTATAATAATAATAACAACAAGAAAATACCAAATAGCTGGTGTTAAGTACATTTACAATATGACTAAAAATGTTTTTAATATTATTGAAAAATAAATACACCTAATACTCTTTTTGCACGAATTTTTTTTTACACGAATTTGATTTAACACGAATTAAAACAAAAAAAAAATTCTGTTTTTACACGAATTGTTTGGTTTTAACACGATTTAATATTTTTGCTTTTTAGGTCTGGAATCAATCTATTCTTCCATTTAGCCAATATCTTTTTTTTTTACACGAATTATTTGGTAACGTATCTATCGTGTAAAAAGAGGATTAGTTGTACATATATATAAATATATATATTATTGATTTGGAGTTAAACTATACTGATGGCTAAACAAAGGTGTATACGAGTATATACTAAAACTACAAGTGGGCAAATAAAATAAAATAAAATAAAAATAAAATAAAACTCATGCAAAAGTTATAAAAACCTGATTGTTAAACATTTATTATACCAAAAAATAAAAACGAAATCGCTTTGATGCAACAACATAACTATAGCAGAACAACAATGATATTACAATTAAATTGTATGAAAAGCTAGACAATTACATAGGACAGCTATTGGTATACAATACATATATATATATATAATTTTGTATGTATAAACAATTATTTACACAGTTGACTAAATATACTCGTTAATAAAAATATTTATAATCGTTATTTCTGTTTCAATTAAATTTACGTAAACTGTTTATGTACATATTTTGGTTTATTATAATGCATTTTAGGGCATGCAGTCAAAAATAAATTTTCTTGAATAATTAATTATTTTATAATGGAGGACATTTTAAAGTCAGGTCTAACCTGATTATAAGTATCAAAATTTGTTATTGTTGTTTTAAATATCAACATATACACGATTGTGTTTGAGATTGTATTCCAAGTTTTTTGTTGAAAAAATATATTATATAGAATAGAACACATTGAGATATTAAATAAAATTAACTAATATATATATAATAACCAGGCAAGTGGAACAAAAAAAAAAAAAACAAAAAAAAGAAATATTTGGCAATATTACATAAAAAGCATTCGTTATTAAAATTAAAACTGATAAGAATTGAACGGCCATACCGGTGACTACATGCAGTATTACGAAAGAGATTTATAAATCATACATTTCTGGGGTACTGACCTCTTGTAGCAAATCCTGTGAAGCGATTGCCTTTAAAACATTCTTCTTAGACGTTTCTTGTATTTCTCCACCAATCAGTAGCTCATCCAGTATAAAGTAGGCTTTTTCAAAATTAAATATTATATCCAATTCGCAAACCTTAAAAAGAAAAAATTAAGAAAATTGTTGTTCAAGTGTGTCTTGTTAATGATTTGTTGTAGTTATACTTACGCTACCAAAGTATTTATCCAATAACTCCACATAACGATGAATAATTTCTAATGTTAATAATTCATTATCGTTTTGTTCAATAGCACAACAGAAATATAAGCTGGCATAACTATTATTAATAATAATAATATATATATATATAAGTAAATGTTACATTCCTGGTATTAAGGCTACATACCGTTTGTAGACAATTTTACAGTCTTTCCACTCCAAAAATGAACACATTTTCGGTTTACGTGCCAATATTGTGGTAACCAATTCACGTGTAATCTTCTTTTTAACCTTATCCGGATAAGCCATGTACCATTTTTGTAAACGTAATTTCCCCTGACGGCTAAACAGCAGCATAAAAAGCATCTACAATGGGGTGTAATAGAAAGAAGTTAAAGAATTTCTTCCCACATACTTATTAAACTGGACATGACTTTTTATAAAATCAAATTATTGTTTAAATTTTACTTAAAATACTTCTCCAAGTAAAACTTGAGCTACGTACCATATTTTTAAGTGGATTTATATTAATTTAGACAAGAAATTTTTTACAATTTCATAAAACAATGCTATAAATATTTTATTGTTCTTCTTCTTCTTCTTAAAGTACAGCTTAGCGAACTAACAACAGATGAATTCGTTGCGTCAAAAACCGTTCACCTAAAAACATAGTAAACGACTTAAAAACACCATGAATACGAAACTGTTATAATAATAAAGATATGATTAGTCCAAAATAATATATGCAAGACATATAATGAAGCAAACAAATTTAAAAGCATTAACACGTCATTTTTTTATTTCCTAATTTCTTTTAAAACACATTGATTATATAAATTTGCCATAAATTTCAGACAGCCGTTATGTAATTTTTTCTTGCTTTTCATCTACCGGCACCATTACAATTAGTGATGATGTATTAATTTTGCATAATTAAAGTGATTATAAGTTGCAAACGTCAGTAATGTCTTAATTATTACACGTTTTGGTAGATTTCGGATGTTTTATAAATAATTTTTATACAAATTGCTGTAATAATTATTTTTAGAAATGGCTCTCAAGTTAATTGTTAATTTAAATGATCCTCCTATTGGTATCTATGCAAAATTTTATTCATTATTAATTAAAAATAACTATTTTTCTATAAAATTATTTAGGTGGCTTGGCATTAGCTCACTTAATTAATGATAACGTAACAGTTGAGATTGCATGGGGAAATGAAACGTGCTTATTATACCCGAATAGAAGTCGCTTTACTTGCCACTCTAATAATGATTTGTTGCGCGCTTTGGCCAGATTTGCTCCCGCCTATGCATTATATGGAGAAACACCTATTGAACGTACTCAAATTGATCATTGGCTAACGTTTTCCTTAACGTGTAAAGATGATCTTTGCAAGACTATGGATTTCCTAAATAAATCTATAGCACCAGTTACATATTTGGTCACCAACATGTTGACAATTGCCGATTTAGCCTTATTCAATGAAATGTATACGCACCATGAGTCATTCTTCAACCAGGGCAATCACCCACATGTTCAAAGATGGTATGAATTAATTAGTTCTCACCCATCGATACAGAAAGTTTTTCAAACGTTGCCGGATGAAGCTAAAGCTGCAATCTTAAAAAAAGTCAATGCCAAGCAGCAAAATGAAAGTGCAACGAAAACGGGTGAACGTAAACAGGAAGGTAAATTTGTAGATTTACCGGGAGCTGAAATGGGAAAGGTGGTGGTACGATTTCCACCGGAAGCTTCAGGTTATTTACATATAGGTCATGCCAAAGCCGCTTTACTTAATCAATACTATGCTCAAGCCTTTAACGGTACACTAATAATGCGCTTCGACGATACGAATCCGGCCAAAGAAACGGTGGAATTTGAAAATGTTATACTGGACGATTTAAAATTACTGGAAATTAAACCGGATAAATTTACTCACACATCCAATTATTTCGATTTAATGTTAAAGTATTGTGAACAACTGATTCGGGAAGGCAAAGCTTATGTGGATGATACAGCGCCCGAACAAATGAAAGCAGAACGAGAACAAAGGCAAGAATCTCAAAATAGAGGAAATGGTGAGTGAGCGTTAGTGTTACAATATGTGAGATATTTAAAAAAAAAAAAAAATATTCCCAACAGATGTAAATAAAAATATGCTGATGTGGCAGGAAATGTTAAAAGGCAGCGAACTGGGGCAAAAGTGTTGTGTTAGAGCTAAAATTGATATGACCTCGGCCAATGGGTGTATGCGCGATCCAACAATTTACAGATGTAAAAACGAGCCACATCCTCGAACTGGCACCACATACAAGTACGTAATATATTGGCTTGGCCGCAAGAAAAATTATATATATTCTTTTTTTAAATTGTTTTAGAGTGTATCCTACATATGATTTTGCTTGTCCGATTGTGGATGCCATTGAAAATGTTACTCATACACTGCGCACGATGGAATACCATGATCGTGATGAACAATTTTATTGGTTTATAGATGCCTTGAATTTACGCAAACCCTACATATGGGAGTACAGTCGTTTAAATATGACAAATACGGTCCTGTCGAAAAGAAAGCTGACCTGGTTTGTGGAATCTGATCTGGTGGATGGCTGGTAATATAATATTTTGTTTGTAAATGAAACGTTTTTTTCAAGTTTAATGTGTAATCAATTAAAAAAGGGACGATCCCCGTTTTCCAACAGTACGTGGCATTATACGGCGCGGTATGACGGTTGAAGGTTTAAAAGAATTCATTATTGCTCAAGGTTCCAGCAAATCTGTAGTATTTATGAATTGGGATAAAATATGGGCATTTAATAAAAAGGTCATCGATCCGATAGCACCCCGATACACCGCCTTAGACTATGATAACCGGGTGTTGGTGAAAGTGCGCAATGCGAAAAAGGAACAAATCGAAGTGTCTGTACATCCGAAAAATGAATCTTTGGGTAAAAAACAAATCACCTTAGGACCGCAACTGTACATTGATTATGCAGATGCTGAAGCTTTAAAGGAGGGCGAAAATGCCACCTTCATTAACTGGGGCAATCTTAAAATCGAAAAGATTCTGCGCAACGAACCGGAGGGTAAAATTACTAGCGTGGAAGCTTCTTTGAATTTAGAAAATAAGGATTTTAAGAAAACTCTTAAGCTGACTTGGTTGGCGGTGGAAGATGACGAGGCAGCCTACCCGCCCACTTATTGTGTTTATTTCGATCATATCATCAGTAAACCGATTTTGAATAAAGATGAAGACTTCCGCCAGTATATAGGCCATAAAACCAGAGTACGTCACTTGTATTATTTTTTAAATATTTTAAGAAAGCAACGCTTTTTGTTGTGTTTCGTTGTAGCAAGAATTTCGCATGTTGGGTGATCCGGAATTGAAAAAATGTAAAAAAGGCGACATTATACAACTGCAGAGGCGGGGATTCTTTAAGGTTGACACTGCCTATGCGCCGCCCAGTCCTTACACGAATGCAGCTGCGCCTGTTATACTCTTTTCTATACCGGATGGTCACACCAAAGATATGCCCTCGTCAGGTTTAAAAATCAATGAAAACACAAATCAAGAGGCTGCTAACAAAGTGGTAAGTGGTGGCGATTGACATCTAAATGCTTGTTAGGTGTACGATTCAATTTAATTTATTTCTGTTGGTTACGATTACAATAATTTTTATTTCTTAACAGAGCCCACCAGCTACTGCTGCACCAAATGTTGAAGTATTGGCAAAAAGAATAAGTGATCAAGGAAATATTGTGCGAGATCTCAAAGCTAAAAAAGAAGATAAAGCGAAAATTGAGGTTGAAGTGAAAAAACTGCTAAGTTTGAAAAATGATTATAAAAAATGTACTGGCCACGACTGGAAACCCGAACAGGCGGCCCCTAAGGAGCTGGATTCCACCGTTTCACCGCCCCTTGAAAGTCCTGTAACGGTAAAGCAAGAATCCAATCCAGATAAGCCTGCTTTTGCTGCCGTGTCATTGCTGTTGAAGAAGATCCAAGAACAGGGTGACAAGATACGCCAGCACAAAGTTGCAAAAGCTGATAAAAGCGTTATTGACTATGAGGTAAAAGTACTGCTGGCTTTAAAGGACGATTTTAAAAGCTTAACGGGTCAAGATTGGAAACCCAATATAGCGGTCAGCTCCATTGCTACCACCAAGATGGCTACAATTGATTTGACAGATGCCGATGACTGCGAAGAAGCTGACATTTCACAAAAAATTAAACTCCAAGGTGACAAGATACGAAAATTGAAAGCGGAAAATGTGCCCAAATCAACCATAGACGGGGAGGTACAACAACTCCTAACGCTCAAAGCTGCTTACAAAACCTTGACTGGCCTGGATTGGAAACCTGATGCAGTAAAAGCTGCATCCACTACAGCTTCAGCTGCTAAGAAAGTAGAAGAAGAAGCAAAGCCCCTATTATCGGAGAAGGAATTACTGACAAAGGAAATCACTCAACAGGGTGACAAAGTACGAACCGTTAAAGCCAATAAAGCAGCTAAGGAGGAAGTTGATGCAGAAGTAGGGAAATTGTTGGCTTTAAAGGCGAAATATAAGGAAATAACTGGAGTGGAATTTCCTGTAAGCAACCGCTCAGGTGGCAGTAGTTCGAAAAAGTCAACCGAAAAGAAGGATTCTCAAAAGACTGTGAAAAAATCAGATGCAGCTACGGGCGGAAAGTGCGAATCGGCTGCTGGAAGTGTGAAAAAACAAACCCGTTTAGGTTTGGAGGCCACCAAAGAGGACAATCTGCCGGAATGGTATTCACAGGTGATCACCAAAGGTGAACTCATCGAGTATTATGATGTGTCCGGCTGTTACATCTTGCGACCTTGGTCGTTTGCAATCTGGAAGTTCATAAAGAATTGGTTCGATGCTGAAATCACAAAGAGGGGCGTCAAGGAGTGTTACTTTCCAATATTTGTGTCGAGAGGCGTTCTGGAGAAGGAAAAAGAACATGTAGCGGATTTTTTCCCCGAGGTAGCTTGGGTCACAAAATCTGGCGATTCTAATTTAGCGGAACCGATTGCTATACGCCCCACCTCTGAAACTGTTATGTATCCCGCCTACGCCAAATGGATACAGTCCTACCGAGATCTACCCATTCGTCTCAATCAATGGAACAATGTGGTGCGTTGGGAGTTTAAGCATCCTCAGCCCTTCCTGCGAACGCGCGAGTTCCTCTGGCAGGAAGGGCACACGGCATTTGCCAATAAAGCCGAGGCTGAAATGGAAGTGTTGGATATTCTCGATTTGTACGCCCAGGTGTATACCAATCTGTTGGCCATTCCCGTGGTAAAGGGACGTAAAACTGAAAAGGAGAAATTCGCTGGTGGAGAATACACGACTACGGTGGAAGCTTTTATATCGGCCTCTGGGCGGGCAATTCAAGGTGCCACCAGCCATCATTTGGGTCAAAACTTTTCCAAAATGTTCGAAATCGTTTATGAGGATCCGGAGACGCAGCAAAAGCGGTACGTTTATCAAAACTCTTGGGGTATGACCACTCGCACCATTGGTGTAATGATTATGATACACGCTGACAATCAAGGACTTGTACTGCCGCCTCATGTCGCTTGCATACAAGCAATCATTGTGCCATGTGGTATTACCGTTAATACAAAGGATACTGAACGGGTGGAATTGATCAATACTTGCAAACAATTGGAAGGTCTGTTGAATACCAAAGGCATACGCTGTGAGGGTGATTATCGGGAAAATTATTCTCCCGGATGGAAATTCAATCATTGGGAACTGAAGGGGGTTCCCATACGCATTGAGCTGGGACCGAAGGACATGAAGGCCAAACAAATTGTTGCCGTACGCAGAGATACGGGAGAGAAACTCATTTTGGCTATAGAAGATGTCGACCTTAAACTCTGGCAATTGTTGGAGACCATACATGATCGAATGTTGGCCAAGGCCAAAAGCGATCTGGCCAATCATACTAAGCTCACAAAGAACTGGACTGACTTTTGTAATTTCCTAGATCAAAAGAATATACTGTTGGCGCCTTTTTGTGGTGAGATGTGTTGCGAGGAAAAAATTAAGGCAGACAGTGCACGGTACGTATTTTTTAAAAGCATTTTTAATTTTCCTTCTGAGTACAATAATTGATTTTTGTCTTAATTGTAGAGATGAAGATGTTGAGCCGGGAGCACCGGCTATGGGTGCCAAGTCTCTGTGCATACCTTTTGAACAGCCTTGTGAAATTACAATTACAGATAAGTGCATCCATCCGGGCTGCACAAACAAACCCAAATATTATACTCTCTTCGGAAGAAGCTATTAATCTATGACACTATTTATTATCATGTAAACAATGAAAAAGAAAATTGTTCACATAAAAATCGAATTTTTGAATTCAGAATTTCGTTTGTTTTTGATTAACTAATTAAACTATTATAATCAGGGTATCCAAGTTATGATTTTAGCTTTATTTGTTTGCAAGTATAGCGTAGCAGCAGACTTTATATTTATTATAAAAAAGTAATTAATCCTTTTTATTTTTAGTAATATAAATAAATGTTTACGATTCTGAAAAAAATTTGAATTACAGTTCGGGAAATTTCGATGCAAATGTGTTTGTTTCTACGTTTTTAAAAATCCCATTTCGTTTCGCTTTGTTAACAACCAGGTCGCAGAGATTCGTTTGCGAAAATTTAGAGTATTTTATACATCGTTTTAGCTGCGCGGTTTAGATTTTAAAGTTATCCATGCTTAATAAACAATCAATGTAATTAAAGAGCTGATGTTTCCTATTTGAAGAAATAAATAACTATTTAAAGAACCAATTGAAGATGGCACAAAAGGGAGAAAAAATTGTTCCCGCAGAAGAGAGTGATTTACTGCTTATTAAACCTCTGTAAGTTAAACAAAAGCACCGCACAGCACTGCTCTTACAATTGTTTATAATATTAGGGGAGCTGGTCAGGAAGTTGGTAGATCTTGTATTATGCTGGAATTTAAAGGGAAAAAAATTATGGTGAATAAAAGCTTTTGAAAGAATAAAAAGATGTTGAAAAATATGCGTTTTTTACAGTTAGACTGTGGTATACATCCCGGCCTATCGGGAATGGACGCTCTGCCTTATGTCGACTTAATTGAAGCAGATGAAGTGGATTTATTGTTTATATCACAGTAAGCATAATCGTATATAGGTTTGATTAATTCATTGTAATTTTTGCCGATTCCCATTAAGTTTTCATTTGGATCATTGCGGAGCTTTACCGTGGTTTTTAATGAAAACCAGCTTTCGGGGTCGATGCTTTATGACGCACGCTACTAAGGCTATTTATCGATGGATGTTATCGGATTACATAAAAATTAGTAACATATCAACCGAACAAATGTTATATACGGAAGCCGACCTAGAAGCGTCCATGGAAAAGATAGAAACCATCAACTTTCATGAAGAACGTGATGTGATGGGGGTTAGATTTTGTGCTTACAATGCGGGGCATGTGTTGGGGGCGGCTATGTTCATGATAGAAATCGCTGGCGTTAAGATTTTATATACGGGCGACTTCTCGCGCCAAGAAGATCGTCACTTAATGGCTGCCGAGATACCCACCATGAAACCGGACGTTCTCATCACCGAGTCGACGTATGGCACTCACATACATGAAAAGCGTGAAGACCGCGAAACTCGTTTCACTTCATTAGTACAGAAAATAGTAACACAAGGGGGACGCTGCCTAATTCCGGTGTTTGCTCTGGGTAGAGCTCAGGAGTTGTTACTAATTTTAGATGAATTTTGGTCTCAAAATCCCGACTTGCACGATATCCCCATTTATTATGCGTCATCTTTGGCCAAGAAATGTATGGCCGTTTACCAAACATACATCAATGCCATGAATGACAAAATTAGGCGACAAATTGCAGTCAACAATCCGTTTGTGTTTCGACACATATCCAATCTTAAGGGCATAGATCACTTTGATGATATAGGGCCGTGTGTGGTGATGGCATCGCCCGGAATGATGCAAAGCGGACTATCGCGAGAACTGTTTGAGAATTGGTGCACGGACCCTAAGAACGGTGTGATTATTGCGGGCTACTGCGTGGAAGGCACTCTGGCCAAAACAATACTCTCCGAACCAGAAGAGATTACAACCCTGTCTGGACAAAAGTTACCCTTAAATATGTCTGTGGATTATATATCATTTTCGGCTCACACCGATTATCAACAGACCAGTGAATTCATCAGGCTTCTAAAGCCTCAGCATGTGGTATGAAGCCTTTAACGTCGATTGGTTTACATAACATTAACAAAGACTCCATTTCAGGTCTTGGTGCATGGCGAACAAAATGAAATGTCCCGACTGAAGATGGCACTCCAGCGTGAATACGAAGCTGATCCCAGTGCAGATATAAAATTCTATAATCCCCGCAATACCCATGCGGTGGAGTTGTATTTTCGCGGTGAAAAAACAGCCAAAGTTATGGGATCTCTGGCTGCTACGAAACCCGAAGTGGGAAAGAAATTATCGGGTGTCTTAGTGAAAAGAGATTTTAAATATCACCTTTTGGCGGCATCTGATTTATCAAGTAAGCTCCCACCATAGCTTCTTAAAAAATTTTCAATTCCAAGAATTTATCCATAACTTTACATCTAGAATATACCGACATGAGTATGTCGGTGGTGACACAACGACAATCAATACCATGGAGCAGCCCACTGGTCACATTGAAATTGCTTTTAGATCGTATAGGAGGTGCCGGCACTGTTGTGGTGGTGGAGGAGGATAAAAAATTGAGAGCATTCTCGTGTATAGATCTTATTGTTGAGGGTAAAATAATTATTATGGAATGGCAAGCTACTCCAGTTAATGATATGTACGCTGACACAGTACTGGCATGCATAATGCAAACGGAATTAGGCGGCACCAACATAAAAGGGACCAGCGCCCAGTCCAAGTCCGATCGCACACATTTCAAAGAATGTCTTCTGGAAACGCTACAAGACACGTTTGGCGAGAGTGCTGTACCAAAAATGTTCAAAGGTGATATTCTGCCAGTAACTGTTGCCGGCAAGAGAGTGGAGGTGAACTTGGAAACATTGGTAACTATTCATTAGTAAAGACTTTATTTCGATTTTAATCAAATATTTTTCTTGTGTCAGGAGGTGACCACCAAGGATGATGAGAAATTACGTCAGATCGTTCATACAGCAGTTCAAAAATTATATCAAGCTTTGGTGCCATCGCTACAGAACTAATTTCTAAAAATCTTCATTTATTCATTCATTCGTTATATAAAGTTATAAAATAAAGTCGTCAGTAATGGTATTTTTTATAAACCCCGTTATCTTTACATCGAATTTTTTTTAAACGAATCTTATTTAGCAAAAAATTCTCTTTTTACACGAATAGTTTTGTTTTAACACGATTTTCAATTTTCTATTAGGTCTAGAACCAATCAGATATTCTTCCATCTAGCCAATATCTTCTTTTACACGAATTTTTAGAGAACGCATCTATCGTGCAAAAAGACAATTAGGTGCATTTGCAAATACTTTGTTTTTATTGAGCTGAATTTCCAACATTTTTTTAGCGTTGAGTACTTTTAGCAATTTGTTCTTTGAGCACTAGGATGCTGGCTCGTTGCTCTGGCGGCAATTGAGATATTTGTTCATCGGTTAATTGCAGGACCTGCATAATTAGTGCGGCCTTTTCCTGGTCTGAAGCATCATTTGGTAGTCCGCAATTGCTGGCAAGACGATTGTGCAACTGCTGTTGAGCAGTTTGTTGTGATTGTGTTGGTGGGAGGCCAATAGGTGCTGGTACACCAGATGGACCACCAGCAACCGATCCCCTTAAACGCGGATCCATTTGCCTTTGGCGAGGATCTGAGGGGAAAGATGGTGGTGGACCGCCAACTTGTTGTGGTGGCATTTGGCGTTGGCCACGTGGGTCCATCAAAGGTGGGGGTACGGGGTTTGGTAAAGCCCGCATATCCTGGTCCATATTGCGCACTAGTCTAGGATCCATTGAGCCCTGTGGTGCTAGATTGATTCCTGACATGCCCCTTAAGTCGACGTCGTTACCTTGCAGTGCATTATAATTTGGCCCAGGCACTGGCAACGGCATTGGCGAATTACTTAACATAGATGATTGCTGTTGTTGCACGGATGACTGCTGTTGCTGCTGCTGCTGTTGTTGTTGCTGTTGTTGCTGCTGCTGCATTGTACTAGATACGGTTACACTTGATAAAGGATTTCCACCAAGAACCGGCGGCATTTGATTGGCTTTAAATAGCATTCCCTAATAAAAAATGTAGTAAAAGTTAAAGCTCAGTATCATCCTAACTTATCTTAGCAACCTACCAGAGCAGAGGGCGGATCTACAATCCTCATTACCACCATGGCCTGCAATAGTGCATAGGCCAACTGTGGATTTAGCATCAGCATTTGACGAGCTTCCGATGGATTATTTTGTATACAAAGTTTCATTTGTTTCATTAATTCATACATTTGCTCTGGTGGCAATGAAGCCACAGTTTTTGTTATTATTTCCGGTGCTTGATCGGGATCGCAATGCTCACCATATGGATTTTCCACTTGTGGACCTTGTAACAATTGTTGCATTTCCATTCGAGATTTTTCTGTACAAGCATTATCCACCCGTAAAGTGCGACCTCCGATTTCGTAACCGTTTAAATTACGCATAGCACTTAAAGCGGTTTCTTGATCTTTGTATTCACAAAATCCAAAACCCTTCGGTTTACCGCTCTCACGATCAAACACTAATCTAATGGAACAGATTTTAACATTTTAAGAATTTACTTTTAGGTAGATATTTTAAAATTACTTTAATGATACGACAGGTCCCACTTCACTGAAAATTTCCTTCAACTTTTCTTCAGTAGCTTCATAGGGAATATTGCCCACTATGTAAAGTAAAGTAATTAAAATATTTGGCTTGGTTGATATGATATATGTAACTTACCAAAGACTGATCTCATGGACTTGTCCATAATACTTTGTTCAGAACTCTTTTCAGCCATTTTTGATTTAAATTTTTAAATCTTTTATTGTTTTAAAAATGAATCTAACAAAATTTACTGCAAAGTACTGAATTGAAAAATTTTACTATTCTTTGCTTACATTAGAGATGCGCAGTTTACGATAATCTCGATCAACCCATTCAAAGAGAATTAATGGTTAAAATAGAGAGTGCTAATGTATATCGTGCACTGCTCAATATTATATTTAGGCTAATTTCGAGCCAAATATTTTTTCTACTCATATATTAAAAAATTTATTACTTATTATATTCTTATTATACTTATTTTCATTAAATTGTAACTAAATGATAAATTTTAAGAGTATTACACTTAAAAACATTTTAGATAAACGAATAATACAATTCCACTACGTACTGATTCGTTTTTTTCATTCCGCAATGGCCCCCGAATAAAGAAAGCTTTAGGTTTTATAGCCGATTACATATATATATGCTATACAAAAGTTGCACATTCCACAACCAGACGATAGATACGTTTTCGTAATTACTCCTTCCATTTTACAAAGTGAAATTTTCATGACGGGAATTTATCATTAAAATGTTGCTGAAAATTCGTGTAAAGTGTTGAAAAATCATTGCAAACAAGTGAAATATAGTTTTCACATAAATTTATCATGGATTTCATGATATAAGCGTATTTTTAGAGCTAGTGAAAAAATCTTTTGTGGCCTCGTATTGTCTCGCATATAAGGTGGATATCTTGTTGATGTCGTTGTTGTTGTTATTATTATTATTGTATATAGAAAATGTATATATATATATATATATATATATACATATACAGATGTAGAGACGGTAGGTTTGCCTGAGCAACACACAATGATACGAAGGAGCGAGCAAAGTGAAATACGCGTTAACACAAAATAATATAAAACGAAATCCATAAAAAATTATACATTTCTGTGTCATTGAACAAGCGTAATAATTGTCTGTGATGGTACTCTCTGTCTAGGTAATAATGAGAATCGTTGCAGTTGTAAGAAAGGTCCGTAAATGCAATCTATTAACACGACTGGGCTAAACAGATCATTTGATTTGGCTACCACTGATTTTTTTTTTATAGAAGCTGGAAAGCAAGTTCGGTGTAGAGAACATTTGGCAGTGCCAATTTCCTAAATCCGCATATTACATGATTGTGTGCACTTGATGTGCACACATATGATGATAAAATAAAAATGTCGGTAAAATCTTTACTCGTAATGGCGAACTGAACTGAGCACAGAAACAAGGACAAAAACAACAAAAAATAAGGGCAAACATGCAAAGTTTTTTATATGAAGACATATGTGAGAGCGGTTGTAGACCTTGATTAACTTAAACAATCGTGGATTAATGAATGATAATCGAGTTTAAGGAATGTTAAATGCGGTGAGCACCGATTATAATATTGCTGTAAATGCGTGTACTTCATTGTCTAGTGTCGTATACTTCCTACATTTAATTGATCTTCAATCAATCCCATTTCTGTACGGACAAGACAAGACTTGATAATTTATTTAACATAGTAACGGACAGAGAGATGCGGAGAAAGATTTTAACTGCACAAGTACTAAATTATTTCTATATATACGAGTATATATATATATATATACATATAAATAACTGTATTTACTTTATAAACTTCCATTTTTATAAATTTAAAGTTTAAGTAAAAAGAGTGGAATGCTATATAAAAAATATCCTTTTTTTCTTTTTCTGGTTCTGTATTTTTTTTTTAAATCCCAGAATGACAAATAATTGGGATGAAAATGGCCTCCACCAATAATGTAAAGTTTATTTTATGATATAAAAACCAAGGCTATAAACTATTTAATCTATAATCTAACTAAGACACATTGGATTTGTGTAGAGAAGCGACAATTCAGTTAATTCATCACAACG
Organism: Ornithomya fringillina; assembly: GCA_963978525.1. Classification (NCBI taxonomy): domain Eukaryota; kingdom Metazoa; phylum Arthropoda; class Insecta; order Diptera; family Hippoboscidae; genus Ornithomya; species Ornithomya fringillina. The sequence continues at coordinate 31,217,121 of OZ021691.1, read as the reverse complement.
GAGAGTGGCATTTAGCAATTGCTTGAAATGGTGAAAAATTTGCAGTGTCCCGTGTGCACTCTGTTTCTGCATGCTGGCATAAATTTGTGTGATCATCTGGAAACACATCCGAAGGAGCAGGTGATTAATGCTTTGGTCCAGTTGACAATATTGGGCAATGAACAACGCCCTTCATCGTTAATTGAGCCACCTGAAGAGGAGTGTAAAGAAAACGTTCTAGAGAAAGGAATTGTTGAAAGTAATGGCACAACGAGGCAGTCTGCTACACCCATTAAAGATCATGATTTGAGCAGTAATTCCAGCCATTCGGTTAGTATAGGTTCGCTCTCAAACCAAAGTTCCATCAACACACAAACATCTTTGAACAATGCCATAAGTTTTGGTGGTGAGAGCAATGCAACGGATGGCTGTTCGAATTTCTCAGCCAACTCTCAGAGAGTGGGTGCATTAAAGTCTGTCGTCAATGCAAACGCAAATGTTGAAAAGGTTGCCGGTTCAACTGCTAATTCAACAGCAACAACAACAACAGTAACAGCAGCAACAGCAACAACAACAATACAAAATTATCAAACGAAAACATCGACTGCTCTGCCACATGTACCCACAGATTTCACCATATTTAGCAGTCAACGGTATCAGCACACTGTTCAGCCACCATCGATAAGCGTAAGCAATTCCTCAACACAATTGCTATCGCTGCTACATCAAAATCAATGTCAGGAGTATTTACGAAGCAATATGTCGGCAGCAGTTTTGCCGAACCAGCTGTCCAATGCGCTGATGGCGGACGCGATGCCAGGGCAAATAGCATTTCAGCACATTCACCATAAACAGCAGGCGCAAGTGCAAAATGAGTTGGCCATACTGACGCCACCATTACCACTACAATTAACGTTGCCCCCACCAATGCATCCCAGCACTCATCGTCAGGCGCAATTGTATCCCAGCCACCATCCACATCTGCAACAGAATTTACTACAGCAGCAGCAGCAAAATATGTTCCCTGCCGAATTGCCACCGCCACCGCCTTTACAGGTAATTTCACTTTTATCCACTTTTATTCATATCCAGTCGTTTGTCACCTACTGAGTTTCATTTCAATTTTATATCCACACTAGTTGTTTACGTATCAGCCTGCGATTGCGCCACAACACCAGAAACCTCCACCGGCTTATGGCACCGCAATCAGTCAAATCAGATCTCAAAGTAAACACCAAAAACATCATGCTCCAGCGTTGTCGCATTTAAATCAAGCACACCAATCGTCATCATTAATCCCGGCAACTGCTGTGAAACAGCAACTGCCACTGCATCCGAATTCAAGCTCACCACACACTTTCCAGCAACGTTCTACCTTTCCATTGCACCAGAGTCTGCTACACACGCCCATCAATTCAATAATGCACCAACAACAAAATCCATCGAATAAGAAATCCTTGATCGCGACCAATATGGAGTTGAAAAATGTTCCAACACCTCCGCCTCCAGCCCCACCGGCACCGCAACCCTCTGCAGCTTTACATAATCGGGAATTGCTCCAGCCACAAAGTAAAAACTGTACTGATGTGCAAACACGAACACCGACCACAACGAATGCGGTTGCTCATGAAACACATTTTAAAAATAGACGAAATTTATCGAATGTCTCGGTAAAAACATTAAACACTCAATTGTCGAATAGTAGCATTCATGGGTCGGGCAGTTCTACTCCTGTGCACCACACCAATTCTCCCTACCCCGTGCTATTGGCCGCTGTTACATCAACACCTACCACGACGTCCGCATCATCCACCACTTCCGTTTTGCGTTTTGCCGAATCGCCCGTTGCTCACTACTTGGAACGGGAAAATGGCGATTTCATTGTACAAGAAACGCCCAAGCACATAATGGAATATGTGGAAAAGGAAGATGGAGAATTTTCGGTTATTGAGCGCATCTACCAGTCACCACCAAGTGTTCTGCACATACACGATGACAATGATGATGACGAAGAAGATGATAATGTTCCTCACAACAGCACCAATAGCAGCAGCAAAGGCGACTCCATTATGCCATTGAATGGGACTAAAGTTAGCAGCGATTTATCGACAGAGGGTCATAACTTTTCCGACATTGAAGATGATTTTATGAGCATCTCGGGTGAAAGCGATCAAGAAGAGTTTTTGGCAAATAGTCAGCAGTCACAAGCACAGCCACAGTCACAGGCACAGATGCAGCAGCAACAAAAAAACAAAAACGAAAATTTACAAATTGTGGCAAAGCAAGTGGAACAAACAATGGCAGCAGTCGAAGAAGCACAGAGTCATTTATTAATGCCCTCAACGTCGAAATTCACTCCTGGCTCAAGTGCAACATCCAATGCGACTGCAACGATCCGTAAGAAATCTTCGAAAAACACCATCACAGTGTTGAGTGACGTACAACTGAACTTGAGTGAATACTTGGACTTGGTTGGCAACATAATAGCGTCCAGTAAAAGAAAAACACCAACAACCACAGCCCTAGCACCCATACCGTTAGTGAAAATAGAAAAAGAAGAACCGCCAGACGATTATGAGACGCGTTTGCAACTACTGAACGAAGAGGTTGAGTCAAGCTCAGAAACTAAACCATCTCCGTCACCAACACCAACACCATCTCAAGCCAATAAACATGAGACTGATGATAATGTAACGGTTACAGCTAAAATGCGTACCAATATTGGAAAAACTGATGAGATGGAAAAGAAGCCTGATGTCAGTGACATATGTTCTCATACCGAAAAGGTTGGCACCTCACATTCCACCAACTATACTGGTCATGCTACCAGCGTTATACGTATGGCCAGTACTGCTAATCCTAATATAAAAATACACCAACACCAGCATCATCACTTTAATTATATCGATGCAACCAAAACGTCTACTGGTGGGATAAGACACGACGGTGAATGGAAGCATGACGCGAATAGTAATTCAGGTGAAGCGGAAGATTTATCTAAACCGCCGACTAAATCAAAGCAATATGGCAATGCTGCAGCCACTCAAGATTATGCGGGGAAGCATTACTCCTCCACACCGATAGCACGTAAGGGTCCAAAGAAATTGATTATTAAGCCCAAATCCTTAACCAAGACTGAAACAACAGTAATGTCAAATACGAAGGGTTGTAATGCGATGTTGTATGGTGATGATCAAAAGCCCTCAACTTCGGCCAAAGCCAAGGAAGAGTACAATAAACTAAAGCAACGAACGTCTCAACAAAACCAACCAAGCGGTGATGTTGGGGAGAAATGCGATAATAATCAGTCAGTTCAAAAATTCAGTTCAGCCGAGTCCCGTAGCAGGCCTGATAAGGAAATGCTGTGGAATGAGACAGAGAACGCTAAGGGTTTTAATTACATAACACTTTTGAACGGCAATCAATCACATGAAGCGGAAGATAAATGTGAGTTTGCGGAAGCATCAAATGTTCGCCATAAGGATTCTCAAGACATTTCTAAAAAACTATCAGAGAGTGATCGTGTGGTCCACGGTGATGTACAACGAAATTGTGAAAAAAGTCCCCAAAGTAAAGTGAAACTTGCGATATCCTCCGAACGTGGCGATAAGTTGCAAGAAAGGACACGCCCCTCCACAATGACTGAGAATATAATGAAGATCAAAAGTGAACCTTTGAGTCTGGTAAACTATGAAAATCTGTCAGGCGTACATGAGAATTTGGTGACACAACAAATGCAAGGTCCAGCTGCAGACGTGGTGATGGTTTGCAAAGAAGAGAAACCGTGCCTCACTGAGGCGTGTGTGACTGCCCAGATAATGACGCACATGAAAACGGAAAGCAACATAAATGAGGATGCAAGAGTGCTGTACAATTTTGCCAATTCGCGTAAAGTTTCTCTAACCGATGTGGCCGCTAATAATTTCGCCCTCTCCCCACCCAGCACTTCATCCAAGAAAGAACAATTGATTAGTAAAGCGAACAACAACACACCTACCTCTAGCTCCAGTTGTAATGCAGAATCTAGTGTGGCATCGTCTCACATCGATTTAGATGTGTACTCGTCACATTCGGCCAGCGAAGCAACCTTTGCACAGAGTTTCGAACATAGTGATGATGGCGGTGTCGGTGGTGGTCTTCAACAAAGTGCCACTCCCAATTTCATCGATTATCCTTTTAGTTTCCTATACAACAGCAATCACATCACATCACCCCAGCATGTTGATATAAAATGTTCCCAAACATTTTATCACAATGCCAACAATAATATCTCAGCGGCAAACATTGATGGTGTTTCCATAAAAAAATCAACATCAAGTAGAAATGTGCTGACATCGTCTGAATGGTTTCATAATACAGATCCGAACAGTGCAACGACTTCAACTTCGAACACAACCCTACCCACCCCAACCGGTAATGTTGCTGTCGATTTCAATTCATCCTTGTCCGTGGATTGCAATGCCAGCCTGGACGGCAGTGATGTTAGTAAATATTTAGATTTGGATGCATGCAAACGAGAACAGAAATTCGACATGTCCAGCTATATGGAAAGTCAACAAGTGCCAATGGATCTGCCGCCCTCATCACCCAACTCTTGCTCGTTTACCGGTGGCAATGCTGATAATAGTTTGGTTGGTGCTTGTCCAACAGCAGCCACTCTGAATATACGTACCGATGAAAAAATGCCCGCCAAAGGGGAAATCTCCGAACAAGAGAGCAATTGCGATATTGACAATTCCTGGAGTCAACCGGTAAGTTTGAACACAAAGTTGCCAATGGCCAGACATTATGTTCTGTCCCTTTTAGATGTACGGCGACATATCTGCACGCTTCTTTAAGACATCTTTCCCGGGAATGTTTACTCACGACAGTGGCTGGCATCATGATGATTGCTTTACAGCACAAGATTTAAGTGCTTCGACTACAACTCAAGCAGCGGCAGCAGCCAATGGTAGCAATCGAGCAAGAAGGTAAAACATTTGTTTATTAGTATAATTACGCGGATGATTCTTCTCACGGACAGCCTTCAAAAATAAAAGAGAACGGCTGCCCTAGATAGGCATCCATTCCGTATTAAAAGTATGAATGTTAGGCCTTTCATCAATTTTGTCCATATGTCCGTCACATAATCTTAAGATCTTAAGGCCATCCCTTGACCAAGATCAAGTCAAATATACGCCCTTAATAACAAAATTTAATAAAATTCACAATTCCGTGCACACTTTTATTCATTTTGTAGATTTTTAATAACTTTTGTCTAGTGTTTATTCAAATTGTAATGAGTGGGTTCGTTTACGGTTTTTTTTTACTTTTATACTCTTCGAAAAATCCCTTAGTTTCGATTTGCGACTTCCTATGGATACAACGACAACAACAAGTGAACATTTTAATATTAGTAGCCAGCAAGTCTTTCCGTTAAACAGTCAAGATGTGCTGCCGTCTACATCGATGAAAACGAAAAAAAGGCGTAAGCGTGGTTCTCAAGATGAGAAAATGACGGTGTTAGTGCCACAAGTTATAAATCAGCAACAACGTGATAGGGGATTAGATGTGAGTGATTTAGAACAAGTGCCAGCATCGGTGGCAATATCTGGTTTTTTGCCAGACCCCACCAATCTGACTGGTATACCATGTCCAACATTTGTACAAAGTTCATCTCCGCCAGAGCACAAGACACGCGAAAAAACATATGAGTGCGCTCGTTGTTTTGCCAAATATACAAAGCTAAAGGATCGTAACGCTCACATGATTGACGTGCACAAGTATGTGCGTCAAAATCGGAAATTAGTTTGTCCTCAATCGCTCATCACGTCAACGGTTACCAGTAATGAAGCGAATGCTGCTGAAATGGCGTCCAGCACTAGTGTCTGTCCCCTGATTGTGGGACAACATTTGCACAGTGATCAGCTGGAAGATTCAAAACATGGCATAATTAAAATGGAAACGGAACCATTAGAACATGTGGAAGCAACTTTGGACTTTGTAGCTAAAGTTCCGAACGAACTGGACATGGACGATAAAAGGAGCCTGATTATACCGATGGCCAATGCGCCAGATGCCAGAGTTATGCAACAGCCAGACCAAAAGGATATCAAATTCAATGGTTTGAATCGTCTTGGTTTCAATGCTCCTACGCCCAAGTTGACCACTCTATACCGCATGCTGGTCACCTACAACATGAATAATTTAAAAATGAAACAAGAAGTGACAGAAATGGATGAAAAATTAATGGAATCGTTGATATTCTATTGTCATCTATGCCGGCAGAGCTTCTCATCGGTAAAACTGTACGATATACATTTAACGGAGCATCCAGCGGAATGTTTTTCATGTGGTAAGAAATTTCAAAGATGGAAAAATCTGTCGTTGCATCTCAAGCGTCATATGGGCTGGAAGGAGTTTGGTTGTAATGTGTGCGAAAAAAAGTTTGTTGTACGGAGCGCCCTAGTCGAACATATGCGAATGCATTCCGGTCATTCACCTCTAAAATGCAAAATATGCGGTAAGTATTAAATAAATGGCATCAGTTGGATCACTTGTTGCGCACTCGTGGTGCACAAATTTCAAAAATCCTGTTCTTATATCCTCCACATTAGTGATGAGGGTATTTAGTCTACCTTTGTTTGTTCTTCCGTTTGCAACACCCAGATGGAAACATCAGAGACCTTATAAAGTATATATATTCTTGATCAGCGTCGAAAACTGAATCGATTTAGACATGATGTCCGTGTGTCCGTGTGTCTGTCTGTTGTTGGTCTTCTCGCGGGCGGAAATTTTGAGATATTGAGCTGAAATTTTAGTTTTTGCACGCAGATGACTATTTAAAATGGGAAAAATCGGTCAATAGCCACGCCCACAATCGACAAAAATTTATCTGCCACAAAAGTTAACCTATGAACTTGAAATTTGGTACACGTATGCGTAGTCATCCCATTCAATGATGTGTAAAAAATGGGCGTGGTCGAATAACAGATACGCCCACAATTTACAAGAAACCATATTCATCATAAAACTTGACTTCCAAGCTGTTACGTAAGACACACACTATTAGAGGGCGCAATATATAATGGGGGGAATTTAAGATTCGGCCTAAGCCACATTTAGTTTTCTTACTTGTTTCAATTCTGTTTGTTTTTGTAATTTGCCCATTATTGCAATTAATGTTTAAATTTTTCAAGGCAAACATTTCAAACGCTATTCGAATTTAACGCAACATCGCAAACGTCACAGCAAACAAGTGATTAGAAAGAAGGAGTACGTGTGCTATTGCGGCGAAGTTTTACCATCGAAGGCTCGCTTTTTGTGGCATAAGGAAACGCACGACTCGAAGCCCAAGTGCTGTCCACATTGCTGTGATCGTTTCATTCACATCAATTCGCTGAAGCGACACATCCGTTTGGCACATTCCGATAAATTCGACTATGTCGAGCCAATGGAGTGTCCAATTTGTAAGCAGGTGTTCGCAAAGGCCTCGATGAAATCTCATATGGCCACCCATTCAACGGACAGCCAGTACGATTGTACGATTTGCAATAAATCATTCTCCACCAAATGGAATTTGAAAATACATTCATGGGTGCATGCCAACCGTACATCGAAGCCGTTCAAGTGCGATCACTGTCCCAAAGCGTTTGTACGCGAAATTGATTTTAAAAATCACATCAATTCTCACAAACAAATTAGACCGTACACGTGCGAAGTGTGCGGCTGCAAGTTTATACGTAAATATAATTATATGCGGCATCGGCGAGAGCATCATGGTGACAAGAAGTTCACATGTGATTTGTGCAAGAAATCGTTCCACCGTCACTACTACCTCATTGAGCACAGGCGCATACATACGGGCGAAAGGCCATTCCAGTGCACGATTTGCGGTAAGAGCTCCACCACTAAAACTAATCACAACAAACATATGAAAATACATCATTCGCGCGATCCCTTCACCGTAGAAGTGTGAATGAAATCGAAAAATAAGAATAACGTGCAACTGCAGCATAATAATAAAGCTAAAGCTAAAGTAAAAAAAAAGCAAAAATCTAATAATAATAATGAAAATAATGAAAGTAACGAATACATAACCAATCTTGTTCATTTTATAAAATGTTCTTAGTGTAGCAAACTTTTTTTAAAAACACATAAAAAAAAAAAATTATAAAAATCTTTTTTTCTTTCACGTCATATAAATCGGTGTCTCTCCCTTCTCTCTCTCTCTCTCTCTCTCTCTCTCTATGTGCATGCTGTTTCCATAGGTGTGTGTTTTTGTATGAGCGGGCGTGTGTATGTTTGTATGAGGTGTGTATGCGTGTGCGTAAACAAAAAATTAAACAAAATAAAAAACTATTTTTTCATTATAATTGTTTAAAATAAACTTCGTAATAAAATCAATAAACAAACGAATTAAAAGAAGTTAAACGAAGTACCCAACTAACGCTAATTTTTTTTTAAATTAAATTATATAAAAAAAAATAACTAAGCATGGTCAAACTAAAGTAATTTTGCAAAAAAAAAAAAAATCAAAATCGAAATTTAATATGAAAAATTCTAAATTTAAATTATATTTTCAAATTTTACATTTTATATATTTATAAATTTTTATTGTGGTAAGCTTTACATTAGGTTTATGCAGATGTTTATAACTCCTTTTATTATAAAGATCTTTTTAAAATCACTTAAATCGGTTTAACCGTCTGTCTGATTTTTATGTAAATTTATGTACAGTTCGAAAAAATTTGGTACAAGCACAAGTTTTGGTCTAGAGAGAAATCCCCTTGAATATGGACCTAACATTTTTAGAGCCCCCTGCCATATATAATTACGTTTTTAAAAAACTTTTAAATCAAATAAAAACTTTTTCTTTTTAAAAAGATTTGTACATCAAACTTTTTCAATTGCACAGCATAATAATTTACACGGAACCCCAGTGGTTTAGTAATGACCAGTATATTTTAATATTGTTTTAAGTGGAAAGTTTTTTAAAACTAAATTTAGCTGATAATTTAATTATAAGATTCGTGGTACCCTTTGAGTTGGCTCACGAAACACACTTTGAGAAACACTAATCCAGAGTATTTAAATTTAATGATAATATTTTCACTTTTTATTTTGATACATTTTTTTTTTTTATATAAAATTTTTTTAATATAAATTTAGAATTTTTCATATTAAAAATACGGTTCAGTACTGAGCATATGCTTTGAAGTAAACGTGTGTTTATATATATATAAGTTAATTGAAGGGTTAGATAATTTTTGGAAATTTTTACTAAATAATTTGTAAATATATCTTCTTCTTTAGTTAAGGCCCAAACAAAAACAAAAACAAAAAAAAACAACAACTAAAATCCCATTGATTTACTCCTTAGATGATAAAAATTATACACTATTATTGATTGGTGCGTAATGTTTCAATTTCCTGCAATAATAATAATAAAAAAAATTTAAAATAAAAACAACAACAACAACAACAATATTTTATATGCTTTAATAATCATTATAACTTATGCAAATTTGTAGAAAATAAGTGACAATATTTTTAGTTTTATTTAGCTATTAAGTTAACTTTATATAGATAGATATAGTACGTCAATGTATGTACATGTGTATAAGAATATGTACCACATTTTATATATAAATTGTAACTTTTTTTTTTGCTATTAAATCATATGCAATACCGTGCAATAAAATTTTACACAGAAGATGCATATTTTTTTTAAAAAAAAAAAAAGAGTTATTTTCAACAACAAATTTGTATATGATCAAGTTTTTGAATAATGCGTGTGTGTGTGAGAGAGTGTGTGTAAGCAAAGATTTAGTAAATTGATTATTAGTGAAATTATTTTTGTGAAAATCATTGACCATCATTTTTATATATTTGATAAGTAAAAATAATTATAAATCGGTTGCGGCCGATCAATTAATATCTTACACCCTTCAACAATGCTTAAATCCTCAGAATAGTCGCGTTTGGTAAACATGTGTTTCGTTTTTATTATAAAAAAAAAAAGCCTTCTTTGACACGTTCGGGTAACAAATTTCATTGAAGTTTTATTTAAAACTATGTATTTAATGCAAACAAAAACAAACAAAAAGTGGTGTAGGATATGATTTTATTTTTATAATTTTTTGTGACTTGAATGCTTGATTTAATCTTTTGTTCTCCTCCTTGATTTATTATGGTATCGTACATGCATACAAAATAATGTGTAAACATTAATATATAAATTTAGTTTATTTAAGAGATAAAATTTAACTATAACTGTAGCACATACATATTAATATAACACAATTACACACATATATATTATATATTAAATATTAAATTCTGTGAAATGTATGTGTTATGCGTAAACGACGACAGTAATAGGAAATAAATAAACAAAAAACAAAAATCAAAAACAAAATATATAACAAAACAAAAGATAACTCAATATCATTAACTATACATATACGATAAAATTAAATGGATTGAAATACAATTTAACGAACTTTCAAATAATTATACAAATTTAAATAAAAATTACAATCAATTCATTATTGAGTAATAATATGTACGTGTGTTTTTTTATTGATTATTGATTGTGATCGTTCAATTTAATTTTAAGGTAAACATTCTCCCCGACGTAGGTTGTTGGTATTGAAATTGGTCAAAGGAGGGGACACCACACGACCGCAAAAAAAAAACGAAATATCTTAAGTACTCTCTACATCAATTTACAAAAGGTGGGCGTGGCAGGTATATAATGCTCTATAATAGTGTATGAATTACCTATCAGCTTGCATGTCGGTTTTTATGCTGAATCCGTTTTTTTGTAAATTATAGAAGGCGTGTCTCTTATTCGACCATATTTCAATTTTTATCTTCATTTGTATTAAATTTCATTAAATTATAGCTAAATTTCTGTGGCTATGAGTTAAATATATTTTTGTCGATTGTGTGCATGGCTCTCAAATGATTTTGATTAATTTAAAAAGCACAACCTGCATTGTAGGGTCTTAAAATTTGGGAACAACAATTTCTTCTCGATATCACAATCCTTCAAATCTTTTTCTAATCGTCACCGGCCTGAGTGGATTATTTATAAAAAAATAAAAAAAATTGCAACCCCGAGAGAATCATTAGAATACTGTGTCAGGTATAGTTTATTGTAAATTATGGGCGTGTCTTTTATTTTTTACGTACCAAAAGTCATTTACATAGATAAATTTTGACCGATTATAGGTGTGGCACTTGGTCGATTTCGCAAAATTTAAATAATACAATCTGCCTATGGAAACTTAAAATGTGGCTATAAAATGTCAGTTTAAAAATGTGTGACCATAAGAGAGCGACACATGGAATGACATGATTTTTTAGGTACATCAAGTTTATACATATACGTCCTGGGTATTATTTACACCTACACCTTCACATTTTGTGTAAAATTGCGGTAAGATGACACCTTCAATATTAGTTAGTTAGCATTTTTGAAATATTTTGATATGTGATTTTTAAAAACCCTTCCCTTATTATGTCCTAATAAAAAAAAAGCTTTTATGTGTTGAAAAATTAATATTCTTTACAAAAAAAAAAAAAAATAGTTAACACTAACAATATTGGGACCTCTTGCCATATAGAACATTTTTTTTTCATTTCAAATTAATTCAATATTTGAATGGCTCAGATCGGTTAAGTATGTGTTAATATTTTTGTGTCAGTATCATCATCGCCATTCCGGATCGAACGAACGGAGTAAAAATTCGTAAATATTCCTTTACTTACCTTAAAAAGGATATATTTTAATTTTGAGACTTAAACGGACCTTCTTTCTTCCTCTAAAGATTTGAGTAAATTTTTATAAAATCCGCATTAAACACCCTTTAATTTGTCACAAATAAAAGCTGTAAAGACGACTTTCTGTCCTCTTAGCTGGGGTAGGCCAGCGGCTCAAGGTTCGCCCAACAGTAGAATTTATTTTTGTTGGGACCACGACGCTTACTGTGATAACTCTGTGTGACTAAGGGCTGGCAAATGCGGCACCTTCGTCAAACACAGATCTTGGTCAGTGGATCTACTCAGCAAGCGTCCCTACGGACATTCCTATCGGATATCTTGCGTCGTAGAGGGTCAGAGAGTCTCAAGGTGGGTTTCTCCTTGTTGAGGGGGGAAAAGTATAAAAAAAAAAAAAAAATTGTGTTGACTCACCTCGTTTGGGTACCCAGATTTTATATATATATATTTTTTTTTTTAATTACGGCAGTAATAAATTAGAATATTTACTTAAATAATCTTTCACAATATTTCTTCACTACACAATTGGTTTTGATTTTTTTCTTGATTTTTATTTAAAAAGGAATAGGAACAATTTTGTACAATGGTTGTATAGCAACTGACTTCAATATCTTCTTTTCACTACCATCCAACCCTCAATTCTCCTCGGCTCTCTCCTCGTTCCCTCTCTCGTCAGAGAGAAGAAAGAAAAGAAAAGAGAAAGAGAAATGTTGACAGAGAAGAAGGGGATGTCATACAAGAAAACATATAGTAGGCACGGTGGAGGGCGAAAGTATGTAGACAGTTTCGCCCTCACACTCCATCCCCTCCTCGGGAAGGCACATGTTTCAGCACGAAACACCCTTTCCGTGTTAGCGTTAGCCGGTAGCGCCGATCCTCGAAAAACACCAGGCGTTCGCAACGTGGCTTAATATGACGGCGTTCCCACATTGCACGTGCGATTGGCAGCGCGGTTTCGATCACCTCGTCAGGTAACCCAGGTGCGTAGATACGGTCGGCGATGTCGTCCCGCACCTCATTGTAAACAGGCACTTCCCGTTCCCTTATAAGTCTTGGATTCATTCGGCTGGTCGACGGCTGCGGTTTCTCGTCCTCCTCATCTTCCATGCTATATGGCTGTGTCTCGACATCAGCCCTGTCGGCCCCGTTCGGCGCGCTTCGACGATCGTCAGAAATTGGTTCGGGGCTTTGCGGCCTCGGTTCACTGATATCCTCGATCGTTACGCCGTAGTTCTGTTCGGTCGGTGTTTCATCATCTGGTGTGGTGACTATTGGTTTATCCGGGCGCCTCAAGATGTCATATTCATCTGGTATGACTAACATTAATTTGATAGTCCTCTGGTATATGGTAGCGTTTGGGGTCTTATCAATCTGCACCGGGTCACCAGTAATGCGAATGTACGGCCTGTCGTCGGCTCGTGCACTGCCTCCAGCTGGTCCATCACTTGTGTTTTCGGTGGGGATTTCATCCTCACTAGCATCCTCCATACGCGGATCTCGTGACTGTGCTCCGTTAGAATCATCAGGTGGTGATTCAGGGGTCCTGTAATTCCAGTAAAATGGGTTCCGCCTGCGCGGATCGTTGGGCGGCCAAAAGAATCCGGCTCGTCCACGTCCTGTCATATTGTGCTGCGAAGATACGAAGAATAAGACATTAGTTAATTATATTAGGTGGTCAATAGAGTCTAAGAAGACAAAACTACATTCATTCGAAACGTTTTAAATCACTGACATGAGAAGTTTTGACGCTGTTATTACAGCGATCTTTGATGACGTAAATGACTTTGGACTTAGCTTCAACGACCTCAAAAGGACCTATATATTTCGGTGCTAGCTTGGCGGCATACTGGTCGGTAGCCTTTGACAACGTATGATTCCGCATTAGGACTAACTCTCCAATTCTAGGCTCCCAAGCGCGTCGACGTAAGTTGTAATGCCTACGTTGATCCTGTGATGCCTTTTCTAGGTTTTGACGTACGATTTTAAATATTCCCTGTAGTTCCTGGGCCCTTTGAGTCGGCGTGTTATGAGAATGGGGTATTCCAACGATATTGACCTCGTCATACAGTGACTTCGGTAATCTTGGTTCACGACCTTGTGTTAGATAGGCAGGTGAAAATCCTGTTGTGTCGGATTGTGCCGTGTTGATTGCTAATGAAATTTCTGGGAGTAAGTCATCCCAGCGATTGTGCTGATTTCGGCAAGTCTGGGCAATGATCGTTTTAATTGTTCGGTTGACACGTTCCGTTGGATTCTCCTGAGGTGTATATGGCGCTGTGAATTGATGAAGAACGCCTAATTCGTCAAGAAACTTTCGAAAGTTCCGACTGGCGAACTGCGTTCCGTTGTCGCTTAGAAGCACTTTCGGCATTCCAAAACGAGCAAGTATTCGTTCTCGGAAAGCCTTGATTAACCCATCGCTAGTAGCATTTCTCATGGGTATAAGTTCGACCCATTTTGAGAATTGGTCAAAGAAAACGAGTAACATAATGTTTCCGTGCTTTGAGCGAGGAAGTGGACCTATAAAATCGGCGCACAGCGTTGACCATGGCTCTTTCGGAATACGCGTGAGCATTTCTCCGGCAGGGCGTTGTTGGACTGCTTTATACTGCTGGCATGATTCGCACTTGCGGACATAGCGGCTAACATCGCGAAACATTCCAGGCCAGTAGTATCTTTGGCAAAGTCTGCGGATGGTCTTTCGTATACCTAAATGTCCAGCGGTTGGAGCGTCATGGTTTTCTTTGAGCACGCGTTCCCTCAGCGGTGAAGCGACACAAAGTTTCCACGCTTGTGAATCCTCATCCTCTAGTGATCGTGGGAGATGTCGGTATAATTGTTCTCCGATGAGTTGGTATTCGGGGTATTTAGCTGGATTCGCTAGAACCTCTTCCTTCTTTCGTTTTAGCCAGGCGCATTCCGTATCTGGTCTTTCGTCACAGATAGCCCTCTGACATGTTTCGACCGGTTGTCTAGAGAGTGCATCTGCGACGACGTTGAATTTTCCTTTGCGATACTGGACGTTGAAATTATACTGCTGCAGCTCCAAAGCCCAGCGCGCTAATCGACCCGTAGGATTATCTAGAGCATTTAGCCATTTATGTGACAAATGATCCGTTAATACGGTGAAGTGATACCCCTCTAAGTAGTGACGCATCTTTCGGATGCCCCATACTACGGCTAGGCATTCCTTTTCCGTAGTTGAATAATTTCTTTCTGCTGATATCAGGTGCCGGCTGGCGTAAGCAATTACTCTTTCCTGGTTGTCTTGAACTTGGGTGAGAACTACTCCTAAACCATTTTCGCTAGCGTCGGTTTGTAAAGTAAACTCGGTACTGAAATCTGGACAGGCTAGTATGGGAGACTCTGTGAGTCGGTGCTTGAGTAACTCAAATGCTGTCTGCTGTTCTTCGGTCCACTTGAAGTGTTTACCTTTCTTCAACAGTGCAGTTAGAGGTGACGATATCTCGGCGAACTCAGGGACGAAACGTCGATACCATGATGCCATTCCCAAAAAGCGTCTCACTTCTTTCACGTTTTGAGGTGGTTTCAGATCCGAAATCGCTCGCGTTTTATCCGGATCTGTGCATATACCTTCCTCACAAATGACATGTCCAAGATATTTTATTGTTTTCTTAAAGAATTCACATTTCTCTGGATTCAAACGTAGATTAGCAGCTCTTAGGCGATTAAAA
Organism: Ornithomya fringillina; assembly: GCA_963978525.1. NCBI lineage: Eukaryota > Metazoa > Arthropoda > Insecta > Diptera > Hippoboscidae > Ornithomya > Ornithomya fringillina. The sequence goes on along the minus strand of OZ021691.1, from coordinate 31,201,681 downwards.
ACTTCTTCGAGATGGTGTAGATGTTCATCAAGTGTTTTGTTAATCACGATGATATCGTCGAGGTAAGCGAATGCATGTGGCTCCATTTCGGGCCCAATGACAGTGTCGAGTAACCTCTGAAATGTAGCTGGGGCAGAGTGCAGGCCGAACGGCATGACTCGCCATTGATATAGTCCTCGTCCCGGTACGGCGAAAGCCGTGTATTGTTTGCTAGATTCGGCAAGTGGCACTTGCCAATAGCCATCACGTAGATCCAATTTCGCTTCTCGTAACCTGTCCAGAATAGCTGATATTTTCGGCAATGGGTATGCGTCTGGGCTTGACCTACTGTTTAGGTGTCTGAAGTCCATGCACAATCTCCATTTTCCGTTTTTCTTCCGTGCCAGGGTGATCGGTGAATTGTATGGGCTGTGGGAACGCTCTATGCAACCATTAGTAATAAGTTTGTTGATCTCCGTATCGATGATGGCTTGCATAGCCGGGTTCCTGGTGGCTTAACGGAATTTAAACGGTCTATCATCTTTAACGCGAATTGTGTGCTCTAAACGGGCGGTGGTGCCATGTACGTCATTAAATTTCTGCAGCTGGTTTTCGAGGAAAACATAAACTCGTGGTGCATCTAGGGCTGAAATGTCATGTAGGTCGATCTTTGGTTTAATTATATCTTGTTCGACAGGTGCTATGCTGTCGTTCACGTCAGTATCGCTCGGCGGATTATATTGTTGTGGTACTTGATTGGGTTCTGTTGGTTTTTCTTGAGCTTTAGTTGATGCATCGTTGTGCTCTTGGGGTCGTTCTATTTCATGAATCGATGTATCTTGAGTTTGGACGATTGCGATTTTGTGAGATTCCGTGGCAGGGGAATCATACCACGCGGAATGTCCTGCACAATGCAAAAGCGCTCCAAACTCTCGTAAAAAACTGTATCCAAGGACCACGTCTTCGGTAGTCCCTGGCATTACGTCGAATCTCATCATGCGAGTTTTGAGTCCGAAACGTGTTGAACAGTTTAGTGACTGCGTTGCGTTTCTCCGGGACCCATCGGCTAAAATTATATTTGCCCTACGTGGAATAATTTTGCAACGATGTTTCAGCGAATCAGCGAATCTTTCGGACACGAAGCACTGAGTTGCACCCGTGTCTACCGTGGCAGTGACGGTGCGATCTTCAATAATTACCCGTGCAGCTAAGCGGTTGTCTTCAAACATTAGATCGGTATCGGTTGACGATTCTGGGATCTCCGTGTTGTTGTTGGGTTGTATTTCCATGTTTCTTATTTCTGGCTGTGTCGGTGAGTTTTGTTTCATTGCCGCTTGTTGATTTGTTGCTGTTGTTACTGGGGAGGGGCTCGCTGCTGCGTCGAGTTCACTTGCCCTCCGGACCGGTGAACTCTCTGCTCGTTTCCCGGTCTCCTGTTCCTGTCGCAACACTCGATGGTTTTAATGCCTCTACGACCGCAGCGCCAACAAAAAAGATAGGCAGCGTTTTGGCATTCCGAGCGTCTATGTCCATCTTGACCACATTTTCGACATGCCGTAGAGACGTTGATCGGGTTTGTATTAATCGTGTTTATAGGTGGACGAAGTTGTTCTTGGGACGATCTTGAACTACTGCATTCGTGCGGTGAATTCAAACCACTGTTTCTTACATCAATCCCTCGTGCGGTGCGGTAATGTTCTCGTTGAGGCGGTGGGCGACTTTGTTCAGCTATTACTCGGTGATAGTCACGATGTGGTGCGGTTGGTCTAGATATCCCTTCAAAATCATCCGCTAGTTCCAGTAATTCGTCAAGGTTAATGAAATCCCTCCGTTTGACGTAATATAAATATTCGGGCTGTGCATTCGTATAGATCCTTTCCAATTTCTGCCTTTCGGTCATACTGGTTGGTTTCATTAGTGCTTGTAGACTTAACACATAGTCTTTAAAACTTTCACGCGGTCGCTGTGTTCGTTTCCGGATCTCGTCGTCCAAGCGTTCGAAATACTTATGGGGCAGGAAAAACTTAAGGAAGTCCTGACGGAACTCTGCCCAAGTTGTCCATCTTCGATTATTGTTGCAATACCATGTGAGAGCCTTATCACGCAACATTTCGACCATAGTATTTGGTAATTTATTTACGTCGACACCGTATGCCTCCGCTAAAGTTTCCACCCGTTCGATAAAATTTAGTGGTTCCTTTTGTCCAGTGTAATTGAGACCCCATTTACGCACAGTCTCAATAACTGGTTTCGACTCGCATGTGACGGTCGGTACATTCGGTCGGTATGCGCCAATTGGTTCGGCACCCGGCAAAACTGTCGTTTGCACTGGGCCTACGTTTTCACGTCCGTGAGTATGACTACTATAAATGTCGATGTTATCTTGACGTGCTTCCAGTAAGGTATACTGAGTAGTTTGGCTTTGGGTAGTTCGGACTGGAAAAGTGACAGGTATTTCTACGCTTTTCTGTGAAACTTTGTCTTCATTTTCCTCGTGTACGCGTATATCCGGTATGGACGGCGGAGGTATTGGCGAAACGTTTGTGCTTGTCCTTTCGTATGTGATTCGGATTACCATTAGGCGTTCTTGCTCCTCTGGCTCATGACCTTCTTGAAGATAAAATATGATGAACCTTTTGCGTAATTCTTGTACCGTTCCCGTTGGATCTAGACCGAATTCGATTAAATATTCGATTAAATCCTCCTTATGGATGTGGTATATCCACGAAGTTCTACGATCCATGTTTTCTTTGTTTTTTTTTTTTTTTTTTTTTAGTTAGAATTTTAGTTATAATGTTCTAGTTTAAGTCGAAATGTTCTAGTTGTTTTGTTGTTTCTCGTTTCTTTTTTGCTTATAAAAAAAAAAACTTTCTCTCTTACGATATAGAGTGCGTTATGTTAATTCTCTCTGTTGTCTCTCTTACGATATTAAATATCCCTTACGCTTGCTCAAATGAGTTTCTTTTATGTTATTGTTCGTTGGTATTTCTTGTATGTACTCAACGTTTTTTTTTTTTCTCTCTTGTTTTACATATGTTTGTATGATAACGTGAGAGCGAAAGAAGGTTTCGTTACTTAGGTATATGCGCAGTTACATCGAAATATGTGCGTAGACAATTAGCAGAGGAATGTGTGTATAATGGTTCAGTGGTATGCTTACGCTGTTGTTGTTTTTCTTTTTTTTTTTCTTAAAACTTAAGCATAACGGTACCCAAAAGAATGTGTATACACTTGTTTGCGTATATATATAAAATTTTGTCTTTTTGATTTTGTGATGTCCCGTTAGGACTCGTTTGCCTTTTGTATGCTCGTTTGGCGTTCAAGGTTATTATCACGTTTTGTAATTTGTTCGTTTAAATAATTTTACATATTTTCTCGTTTGGGTAAGTACAAATTTGTAACAATACTGAGACTGAGGTATTGATCGTGGTCCCTGCTCGGGCGCCAACTGTAAAGACGACTTTCTGTCCTCTTAGCTGGGGTAGGCCAGCGGCTCAAGGTTCGCCCAACAGTAGAATTTATTTTTGTTGGGACCACGACGCTTACTGTGATAACTCTGTGTGACTAAGGGCTGGCAAATGCGGCACCTTCGTCAAACACAGATCTTGGTCAGTGGATCTACTCAGCAAGCGTCCCTACGGACATTCCTATCGGATATCTTGCGTCGTAGAGGGTCAGAGAGTCTCAAGGTGGGTTTCTCCTTGTTGAGGGGGGAAAAGTATAAAAAAAAAAAAAAAATTGTGTTGACTCACCTCGTTTGGGTACCCAGATTTTATATAAAAAAAAAAAATATTATATATTTTTTTTTTTAATTACGGCAGTAATAAATTAGAATATTTACTTAAATAATCTTTCACAATATTTCTTCACTACACAATTGGTTTTGATTTTTTTCTTGATTTTTATTTAAAAAGGAATAGGAACAATTTTGTACAATGGTTGTATAGCAACTGACTTCAATATCTTCTTTTCACTACCATCCAACCCTCAATTCTCCTCGGCTCTCTCCTCGTTCCCTCTCTCGTCAGAGAGAAGAAAGAAAAGAAAAGAGAAAGAGAAATGTTGACAGAGAAGAAGGGGATGTCATACAAGAAAACATATAGTAGGCACGGTGGAGGGCGAAAGTATGTAGACAGTTTCGCCCTCACAAAGCAATCGATTATTTTTTAAAAAATAAAAAAAAAACTTTTATTTTTTATTAAAGACTTTTAAAAGTAATACTAATTCACATGTATATAATAATAAAAACAAAAACAAAAAAAAAAAAAGCCATTTCCAGTTCACGATTAAGGCATAAATTAATAAAAAATAAAATTGAATTATACAAAGGGTTTAGTAAAGTTTTCCATTAAGATAATATTGCAATATTATAAACATCGAAATATATGAAAATATGAACTTTTCAACTTAAGAAATAAACTATTATTCTTACAGTCTAATAATTAAATGCGTAGATATAAATTGCTGTCTATTAAGGGTTCGTAGATAACACACCCGTCCAGTGCAGCTTCTTTTGTTTCGTACAAAAGCACCTGCATTAAATTGCCGTCATTTTCGTGTTGATAGGCGGGCAAAACATTGGTGAAGTATGATTTTTTTTTAGATTCCTTTGGCATCTTCTCAATCATCGCAAATACTAGCTTGTTTTTGCTTAAAAGTTTTTCCAACCGCAATCTTATCTTATGTTCGCTTACTAATGGGTTGCATTTCACATCATGTAAACGTACACGGAATGTACGTAGAGGCCAGCTTAAAAGTTCTGTGGGACAGCGTCTCAATTTGTTAAGAGGTAAGGTTTCACTGTTCAAGTAGTCAACATAAATAACTTGAACCATTTTGCTATTGGTGTGGTACGAGCATATCGCCGCTCTATACCATTTGTTGTCTTTACTGTAGCAGGCCAAACAAATTGTGCCCGGTCCAAAACTGATAAGCGGTTTAGATGTCTTCACCAAGTGTTTTATGGTGCGCTGCAGTTCAACATCACGATATCGGAATTCTGCATTGTATGGCACGATTTGCAATATTGTTGGCGTCAATACGGAAATTACGTAACAGAGGAAATTCCGCATGCCGGGTGGAAGTTGGGGTTGCTTAAAATTTTGCAGGCCACTGATGTGTGTCCTCACAGAGGATGTCGCATTTGGATTAAATTCATCAAAATCGGAATCCTTTAATTAATGAATGATACAAATAATGAGCACGCAAACTTAAAACAAGTAAAAAACTTATATATTTTCTCCCCATCACCTTAGGGCAATAAAACTTAACTCATGATCGGCAATTGAATTATAAAAAAGATAATTTTTTGAAAATTCTCACTATTCTACATATATTGTAAGCCTATTAGTTAGGCCGTGTAAGCAACATATGTGCTAATTTGAAGTGACTGAGAGATGAATTGGAGGAGGCTGCTCACAAATGTGCTTCGAAAAGGTTTCTCTCCGAATGCCTTTACAAACGTTCTAACATGTTAACTGATACGTGTACCTTTTTCAGTACACGCCAAACTGAATTTTTTAAATGATAAATGATAAGAATCTAAGACTAAAAAAAAAAAAAACACAGTTGGGAACATACTAAAAAAACTCATTATAAGCCCGACTTTAAGGTGGTGGGTATAATGAAATGTATTTGCCTGATCATAGAGCCACGAAGATTGTGATCTCCGTTGCCGCAACTCCTCATCATCGTGCATGTCCGTCTGGACACTATGCCAACACCCTTTTGCAAAGCTTTCCTCCAACAACGCAACATCTTTATCTTCTTCAATGTAATCCTCTTGGGCATCATCTTCCATTACGAATGCTTCGTCTAGATCACTGTGATCGGTTTCCAATGATAACAACTGCGAATATTCGTCATTGTTAAACATTCGTCGTTTGGATGGTGGTGGCGGTGGCAGTAGAGACTCTTCATGATAATTGTAAGTTTTGGCAGATTTCTCCAAATTCATTTTTCCATTCTTCTCCAAGTTGGCAATCAGTTTGTTTAAGCTTTCAAAAGCTTGCACCTGCTCTTCTTTATCATTAACATTGCTATTGCTTTCTTTATCACCATCGTTATCACTCTAATACATAAAAAACATTTAAAAAAAAGATATTAAAAAATTATTTTTATTTTAAATTTTTAATTTTTTTTTTTTTAAATATCTACCAAAAAATCATCTATGGCTTCGTTGCGTTTCTTCCAAGATTTGGACAAGTAATTGTTTTTATAGCTGGAAAGTATTGGCGAAGATGGCTTGTTATCAACATAACCCTCCGTTATGGCGTAATCTTTTATATCTAATCCTCCACATCTTATTGTACACAACTTAACCATGTCATCCACTTCATCCAATGATACTCGTACCGTAACATGTTGTCCTACAATGTTGGCATGTATAAAGTCTAAGGCCTCTGTCGAATATTTACTCGAACCGTTTTTCGGTTTAATGCCCTCAATGCGAAATTTATTGGCAATGGCTGGAAAATTGGGGTAAGGAGCATAAGGACGCATAGCCTTAGTACCGATATACTCTATATTGCCATAGTCAATGTAATACACCGCCCACTTGTTTTGACTATTGCGCGGTTCCACCACCACGCAGCGATAGAATTTATTCGCATTATTCTCATTGTAGGCAGCCACACAGGGTTGTCCCGGTTCATATGTATAATCGGGTGGTTGTGGTGCCATTGAACCATAAAACTTGCCCAGATTTTTACCCATTTTTTCTGCCATTTTACAATCAAGAGAGTCTTGTATATATATGTTGCACTTGTGATCAACATAGGTGGGATAGCCGGTAAAAATTGTTTTCTCAATTACTCTGCTCGTTCTCCAAGCGTCTGGTGGGGCCCTTAGACCGGTACTTAATTGAATGCACAGACCGTTTGGATCTTTCTCAAATGAATATTCCTCAATGTTGGTATCATCACAAACACTTTGCACCAAACTATTATTAGCACCATCAGCATTATTTCCTACCGCTGTACTCCGCACATAATTGTAAATAATAATATATTATATAATATGAATGATTTTCTCTCTATAGAAAAACTTATACATGCGCCTCCTTTTTGTTAAAAAATTTAAATTTACTAAGATTAACTTTTTTTTTTTGATTTTGTTAAGGTGTAGAATATAAAATTGTGTGTTTGGAATAAAAATCGGGATATAAAAACGTGTACATATGTACATATACATATATGCATTGGTACACCCTACATTTGTGTTAACTGGTACATTAAGTTTGTGCGGATGTTTGTAACTCCTAAAGAGCTAAGGAGAGATTTTTAAGACATAATTTGATAGAAAGACGTGTCTTGAGCTAAAGAAGTGCAGAAAGTATTGAAATTGATTTGAAGTGGACTATTTTTATTAAATTGATTCATCTTTTGATTCTGAATCGTCCGATATACATTTACTTAATATAGTGCATAATAAATGACTGTTTGTTTGTACCTGCTAAAACAGCACTATTAGTTTTAAGCCACTCCTCTAACGTTATCGCATTTTCAGCCAAATTGATTTCTTCAATCTTATCAAGTTGTTGTGTCACATCCAGTCTCTCTACCATATAAGCTAAACCCACGCTTACAAGAATGCTATTGATATTGGAATACGTGACAAGGCTGGGTGCCAATGGATCATTGTTTTCGGTCAGTAAGCCCCATAAAACAATAGGCACAGATTCTCTATCTGGTGTGAGATTGCCTTGCATTGTAACCGATAACGATTCGAATTTACCAATGGAATCTTTAAAACAATCTACAGCTGTAAGAGACCAAGCCAAAGTATCTCCCGAAGGCTCAATACATGCTAAATGGCAACGGTGTACGGCATTTGTAACACGATCCAATTGATCATCAATGGAGAACAGATGACTCTTGGGCATGGAATATAAAGTGATACCAATGTCACGTAAGAAAATATCATAAGTGCTTGGCCCAATAGCGTCGTCCTTAATGTCCTTTATAATACCGCGATACCATTCACATTTGTCAATGAAACTCAACCGAATGCTGGAGTCATGAGAGATAAAGGTCGTACGTTCGTTTAGGTGTTTCGTATAGATAAGGCAGTGATCACCATCTTTCCAATCCAACATATTGTCGTCCACGTATGGCGACATTTCTTTGTACTTAAGATTATGGATTTCTTGTAACTTCTGATGAAAAGCTTTCGCACCGGCCAACAAACATTCCAATTGAACATAAAATTCACCTGGATCAACAATGTGAGTAATCAATATGGCAGAACGTTGCAGAACTCTCTTCTTAGACCGCCCAAGATAGCCACTGTCATTCGCTAAATCTTTGTTTTCGTTCGTAACATATTGTGCCTCTATTTGGTTCTTGACATGTTCTGGCGTTTTTGGTGTTTTGTATACTTCTGCCATTTGTGTCGCCTCGCCCGTTGAAATGCCATGGCCCCGTTTTACCAGGGAGGCGCCCACATTAATGTCCAATTTTTTTTTACTTATATACACAACCACCTTGTATTCGTTATTTTCGATACCAACAATTTCAACGAGTAATTGCGGATTATCTACCATAAGCTTAAAGTCATTAATGGCTGTATGGCTGTACACATAACCATCCTTTTGTGATGGTACAATATCCGCCAATGAGCAGCGTGTGACATACTCTTTTATCCTACGAAAGCGTTCTACCAAAACAAACGCTTGACGCCAAGAAACTACTTTGATAATGCCTTTATCGACTAAACGCACCAGAATGTTGCCTAAATAATGAGATATTTGTAGAGGATGGACATAGAAAAAGACAATCAGGACAATTGATTAATAATTGATTACCCTTTTCCTTAACATCCTCAATGACAGCCCGATGCCAAACCTCGTCACAGCAAATAGCACAATACGTTTGGGCACTACCCACATATAATTGCTGCAGATTCGAATTGGTTTTAGTATAAAAGTCATTCAACTTTGTCACAAAATCATTCAGTTCAGTAATTAAATCGGTCTGTGAAGAAATGTGATGAAAATCATTATGAATGAAATTCGTTAATTGAGGAACGTTATGACATTTACTTTAATAACATAGAATTCTCCAGGATCTTCCACATGTGCCATTGTTACCCCAAACGTTTCTCCTATTTGAAAGATATTCTTTGGTATGCGGTTCATCAAAGTTATAGATGGACAAATTGTCTGGAATTGCAGAAAAAGAAAAAGAAAAAAAAAAAACATTTTCCATCATGTGTTGATTTTCTATATAACAAGAATTCCTTGAATTACCTTAATTTCCATTTTGAAAGTTGAATGACCTGGCACCTCACGGGCCAGGCCTGTGTATAAAAAAGACTCACGCAAAGATTTCGTTGCATTATTATGTAGATCTACACTGTGTAAACCTTTATTGATGATTTCAAAGACACTTAAAAGGGCTGGTTGGCTAATAAGGAACAAACAGAAATATATAGTAATTGATGCCAATCTATTTAATTTAAATATACTTTAAATTGAGAACGTGGCCTTTTTGCAATTGCATTCTTTTTTTAAAGCTTGTAATGCGTAATACGAGAAAGGTTGATTACTTTGTTCTTCCTTTGATGACCTTTCTGAATATCTACAAATATCCGCAAATATCATATGAACTCTGTGGCTGTATTTATGTCATCTCATAAAAGATTTTTGATCATGGCGAACACGTTTGCCTTTTTTTTTCTTTTTTTTAAATATGACAAATAAAATGTGGGCATGGCAAGTATGAATATTATTATCGCGGTTACCCATTAATTTATAGTTTAAGGGCCTCTGATCATTTTTAGTACGTCGATGGAAAAAGTTCATTATTATGTTGAACTTCTGCAGCCCCCTTTTTATAGCTTTAAATAATTATTGTTAAACGTAGGCGTGGTTGTTAACAAATGATTTTAAACAGGAAAACTTAAACGCATAAATGGAAAATATTCATATAATTATTCAGAAGTGGAAAGTACCAGCAATACACCTATGCAGGTATTAATGAAACGATTCAGATGTCTTATTAAGAATATACATATTTTATCCTTTCACGGACACGAGTTCAAATCCAGCTGAGGAAAAAGTTGAAAGAGTTTTTTCAGTTGGAATTTCAAGTCAAGTGTCGTGGTGGTAACCCACGGACAGTTAAGAGTATTATCATGAAAGTCGAGTTTGGGTGGACAGGCAACTGAGCATGTAAGCTTTTAAAATGCTTTACATTATATTTTACTTTGCGGGCTGCCTAATGCCTCCTTCTATTGATAATCGGCCATTGGTTTCTTTTTTTTTTTTCTTTGAAGTAAACTCACTTTTGTAAGATTTCCATCAATAAATGTTTAGCCTCCTCTGTCCATTCTTTACCATGTGGTACTAAATTGTGTATAGTACAGCGTATGGCTGCAACTGGTATTTTTAGATGATCTTCATCAATTTCACAAAGCCTGTCATGATGTTAAAGAGAGACAAAGAGAGATAGATAGAGAGAAGAGTGGGAGGAAAAGGTTACAAGCATCTGTGTCACATATCTTTTACATTTTATTACCGATCTTTGGTTGCATCCATATGTATACCGAAATCCACCAAAAATATTTTATACAGATTATTGGGTAAAATCTTTTTCACTATGCCACGATACCATTGCTTATCGGTGTTGTGATAGATCATATAATAGTAATCTTCACTTACTACTTGGGGTATACGGTCTGTGTAGATATCGTTGACATAGGTGTGCGATATTTTTCGTATCTGTTCCATCGTACTGATTCTTTGAACATAGAAATCGGCTGGAGATTTGACATGAGTTAGTTTTACATGCACATCGTGATCTTGACTGTTGGAGGTGATAGAGCTGTGAAATGAAGTTGTTGTATCGTCGTTGTAGCAGGCAATTGTATCTACGACTGAGGTGTTGTCTTTTTCCGAATGCATATTATGGACGCTGCTATCATTGCTGGTGTTGTTATTGTTGTTCTTCTTGGTATTATTTCTTTTATTTTTATGTTGACTTTGCGCCTTTTCTAATTTCTGAAAAGAGCCTTGCCTGGAAGACAGATATGCGCTGTCCTCATAGAAAGCACTAATATTAATGCAAATTTCAGGTTCGTTATAGCTGGTTTTATAATAACGCGGCAAATCCTTTAAAACATCCATATTTGCCTCAAATCTGCCATAAATTGAAATGACATTGTAGTAAGCTTTAGAGTTAACGGAGTTTGAATTTTACCTGAAGGGATTCTCCTTCAATTTGCTAATATTTAAACGGCAAGGCAGCAATTGTAGCTGTTTATTGTAAACATTAAGTATGGCTCGTAAATTTACTTCCAGGGGCGCTTTATATTGATACAATTCCAGATTTGAACGCATTGTCTGAAAAAGGGAAATGCATGTAAGGAATGTTAACACTAATATGTACAGCGGATAGCTTGGGTTAACTTACACTTAGAAGTTCATTCGATTCGGAGAGTTTAGCAAACGCCTGCTTTATGTCTATCTGAGGCTGTTGGCATAATGCATTAAATTCTTCGGTTATACGCTTTTCTTCATTCTGTAGAAAGTTGTGTAATTGTAGAAAATAATTGGAAATGTTCTCCAATGTTTTGGTGGCATACTCTTCCATTTGTGACTCCACAGACTTGATTTCCTTTAAAAAAAAAAAAAAAAAAATTATTATGTGTTGTAGTAAAATTTGAACCCATTAAACGATTCCTTCGAGATAAAGCAAACAGAATGTAAAGCATAGCATAACTAAATATAAACAATAAGTTATAAAAAAAATCAAATTTTGATCAAAAATTATTATTACTCTAGATAAAAAGCTAGCAAAAATATTATACTTGGCCGATCCGATCATTTAATACGCTACCTCTCTTAGCTCCTTAAATTATGCTACAATTAGTATAGCAATAAATGCGAGGCAATGCTGTATAAGTTAATCATTAATATTAGAAGGAATTCTGAAAACGGTACGATCGGTTCCACATTCGGCACAGTCAATTATTGAGTCAATTAACTATCCTTTATCCATTTTTGTCAAAAAAAAAAAAATATATATAAAATTGCGATTTTTTGCAATATAAGGACTTCCACTACATATAAAAGGGCTTTATATGAGGAGAAGTTCTAAAAATGGTCAAATTCGATCCATTTTCATTAGCGTTCTTTTATGGGTCAATGTTCTTGTACAAAACTTTATGGACATATCTCAAAAAAAATGCGACGGATATGGTTAAAACGATTCAGGTTTTAATTTTGAATTGATCGATATAATTAAAGATGGGTGGGTGTGGCATTTGCTGTTTAGGAGTTAAAAACCGCATCCACACAAATTTAATTCTTCTAGAAAAGCTGAACACAGATTGCTATATATACTGAGCACAATTGGTTGAATGCCACGCCCATAATTGACAAAAATCACTCTATTAGCCACAAAATAGCTTCATTACAAAGTTGTCGTATTTATATTGAGGGCGGGATCAAATAATCGACATGTCCACAATTTATATAAAATCTCTTCTATTTAGAATTCATACATTTTTAAAGATGTTTATATTTGTATATAAATGAGGTGGATCTTCAATCATATTTAGTTAAATTTAGTTTTTTAATTGTTTGGTTTTAGAATTATGAGTCATACCAAAATGCAAATTTTATTGTACTTAGGTGCTCTTACTCTTCTGTGTGTTCTTTTTATGAATTTTTTCAATATTTTCAAAGATAGAACAAATACTATCCGCTTTGCCTATTTTTATAACTAACAAAACGTTTTAACCTTCACTCTGATGCTTACATTAAATCCTATTTTGCATGAAAAAGGCACATTCTACCAACAAATGTTTTGCAAGTCAAAATTTTATGCTAACTCTTCATAATTTTTACACAACATTTACAATTTAACCAGTTTTTCAACACAACTCATCCCTAACCCCGCCGTGTGGTAGACTTTTTTTTTACAAAATCCAATCGAAAAAATATCACAAAGACTGTCATGAGTTTTCATGTACATTAAAGCTTCACGCTTAAATTAAATGAAATAACAAAACCGTGCTCATCAGGTAGTAACGACATAAAATTATAGAAAAAAAAGTTCTCATGATTATTATTTTTTTTTTCATTTTTTATTTATTTTTTTTTTTACACAAAAACTTGGCCACTATGAAGTAACTTTTTAATACTACGAAATAACATTTGATTGTTAATGTGGTGGTGTTGGTGTAATAATAATAAATTATAATGGTGTGACCTTGTATTGGTTACAGCTAATCAACCCAGAGCTGCATATATCTTTAACCTCGTCATGTAGAAAATTCAATATATGATCGAATATAACTGATGCTGATGATTATATAGATAACATCTAGAATATTATATAAGCGATAATGAAACAGTTCAAATGTCTTTAAAATCTATAAGCGTTTGCTCTATAGTAGTCAAAATAATAATTAAATTTGTCATCAGGTTTGGAACATTATGTTTTTACTGTAAATACAGGGTTTATCATGTTTCAGTATCTTTTTAAATGACTTACTTAGTGAACGATAACTTGACATAGACGCATTCTTGATGAGCATCAAAATTTGAATCGATCCGTCTGTCAGTCTGTCTGTACTTGACATGTTCATAGCGGTAAATTTTGAGATTTTGTGAAATTTGGTATATATTTGTAACCATAATGGTCCCTTTTATTGATGTAACAAAAGTGGGCACGGTCAGGTAACAGACACACCCAAAATTAGCACAAAAAAAAAAGCTTATTCGACATGGAATACCGATCTGGGACTTTTCATAGAAAGCATAATCATGTTCCTGCCACGCCTTTTATTTATTCTTATATATTTGAAGAATATTTAAAATTTAGTCTAAATTTTTACTTTTTTTATAAATATATTTTATTTATTTTTTGTTCATACTTTTTTTTTTTTACTTCTTGTCCGTACGTCTGTCAATTGAAAAGTAAGGCTAGCCGGCAAAATGTGGATGCGATCAGTTTGTGAGGTATCGTGGTCTAGTTGTAGCAAAAAAGAAACATGAAATCCTATAATAGAAAAAAAAAAAAAAGAGCCTAGAGCTTAAGTAGAAAAGCTTTAAGTGAGCAAAACGAAAGATTCAAGACACAAACTCTTTGCGAAAATCAATGCATTTATAAAATTTAAACATACAAGGCAGGCACACAAAGCAATGCCTACGAAAACAAACAACAATCTTGCTAAACCGATTCACTAATCTACCAGCACCGCATAAGTTTGGGCAATGGAGAGTTTGTTAATTTGAAACCGTTGGAATCAGTCAGTGTTGAACTGTTGAGCATTGCAAAGCCAATCGCGGTGGCTACACATTTATAGGCATAACATTTTTATTTACAAAAAAAGAAAAAAGAAAAAAAGAAAAAAAAAAAACTCAAAAAAGTCAATGCTCTGCTCCTTCATTTCTAATGATGATCATAACGAGAGCTCTGGAATAGAGTGAAAACTACTAATATGCTATTTTCAAAGAGAGCTTTGGCATACACAACCAGTTTGTCAAAATAAAATCACAAAAACGACAACAACAACAACAACAACAACAACCAAAAAACAATACAAATCAATTTATAGTGTTTAAAAACATTTTATAAGCGCTGAGGTGTGGTGTAGCAAGCAACAAGCATCATTTTTTAGCCTCCGATGAACACACGAACCGTTGTGTTTAGACTATAATAACATTAAGCTAAGGTTGGTGGTGTGGGCACACATGATGCAATACCTTCACAAATTGATTTAAGTGCAATTATACTCTGTCTGCCCAAAAATGACTTTAGTGCGTGAGAAAATTTGTTTCACAAAAGCAACAAACAAAAAAGAAGAAGAAGAAGAAGAAGAAAAGAATATTTACAGAAAAATACGAAAAAATCATTGAATGTAATAAAGTGAAATGAACAGTAAAATTAAACCAAAAGCAACCTTGTCGATGAGTAGTTAATATTTTATCTATAAGGCTCTTATAAAAGGTCATCAATAAAATAAAAAGTTGTGAAAAAACAAAAAAAAAAAAAAACATAAACTGAAAAACTGAATAAATGTTAACTTGACTGAAAACGCGATACAACCCTCCCGTCAACGAAACCAGTTTCACGTAAAACACCTATGACATCTACGATGATATTGTATGCAGCAGGCAATCGCCAATTGCAATAATAACCCAAAAAACTGACTGCAGCGAAACACCCAACTATACGAAAACGTGATTTGGGGCAAAAATCTCTTCTTGCATGTGATTGTTGCGTACACACATAACGTCCTGTTGCAGATTAATTAGAACCAGTTAGCCCCATCTTTTATCATTAGTCTCGCCGCTTTTTTGTAGAAGAAAAAAACAAACAAACAAAACAAAGAAAACACTTACAATACTTCGTCAGTATTAACTTTGGTGGAGTTGTTTTATGTTGTTGTTTTTTTTTTTTTTTTTTTTTTTTCATATTAACTTTAGCGTTTATTGCATAATTTATTTCTTGCTTTGTTGTGCTTTAAGCAGGTTTCTCAACAAAAATCAAAACATTATACGCGGATAATATATAAAACAAATATTTGTTGGTATTGTTTGTTTTTTTGAAAACATAAAATTTAGTGTTTTTTTTTTATTTTTATGAAGTATTAGTCCAGTTGCCCTATATTCTCTTAACGCAGCAACTTAATATTGTGATATACAGAATATTGGGGGGTGCTTTGAACTATAATATAAATTACAACAACAATTTTTCACCCCTCTCCCCTTTCACAACATGTTAAACAAGCTAAACATTATATTGTTGATCGCATTGGGATCTTTACTAATTACAGGTGAGCAACAATCGAATATGATTTCGAAAAAAAAAGCGGATTTTAATTATAGATTATTTTAAAATTTATCTTAGCATTTGTAATTATGGAATACAAATCAAATCATTAACAGTCATAATCGTAAATAAGAGACAAAGTTCACTATTTAGAGATTTCTCTGTTTTTTAAGATTCTTTAAAAAGAAAAAAACACGTGGCCTTCAACAATCAACTTTAATGGTGTGAGAATAAGATGTTTGCATATATTAACATTTACAAAAATATATTAAATAAACTGGTAACATCATAAAATGCTTTTTTATGATGCTTTTTTTTTTAGTAAAGTATAATACAATCGCTAGCTGTTTAAATAGAAAAATTATTTGTACACGAATGTTAAGAAAGATTATATAAAACAGCGACAGAAGCTTATCGTCTTAACATACATTAGTTATGTTCTCATTTACATGTGGTAGAGAGGTTTTAAAAAGTTTTATAACTTGTGAGAAAGATTTACTTTTTCGTTTACTTATTAGCTTTATGTTCAATGTCCGTACGTCTGTCTATGTAAATTGTTGTTTAGTGTTTGGAATACATACGTTAATGAAAAGTTCTTTTTATACAGAATTCTATGTAAAAAAGTAGACAAAATTGCGACTTTTTTTTTCCCTATAGATACTTTCTTTATAATAAGATCTTATATGGGGGGGAGGAGTTTGAAAAGTGATACAATTCGGTTCATTTTGAATGAGATTTCTCTTGGGGCCAAAACATGTTATTGTGCACTAAATTTCAACGAAATATGTCAAAAAAT
Organism: Ornithomya fringillina; assembly: GCA_963978525.1. Classification (NCBI taxonomy): domain Eukaryota; kingdom Metazoa; phylum Arthropoda; class Insecta; order Diptera; family Hippoboscidae; genus Ornithomya; species Ornithomya fringillina. Next base: position 31,185,124 of record OZ021691.1, on the reverse strand, counting down.
GCAACCTTTAGCTTTCACACAAATTGACATGGACATACCGACGGACATCGCTTTAGATTTTGATGTTTTGAATATCCACGCTTGCAGTCTTTTTACCGATTATAAATATGTAGAAGTGGCAGAATTCTAGATTAAAGTTATTTCTTTAGAAATAATGGGCGTGTCCTTTGTATCATGCCATTCTCTTTTAATACATCGCTGGAAAAGTATAAATTTCCTTTTCCTAGATTAATTTTTATCAATTGTAGGCTTGGATTAATAAAAAATTAATTCATATGGACTAAGAGTGCAGGTAGAAAATTTCAATTTTTGTTACGGTGATCTTTTTCGAAAATGGTTTTTTGTTTACTTATAATTCTTCATAAATTTTCAAATACAAAATTATGGCCATTTATTCTGTAATTGCATTAAATAGTGTTTTCTTCGTATCGTTGATTTTTCGTTATACATTCAGTTCACTCTTTCAGGTTATTGTGCAAAAAAAAAAACACAAAACAATAAAACACAAATCAAATGTGAATAAATGCACACATACGAGTACATTCCAATAAATGATGTTTACCTATACGTATAGGAGTATAATGCAGAAAATGTTTTCATAAAATGTTGTGCAAAACATTTGCCATTCTCTAACGGATGCATAATGTTGCGCATCCGCAAATGAACTGAACGAGTGAATGCCAATACGTGTAAATGAAGAATACAAAGTGATTGTAACATACATTTAATATGTGTGTGCATGTATGTATATGTATAATTATATACGTTGTATGCATTTATATTTAGACGTTTATTCTCGGCTTTAGATAAAACGATTCCAACTAACGTGTTATATTAATTAATGCTATGGCAACCGTTCAAGATAAACGGTACTTGTCATTTGTGAATAAGGGAATCGAACGTTTAAATTTTGTTAAAAAATTCTCAAGGAAATATGATCGTTAACATTTCATATAATGCGCGGTGAGTTGGATTTGAAAATGGTTGAATTTTTCAAATATTTGCTATTAATCGCATAATAATGTAAATAAATATAAATTAATTTCTGGTATGCTTTGCATTGTTGATGGCATTAAAAAAATCAAAACCGAACAACATATGTCGGATTAGAAAAATGTGTTTGTTTGTGTTGTGTCCAAATTGATTAGGGTTGCAAATGGTTTTTTTTTTTTTTTGTAGATATATGGATCAGTAACAAAGACTGCCGTTGGGTGTTATTTAAAATAGCAAAACAACAATTGAATTTATAATATTGCTGTTGACCTGGCGCACATTTACATATACATTGGGCCTTTGCAGGTGTTGCTCAATAGAATTCTGAAACGAAACTTGTTTGTGGTACGCACTTGCGGCAAATATTGACGTTACCGGGAGTTGAACAAAAATTTCGAAACAGCATTCCATTACTATGACCATATATTTTTGTTACTTCCACATTTTACTGTAATTTCGTTGGCAGCCATTAGAGGGACATTCACAGACCTTACAAACTATAAATATTTTTGAAAAGCATTAAAATTTTAGTGAATTTGGTCAACTACGCGCAAAATTTCATAATTTGAGAAGGATTTTTATGTTGAGGCACTCATCTCATTATCATTATTACTGACTGATTACAACCTCTATAGATATTTGGCCATGTTGCAAAAGAGAACGCCAAGAATACTTCAGTCTTCTCCAGTTTTGTATGCCAAGTGCTTCAATACTTGGTCTTTTCACCGGAGGTATACTTTTCTTCTAGTTGAAGCCCTTTTATACATACGCGACCAATATGACCTAGCCATCGCAAATGTTAAGACATGTGAAGACGAAGAAGTTAATAATTAACTGCCACGCCTACAAAAGTCTTTCCGCTGCACAATATAGATCTAATAAGTGACAATTTAGTTGAAAAATACAAATTTGATTTTTCCATCAAGCTTTTGTGAACAAAGAGCACGCCCCCCACTAGTGTAAAAAAAGACAGACGGACAGACATTAAATCGATTCAGATTTAATTAAGAGCTAAGACTTAATTCTGATTTCATCGGTATAATTGAAGAAGAAGCTGGTATTTGCTGTTTAGGACTTACAAACATCTGCACAAACTTAATATACTCTCCACCTCTAAGTATATAATGTTTTTAATCATTATATCACAACATTACACACATAATTCTAAACATAAGTTACACATTTGTTAATATTAGGGTGAGAATTTTCTAAACATTTTTTTTTTTTGTTTGCATTCATTTTGAACAATTATTCTTTATACGATTTTTTACGGTAAACGTAACGTCGCTTTTTATGTATGAGGTGTTTGTTTTAGTGTTTTAAGAACAAATCAATTTTATTCTCGTCTTATTGGTTGGTTAGTTTTTTCACAATTTATTTCTAAATTCTAAATGCCAAGGTTCTTTGTATTGTTCTTCTTATCTGTTTGATTTTATTTTTTTTTATCACATTTTGTAAAAAAAAACATTGCAGAGATATACAAATAATTGCAAAATTACTTTAGAGCGTGATTAAAAATGCAACAACTGTTGGGTTGATTAATTTAAATGTGATTTTTGGTCGAGGCTATAAGAAGTGCCAACAAAAATTTATAAATTCGGCGGTCAATTTTTCTGCTCATAAATACGAGAATTAAAAAAAAGATCGATTTGTAAATTATGGGCGTGGCAGTATGCAATTAGAACCTCTAATAAAGGTCATACTATGTATTATTTGGAAAAGTAAATTCTGCCCGCTTTAAATAGTGGGCGCACCTTTAAAAGTTGTTTACAACGAAGATTTTTGCATGCCTGGGAATTTCTTTAAATTATGTCCATGTCTGCTATACGATTCAACCATTTTAAGCACATTTGATTATAATTACTGTATGATTAGCAAAATGCAACATTTTGGAGCTTAATCATAGGAATCTACTTAATAGATATCAAGTAAGTGCTTATATTTGGTGATGACTGTTCTGCTTACACCAACAGATTAAACTCAACATTTTCAGTCTTAGTCATAATCCTGTCTATCAAAATAATGAATTATATTATAAGCTGAATTTATGAAAAATCATAAATAAATGTAAACAGATAATGTGTAAATGTGTGCCTATGTATGGTATATGCGATGTGGTTACATGCAGCAATGCGAAATTTTATCAAATTCAACCAGTAATTATATAAAAAAAAATTATTTAAGAAAATTTATCGTACAATTATAAAATACATACATACATACAAACATACATACATACATACATACAGCTGATTTAAGATAAATAATTATTTTAATGTTTTTGCGTATAAATATATGTTACATACAATACAACATAAATAATCATCAGTTAAAATGTTATTAATCATATATGCCCATAAATTAAACACAAGACATAATGATTTTATATTATATTTTTTAAGAAAAATGTATACATCGGAAGAAAACGCATAAAGCAATCACACAAAACTTCACTAAACGCTTGTATATGTCTCGCTTAGTCAGATATACAAGATTGACGCTTGGAATGTTGAAGTTTTTTTTAGAATTGTCGTCCTGCATAAATGACCGATCAAAGTTATTGTGCTAATTTTTTTTATTGACAACTTCGTCAATTATGTTCCAAATTTGATTGAATTGAATTGGGTATGAGATTATAACATAATACTGAATATTATGCTGTAGTTAACTAGTTAGTTGGTTCATAGAAACCCGGACGTACAGACATTTGTTTAAAAATGAAAATTATATAAACTCTAAAGCTTCTTTCTGGATCTTATTCATTAAAAATGACAAACTGCTTTGCTAAATATAAAATGAATATTCTATAAATAATACGATGGATGATCTCAAAAGCAATTAAAAGTAATTACTCATCTAAATGTATCCAACCTAAGCGACTTTTAGTTAGGTTAAAAAAAAACTTAATATTGTTAATTTTGTGGCGTTCATATAAGGTCAGATAATTCAACAATCTTAGTAAAGCCATCGCCCTGTGTGATGTAGTAAAAGAAGTGTAAAAGGAGTCTCTAACTCTACACTTATACACATAATTTATGTTATATCAGTAAGGTTATGATTATTATATTTTTTAAGTCAAATTCATTTAGAGTTTTGAAAACTTCTCATAATTTCGCCTCATTTGTTATTTAAGGCAGCTTAAATACATATAATGGATAGATGTCAAGTTATATCCGACCATTTAATATCTTATCCCATCCACTTAGCTTTACAAAATTATATATCTCACAAAATGTGATCAAATTAAATACATATACAGACAGACGGACATCGTGAAATTGTTTCATTCAAAGAAAAGATATCGTTTGGAAGTTACATACACATTTGCACAAATTCAATATACTATTTGCCACAAGTGGTGCAGGATATAAATATGACTTAGGAAGAATTTTGAATATATTCCACATCTATTTATAAAAAAGAGCTGTGGGTGTGGCAGGTACTTTACTACGCTCTTTGTGGGCAAGACTACTACTCGATCCCGTTCATTTTTGAAACATCGATGGAAGTTCTCATTACAACTTTATGCATCGTATCAAGTTTGTAGGTCAGTTAATAGACAGATTTTTGTCGATTGTGGGTGTGGCTTTCAACCGATTTTATCCATTCCATACAATTTATAATAATAACGTAATTTTATTTCAATATCTCAAAGTTTACGACCGTAAGAGTACCAACAACACGCATATGTATAAGCCTAGATCGACTCAGGTTCAAGTATATATATGGAAATCTATCTCTGCGGTCGTAGGGATCCTAAAGGGGCACTGTCTCGTAGGCCAGCAGATATTTTGTCTTCTATAATGATTTCTGTAGAAGCTGCAGGGAGGAGGAAGAGGCGGAAACTGTGGAGCATCTGCTAAGTGAATGAATAGGGAAACCGATACAAAACACTTGGAGTCAGATTCCCAGAGGGTCTAGGGTCACTGGCAGATGCTAATATTTTCGACCTCAAACGATATATAGCCTCCTAGGGATGGTTTAACTGACTGCAACTCTGTGTTATGTTATATTTCGTCGGGTATCACAATGGGTCTACTTATTGGCCTAAGTGAAGGGCTTTTGTTTAGCGCGCATCCAAGTAATCTAACCTAAGTGTATATATACTCTGACGCCTCTTTGCAAACGGAATAATTATGTTTTATATTCATTACTATTTTGCATTAAATTCGAGTGCGAGTATTTCTCCTTTTTAGATGTTTGCTTTTATTAAACATTTATTTCAATTTAATCGGGAATGTTTACGATTTTTCACGTTATCCCGTTTTAGTCATGATTATGTCACTACTAAAAGTTGATTTAGTTTTTTTTTTATAAAAAAATTTAATGTTCATTCCCACACACATACAATACTGAATTAGATTGCTTCACTTTCTATGCGAAAATGTTTATTACTCAATGTGTAATTGCGCACACCATATATATGAGACGGTAAACGTATACTGTGTTTAAATATGGAACACTGCAGGCACTATTTTCATATAAAGTAATGCATGGGAGGAAATATATTCAAGTGTTATGAAAATTTGGTCATTCCATAACTTTTTTAAGCTACATCACTAGTGACAGAAATGTTAAGTTTGTGCATGTGTGTACCGTAAGATTGGGGTATAAACGTTATTAAAAGGTTTGCAAGTATTTGGAAGTGTGACACATAGTAAAAAAAGTTATGTTTAGAGTGCGTATTGGACACTAAGTTGATTGAGTCATATTTTCAGTTGAAATTTTAGTTTTTTTTTAAATGTTGAAGGAACTCAAAGAAGCTTTAGAAGCTTTTTAATATAGTAGCCACATAGCTTGGGCAATATTTTATAAAATTTACATATATTTGTAGACTTTCAAAAGAGTACCATGACGATGGTATGTTGAGCAACACATACAAATGCATTTATAGTATAATTGTACATTAAATAAAATTTCCACATAACGAAATTGTGACGTCGTTTTGCTTTGTCTTCAAATTATTTTCTAAAACAATAAAACAATTACGTTGCCTAAGAAAGATTGCTGGTTACGTCAGTTATACATTAATAACATTGTATAAAAAATGTTGCTTCATACAAAGAAAGTGTGTGTAGAGGTACACTCAATCGAAAGGAAAAATATGCCAACATTTTCTTAATTAAAACCAAAATGGATTATTATACTGAAAATATTTATATAACGATTATTTTTTAAGTGGCCCAGCTCCATTTTTTAAACACATCGATTTAAAGTTTTATTTCTTTATAGATTTTTTCAATTTTTATTATTATGAATGAAATGTTAACTGACATTAATAGTATATACTATGGTTTAAATTTATAGATGGGCGAGAAAGTAAACGGGCTAAAAGAGCCAAGAGACCGCGTGCACCGGAACCCATCCACTTTGAACCGGAGCCTCACCAAGATTTGGAGAGTGATGATAGTGGCAGTGAAGAAAAGAATTTACCAGAAATACCAACAAATTTCCTAAGTCCCTCAGTGCGAGAATATTTGGAATTGGGCAAATCAATACCGGGTAAATATCACAAACTGTCAATTTTAAAAAAGTTCAAAATAATTTTTTTTTTTTGTAAACAATGTACTCGACAACAATAAAAAACCAACAGTAATAATCATCACAATAACAGGGACTTAAAAAAACGAATTTGATCGCACCTAAAAATTATAACAACTACAATAAACAACAATAACAACAACAATTAAAATAAATAACAACAAACAAACAAACAAATAAACAACAACAATAATAATACGAACTATAATAATAATTAGAATAAACAACAACAACAACAACAACAACAATTAGAATAAACAACAACAAAAACAACTGATTTTTTTGCTTAAAGAACTGAACTCTGCCTCCATATGCAAATTATGGCCGTGGCCGATCTATGACTACTGCCTAAAAGAACATAAATCATCACGTAGTTTGAATTTTGCTCCAAATAAAAGTTTTCTGCATTATGGACGTGGCTGTAATATAACAGCGCCCATTTTAAACACATTTGTAGGAGAGAAAAATAAATTCATTTACCTGATAGGTTGATTTTTGTTACCATAAGGCGTGGCCCAATAATCCCATTTTTTGATCAATTTAAATATATAGAAAGATAGGAATTAAAAATGTTTATACGAAATTTTCATAACTCGCTGAAAAGTATTTCAACAGCAGATACACGGATGGGAACTTGTATAAATCGATTTAGAATTTAAGATGATGAAGAATTTATATTTTCTTATCGAGTCTCTGACATCTTCTGATAAAAAAAAAATACTATATCATCTCATCCTCCTATGAATTGTGAAAATAAATGAACTTGTTTATGGACAGACGTAGTTGTCATTTTATGCTTGTATATAAATATATTGTACTAAGTAGCGGTAAACACAGTAAAAATAGCATTTGCATTGAAATTATTGTTATTGTTAGTGTTACTTATGCGTTATTGAGTTTTTGCCAAAAACAAAACAAAACAAAAAAAAAAAAAAATGAGCAAAATATAATTGGGGCTTAAATGACGTTCAAGTTATAACAAAAAAAAATAGCGTCCCATTGCTTTTGAACAACTAAAAGTGAATAAACAATGCTGTCGCATGCATTTGAAAAAATGAATTAAAAGTAAAACAAACGTATTGCCAGCCAGCATACTAGGACGAGCAGCAAATCAATTCCGTTTTCATTTAGATATTGGACAAAAAAACGAACCACCAAACAGACAGATATAAAAAACAAGTGAAAATGTTATAGTCGATGAAACCGAACCATTTAATATCCTACACTACTGTACTTTCACAAATTATGCTACAATTAGTTTAGAGGCCATTGCCGTACAAGTCATTTCGTAAACTATTGTTATATGAAAAGGGGTTCTAAAAATAATTCCATAAGGTCCAAATTAAGTATTATTCAACAAGTTTTGTCAAAAAATATTAGGAATTGCAAGTTTTTGTCATATAACTATTTTCATTATGATATGAAGTTATATGAGGAGGAGTTCTGAAAATGGTTCAATTCGGTACATTTTCAATAGGTTTTCTCTCAGAACTAATATAGGTCGTTGTACCAAATTTTATCAAAATGTACCAAAAAATTCGACCTAAGGCTTGTGAATAAATTTACATGGACAGACAGACGGACATGATTAAATCAATTCAGATTTTTGATTCTAAATCAATCGGTGTAATAGAAGATGATCAAGGCATTTGCCGCTTATTTGTTACAAACATTCACCCAAACTTAATCTACCAATTGCCGCAAGTGATGCAGGATATAAAAATGAAATGCATTTGTCAATGCGAATGGTATACAAGAACAATAACAACAATAACGAGATGAAAATATATTTTTTACGAGCATACCCAAAGTGCATCTACTCGTAAATTCATTTATTAATATAAACAAACACGTGTCCTGGCATATGTAAGGCTGGGGCCAGCACCAAACTTATGCGTCCAAGGGGTGGCCAGTATAACATAGAGTAGCAGTTGTTTTCTTTTGGGCTTCAGTACATTTCAAGTACACATCCACTGAGACTGTATCGTTTTGGCTTTCATTTATTAGCGTTTGTATGTGAGGGCAACATGTTTTTGACACTTTTATGCAGCACAAAAACAAAATTGAACTTTATTTGTCATAATATAAACAGTGATGGCATTTCATACGCACAAACACACGTACATGTATATGTGTAGTATTTATTAAATTATGATTTTTTTAAAAATATTTTTTTTGTCATTTTTTCTTTTGTTTGGCATAGGCCGTCCAGGTGTTGATTATCCCATATTATCAGCCATACCATATACGAATTTTTATTGTGATGAACAACCCTATCCCGGCTTCTTTGCCGACATGGATACCAGATGTCAGGGTATGTATTTATGTATACCATACTATACACTTAATAAATATAAAAACTTTCTCTCTTACAAATTCATATCCTGTAGGTTGGCATTACTGCGATATTGATGGACGTCAAGCTTCCTTCCTTTGCCCTAATGGCACTCAGTTTTCACAGGCGGTTTTTGTTTGCGATTGGTGGTTTAATGTGCGCTGTGATCTGTCACCCCGTCTCTATGCCATCAATGCTCGCCTCTATCAACGGCCAAAAGTTAATCCCACACGACCACATCGCATCATTACCAAGGAATTGGTCGATGACATCTTTAATTGATCTATTACTATAATATAAACCCCTTAATAAATATTTTACAATAACTTATAGTAAATAATTTGTTCTTATGTCCGTCAGTCCGCATTTGAAAACAACTTCTGACATTAATTGTAAGCAACGCGTCATAGTAAAGTTAGATTAAAAGAAGAAAGAATTGTAAATTATTGTTTAAAACTACCTCTAAAAGTTAACCATTTGGTGTTTATATTAATAAAAATAATCAATTAATTTTCATCTTTTATAAAAAAAAAACAACAATATTTTTTCTGCTTCCCAAAATGTTATATTCTTGGCTTAATATTATACGTAGGGACTGGGGTAATATGTAGAATAATGGAAAGTTTATTTTTAGGTTAAAATTTTATTAAACATATAAACTCCTAAGCACAGCTTCTTATTCAGTTTTTCATGTACATTACGTCATTTGACTTGTCTTCGGAATATATTTTTGTAAATAGAAATAATAATAAATAAATTTTATCTAAGTAGTCGTTTAAGCATCTCTTTGTTCTTCTTTTCGAAATTAATTAAATAAAGCTAATTTTTAAATGACAACATTTTTATATGTTTTTTTAAATTTCAAAGTCGATTTATTAGTCAGAACAGTACAAACAAGTTTACAAGTAAGTAATGATGATGATGGGAGGGGAGAGATAATAGACATGGCACAGCAGATAATTAATTTCTAAATCACAAATAAACGATTTAATCGTTTGTAGAAAAGGTTACTCGAAACTAGTTATAAAATTATCACCTAACTGAACTTTATTATCAATTCTCACAATAATTATATTTGCAAATACAATTCGATGCTTAACGAATTAATCACAAAATCAAATCTATAGCATTTTATTTCGTTTAAATTATAATTAAGATGAATCTATATTTAAGCAAGTCATATAAAATACAGAAAAAGTCTTTTTTAAGCTGCTTGACAATTATAAACATTCACACAACTTTTTGAAACATCTAAATATCTATGGAATGTAAAGTATAAGTTGGAAGCCAAAGAGAATGGTCACAGCAAAGTTCTTAAAGGTTCTAAAAAAAAAAAAAAAAAAGCACTAAAGTAAACAAATGATAAAGTTATAATCAAGCTCGACTATTTAGTACTCTACACCACCTACTTCCACATATTATATTATAATTAGTTTAGTTGCATCAGTAAACGCGTAGCATTGTCATATAAGGGACATGGTGAAATACGTCTTATATGGAAAGGTGTTCTAAATATGATCCGATCAGATCCAAATTTTGCACAACCAATTGTTAAGCTAATTAACTATTTTTCAGAAAATTTTATCAAAAAATATTAAGAATTACGAATTTTTGCCCTATAAGGACTTTCTTTATAATATGATGTTATATAGGGAGGGGTTCTTAAAATGGTTCAATTCAGTTTATTCTTAATAGGGTTCTTCATAGCACGAATACGTATTCAAAATTTCATTAAAATATCACAAAAAATGTGACGTATCCTAATACATAAATTTATATGGACATACAGACGGACATGATTCATGAAGTGATTTTGATTTAATCGATATAATGTAAGGTGGATGTGTCGTTTGCCGTCTAAGAGTTACAAACTTAATATACCCTACATGTGATGTAGAGTATAAAAAGTTTTAATTTCACTTAGTACACATGTTGAATATTTATCCGTATTTATGCTTAATACTGTTACCGTGGCATTACCGTTTAAGAATACCCGTCCGTTACATATTATAAATGATATAAGAATGAATTTTGGAATAAATAAATTTTTCTTATAAGTTTCTATTAAACGGCCATAGCATTCATAATTGATTGGATTGATTAATCAGAATTATATTAAATTTCAACTTTGTAGCTTAATTTTTGTGGCTGTGAAAATTGTTTTCAAATCGAGGGAGTGGCAAACTTTGACAAATTTTCATCAATTTAAATAAAAACCCATGTTAAGAAAATTTTCAGAGAAGTTTTTGTATTCATTAGAGTGTCAACTGCAGATGGACACACGTACGGTCAAGACTAGATCGACTTGGATTGTCATTTCAATCAACTTAATAAGAGATTGACAAATCTAATGATTGGAGTGGATCGGATTCGATAGGTATTTAATGTTTTTTTTTTTTTAAAGCTTAAAAGTATGTTACACAAAATTTTGAAAAAAAAAAAAAAATTCATTTTAGCTTCAGTAAATGTAGAGATACGTGCTTGCTCCCGGCACTTGGCATATGTGAGTATTTCAATTAAAATTAAATTGTAACACCAAATGATGATAGTTTTAAGTCCTTCACTTATTATTCTAAATTTCAATTGTTAACATATTTCCCGTAAATTATAAAAAAAATCTCATATATCTATCTATCTATCTATTTTTAAATAGTAAGCATAAACACAAACCGGTGATTTTTTCAATGTGTGCGTATGTAGTAAACTAAAAAAAAAGAAAAATTTTTATAAAAAATTGAAGCATAAATAGCATTAAATTGTACAGCATAACAAGCGGCTCAATGGTCTAGGGGTATGATTTTCGCTTTGGGTGCGAGAGGTCCCGGGTTCAAATCCCGGTTGAGCCCGTATAATATTTTCTTTTTCTTTTTTTTTTTCTACTCTAGCTACATTAAAGCCAGATGCCACTGCCTGACATACAATAAAAAAAAAAAACTTCTTTGACTTTATATTGGAAAGAAAAAACAAAACAAAAAAAAAAAGAGAAGTTGTTTTGTATTTTTCCAATTAAAATACCAGCAACAATTTTATTGGTGTACTCGTTTTCCACAACATGACTCTGTTGGTGACAAGTAATAATAACCATATTATGACCAACACAAGTCCACAAACCAAAGCAAAGTTAAGAAATAATAATAATAAAAAAAAAAAAAAATGAAGTAAATGTTTGTCTGAGCTTGTGTTAGCAATGAAATGCTCAGAGAAATAGTAAAAATGTACCAATCACACGGTGTTAGTTTATCCATGAATCATTTCATTTCATTTCAAAGAAGAACAAACATCACTGGAGAAGCTTCAGTTGCCATCATTGATTTTGAACAGCAAAAAGTAAATTCTACAAATTCAAATTTCTACAACTTTATAATTTTATTGTATATATCATCAGTTGTTTACACTGCCACGGATTGTGATTTCGAGGAATGTTTTGCTTGTTACATGAACTTGAATGAATTTAATAAACTTTTAGAACATAGTGTACAATCAAAAAAGCACATAAATTGATTTACTAGCCAAAGGCACATCCATGGAACCAATATATCACAAAGTAAATGAATGTTAATATAACACACAGTTAGGAATGAAAATGAAAGAAAATAAAGGTAAAAAGAAACCTAAAATGAACACAATCAACTTAGCTTTGTGATCATATTTGTTGCAAAACTTTGTAAAATTTCATTTCAATTGAACTTTCTACGATTTAATTGAAATATACGCCAACCACCATTAGTTATGAGGGTGTGCCAAGTTTGCTATTCCGTTTACAATATTTGTCTTAATGATTCTACAAAGTAAATATTCTTGATCAGCATTAAAATTTCAGTTTTAAATCATTTCTAAATTGTGTCTTTTATTAGCTTCCCTAAGAAAGGCTGGTCATGGCTGAGTTAAGGGGTTGCTTTGTTACACGTTTTACTTATGTTTTGTTTATTTTATATTTTTACTTAAAAATATTATTAAAATAATCGTTTGCTGTAGCACCTGCCATTAATAACCAACAACTACTTTTTACCAAAACCAGAACAATTATTTACAACTTTACTACCGTTTAATAATTCTACTTAAAGTAACAGCTACAACAACTTGCCCGCCGTTGAGAACTTTAATCTTTTGCAGCACTATTGCTCAAATTCTTAGATTAATGCTTTTAAATGACACGTGCAATTATTATATTTAAACTATTAAGGAAATTAATATTCACCCCTCAACCACCCCAACTTATTTGCTTAAAAAACCTAAAATACTTTAATTCATTATTAAACGAAAATCTCTTAAGTATGACGATTTTATACATTTGTGTATTGAATCAATACAGGTGTTACATTACGTTAGTATCACAACGCTTTAGCTGTGACGATAACATCTTTCAAGTGCTGGGAGAGATAAAACGTTGGAGAAGTTGCAAACTCCAATGCACTCAAACATGTCAGTGAATTAATTAATTTACTTTGTATAACAAAAATCAACAAACAAAACATTTGCTGCATGGCACGCATATGCATCAATGTGAAATATGTAAACTTTGCTTGATTCTGTGTTTTTCAGGAAACGCAATTTGTGAGCTGTGGAGATGAAGTGATAGCATATGCGTATGCTTAAAATTGATGAAAAAGAGGAAAGCATAAACACATCAATGATTATAACTAAATGAGACGTTTAGTGTTGTTTAATGTTGGCAAAATATTAACACACACCTGCAACATCAAATCGTTAATGGACTCTTCACCAATGGATGGTATCATCAACAAATACGCAAGCTGTACTAACCCCCTAACTCACTGATATTGTATTGTGGGGAAAATGTTTTATTTTTATATCCTCTATATAAGATGGAGTGTATTAAGTTTGTCATTCAGTTTGCAACACATAAAAGTAGGCGTAAAAGATCCTACAAAGTGTTTATATTCTTAATCAGCGTCAAAAACTTAATCGATCTAGACATGAACGTCCATGTGTCTGTCTGCCTTGCGGTCCTTAATTTTAAGATATTGAGCTGAAATTTTGTACAGACTTCTTCTAGTTTCAATACTATTTCAAATAGGTACGTTTGGTTAAATGTCACGCCCACAATTGACAAAAATCTACTTATCTCCTAGGAAAATGAAGTTAAAGTTTAAAGATTTATACAAATTCTTAATTATGCCATCCTTTGATGGGCCAAAAATGAGTGGTGTCGGATGAGTGACATGCCCACAATTTACCAAAAAACGTACACAGCATATAATCCGAATCCATACAGTATTTAAGAGCGTAATATACCTGTCACGCCCACCGTTTCTATGTAGATGTGGAGGGTCTCTAAATTTTGCCCTAAACCAAATTTAAATTGTTTTATATTATTTATGCACAAAACATTTTTCCGTTACAATAAAAACAACAATCACATAACACAAAAAAAAAATCCTTTCACATTTTTTGTTTTAGTGGCAGCTTCTAATAAAATCTTTCAATTTTATACCATTTAATTCGCTTGAGTACGTTTCTTGTGTATATAAAAATGTATTAATAGCAGTCGGTAATATAACTCCGCATACAACTTCTTGTAATCTCATAAAGTTGTTAAAAGCCATAACAAACAATGTTGCATTGCTGTTGCTGGTATTGCCTGTTTTCATGACAATGTATCAATATTAACAACATTAAAAAAGTTTGTACCAAAACTTTTCTAAAATATTATAAAACAACTTATTATAGCCACCACGTCCGCCTGCTTAAGAAAATTTTTGTTAGCTAAATCACTTGAAAATTCAATAACTTGTGTAGCGGGAAAAAAGCATAAAAATATTGTTCCACAAAATATATCTTAAACACAGTACGGTTTATATCTCTTCCTATAATCTCGTTATATTACAAGAACTTTGTTTACTTTTTTTTTAACTTCCACAAGTAATTACGTAACCATATACCATGTATGATGAATAACGTTGAAGAAGATGGTTTAACAATTTCATTCATTCATGATTTTTAAAAATATTTTTCGTCAAAACATTACGCGTTTGATGCGTGAATGTTTAAAGAATGTAAATAATAACGATTTATATAAACAAAGACTCTTTTTTTTCACATTATTTCTCTGTTAACAGAAGAGTCATTTAACTAACCTCATTAAAAAAAAAATGTAAACAGAGAATAAAGTGATTGTTTATTATGAGATAAACAATTCAAAATAAAATTGGATTTAGTTTGCACCGCATCTAAAAGACCGTAAATCCAAAACTTTTTTATCAAATCTATAAAAGAATTTTATAAGACAACAGAACATGTGGGCGTGGCATGTATATGTTGTAGTTCAGAGTCAAGGTAAATATCGAGTTTTTCGTCAAATGTAGAATTTTATAAAATGTGGGCGTTTTAGTTAATTGACCCCGCCTTTTTTTTGTTGAAAATACAGTGTCTATGTAAATATTTGGGAAAATGTAATATTTTTTCAATTTTATTTTTATGGTCGGGGAATTTTTATTCTTTTGGGGGCGTGAACTATATGAGAATTAACTACAAAATGTCATTAATTTATGCAATCATGAGTTTTTAAACAACATATGGACTTACAGACAAACAGGGTGAATAGAAAAGTGGGACACTCTTGAGTATCGTCGTTCTATGAAATTTTTCGAAAAAACTTTATCTGTTAAACTTGTTAAATTAGAAGAGGAAAGATCAAGGTCATCATATTTTAACCGAACGATTTTGGTATTTGATGTTTTTCAGAAAAAATTTTATCCTATCGAGTAGCATCGCTCGAGAGTTTTCACATCTCCTTCTCTATGTATCTACATTGCTAGATCTAGTTGAAATTTTAGGCGGATTGAGTTCATATTAAATTGTACAAGACTAAGTATGTTTTTAGTTAGTTTCCATTTCATATTCAAATTTTTTTCTACTTAGGCTTTCTAAACACTGCTATTTTTAACCGAAGGAAATAAATCATCTCGTTTTGTTACCGAAAAATATAATTTCAGAGGTTTTCGAAACTGATTTCTATATAATGTAAATGATATGATAAACAACTTAGCATGCTCGAGGTAGCATAATTAATTGTAGTGGAATTAAAAATGATCATTTACTCACTGTACACACTCTCTCTCTCTCTCTATAGTTTAACATTTTTATCTACATTTACTGATAATGCAGTTGCATCCCAGCAATGTGAGAGTTGAGATCATTTATAAGAAGAAAGAGATAGAGAGAGAGAGAGAGACTAAATGTTTTAATATATGTTTAAGAAAAAAAAAAAAACTCGTTACTCCAAAACATTCACTTTCATGTTTGATACTTATACAATATGTACAAAATAGTGTAATTTTTCTTGTTAATAATATTTTTGTTTGGGACCACTTTTAAACGTATGATTAAAAAATGGTTTGTTTAACAAACAGTCTGCTGTTAAGCTCGGTTATGTTCAAACATTATTTACGGAGTAACTTACCAGGTAGACGCTTGGATTTCTTTTTTTGTGTTTTTTTTTTTCTATCAATATTTACGCCAAGCTCATAATCAATGTGGAGTGTGAATACGATAATAGTGAAAAGAAGTGAAATTCATTTGGAATAATAAACAACATTTAATGAAAGTGTTGTTATTTTCTGAAATAAAAATACAATAAAAAAAATAAACCTGATCAACAGTGACATTCGAAATAGTTTTTTTTTTTTGCGTGGACTTATATTCCAGTTTAAATCATTATTGGAGTTAAAGAAATTAAACGAAATTGAAAACTTGTACGAGAGCAAGATCGCCAAACTACTTTTTTGTGTGCATAAAATAATTAATTGTCAGCACAATGGATACTAAAATGAAAAAAAAAAATATGTGAATGCCTAATAAAAAGTACCAACACATGGTTCATAGAGTTCAATAAACAAATATATTTAAAGAATGTTCTTTTTTTTTGCATAGTATAGCTGACGATGGAAATACATTTCCAACAGGCACGACAGGTCTTTAGAAACCGAAGGACACACTTTTTGCTGGATTATTATGTTTAAATGTATAGCTAGGAAGACGAAATGTAAAATGCATAAATGTAAAAGGTGTGCCTAAAAAGTGTCTGTAAAAGTGACCATGCCCACAATTTACAAAAAAAAATTCGATTTTTTAGAAAAAGATGAATTGTGAACTGAAGATGAAATAATGCAACAGCTATGCATCCCTAGATGCACATACGAAAGCATTAGGAATATCTAAGATTTAGTTTAAACCAAACTTTAACTTCTGACAGTTTTGACTTCTGGCCTTAGCCAAAGACATGTCACATGAATCGGAAGATCACAATTTTGAATACCACAGGCCACTGAGGCCTAAGTAAAAGTGGGTGTTCAAAATAGGCGGTAGGATCCAAACGGTGAAAGTCAATCTTTAAAAAACGACTACTTAGTTACTACCATACTATCTCCCATTTTCCCAGACAAGTTTTTGATTAAAACTCAAGCTATCTAAAGTTGTAAAGAGTTCGTTTGAAACCAACTACAACCATTACCACACATGTTTTTTTTTTTTTGTTTTGAAAATTTATTAAAAAATTTATAAATACTTGCAGGAGTATGCGAACATATGCAACAACATATATGAAAAAAATTTCGTAATAATAAATGTGTAAACAAGTGTACGAGCATACGTATGTAATCAAGTTTAAATATCTACCACACACAACGTCGTAACAGAAGCGTAGCGAACATAACTGACGAGACAGAATACCTTTTTGGTTATGTCCGTCCATGCGTCCATCTGTCTGTTAGAACTTTTACAATCTATTTATTCGATATTGAGCTTAAATTTTATACAGTCATTTCTATTTTCTGCACGCAAAAGCAATGTATTAATTAAATTGGGCAAAATTGGTTACAAGCCACGCCCAAAATCTACACATTTATCATACAAATTTAGTTAATAAGTTGAAATTTGGTACTTAGATTTATAATTGTTCCATTTATCTATATGACATAAAATGGGCGTGGTTGGATAACAGACACGTCCATAATTTACAAAAAAAAAAAACTTATTCAGTGTAAAACGCGACTTGAAAGTTGATACGAAATGCAAAGAGGGCATAATCATGTACCTGCCACGCCCACCCCCATCCTTTTTTGAACATGGATATGGAGAGTATTTAAATTTGGTCTCAGCCAAATTTGATTTGATTACTTGTACATTTTGATACAATAATTTTCAGTTCTATGTATAAAGCTGACACGAGTAATCGATAATCGATAACTTTACATATGGAATCTTGTTACTACATTAAATATCTATACAAAACGTTTAATATTGCATCGCTGCTCAAATATGTTTTTGATGCATAATTTTGAATTAATGCCAAAGGCATGACAAGAGAAGCATGCCGCTTAAAAGTGAAAAGTATAACAATTATATTTTGATTTAACCAGCGTAAACAATTACACTTTCATTTAATAAAAGAAAAACCAAAGAACCAACAAAAAAAAACACACATAGCACTACAAACTGAAGTCGCACCAATAATTCAAGACTTTCTTACACACAAAGCAACAAAAAAACCGAAATCTAAGCTGCACATACAAAGTAACGAATTTGTTTTTGTATTGAGTGTTGTTCCTGCTTGGTGCTGTTGCTGCTGCTGCTGCTGCTGATATTCGCACACATGCGGCCAACACCGCACTTAGCCACAATCAACATGGCTGCGGTCAATTGGCTTTGTTTGCTGCTGGCCTACGGTGAGTGTGTGCAACAAAGCATTTGTTTTCTTGTTTATATTAAATAATACATAAAATAATTATTATGCAACGAAAATACAAATTTTACTCAAGTTTATATCATACAAACAATATTTGTATTGATTCGATTCAAGTCGAGAAGATCGCATTATATGACTTGTAAAATTATTTTATTAATCAATTAAATTGCTGCCAACGAATTTATGATTGTTATCTGATAATGGAAATGAAATCGTGAGTCGAACTGGAGTTAATTAAACAAATGTTTAGTAATAGAAAAATTATATTTTTTTTTTATAAATTTCGTCCGGGAAGAAAGCTGAATATTTTTGAAATCGATTTAATAGGATCTCTGTCGCAATGCTGAGACTGAGCTGATATTTATACTCGTCACCACTTATACTTAAGTATCTTAAGTTTATTCAGATTTTGTAACCATGTCCGTCTGTACGTCCCAACAAATATGCACGCAAAGCTTGTATTTTTTGAAATATTTACATAAAATTTTTTAAAAGAATATATTTTAGTCTTATAACAAACCCTATTGAAAATGGACCGAATTGGAACTTTTTTAGAATCCCTTCTTATATAATATTTTTTTTGCAAAGGATATCTTTATATGGGGAAAAATCGCAAATCTGAATATTTTTTAACAATATTTGGTGAAGGATTGTCAATTAGCTTAAAAATTCATTGAACCAAATTTGAATCCGATTGAACCATTTTTGGAACCCCTCTTCATATAACGATAATTTATGAAGTGATTTTTACGACAATTTTTCTAGTTTACTGATACAACGAAAAAAATTGTAGCATAAATTTTGGAACTTGTTGATGTAGGGTATAAAATGGTCGGCTGTATTCGACTATCACATCTTTTTTTTACAAAATTTTTCGTTTTCATTACACACGAAGTCATTTAAAAAACCCTTATCATCGTGTTGCTATACAATAATATTCAAAATTGCTTAACTAGGTATATAAAGGAAACATGACTCTTTCCCTACCACCACACCATAGATCAAAGTTCGAAAAAGTATTTTACCCAACTGATTTTATACAAAAACACGACATTAACCCAATTAGTTATAAATAAAAAAAAAAAACAAAATTCTTATATTGAATCAAGGCTGTGTCTTGCATTGTATTATATAGTAGTATGGAGCAATAACTTCCTTTGACAGCTACGTACATAACGAATACGAAAAACGAGTTAACACTTAACTTAACATACAGAGGACGTGAATATTTACATGAGTTCCAGTTTTCAATTCTTCGCTAGTGGAAGAACATTTCACAAGACACAACAACAGTTGGCAACTCATTGAACCGGTTTTCTTACAATTTATGCAATTGATTGCTACACTTTTAAACAGCTTCAAATCGATTATGAATTTTCGCTATCACCTAAGGGGCGGTGATTATAATTTTTGTGTCAGTTTAGTATGAAGAGTTGGAACAATTTGTTTCTTTTTTTTTTTTTTGCAAGTAATTGCAAAAATTAATAAAAGTTCCTTGAAGCTTAATTGCTGCAAGTTTAACGGCATATTTTTAAATGCATTTAATAAATTCCTTGCCAAACTGAGGAGCAATGAAGTGTTGCTCAACATTTTTCAAATGTTGCTATAAAAAAAAAAAAAAAAAAAAAAACGGAAAATATCTACTAAAACGAGATTTTGGCTTAAATTGAAATTATTTTATATATCATGAGTAGGCGTGGCATACATTCGATTACACTGTCTTTTAACTCCTATTAAGGAACATTATGTAATGATTTTTGCTTTTCATTTCAAAGAGAAGCATATTCCATCAAATTGGAGGCGTATTCCGCCCACTCTTTAATTTAAATTTATGAAATATATTTCCTTATATTTCAAAAGGAAAATATTTCGGCATAAAATCCTTCCCTCTACCCTGTCTTCTATTACAATAAAATGGAACACTTAACGAGTCAGTTTTGCGGAAGATGTTGGAAATGTTGTAAAACAACGTTTTTATAATTAACGTACATTACGTACATTATTATGTAAGTATGTGTGTGTTTATATGTGTAACTGTACATATTATATTTATAATTGTTATAATTGTAATATACAATAAAAATTGTTAACAAATTTTGTAAACGCACAAATTATATGATTGTTGCATTTGATGATTTACTTCATAACAACAACACATATAGGAGCTGCCCAATCAACTTATTTGGTAAGACAACATTATTAGATTTTCGCATCTCAATTACACTCAATTACAATAAGCTTAACATTTGTTGTTGTTGTTGTTGTTTCTTTAAAAAAATATATTTAATTTTTTTTTAAATAATGCTCAGTGCTATGCGAACATTCTACAAATGGAAGTAAAGTTTTTATTTTTTATGACAATCTCTGACTCGTGTGCTTGATACCATTTTGGAGGGAAGTGTTAAAAACCATATATTGTGGCATACATGTGTTTATATGAATGTATTACAGGCTAGCTTTAATGCCGGCCACATACCATATTGCTAATTTTACTTTAACGCTTATGTACATACATAAACGTACATTTTTAAATTGGCGTTTAATTAATTATTACAAGTGTTTAATTATATGCCAGCATGAAATGTTTAAGTGATGAGTTAGCAGATATCAGCCTTTGAGTATTACTAGCAAAAATGAGTTATGGAGCACAAGACGGTATAAAAAGTTATCTCAAATTAAGTTCTTAAGGTAATTTTTTTTTTACCAAAACAAATGAAAATGTTATAGTGGGTTATATCCAACATTTTAACACCTTATACTACCTAGTCTCCCAAGTTTTGTTATAATTAGTTTAGTTGCATCAGAAAAATGAAATTTCTTTATACAGAAAGGGGTTCTAAAAATGGAACAATAGAGTCCATAATTTAGCAATTCTCCGCAAAATTTTATCAAAAGATACAAAGAACTGCAAATTTTCAAAATATAAAGCCTTTCTTTAGGGAACGACCTTAGGACCTTATACCGGGAGGAGTTCTAAAAATGATCCATTTC
The DNA here is from genome assembly GCA_963978525.1 of Ornithomya fringillina. Taxonomy (NCBI): domain Eukaryota; kingdom Metazoa; phylum Arthropoda; class Insecta; order Diptera; family Hippoboscidae; genus Ornithomya; species Ornithomya fringillina. The sequence goes on along the minus strand of OZ021691.1, from coordinate 31,163,558 downwards.
TAAAATAGTTTTTGTTTGAGCAAGAATATACCCTTGCATCATATTCCATCAAAATATCTCAAATAAGAAAATATTGGACTTGGGCCAAAATCCCCTCTACCGCCCTCCAAAGTGAACGGATAATAGGCATGATGACGTCCTCTATAATCTATAACGTAATATTTTCTGTCTGTACATGCATATTGGTGACCAGTCCGGAGATGTAAGGTCTTACACTGGTAGTATTCCTAGTGGAATACGCGGTTCGACCCAGGAACCTATTGCTGGTACCACGGGATGCTAGAGCCCCAGGAACTTGTTCCTGCTAGCATTATGGGATGGCCCACTTGTGGGAGCATCATGGTGGTTGTGGTTTTCCCCTTACGGGGTGAGAGTAGGTGTAACCTCCCCACCGAGGAGTGGAGCTCATAACCTTACAATATGACTCCTAGATCGGTACCTAACGGGGCGTTGGGAAGCGCATATCTTTCCCCTGCATCTGAGCTTCGGCTTGAGATGCCGTGTGATTAAGCCTCCACGGCAGGAACACACTTGACTTCATGTCTGTACATGCATTAATTCAAAAATAGGGCCGGCAGTCACAATATGGACTCGATTCTTCCAACATTATATTATCTTCTTATATTGTAGTATATTTTAAATCATTTTAGAATATCTTTTCCCTGTAAGAATGTTTCAACAAAGAAACAATTACTACAGTTTACCGATATTACAAATAAGTGATGTTATCCTATACAAATATGTACAATAATAATAAAAAGAAAAATGTAGTAATTATCATAAAAATTGAATCAAAAAATTCACAAAACATTTAATACCGCATAATATTAAACTTCCGGTTCGGCAGCTGCAATGCGTTTGTTAACAAATTTGTTTTAATAAGCTTAATAAATTGTGTATGTACATCCGTCCTTGAGAAGTATTCATTCAACAACAACCACAAATATTGTGAGAATTTGTGTGTTTTCAATTTGAATGAAGCGACAATCTTTGTAATATAATAAATAATGTTGTAAAATACCTGAAAATTGTTTCATTTTCAAACGTTTAATGTAGGAAATCATATCATAATGTTTTGTATCAGAGGTGGGCAAACTATTTTTTTTATTAGGTGGGAACTAAATTTCAAAATTTTAATTTTAAGAAAAATATATATATAAAATGGAGACTACTACATAAAGGGAGGATTTTAATATCACCTTTTTTTTTTTTTTTTGGGAAAGAACTAAAAAAATATTTATCTACAATAAAAAAAAAAAAAAATTAAAATTTCTTAAAAAGCTTTCCTTTTAAAATAATGGCATTTCCTTAGCTCATTCTATACTACTCATCTAATATTTTCACTTGATACCTTTTTAGTATCGATTGTGCAAAAATTGGCCAACTCAATATCATCTAGAGGTCGCTATATTATATTTAAAAGTTCGATATTTAGCTCATGACATTCTACTCATCAATCCCGTTCATTTGATATCCATATCATATATATTCAAAAAAAAAAAAAATTTCAAAATTTGTTATTTTGTGGAACCATATAAAAAATTTCAGCATAATAGGACAATGTCAAATTTCAATCTAACAACCAAGACCCCAATTTGCCGAAAATTCAGAGTTCAGAGCCTCTAAGAAAATTCCCCACCTCTGTACCATACAATAAGTTGGTGTGGTATGTAAAATATTCATAATAAACAAATTTATACGTATTTTTTGCGTATATCACATGAGTTGAAAAATCAACGCACAGCACGCCCAGAAATCATTAACCACACACACACAGCCAAACAAACCAGATTTAACATGAAAAGTGAAAACTATAAATTTTAGTTAAATGTTAAAAGAGTTGCTATTTCACTCAAATAATCGGGAGTGACTTTGTTGGATGGGGGTTGTTTTGTTATTTTTTTCGTTAATTGAAATCTTTCACCATGTCATTGACTTTTTCCAACAAAACGAAACAAATTATTTACGAATTCTTTCCCGTAAGCATTAAAATGTCATTTTCACCCGGGCATAATCTATTTCGCTTACACGTAATGTATGTAATTCACAATTGAACAATCACCCATATATCATTAAAAAGTGATTTTACTGGTTGGTGATTGTCTGGTAAAATTTGCAACTTGATATAATTGCAATTTCCTTCCAAAGGCGGCGATTTGTAACATTGAAGCAAACGGCATTTAACATGTACGGTAATAGGTAATGTGTTTAACCTGTTTGTGGTCAACATTTTCACATTTTCACCGTTGCAAATATGTGAGAGGTTTTCCCAGTTAATTCAAGATCAATGTTACAATAAATGGTTTAACGTTGTGCATGTATTGTCGATACTTTTCAACGTTTCAACTTCATTGCCTATATAATCATGTTGATGTTGGTTAATTGTTTACTCCAAATGAAATTTCATTGTAATAAATACTGTAGTAAATAATTTAGATGCCTATTAAACATCAATTGCTTGTATATTCACATGTGGAGATAAACTCATAATTGAAAGTAATTATTTAAGGACTAAATCTAAAAATAAAAATCGTTATTGTTAATAAAATTAAAGGTAAATGTACGTGGGTAGTTTCAAAATTTTCATGCTTAAGTATGGCGCTAGTGCAGGGTTTATATAACTATCAATAGGGAACGCTCTCAGTAGATTTTTAAACATATAACAATTGAGTCACTTTATACAAAATCAATCGCATTTGAAAGATCTTAATCGAAGTCATTTTAAAGTCAATGTAAATTCTGGCAAAGCTGGCTTCTATGTCTCTAAAAAATGTTAGAATATAAACAAGGCCGCTAAAGCTATCAGAAGAAACAACATTTAATGAATCACATGAGATAACCACGATAAAAATGGTACTGAATGAAAATTATTTGTAGATATTGGGCTGACCACCATGGTAGGCATGTTAAAAATTGTTTTACATTAAAATTGTGACAAATATAAATTTGAAACAAGAAAGAAAACTAAATTTGGCTTAGGCTAAATCCTAAATATCCTCCACATCTACATACAAATGGTGGTTGTGGGGCGTGTATCAGTTTGCAAGACAAGTTTTACGTTGAATATGGTTTTTTGTAAATTGTGGGCGTGTCTGTTATCCGACCACGCCCATTTTTGGCACATCGATGAAAGACATTTTTATAAATATACATACCTCTACTATACTCTATATGTCAAAATTTACGACCGTGAGAATGCCAACAACAGAAGGACACCCGGACATACATATCTAGATTGATTCAGTTTTTAATGTTTAACAAGAATAAATATACTTTGTACAGTTTTTGATACTTGTTTCTGGGTGTTGTAAACAGAATGACAAACTTAATAGACCGCTTATCTTATAAGGAGGGTATAAAAAATTCAAACGTGATGCCATTCCTTTAGTTAGTTTTTTGAGATTTCTACATGATTTGCATTTGACAGTGTTTTTCCTTTCGTTGTGCCCATTAACTTATTCTCTTCAGTAGTTATTTCTGTCAAATACCGTTACTTGTTACGTGATATTAACGTTTTTTATTTTTCTATTACAACTATTTTTACCGCACACACGTATAGAGTTTAATGTCTTTTTTCGTATGACAAGAGAAAAAGCTAAACTAAACAATACATCGACTGGTCTGTCTAGCCTCTCAGTTCCAGTAGAAACCAACAAATTATGTTTACTGTGTAGTGTTGTTTGTATTCAGGTGATTTCATTTTACATTATGACATATTTACGATGCACAAGCATAATTTCGTCGTAATCATGGGGCGTTAAACATTACAGCACTTTTTGGGACTAATGTCTTAATACAAACTGACATTTTTTTCTCCCGTTAATTATCTAATTAAAGATATAATTGTGAACGTGAATATATTGTAAATGGGTAAAATTCAACTTTCAAAATAAAATTAAAGATTAAAATGTTTCATATATGGATTAAAAATATAATGAAAACGAGGCATAATAAAAAGCTTAAAAAAAATTGTAATATTTGTCTTCCTTATGGTGCAAGTGCAAGAGTTCGTGTTTAGATTAAAAATTTAATTATTATCAATTAAATTAATTGCGTGGTAAATATCTGATTACGCCCGTTAATAGTTTATGTAATACGTATCAACGTGCCCGTTGGATTCCACAAAAAAAAGTTTTTGAATATTTTGTGAGCGTGTCTCTTATCCGTATAGAGTCGTGTATGGTTCAACAAATTGCTATAATTAGTTTAAAACGTAAGTAAACGCTTAGCTTTGCCGTATAAGTCAATTCGTGAAATATCATCATGTGGTAAGAGGTTCTAAAAATAGTCCGATCCAGTCCAAATTTATTATAACTAATTATTAAGCTAATTAACTATTGTGCAACAAATTTTATTAAAAAATATTAACAATTGCAAAGTTTTGCTTTATAAAAACTTCCTTTATAAGAGAAGCTAATAAGGGGAGGGATGCTAAAAATAGACCAAATCGATTCATTTTCCACTAGGTTTCTTTTAAGGCTAATACAAGTCCTTGTACCATATTTTATGAAAATATCACAAAAAATGCGATCTGTGGCTTACATAAATTTACATGAAAACACAGACGGACGGATGGACATGATTAAATTGCTTTAAAAAGTGACTCCGAATCGTTTATTGGCTTAATTCCATTGTAATATGCAAGAGAATGCAACTCAAGGCGTGGTACTCAACCAATTTCGCCTAATTTAATTAGCAACATATCTGCAGAAAATTTCACCTCAATGTATGAAAATTTACTACCAGAAGAATACCAACAACAGGTATATCCATGGACGGACATGTCTAGATTTATTCAGATTTTTAAACTGATGAAGATTATAAATACTTTGTAAAGTCTTCAATATTTACTTCCAAGTGTTACAGAAGGAAAACCCTATTTGTGGAGGATATAAAAATGACCATGCCCTTTACGGTAATTATTTTTAATTAGTTTTTTCCAGTGTAGAAACATTCTTGTTTTAATATTTGTTTCGAGTATAACTTATTAGTTAGTTAAGTAGGAACTGAACACCATTCTATTCTTCTACGTGATCTTAAATTAGTTGTCGGTTCTATTACATTTTTGTTTAATAATTTATAAAATACAATAATATCTAGTTAATTATAAGTAATATTTGTACGTTGTCGTACATGAAACATGATTAACATTTCATATGAAAGAATGGTGGCTTGTTTATTTATTTTTAGTTCATTGACCAATTATCTGCGAAGGAAAAAAAAAAAAAAGTTTGTGCAAAAAGACAAGTTATGGGATAATTAATGTTTATTGGTTTTTTTTTTTTCTGTTTGTTTTGCTTCAAACGACTATTCACGTAATTATGTTGCTTTTTTAATAAAGTCATTTATAATAAAAATTTTTATAATATTGTACTCGTTTTATGAGTGATTATATGATTTATGGGAGAAAGACTGTAATTATGATTAAAAGTCGCAAATTAATGTTGGGTTGGTGATAAGCCGTAATCGGTAGAAAGATTATATTTAGATATAATGAAAAATTCTTTTCTGCAACAGATTTTATTGACATTTTCTTCACTAACTTGAACAGTTTTGTGTAACATTGACATTTACGTGTTCATATGAAAATCTTTTAAAAAAAAAAAAAAACAATAATCGTGCTTTGCGGTAAGGTAGCTGTACGTATAAACAAATGAATGATGGGAGGCGACAGTTCTTATTCAAAAGAAACAAAATTTTGAAATTTACTTTACAAAACGTTAAAACATTGACTTGAGTAATGTTGAGGCAGGCAATTGTCTGTTGGTTGAAATCCCAAATTTTTTTTATCACAACATCTATTGTTTATATTCGTATCATTATGTTTATTAATATATTATATACTATATATGAACGGGTTATAATTTTATAGCACAAAGTAACACAAACTTAACTTTTCTGCAATTTACGTTACGTACCCGACTTATTATTGTGCTATAGTTGTATGTGTTTTATATTTTAAATGGGATACGCATGAGAAACCTTTTTCGTACGAATTTTATATTTTACACTTGCCACCCAACCTGCTAACACTTGATTGTAATGTTATAAAACAGTGAGTGTGTCGGTAAGTCTTTATTGTCGCTTGGTAAATATGGGGATTATTATGACTTTCGCCTGTCATCCTAAACTCTTATGAAATTTGCGTGTATGGAATGTAAGTTTTACGATTGCTCCATTATAATATTTCCGTTCATTTAATTAATCGTTTCTTCATTTTTTTTTTGTTGCTATATTGTAAAAGTAATGTGATAGCTTCTTTTTCGTTGCATTATACAATATATGCACCATATAACTAAAAATAATTTTTAGTTTAATGTGAAAAAAAAAATCAAAATTTAAATCAAAATAAAAAAATTCAATTTAAAAATTTGAAAAAAATATAATTTAATTTAATAAAATTTGACTTAGATTAAATTGCGAGATTTATATATAAACACTGGGCGTGGCAAGTACCTGATTAAGTCGTTTAATACAGTCTATACACTGAAAGGTCGGATTCTGTAAAGTTTCTTTTATAAATCTTTTGAAAAGTTTCTGCTTATACATTGTAGGCGTTTATGATCATGCCCATTTTTGATATATTGGAAAATGGAAATATTTTTAAATATCTCTATATTGCTCAATTTTTTTTTTGGGCGGGGCTCTCAAACGATTTTATCCAATTTAAAGACGACGAAACCATTGCGTTGGCAACTAAGTTAGTGCGGATAGTTATACTATTCTTTAGCTATAACTAAAGTAGAATTAAAACAATGTGAGAATCGTACTTAATTGCAAAAATTGCACGCTACAAACACGCCCATTATCTAGAAGCATCATTATTAATCATCAACATTATTTTAATGTATCAAGATGATGGATGGGCTCAAGCCAAATATGTATTTAAATATTGAAAAGGTGCATGGGAGATGGCGTTGTTAAAGTGAAAAAGTATTTTTACACAAAGTACTGAATTCATGCCGTACAATTGATACAAATACTTAAACGAATGATACTTATAAACAACAAAAACTTACCACTTAAAATGTTCAATATCAGAGAACTTACCTGAAACGAAACAAAAACAAAATAATGATAATAATTTCATAAAATAATGTAAATATAGAAGAAAATGCTTAAACAAGGTGTTACTACCCACCAACATATAAAGTTAATAAATTTGAATCACAAACGTATTTGATTGTTTAAAACTATTGTAGTTTGTTAAGCATTCGTTGAAAACGACTCCAATCAATTGTAAGCTTAAGTAAAGTAGAAAGGTAGGTATTGTAACTAAACTAAAGCAATTGTTGTTGCTAATGTTATATTCGAGTATATATGTGTGTGTTTTTTTTTTTCTTCACTTAAGCATGTGAACAACTTTGAAAAACCAACGGACAAAATGCAAGGTCGTGCGTTGTATTATAGTATAGCTTGCTAAATGAGCCGCACTAAGTAATTGTAAAATGTTATGGCGCAAAGTGTCAGAATGAATAATTATTTAACAGCTAACAATAGAAACCAATATAACCACCAGCAAATGGAACGAAATTGTATTAAAAGAAAACACAACCACCAACAACAATGGATAATAATTCATATTAAAGCAAATGTTTAAAGTTTTTTTTTGAAAACTCTGTCTAAGTACATATAAGAAAAAGGGTAGACATAGATACTACTACAACAACAACAACAACAACAACAACAACAAAACTATTGCTTTCAATTTCCAAACTAGATATTTAACCATTGATTGAATGAATAAAACGTTTCATTAAACCAAGATCATGCTCACATGCAGCAATATATTGCTGGACGGCATTGTGTTCTATACAATTGAAATGTGATTTATTTTTCAAAATGTTACTATTTTGTATATGCTGACTATTGATTGAATTTATTAAATCTAGAATTGCAACATTTTGTACTCGTTTTCGGCATGTTAACACCAATGCAGTCGTATTTTATGATCAGACATATTTGAGTGGAACAGTGATTATAGAGGCGCTTAAGGTTAAATGTGATTCATACAATTTTCGTTATATATACTTTAGTGTAATGTAAATATGAATTGAATTGTCCGTCCGTAAGAATGGCTGTTATTGGCATAGTGACAAACTTGTTAAAATTGAAAAGTTGAGTGGACATAACGTACAATATATGTGCACTCATTTAAGGAGGGTATAATAGGTCAGCAGCCACGTCCACATTAAACTTTCGTACGAATATAAAGGTAAATTTTAGTGAACATCTTTATAGGTTCTTTATTTATAGGAGCTCAAAAATGGGCGTATAAAAACACGCCCACAATTTTAATTCTCTTAAATTTCAATTTCAGCTTCAAGTGTATCAAATATCAACTTTATTGCTCAATTTTTGTAGCGGATAAATAAATTTTTGTCGATTGTGGGCGTGTCTCTTAACCAATTTTTGCTCTTTTGTAATTGCAATCTGTTTGCAGATACTAAAAATTATCGATTATAGAAAAGGATTCCTCAGAAGAGACTGAAATAACTTAGGTTTCAAGAACCTAAGTTTTAAGCTTCTCTCTAATCAGTTATCTAAGATTAATAATATTATATAAGATCAGATAAATATTTTCTATTGAAATATTAGGCGGCCGGCCATAGTGTATTTTTATAAAAAAAAAAATAAGTTGCCATAAATTTTTCCATTCTTTAGTTCAATGTGTCCACCAAAAACAATGCCACACTTAATTAATGTTTTGGTGCACGCTGGCAGAGAGCAGAAGATGTTGGTGAGACAGCAACTGACAGCAACAACTAAATAGGATAACAAATATAAAATGGTCTCAACACATAATTTCAACTCAACTATGAAAATGGTTGATGCGTACATCTGTGTTTCGTATGACCAGAGGAGCTTAATGATTGTTGTCTGTGTTTATAGAATCATGATTTTTTACTTCTTTTAGTGCTTTATTTATGACCACAATACGTAAAATTGAATGCAAATATTTTGTGTTGGTGGCTGTTTTATAAAAAGCAAGGCAAACAGGCACACTAACATGCAATTCAGCCAACAACCACTACTGAAAAGCGTACATTTTAACCAAAATAAACATTTTCCTCACATTTCACATTAGTATGAGTAATTTCGGCTACCAATAGCAAACATAAAATCCGTTCAACAATGCAACAATGGCAATAAGATATGGAGAGAGAGAGAGAGAGAGAGAGAGCAGTGGGAGAGATGGAAACATCTCTATGTGGTATTAAAACATCAGGAAAATAACGTTGATGATAAATACACATGATGGCGTTGGCTTCCAATGCTGGCGGTGCTTGGTAGAAGTTCAGCCGTTATATATACAAAAATAACGCTATATATCATACAAACAATATATGCACACTTGAAATTACATCATCGTCGTCGTGTGGAGGTTAAAGGAGAAGAACATTTTCATGCCAAATTATATTTACACGTATACCCACCACAACATAACACAACACAACACTCTAGATTTTGTATAGCATTTGGTCAATAGTTTCAGTAGCCAAACATGCCTGCCATTCCGTTTATTTAAACCAACCACCACCACCAACACATTTCGAATTATTGTATTGTTGTAGAGTTTAACTCATATGACAGGTGTTCACTAACGTGTACGAGTGCTTATGTTTGTGTTTCGTTTTTGTAATTGAAAAACAATTTGGTTATTGGCAAAACAATTTCACATCTATCGGTATGCACTATATTAAGCGAAAATTATTTTCCATAATTATTTCATTTGGTTCGATAATGTTAAACAAAAATCCTTAGATTAGAATTTATTTGAATTTCATTCGAAAAATAAACGAGAATTAGTTATTTATGGGTCCTCACATTTAGAGTAACATGTTATCAAACACTTGTCTATGTTGGCTGTTGCCCCCCCCCCCCCCCTTATTATAATGGCATAATCATCACATTGAGAATGATGCTGTGTTATGGAATATATTTTCAAACATCAAAATGATTTCGTAAATATTTACTTGAGCGTAAATATTTTTGGTGAAATTATGCTAAAATTATTCATTTTAGCAATTTTATAATATATTTATGGTTGCAGACTGCAGGGTTTTGGAAGCAAAGTTTATGATCCGCACCCATCACCTTTTTTCGGAATTCTTTGTGAAAATATTCAAACATATGTTGTTTCATATAAGAGATACACTTAATTCATGATGGGAGGGCAGAGAGTTTATCGAATTCCACACAAAATTTTTACAAATTCTAAATATTTACAGACCATAGGCGTGGCATGTACCTGGTTACATTTTTTAGTAAAATATGTATTATGCTTTAATTAGGAAGTCAGTTTCTACCCAAAGTCAGGTTTTTTTTTTTGGAAATTTTGCGAGTGTCTGACATTTGACTGCGCTTCCTACGCCTGAGCTAATTCAAAATGAAGTTTTAAAGTTTCAATTATTTATTTATATATTTTGTGGTTAATATTTATGTCCATGGTGGCTGTTAGCAGATTCCTTACAATTCTAACATTTGTGTGACACATACGTTGAGTCACACTTTCTAATAGTTGTGTGACATAAAAAAAAAAAAAGGAAGAAAAATAAAAATAGTTTGGGCCACAGGGCCATCGATGAAAGTGTTAATAAATCACATTTTTCAACATTCACATGACACATACGTTGAGTCACACTTTCTAACAGTTGTGTGACACAAAAGTTTGGAACAGCAGTGACAATTGTTAATAATTCACACTTTGCAACATTCACGTGACACATACCTTGAGTCACACTTTGTAAAGTTGTGCAACACATAGTTGAGCTATAAGAAAAAAAATTGTTTAGCCCACAGGTACCCTACTCCACCATTGAAACATGTGACAGTGTTAATAATGCAGAAATTTTGATTTTTTTCGGTAATTGTTGCCATAACAAAAGACGTGCATAAGTGCGTCTTCAATTTAGAATTAATCGAAATTATGTTATCGATTTTTAAATTTTTATCTTCAATCATTTTAAATGCTATTTTTTACTAGTACATTTAAAAAAGATTGTTTAAATAAAATCATTAGAAAAATCAATTTTTTTAATTTTTACATTCAGTCTCTACTTTATAAACGTAATTTATACTATATCTCAACTTTTACAATCGTGAGAATTTAAAAAAAAAAAAAAAAAAGAGAGCTACATCGATTTATATATCCATACTGGTCAAGACTGCATTTTTTGTACGCTTTTTGACACCTCCTTGCAACAAAACAATTTAAAAAAAATGAATACTGTGTGAAGTGTTTGTACAATTTTTAATTAGCCTGCGTAACGCTGATGGGAATTTTGTTACGTTAATTATAATTTGCATAAATATGTACAAGATAAGTATGAGAGGAGTCTGTGCAAAAGGTTTTTTTTTTCTTCATACTATGAATTGCTTTTCAAAATTTCCTTCATGAGAAATCAACCTCTCTCATAGTTAAGATTGTTTGATTTATGCATAAAAGTGACATGCAAACGGAAAGTAGAGGTAGTAGTTTTTATATCATAATAATAATCATGATATGGAGGTATATTGATTTTATGCAACGTGTGTAGTTTATGGGGTTTGTCTTTTTTTAAAGACCAACCAACGCAGAATTTTTTAAAAAAGTTTGCCAGAAAAAGAAAGAAAGAAAATTTTTTACGTATAATGCAAAATTGCCCACTTTTGATCAACATATTATATATGTATCGATCTGAAATTTGAAAAAAGTAGTTCTCTCTTTTGTCAAAAACCAATTTGTGAAAATGGGCGTATGTAGGTGGGTATCATAGATTTGGCGTATGCCTAACATAGCTCTTCCTTACTTATTCTTTCTCAATATGTTTGTCAATATTAGGTACCAGCTACGTTCAAACTTTATAGATTTAGTGAAATAATGCCAGCTGAACTTGCGAATGAATACAAACTTTAGAATTTAGTGTTGTTTAGTACAAGATTGCGATTGTTTTAACTAATCTGCACCTTTTGATCGCTTCACAATACAATAATATCTTGATTTGTTTTTATACGGGCGGTTATAATTGTTATTAAAATAAATGAAAATCATAAAAATGTTTATTCAATACGTTTAGTTCAAGTATTTTTTCAGCTTTACAGCAATTTATTATTATCTGCAATTCTGTTAAGTACTGTTATTAAGAGTGTATAATAAAGCTGTTTAATTTAGATAAATAATAAATTTTTTCGTTTGATTTTTAGAAAATTTTTTTTTCCATCATCTTTTGCTTATATTTCATTTCAATTTTATATTAAACAAAAGTTAAACTTGACATAAAGAAGAGAAAGAAAAGTGGCCTTAAAACACTTAGAGACAGAACGCGATTGTCTGTCTAGGGTTTTTGAAGCATTTTTTTTGCAGCCGTAAACAGCATGAAGAATATATATGATGTATACCTCCACACCAGAGCTACTTGCATCTAAAACACTAAAGCTTTCAATTTAAAAATATATTTGACATAAATTGCATGGAATGCACAACAGCGAGCATATATTAGTTTTCAAGTTGAACTGGTTTAAGAAAATAAAAAATAAAAAACACAAAAAATCTTATATACAATGTATATCGATCGAAGCTAGTTATCTTAAAATTGTTTAGTAAATTTCATTGTAAAACACATAATTAAAAATATTTCAAAAACTATGTCATGTTAAACAATCATTAAAAGTTACAACTGAACAAATGTTTAGTTGATAATATTTGTGTAGATTGTTCCATTAGAGAGAGTGAGAGGAGAAGAGAGAGTTTCAGTTTATAATATATTTAATATTTAGTTAATGAATTAATCTAAGGGCAACATTTCAAAAGAGGAAATTTCAGTACCTTTGACAACTTTAATATATTGCTGCAATATATCTATGGATTACAATCCGCATAATCTTTTGGAGGTGTACTAATTGAACTCTCTACCTTACTGATTTTGGTTTACGCCACACCCATTACATTTAGCGACAAATCAAATAACAGACACGCCTAAAATTCTGAAAAAAAAAAAAACAGCTGTCTTTGGTTTAGAATTTGTTCACTGAGATGAAATGCAATATACACTGTAAAAAAGGAGCAATTGTAAACATGTCATGCCCACTGTTTGCATATATATGTGGGAGGATATCTAATTTTTAGTATGATCTAAATAGACAATATTTATACATGCTTCTGCATGAACCGATCGAAATGAAAATGTTGAACAATTATTTTTCGAATATATCGATTTAACAATTTCAAAGGTCTTGATGTCTTTATGAATTTTAAAATTTTCATACTTTTTTTGGAAAAGTAGACTTGCAACACAACGCTTCATATGTAACCACTTACACCATCAAATATCCGTACTATGCGTAATTTATTGCACATATCTGAGATTTATGTCAAACGATTTAAAAAAAAGTAGATTTTGATTCAAAATAAAAGATATTTTTCCTGCTGCTGTTAAACTTGATGAACAGCGCAGCGCATACATTGTATATGAAAAATGCACGATTCAGTAGCAAGCACTTCTTTGAACTGCATTTCGTCGGGTGGGTATTAATTTGCAAAAAAAAAAAAAAAAAGATAGAAATGGAAATGAAGTAAATGACTTACTTATAATATAAATAGCAACAGCAACAACAAAATAGTTGTGTGTTGCAATCACAATGAATTTATAAAAAAAAAAAAAAAAATATCCAGACATTTGTTGTGACTATGGCAGAAAAATGTGTCCCTCCATCTCTTATACTCTGCGAGTGTCTAATATGTGTTTGAGTGTGTAACTTGTAAAAAGGCGGCTGCTACATTGTGCCAATATCCACAGCGTAACTGTTAAGTCTTTAAATATACACAGCAGATATAATTATTTTATGCATATAGCCTCGCACACACTCAAACAAAAAGAGAAATACAAAGTGACTCATAAACGTGTTGCACATTGACCAAACCTCGTTTTACCAGTAAATGCGTTGCCGAGTTCAAAAAAATTGTTACAAAATCTTTATTGTGTAGCAAAAATTGATCTTGAGAATGAGTTGGGCAAAACATATGCCTTAGCATCACGTAAAATTGGGTAAATGTTGTGAAATGTGAAATAAGGATCTATAGCCCTGCACTACCCACCCTAAAGGTATGCTGCCAAACGACACTTTTAAAGTCCCTACATTCTTGTTTGCTTATAAATACATGAACTCAAGTTTTGCATTTTCTCATAACACTATAATAAGAAACAAAGCATGTATGTAATAAAAATATTTCCATCTTCTAACCCTTGCTCTGTCTGTCTTCACACGTATCTGGTGTCATACAATCACGTTTATTATATTAAACAATATATTGTACAAATACCCTCGAGCAGCATATGTAGCATAACTGTGTCCAACTAAGTATGAAAGTCATCCTTCCAATGTTGATTGTATACTAATCAGGTGGCACATGTGTGTGTATTCCCTCCCTCTCCGGAGTACAACTAAAGTATTTAACTTTGCTCATAATAAATTGTTCAATGCCTCTCAAGACCATATTTGATATTTGTACTACACATGACACTACGTATGGATGCGTGCTCGTACGTTTTTATGTTATATTATGTGTTTTCCATCTGTATACAATACCGCACTATGCGTTTTAAAATTTTGGCCTCTGGCAGGTATCTGCATTTATTGAAATTTTGCATAAGCATTAAAATCATTATGATTACGGTAATTGGACTTTGTTATGAGTTGTCACATACATATTAAGCCATCCTTTTAGCCAACAGGTGCATGTAAAGGAATGAGAAGACTAATTTTGTGCAATATTGCTTTACGGCAAATACACTATACGACATGGATAGACACAAGTGTGACACATCATATGGTCACACATTAATATAATACAATTTACACGTTAAATTATATCAAAACAGTAGTTTGCCTAAGTATACCCAAGATCGTACTGAATAAATTCAATTAAATTTCATTCTTGTGTGTGTCTCGGTTTTAAGCAAATATTTGCATATATGCTAACATTCTTTATAAGAATGATGAGAAACTTTAACAACTAAGAAAATGGTATAGATTTACCCTGACAGGTTCATAATCAGTTCAACATAGTCTTGCGAATTGGATATTTGTAAGGAAGTTCATAGCTAACCGATCTAGTCAAAATTTGAATTTTTCTCATCAAGTCCGTCTGTCCGTTTAGGACACGTGTAAAACGAGGGATAGGTGTATAAGTATAGATAATTCCAAGCTTTATAGCTCAATTTTTATGGCAGATAAATAGATTTTCGTCAATAGTGGGCGTGGCTTTTTTATACCGATTTTGCCCAATTCAAATAAAGATCTGCATGCAGAGACTGCAAGTGTCTGTATAAAAATTCAGCTTAATATCTTAAAATTTCCAACTGTAAGAAAGCGAAACAATAGAAGGACGCACGGACATACATGTCCAGACAATCTAGACAGGTTTAAATGCTGACCAAGAAGAACCGCACCTTGTAGGGTCTATGGCACCTCCTTCTTAGGGTTGCAAATGGAATGACAAACCTAGTGATAGCCAAATTTCAACCGATCTATGTATTAGCGAAATTTTTCTTCCACTCGAGTTACTACCTCGTCATCATCAATCTGTTTCATTTGATACCCATAATAAATATATAGTTAATCCATTTTGGTTTGAGAATAACAGCAACTTTACGTTTTCTACTCGTTAAGCCCTTTCATTTGATATCCATATTAAGTAAATTTTAAAAAAGTTGATAAACCATCATCTTAGAGCGGCCGCCTCTTATTACATTAGCCCACACTCAGCACTGTTTTATTCCTCCCATTTGAATACCACAATACAATCTTGCCGATTATTGCAAATTTTTTCCAACACATTGAAAAACTTCCCGGAATTACGTAGAAAAATTTTATTAATATTTTTTTTTTTGGAAGGTTTTTTCACAGAATTTTTTGACAGCAATATTTGGAGTGTTAGCGATTTACAATAATATAACTAAATATAAAAATAAATAGAGCTAATAATTAAGGGACAAGACAATGATTATGAAAATGGACAATGTTGAATAATTAGAAAATAATACACGCACACAAGCGCACACTATCTTTAGAAAGTAAATTCTATTCACAGATGTTTTCCAAAAATAAATGCACAATTTTTTCGATATTTCATCGGTTCCCGTTGGATTTGTTAAATGTTATATAACCAAAAAACAAGTGGCATTGAAGTCAGCGCCACGATAAATTATGTTGGATAGGGAAAGATTCGAGATTCAAGAGATGATGGTACGAAAGTTATTAATGATTAAAAGGGTTTGTTTTCACGTCAATTCTGGGGTTGATTGTTTACTTTTGGGTACAAAATTCAAACGCGTTATATCCTGTCGGTTGAAAACAACAGCAACAGATGTTTTAACAACGAAAACTATGCCAACGGTTCCTCCTCTTCGGAGCGCAGCCAACTGCAATTGAGTATTTCACGTAAATTCCAGCGAGCGTGAGGTTCCGGCTCCAAGAGAACCGCTACTGTAGCTTTGGCCTGGGCTGATATTTGATCTTGTAGCTTGCGACGAAATGCGAACTTTTTATTGCGTTGGTCTTCCAACAGTTTACTTAAGTTGCTGTCGTCAAATGGCATCTTCGCGTTCAGGATTATAAAAAGTATAACACCCAAAGACCAAGCATCAGCCAATTTGGGGTCGTAGGGACGACCACAAACAACCTCGGGTGCCGCATAAGCGGCCGAGCCACAGTAGGTCTCAGACTTTAAATCACGACCATTCTCGTCGCAGCAGTAGCGCGCAAACCCAAAATCGGCCAATTTGATGTTGAGTCTCTTCGACAGCAATATATTCTCACACTTGAGATCACGATGCGCTATGTCATGGGAATGCAGATATTTGAGAGCCTTCGCCATTTGCATGAACCAGGCTTTGGCCTGCAGCTCGTCAACGGGCCCCGACTTCTTAATGTGACTCAGCAGGTCACCGTTCTCAGCATATCGCATGAATATGAATATTTTCGGACCGCGCTGCAATATACTGTGAATTTGTATAATATTCGGATGATCAATTTTTGTTAAAATCTCCAATTCGCGCGGAAAGAATTTGTGCACGAAATCGGAAGGCGCCTTCGTCTTATCAATAATTTTGCAGGCCAAATGCACTCCATGACCGGAATCGTCCGCGTAACCGGCTGTTATTACAGTGGCATAGGAGCCTTCGCCGATCTTGTGCCCGATATTATAGCCTCGCTGAGCCAATGCATCAATGTCAGAGCTGCGTGCACTCAGTTGCCGATTGGAGGTAGTCGAAAATTTTGACATAATTGTTGGATTTTTATAATATTGAAATTTTGTCTAATTGCATCTGAAGACGGTACTCTGATGATTTGAATTTGCACTCGAAAGTGTGGCCAAAACTTTTTAAAGTTTAATTAAAAAAAAAAACTAAAACAAGATAATATTTATGCAAACTTTATATTGATTTCCAGAATTTTTATAACAAATATATTTAAAAAAAAAAAAAAGAAATATTTGTCTTGAGTTCTAAATGAAATTTTGACAATATTTGAAAGAACAATAAAAGGAAAAGTGATAACGATTCATTCCATTGGCAGGCAATAATAAAAACATGACATATGTACAAACACATACATGCAGAGGAAAAGTTTAATGAGTGGCCGAGCACTTTAAGGCTGAAAACATTGCCAGTTTTCACTTTTGCAAATTGCTTCGCCACGAATTAACTCTCCCTGCTGACACATGAGACACATTAACGCACCTCATTACTATTATGTATTATTTGTTTGGTACCATTTTCAGATATTATTCATCTCTCTTATTGTATCCGGGTGGATATTAATAATACAGAATCCATTAGCGCTACAACCACAAGCACAAGCACCATACAAACGCATCTTGAAAAGGACGACGACAATGTGACACGATTGGCGGCAGCAGAAGACTCTGCATTAAGTGCATCCGAACGTTCAAGACGTTTAATGCCGTACATGGCGTTCTATTTGCCAGCCTCAGAATTGCCACTTAGCAAACAGTATGCCTTACACGTGGTAAGACATCATGTAGCAGCAGCAATGAGTTTATAATTTATGGACACAATTCATTTTTATACCCCGCCCTACTTGTGCCAAAGGATATATTTAGTTTGTACAAATTTTTGCAACTCCTTAACGGCAAATGCCACATCCATCTTTGATTGTACCGAACAATTCAGTAACAAAGTCTGTCCGTCTGTCTATCTATGTAAATTTGTGAGCAAGCTACAGATCACATTTCGATTAAATTTGATACAAGGACATGTATTGGACCAAAGAGGAACCCTATTGAAAATGGACCGGATCGGATGATTTTTAGAATCTCTCCCTTTATATGGAAATATTTTTTAACAAAATTTAGTGAATTAATTAGCTTCATATTTGGTTGGGAATAATTTGGACACGATCGAACCATTTTTAAAGTAACTTTTCTAGCAGTTTACATAGATACAAGGAAAATAATTGAAGCATAATTTAGGGAGCTAAGTAATGTAGGGTAATAAATGGTCGGACTTGATCTTTTTTAGTAAATATTTTCTTTTTGTTCTTCATATAATAATAATAACAACAACAAAACAGTCCAATGAGCACAGAATACAACACGAAAAAGGACCTGAGAGTGAAAATGTTGTTGCAATGAGTCGTGTACCGTTGCCGGAATCATATATGCACATGAAAATGACCTCGTTTCAAGTACCCTTGCGTATGCCTGAGGAACAGCGACCACATTATGCCCCATCTTCCGCACTAACTGACACTTATCAACCGCACCCAGACACTGACTACCGTTCAGTGGCCTACCATAGCAGTGAATTAAACGCGGGTCAGAGTTTTGCTGCTGCACCCATTAAACAAGTCGATATTGGAGACAGTAAATTTCCAAGAGTTGTACATTTATTGTCTGTGGATACCCTTGCCGACCATCATGCCGACTCATCTGCTTTAAGCAAAAGTAACAACAACGGCAATTTAAATGTGTTCACATCATCGCACAAGCGACCTCAGCCACACCGAGTGAGTTTTCACCCATATGTGCAAATAATATAAAGATTGATTGCAAATATAAATTAGAAATTAAGAGTAACTGTAACTATTTCACATTCTCACACACACTTCCTTGCAGTTTAAGACGGTGCAATATTTTCCACCATTATCATCACAGTCAACAGCAGCAGTGAAAAGTGTGCCTTCCACCTCCTCCTCCTCCTCCTCCTCTAGCAAATCTTTAGCTACAGCTATACGGTCTCTTCATCATAATAATGTTGGAGCTTATCGCCCACGGAGCAAACAATCAAAAAACAATTTAACACCATTTACAGCAACTAATTCAGTGCCGGGCCATTTTGTACCAATTGTTTATACGCCAATAAACACAAACCCTAACAGCCAAAGTAACATAAACAACAACAACAATAATAATAATAATAATAACAATGATAACCATGTTATAGCGCATGCAGCAAATGCTGCACAAGAAACGACACATATTGTTTTATATGATGATGAGGGTGGTGATGAAGTATTAAAACGACAGCCACAATATAAACAGCAACAACAGCACCACCAACAACAACATAATGCTGTGCAATATTCTGCTTCATTGCCAGCCATTGATGTTCAATCATCGCATAATCAAAATTATCATCAACGCTATAACAATAATAAACACTCACAGCAGCAGCAGCAGCAGCAGCCACAATATTTTAGTGTTACATCCTCACCCCGCCTGTCAATACCAGTAACGATCTCCAGCAGCAACTCGGCGGTAGGAAAAACTGCAACTATAAGGTTTGTATGTTGATATGAAAATCCTTTCTTTATAGTTTTAAAAGTGTTTCAAGGAATCATGGCAACAAATTTAAAATGCAATCTAATATGACAGAAGAGATATATATATAGGTGCCATAATACCCTATACCACTACACGTTATATTGATTATATATTGGCACAATATTGTAAATTGAAGGCAACACAAAAATTTATGACTTCTCTTCCCTACCAGACCAATTACTTTCCAATAAATAATTTATTGATGTACGCAACGACGTAAAGCAACCAAATGGAAGCTGTTAAAATTACTTACATGTTACAACAACAACAAATACATAAAAAGAGGGCAAATTTGTCTTTTTTGCCAAATCTGAGGCACTCGGCATATATATGAAATATATAAATGTGGGCGTGGCAAGTATATGATAAGGGTGACTGATCAATTTGAAGATTAAAATCCGAATCAATAAGAATTTTTCGTTGTTAGTTAGGGGCGTGGTAAAATATGTAACAGGTTGTGCATGAGTAAGGTCACCAAGCACCAACTTACAAATTCACTTCAGCACCAAATAGTTTTTGTATATTGAAAACGTGGCATAATCTAGATGTAACAGGTTCGTGACTAGTCCTACATATCAACTTGTAGGTTAACTTCAGCTCACCAAAAGGTGTTTGTAAAGGGTTTTTCAATAAGAACCTAACATAACACAACATAAGTTTGGTAGCTTCAAATTATCAAGAGGCTTCAGTTCTTGAGTTAATTCGACTTTGTAAGGGTGCAGGCTAAAATGCAAAATTTGTCACAATGTTTGAAAGATTACGAATTGTTAAGAATGGCGTGAAATCATTTGAATTGACTCATTTTGAACTGAAACACTTAAGACTGCATTATTTTCGGTACTTCGACCGGCATTTTGACTCACTTGAGACATAGAAACATTCAATAGTTTATATTTTGACTCGAACTTATCCACTATAGAACGTCTGTCTGGTGTGATGATTATTATCACTGAAAATCTAAGCTGTATTAGTACCCATTTCATAATAAACCTAGAGCTTGTGTGGTGGGAGATGAAGTTATAAATCAAAAAATAAAATAAACTTGAAGTAAACGCTTTCAAACTTGCGATAGTAATTTTAAATACTTTCCATGCTTTAAGCTTCTTGTTTATGAATTTCATTATAATAAAAATGTTAACCTTAACTGACAGAAACGTTCAATTATATACAAAATTGTCCTTAAATTGGGAAATTCGAATGATGTGGGCGTAACAGGTTCATGAGTAGACTCAACACCAAAAAGATTCTTGTCTGTAAATTGTCTGCCACAAATATTGTGGACGTGACACTTGATCAATTCCGCCTAATTTGTATAGAATCATGCCTAAAATATCAACCCCAAGGTAATGGTTAAAAATGACTTTTATATTATAATTATAATTGTAAATAATATGCAGAATAAAGGTAAGTAAAGTAGAATTAGCATCAAGTAGTAATGGAACGGTAGTGCACTGCCTAAGGATATAGATTGCATGTAACAAATATTACCTACACCACACACACATACAATAATTGCATTCCACCTTCATGTACTCCAAACACTATTCATAATGTTATAACACTAATTGAAAATAATTGTCATGCAATTCACCGCAAGGCAATGGGCAACACACACACACACACACACACACAAGTACTTATATTTGCTTAGGATAGAGAGAACTTAACTTTTTTTTTTCTCTAACAAATTCAATTTGATTTCATTTGTACAAATTTATTTTTGCACATAATATTATTGTAACCTCTTACACTGCTTGTGGTAGAAAGGTGTACAGAATCAGTTTTTGAATTGAATTTTTTGCGCTAATAAAAAATAAAATTTTAATTTAAATTCAAACAATTTATATAAAAATATTAACAAAAAGAAAAAAAAACTTGCCACACCCACATTGGCATAAATATTGCGTGCCTACAGCTTGTCTTAAATACACAAGCTTAGCGTTAGAGGCTTTAATATAATAATAATCCCACAAGGCACTCAAACACAAACACGCGCACCTATACACTTACTCGATTGTAAATAAATAATCAATTAGCGCCCCCACTAAAAATGTTACCATCAAGCAAGATTGCTTAAAAAAAAAAAAAAGTAAGAAAATTAAATTTGGCTTACAACACATATTAAATATACCCTACACATCTACAATAGTGGGCGTGACAGATATATGATTATGCCCTCTAATAGTGTATGTATTACGTATCAACGTGAAAGTCGGGTTTTACGTGAGCGCGTCTACTATTCGACCACGCCCATTTTTGGCATATTAATGAATGAGATAACTATAAATATATGCATCAAATTTCAAGATCATAGGTAAATTTTTGTGGCAGATATAGAGATTTTTGTTGATTGTGGGCGTGGCTCTTGACCGATTTTGCCCATTTTAAATAGAAATCTGTACAAAATGTCAGCTAAATATCTTAAAATTTACAACAGAGAGAACGACAACAACAGACGAACACACGGACATACATGTCTAAGTCGACTCAGTTGTTGACGCTGATCCAGAATATATATACTTTGTGAGGTCTCTGACGCCTCCTCCATCACTAAGATGGAGGGTATCAAAAAAATTATATTTACTACAAAAAAGATACAAGATGCCAAGATCAAGATCAGATATATAAGATGCTACATATTCATCATTCAAGGGCATCATGTTCATTATTTTGTAGCCCATCCAATTTACATCGCCCATCCACCACTGATGAAGCGCAACAAATAAGTTTTTTGCATGAATCGAAACAGAAGCAATTGCATCCTAATCATCATCATTTTCAGCCACCAAGATTAGAAAACTTTTTTGAAAAAGAAATCGAACAAAAGCAAGAATATTTACGCGGTGAAAAGGGGCAGGGACGAGACCAGAACGATGATAACGACAAAGATGCTTTATTACCGTTAAAGGAATACGATGTTGCGTATTTGCAGCCACGTTTTAAATATCGCATCCCACAGCAACAACAACAACCACAACAAGATCCAGCACAACATCAACAGTCCCAACATCATATACGTCTCATTAATGAACAAAAATATCGCTTGAACAGTAGGGAGCCAGTACATGTGTTTGTTTTAAGTTCAACTTTGCCACCTCGGCCGGTAGTAGGGAGTGTTGCAACAGCAACACCCAAGCCAATACAGCACGCGCCATCCATAAACTCTCAATATAATCACCCAAGGCCACTAACAGCTTATCACCAGCACGAGGAAATTTCACCCATACATCATATCCACTTAAAACCAAACGCTGAACAGGTTCTCGCCATACCTGTACGCAGCATATATAATGGTTTTAATGGCCCATCCCCCTCCCCACCACCATCACGACCATCACCTTTATACAATCATAAGCATCCACAAACAGGTGCTCACATATTACCGCCATTACCAGCACCAACGCCATTCAAAATATCAGCAAAACTAATGCCATCATTATCATCCACTACACCATTGCATTCACCACAATACCCCAAAATTATTGGGTAAGTTGCTGCTTATGCTTTCTGCATAGTACTCTAAATAAAAGCTACATACCCCTCTCCACCACGTACAACAGCTTATAGACGTTATTTGATTCTAGTTGCATTTCATTAACTGCTATGTACACGATTCAGTAGCACTGGGTGCTGTTTAGATGTTAACAGGGGTTAAGTGTTTGTAATGATAGTAAGCATCACACACTATACTCGATTAGTGTTAAATATTCGAGAATTTTCGGGGCTTGCTTTTCGCCATTTTTAATACAGTTGAGCTTGGATGAAAGGCGAGCCTTTTTGTTGGATTTTAAAATATCGGGTTTGGCTGACAATAACATCGGGCTTGACTATTATAATCTACTAACAAAAACTAAATTTATCATAGATTAAATTTTAAATACCCCTAACGTCTACATCTATATACAATTAGAAGGCGTGGCAGGTACCAGGAATGCATGTGTTACACATCTACGTACAGTGCGCCTCAAAGAAGGTTTTTTTTTTGTACATTATAGGCTCAGACCGTCATTGTTTCAACAAAAGACAGACGTACGGACGGAGGATATGGCTGGATCGATTCAGTGTTTGATATTGCTAAAGAATATATATTATTTGTAGGGTTTCTGATCTCAACGCTTTGGTTGTTACGACCTTCCCATTTATCTTATATGAAGCGTATAAAAAAAGCGTTGCGAATGCATCTTAATAATAATAATAATTCATTATTCCCTTGTTAACTACAATTTATATACTTTTCTGTGACTTTCAGTTCCACCTCTACCCCACATTATGTGAATTATCTTCTTAACGAGCCCAAGCAATTGTTGAAAGAAGAACACAATGTTCACATGAAGCCGCCTACCATACCGCCACAAACATCGTACATTGTAGTGACCACAGCGCGTCCCTATCCTCTGTACAAAACGAAACCGAAATTACAATTGCAACCAAGGAGACCCTTGGAAAATAATATCGAATATTCTACCCAACGATACCCTCCGGCCAGACCATCATCACCACCACCACCACCACCACTACCCATCTCATTAAAGTCATCACCAAAATTTGTTTATGTTAAAGAGGAATTTGGTAAAAAACTGATACCGCTTAGGGTGGCATCCAAACTAAAGCGGCCGCAGAATATTCATCAAAATAATGACAACAGTTTTATTAATACCTCAGAGCAAGATTTGCAATCAGTAACACCACAACTTGAAGGGCAAAAAAAGCCGGCGTTGGCCGATCCCAACGATTTGCCGGACATACGGACATCATCGTTGGCTGAAATTTTACATAAACTACAAGATAGCAATCATTTGCCGCATACCCTGACACCGGAAAATATTGACAATTCTATCAAGACCTTAATACGCATTTTAAACAATTTAAAGCAGACTCAAACCATTGGGGAAGATCCACCGCAACATCATGACGCCTCAACTCATGCTAACGATGTTGATTATGATGTTGATAGAGATAACTGTGCAGACCATGCTGTCACACCACAGCATGACCATCACAAACAACATCTTCAACAACAACAACAACAAAAAGAGGAACATCATCATCATCAACAACAGCAAACAACACCACCACAAACGGATGCAAGTAGGTTTTAAGATTTTAAGAAAGAATAAAAATTTGATTTGAATTGAATTGAATTTAATAAAATAGCAAAAAATCGTGGACCCAATACGGGACGTCCCGGCATTGATTACCCGAATTATGCCGATATACCGGAAACATCGTTTTCATGTTCGCAGCAACGTTACAAGGGATTCTTCGGTGATCCGGAAACAAATTGTCAGGTGTGGCATTATTGTGACTTGAATGGTGGAAAGGCCTCATTTCTTTGTCCAAATGGCACCATTTTTAGTCAGGTAAGACGATGGGGATTGTAATTATGGTAGAGCAGGCCAAGTTGATTTTTAAAATTTCGTTTCGCATATGATTACAGATAGCTTTGACTTGTGACTGGTGGTTTAATGTTAAGTGTGCCACCACAGCCCAACTGTATGTGCTCAATGAACGTCTCTACAAATATATATTGCCCTTTACGCCGAAATTTCCCGAGGATTATAGTGGACCCTTGGTAGACAAGTAAGTGATTAGGTTTCGATATAAAATATTTAAATAAACGATCTCGATATTCAGATACTTGGCAATGAAATTTCAAGAGATGGAAGAGAAAATGCGTTTGGAACGTGAAAAGGACATTTCTCCAACAAAGACAACAAATGAAGATGATGCCACAACCACCGACAACACTATTGAGGATGACTATACCACACAGGAAAGCCTCCTTGAAGTGGATATAAACGAGAATCGTTCACAAAAACATGTCATTAGTGAACAAAGTTCCGAAAGAAATCTCCTAATAGATGATGAAATGGATGACAATGCACAGCGGGATTCGGAGGTGAATAAATTTGAAGGTACAACCATTGGCACAATGGTAACCACAACAATAAAATCGGATAAAGAATTGCCTTTAAGTATTAAACCAATAGTGGTAGTTTCATCAACAATGGAGCCCGATTATCTTGATGATCTCAATGATAATAGCGCCAACAAGCAAAGAAATACACAAATTTTGGAACATAATGATAAACAAACAGACACAGAAAATGGTGAAAAGAAAAGTTCGGGCAAGGACAGTATAAAAGTAACGGTGGAAAAAGTGGAAATAGTAGAAATCAAATCAGATGGCTCCACTGGCCATTTAATACCAGATATGTTCAAAAATGTTAAATAAGTAAAAAAAAACAAAAAAATATCGATATTTACATAATTTGATTAAGTACAGAGTTTTTAGTAATATAATTTAAAAAAAAAAAATAATAATTTTGGTATAGACCAAATATGGAATACCCTATACCTCTATATGGAAATTAAAGGCGGGGAAGGTATTTAATTAGGTCCTTTAATATGATTATTATGGACACATTCTGAATTAGTTTCCTCCTTCTTTATTAATTTTTTGTAAATTGTATGCGTAACCATGCTTTTTGAGGATTTTTAGTAGTGAAGCCTTTTGTAAATTTGTAAAATTTCGGCATTGCAGCTTAAATTTTGTGAATATATAATTTTTGTATCAATTGTGTGGGCGTGTCTTTGAATAGAAAATAACATACAAAAAATTTACGGACGCGCATGATTAAATGGATGTTCTTAGAGCATAATACACATTTCATCTCTGATTTAGTAGGTATAAGGTTCAGGGTATAAAAATATAAGCGAAGAAAAATATATATATAAAAAAAAAAAAAACAATTAGCAAATATTAAAACATTTAAAATGATATTTAATGTAATTTAATGAGATTGATTTATACCTTGCATTATTGTGTCAGTGTAGTATATTAGTGGTTGGTTGGTGGTGCACCGCGTGCAACGTGTATTGTATATAAAAATGTTAATTTATAAACACAAAAAACTTGCCATATGTGTACTATTGTTTAAATCATTTTCATTCCATAAAATGTTTAGATTCAAAAAATTTTGTTTTTGTACCACTTGTATGAGTATGTGTGTTTAGATCAAATATATTAAGAAAATGGTTTCAATTATATTCTCAAATTTTATTTCGATTCAATACAATTTAAAAGCTTACCTTTTGTGCATTTTTAACGCTCTCTTTATAACTATTAACTGTTTCTAGAAGTTGTGCCACTTCTCCTAGTGATTTGTTATTCTGAAACGCAAAAAAAGTTTATGCAAACTTTGCTTTAGTACATTTTTTTTTTTTTTTTTTTTTTGGAAAACTGACCTCTTCTTGAAGGGTGCGATAACCATGATTTTTATGATCGGCTTGAGCACAAATATCACAACAAACGAAATAACATTTATGACAAAAACGATCCGCTACACGATCATGACGTATGCAACGTTTCGGTGTAGGCAACTTATACATATCATAAGCATTTCGTTCTTTATCCATTGGCACCCAATTATGTTTCTTTAATGTTTTACTATTTCGATGGATGCCGTCAAAACAGCGTCGACACATGTAAACTTTACATAATTGGCATTTGCCGGTAGCTGGACCTATTTCGCATTCGTTACATTGTATGGTTGTATTTTGCAGTACGGAATTTGTGCTCACTGGTATAGCTTTTAAGATGCTGTTGGCCGAAGCGTCTTTACGATAGAATTTCAAATGATTCAGTTGGCCCAATAGAAAAAAGTTCAAGTCGAAGTAGTCACGTACATGAAAATAGGTAAATTGTTGGTGTGGAAGTTCTATCGGCTTCAAGCACTCGGAGCATGTCAAATTTATTTTATGATGGATTACGCAGTTTTCGCACATATCATGCCCGCATGGCAATAAAAAAGGACGATTACTTTTCACGTGTGAATCTAGATAATATTGAAAATGTCCTAATATTATAACTACTTAAATAGGGGAGCATTCATTTATAATTTTTTTTTTATTGAAATGATATTTTTAGCGACCTATAATTGTTGAGGACCGTTGGGTCTTGTTTTGTTTAGTTCATCAGTTAAACTGTAATGTTTAGAAATTGGATTCAAAACCACATTACTTTTATGTAAATACTTTGCTTTGCACTGTTGCCCTCAAAGTTGAAAAAAAGTTATTCCCAAACAGGCGTCAAACCCTAAACGTTTTCCAACTTTTGTCATTAATTGGCAGCCCTATTCATATATATAACGGTAAAATTGCACACGCGCAATTTATTGCGTTTTCCATGAGAAGTTCCTTTACAAGGTATTTTTATATAAATATATCTTACCACCTATATTTCTATCATAATTGCTGGAGTACTCGCTATGACATTTGGGACAACGACGTAAATTCCTTATGGTGTTGGCCACAAATTTGCGATCAAACAATTTTATATTTTGTGAATTGCTCAACATTTTTGCCGGTTAATGGAATGTCGTTGACACGACTAGCACAATTACTGATAATGTACTATATTTTATTGGCATTAATTGTTGTTTTGAATGATCTTTTCATATATATATTTTTTAAAACTATCGAATTCACAACTTTGTAAAAAAAAACACGCAAAATACACGGCAGCAGTAAATCTCGTTTGTTTAGTGCAAAGTAGAATTGTATAAAAAAAACAAACGATCAAACATCATGAAACACGCTGAGAATGAAATGGTTTACAGAAGTGCCAATTGTAACATTTTTACAATTGAGTGTTAAGGATGGTAACATTGTCAAGGAGTAATTTTAAATACTCTACTTTTGTTCTTAAATAACCTTTACATTATTACGTAAACTAGACTATAAAAACAGGTGCAATTTGTGTTGAACTTGTGTGTTGAATTAGTGTGACTAGTTAACTAAAACCTTTATTATTTTTATTTATTAAACTATGTAATTGGTTTAAGTTCAAAACCAAGTTTCTTAATCCACAAACAGAAATGGCAATCTTATGCAAAAATTTTGTTACATAATCAAAACCAAAATTTATTGCCGTAAAATTCTATTCACCACAACTAATTTTCATTTTCATTTTAATTTACAATATGTCCCATTTCCCGTTGTTATAAAATATATATCAATCTATGAAAACATGGAATCCAATAAATTATTTTGCCTTTGACGGCGGTTCTGCTCATCTTGACGGAAACGTCTTAGCTCTTCGTAAGCTTCATCATCTGTTTCCAGTTCGTATCGACACATGGGACACGAATTGGTCTTAAAAATACATTAACAACAATAAACTTATGTCAGGGGAAAAATGTTGAAGTGTTTTTATTTTCATTTTTACCTTTTTCAACCACAGCAGTATACATTCCTCATGAAATTCATGTTTGCATGGTAATATTTTATACTTTTCACCCTCTTCGGCCGGTTCTTTACAAACAGCACATTCCAGTTTCTCTAAATCATCGTCGCTTGTAATTTCGTGTACTGGCAATTCGGCAATTGCTCGTTTAGAAGCTTCGGGAACTTCAATTTCCATATCGATACCATTCATAATGGCCAACACTTGTAAACGTTTATAATGTTTGGCAAAATCATTGGCACCTTCAGGGCCGGTTGGTGTATGACCCAATTCCTCAAAGTAATCAGACATTTTATAATTGATTGTTACGTGCGTGTATCTGCAAAGAAATGTTTTATTTCTCTCTAAACTATTTTATATACGAAATTTGTATGTAAATATCTCATCAACATTTTTATACCCACCACATAAAATGAGGGGTATGGGGGGATATTAAGATTTGGCCCAGGCCACATTTAGTTTTCTTACTTGTTTCTTTTAAGGGTGTGTAATGCAATGAATATAAGAATGATGTAAATAATGTAAACTTTTATATAACGAGAATATATAAATTTCTTATTATTTCATCCATTGTATCTTATGGTAGAGCATTAAAAAATAAATCTTTGTATGACAAAAACTTATAATGAACAACATTTTGGAGCAGATAACACAATTTATAAAAGCTTTCAAGAATTAGCGTTTTTTCTATACAACCAGCTCCGCGGGAGAGGAAGGGGTATAGGAGGGAATGTTAAACAATGAGATCATTATAGGAATGGTGGGAAAGATCTTAGATGGTAAATTATTCAAGAAAGTCATACACAACTGTTGCGGCAGTTTATTATGTGTTATAAGACGAGTTTCACAACAACTAAATGAGAAAGCTGAGAAAGTGCTGATACTTACTTATAAACAGAGTGTGTTTAATACATTTTTGAGAGAGAGTACAGTTCCAAGTTATAACAACTTAGTCCAACGGCGTGCATAACAATAATTTTTTATTCATTCACTCTAGAGCCCCTTCAATCTAATCCTTCCCATAATAAATAAAACACAAAAGATTGAAATCATTTTTTTTTTTTTTCTTATTCTTTTTCAATGATGTTGTTGTTCTTTTTATCTATTCAGGGCAAACAGCTTAAAAACTAAAGTTAGCTGAATTTTTTTTTTTTTTTTTTTTTTCGTTTTTTAACCCAATATTACAATTGTTCAATAATACATCTTTTTCGTTTGAAATTGTTCACAATATGAATGTGCATCAAGCATGTTTCAACTTTATAATAAATTTCTTTAGAAAGGTAAAAATAAATAGGTTACACTGTGTACGCGTGTGATTGTGTACTATATAGATTATAAGTAATTTTCGGTCTTTTTTTTTTTATTATATTTTAAAACCGCAACAAAAAAGAAAACAATAATAATTATACAATAATAATAAAAACAGGTAAAAATATAATAGAAGGCTTGCTTAGGCTTAGGTTTAAGGTCGTTTGTTTTGGGGTTAAAGTCATAGTATATGACAGTGCTGGTAACTCCTAGTAGGATGATTACAGGTAGATGAGGATTCTCTATGGTATACAATTAAAAACTAATTATGAAATGTTTCCAGTTTCAGTTTACAGTTTACTGTGCATTTTTTTTTTTTATCGTAGATCAATTATTTTCTTTCTCTCTCTTTCTTTAATTATATTAAATTATTTTCATACCATGTTCTGGTCGTGGCTTGTCAACAACAAATGTGTACATTTTTGCTTGTTTTAATTTTTTTGTTTTTTTAATGTTTAGGAATAAGTAACTTTTAAATTGTATTGTGTTTTACATATAACATATATTCTTCATCTTTATTCTTGCGTAATAAATTAATTAATATAAGTAGTGCCTAAAAGGTTTTCCGATATTTATTTAAAATACTAAATTATTATAACATTCGCAGCAGCAGTAGCAGCAGCATATGTGTACAACAAATTAATAGTTAAAGAATTCTTAATCGGTTAGAAGTGAGAGAGAGAGAGAGGCAAAAAGTGCGTGTGTTGCAAAAGGTGGTGAAAGCATTTTGAGTGGATGGGGAGGAATTCATATTTCCATGAGTAATTACTCGTTGTTGACTTTCCGTTCCAATATGATACGCATACATACCTACATGCATACATACCTATACATAAATAATATTGTGTTTAAAGTTTAGTTTTGCTCCGTAATTGTGTGTGTGTGTGTGTGTGTGTGTGTGATAAGTACTTAAATTTTTAATTGAACATTGACTTAATTTTACAAATAATTCTCTCATGTTCAACATGTTGTTGTGTTGTTGTTTACTCCTTTTTTTTTTTTTTTTTTTTTACAAACATCATATATGCAAGTACCAATAATGAATGATGATAATGACGATTTTCTTATACTATTTTAACCTACACAAACATATACGCGGTAGACATACCATCTATTGATACATAATAGTTTACTGTTTCTTAGCGTGTAATTCTTTATTTGTGTTAAAATTGCAATCGGATTTGATTTTATCTTTATGTTATAACTATTGTATTACTAGACGTACTTTTATTGTTTCAAATCTTACATGGCTACAGGTGTGTTTAAATTTATAGACGAGTGCTGCTATAGTGTTTGTCAATGTTTACGTGTGTATCTTTGTTAAATATATATGTATTTCACTTTGATTCTATTCTAAGGCATGCGAACTTCTTCATCGCCATTACCAGGCTAATGCAGAAGAATGCATCCATTTAGAGGGGTTGCATCATCATTCGATTCTAGTCTGTTATCGATATTTGTGCATAACCGATTAGGGCGCGATCATCGGGCACTTCACCGGGCTGTACACCCGAATTCAATTGGAACGTAACAGTTTTCATTGTGGCCTTTTGTTCGATTAGTTGATGCAAATTAATCGCCATTGGCTGGGTATCGAGCGGATCCACCAAGCCAGCTTCCACTAGTTCAGCGGCTATTCCTTCAGCAGAATCTTTACCGACAGCAAATTCGAAACGTATATCGTGCAATTCGCGACGTACGTTACGCATGCGTAAAACCAAATTGACGGGTGGTGTTTCGCCACCCACCGCACCCAACATTTCCATGTCAGAGGAGGGCATAGGCATTTGTGCCATAGCAGCAGCGGTTTGGGCCACCAGTACTGGTGATGTGCTGGCGGCAGGCGACAATTGTTGCGGCTGGTTAGTGATGGTAGCGGCTGTTGTGGTTGTGGTAGTTGGCGAAGTATTGGCAGTCGTTGGTTCAGAGAACTCTGAACGTTCGTCCCTTTCACTATCTGACGAGTCGGCGCGTTCCAAGCGATTGAAAGGTCTCTCATCACCGTCCGAATCCGATGATTGATGTTTGCCACCATTATCTTCTTCTTCGCTGGACCAAACCCATTCACCAGTAACGGTACGATGTAAACGGCCCGAAGCGCCCGGTTGTCGCTTGGCTGCCTTATGCACCCGCGTCTCCATGGAGGGACCCGACGCTAATAGCGTTTGGGTCAAGTACTTGCGATCCTTAGCCTTCTTGAAGAAAGCATGTTTCAGCAATTCACTGGCCGTGGGCCGTTTGGAGGGCTCCTTTTGCAAACACTCTACAATCATTTTACGAAATGTCTTGCCGTACGCTTTATACTGGTCCTTCTCGTCCGCTCCGGTATCCAGAGTGGGGGGATCATTTTGCAGTGTCAGCATCAATACTTTCATTGGCGGGTATTTGTGATAAGGAGCAGTTCCCGTGGCCATTTCAATAGCGGTGATACCGAAAGACCAAATATCGGCCTTAAAATCGTAGCCATGATCCTGTTCCATAACTTCGGGAGCCATCCAACAGGGGGTGCCCACAAATGTGTGGCGCACCTTTTGCCGTGACAAATCACGACCCGTCGCCAACCAGGCGCTAACTCCAAAATCGGCTATTTGTATTGTGCCATCATCGCCTATGAGTATATTTCCCGCCTTAATATCGCGATGGATTTGACCATTCGAATGGAAATACTCCAGGCCCTTTAGTACCTCCTTCAAAACGGTGGCAATGGTGGCCTCATCGAATACACCATGCTTGCAATTGGTCGCTCGCATTTTATGCTTAATAATATCCAGCAGTGAACCGCCCTCCAGCAAGCGCAACACCAACCACAACTCTTCGCGCACCACAAACGAGGTGTGATAAGTGACAACGTTTTCGTGATTACAAGAGGACATGGCTTGAATCTCCTTCAGCAACTCATCCATGGAAGTGTTCCACTTCTCCAAATTAATGCGCTTAATGGCGCATTTTTCTTTGCGCGGCAAACACAGAGCAGCATGCACCACCGCCGTAGCACCCACCCCGATCACATCACGTAACTCGTAATCATCTTTTGTGTTGGGCCATGGTTGTTTATCGGTAATGGTGGATGTGGTAATTGTGGTTGTTGTGGTGGTGGTAGTGGCCATCCCACTCGTATTACTTGGAGCTGTGGTTGTACTCATTCTTCTTGTTTCGTAATCAATTAGTGAATGAATATACTTGGAGGAGCTATTATTCTCAGTTGAATTTGACGTTGGAATCCACAAGAACAGCAAGGTATCACTTATGAAATGATATTGACTTTTATGCGGTTGTTTTATCACCACGAAATCGTTATTTTCATGAAATTTATAACTGTTATAACTGCTCCTCCTCTCGTTACCGTATAATTCAACGATTTTCTCAGTTAGTCCTTGAGGCTCTAAAGTTGATTGAGCTGTGTTATCTGATAATGTTAAACAGAAGTTAAATACATCCAGCACTTGCTTGTTGAAGTATACAATTTCTGGAAGAAATCGAGAGTAAAGAGAAAAATGCATTCGGTGGGTATGTATGGTTTTCTTATTTTTGTTTTGTTTTTTGTTTTTGTA
The DNA here is from genome assembly GCA_963978525.1 of Ornithomya fringillina. Classification (NCBI taxonomy): domain Eukaryota; kingdom Metazoa; phylum Arthropoda; class Insecta; order Diptera; family Hippoboscidae; genus Ornithomya; species Ornithomya fringillina. The sequence goes on along the minus strand of OZ021691.1, from coordinate 31,129,624 downwards.
TTTTTTATTCTTTTATTGAACAGCAACAGTGATAAGAATGAATATTTCTCCACGGGGACGGACTGACTGTTTCAATTAGTTCATAATTTGATACTGATCAATACATGCATAAACTTTGCGCGATCTCTGGAGCGTCTTCTTGATGTTACAGACTTTTTCACAAAATTATTTTACCACCTCCCTCACAAGGTGGAGATTATAATTATACTTTAAAATACTTTTTCAATATTTATGCCCTCCACCTAAAGGATGCGGTGGTTATTCCCTCAGTTGGCTAATCCGTTTGCAACACTCAGAAGAAAACCTCGCACACCCTACAAAGTATTGATCAGCGTTTAAATATGACTAAATCTAGCCATGTCCGTCCATGCATCCGTATATTTGTTGTTGGAACGTTTAAATTGGAAAAAACTCGGCTATATGCTACGCCTACAATCGGCAAAAATCTCACAAATACAAAGATTTATGTAAGGATTTGATAATTACTACACAAATTTATAAATCCGAGCATAATCGGAGAACAGACACGCCCACAATTTTGCAAGAAACCTTATTTGTCACAGAATTCGAAACGACTTGTTAGTTGTTAGTGTAATCCCAGACTCTATAGAAAGCGTAATCAGGCATATGCCACGCCCACTGTTTGTTTATCAAGGTGGAGGGTATTTAAGATTTGGCTGAAGCCAAATTTTTTCATTTTACTTAATCACTACATTGTACAAGATGCAAAAAAGAAAAAAAAAAAAAAGAGAAAGTTGAGTAAATTTAATTATTGTGACGATGTACGGGTATGTGCGTATGGTGTAATTATACCGCAATCGAATCTGTCCAATATCATGGACAAATGAATGCACTTTAGACGTTGCCGTTTCCCGCTATAAATATTGTATTTTGTTTCAGGCCTTATCGGCGTGTATTTATAAAAAAATGAAACTTGTTAAAAAGGGAATATTTTTGTTGTTTGTTTTCTGTTCAAATAAATGCTTCAAACTGGGTGCAATGATAATAAATTTCATGACGAAAGATCGCTCAACTTTCACAAAAACGAAGCTGTTGTAAAAACAAGTAAAAATATCGTTTTTGGGTTTGTTGTTAAATTTTGTACTTCCTACTACCCGTCTAGTCATTTTGCAAATTAAAGAATTTCCGACAATTGCTCATTCATCTATTTTGTGCTTTCTTTTTTTTTTTGGAATCTGGGTATGATTTTCCACAATGAAAACCGGTGCGTATAAAAAAAATAAAATAAATAAAATATTTTTAATTATTTTAATTGGTTGTCATTACGAGTTGCTGTAGTGATCCATTAAAGCGTTCATACTATATACGCTTCAATTCATTTTTCAAGACATTTCGTGACAGTTCATTGAACTTTGTTTTATTTAATAGGTGTGTGGGATATATAAATATACAAAATATGTGAACGGAAAACTATATATAAACATTTTGTCAGTCGATTTGTATTTAAACATAAACATTTTCTTCCAAATACGGGTGCAAACCCAACTAAGTAACAAAGTGTGAAATTTTTTCGAATGGAGTATAAACTCGCCTGCCTCTATGAACTGGTAGCAGTCGAAAGATCTTCAAGTTTGTACAAAACTTTACAAATTTTACACCTTTGTGTCATATTTTTTTTGACAAAATTTTGCACTTGTTATACCCTCTACATAAAGTTTTGGGTATACTAAGTTTGTTTTTCCGTTTCGACAATCGATAAAAATCTATATATCTGCCACAAAAATTGACCTATGAACTTGAAATTTGATATACATATTTATAGTTATACCATCCATCGATGTGCCAAAAATGGGCTTGGTCGAATAACAGACGCACCTACAATTTACAAAAAACAATACTCCACGTAAAACTTGACTTTTAAGCTGATACGTAACATGTTACTTCCACTATTGGAGGGCGTAATCACATACCTGCCACGCCCCCTACTTTAGATGTGAAGGGTATTTAAATGTAAATATTTCAAGGTTAGACCCTATATTAATCTCTCTTTCTATAATGATTTTTCGAGCAGTGCAAGGTTTATGAAAAAAGAATGTACAAATGGATTGTAGTACAAACCCATCTCTGGTGTAGGCAGCAGCAAAATCGGGGACCCCTCAATGTCTAGGAGCCTCAAAATTGTAGAAAATCTATTCAATATTTTTTAAGCTAACAAGGACTAAACATTTTTTCCGCTTGGGACCTCCAAGTAGCTATCAGGGGATCTGTTGATTTTAGGATATGAAATTAACATACTTGGTCGACTATTAAAATACACTCGAGGCTGTTTTTATGTAATTTCCAAGTTATGCGAAGGCAGCCGAAATGAAAAATATATTCTTGATTCTTGTTTTATGCGGTATTTGAAAGTTATGCGGTGTGCTGCACAAAAAATTTTTTCTTTTACGGAGAAAGCTGCACTTTTTTTATGGGGATTTGTATGGTTCGCTATCCAAACGTCTCGTTGTTTAATGATTGCAATGTAAGACTTTTGTATAAATTTACTTTTTCTACTCTGCTACAGCATTGGTACTTGCTATGTCCATATATATAACAGTTATTCATCATAATGGGATATTGGAATGCTACCAGTTTCTTATACAATAATCATTATTACAGAAAGATATTTAGTCATGAACAATATTCAACAGTTTTCAATTTATTTTTAAAGCTTACTTAATTACCTCAGCTTAACATATATGAACAATTAAAGAAAGTGAAATTTTTTTCAAAAATTAGATTCATGCAATAAAATAATTTATACTATTGTCTTGTATATAGACATATACGAGGTGCAGTTAATAAGTAATTAACTGAAAATTTTTTTATGTTTGAATTTAATTTTTTTTTAAAATAAATATTTGTTATATTGTACACTCCAAGAAGTAAGGGGCAGAGACCCTACAAAGTGTATTTGTAGCATCAAAACCTGAGTCGATTTAGACATGTACGTTCATGTCTGTCTGTTGCCCGTATATTTTAAAATATTAAGCGGAAATTTTAGTGCAGACACTTCTAGTTTAGTGCACACAGATCGCTATTGAAATTGGCCAAAATAAGTCAAGAGCCACGCTCACAATCGATAAAAATCTATTTATCTCCCACAAACATTTAGCTTTAGAGGGGAAATTTCCATCCACCAATATGCCACATATAGCGCAGACACGCCCACAATGTAAAAAGAACCGCATTCAGTGTAAAATTCGACTTGAAAGTTAATCCGTAATAAATGCACTATTAAAAGACATTATCATGTACCTGCCGCGCCCACTATTTCTATATAGATGTGAAGGGTATTTAAAATTTGACCTTGGCCAAAATTTAGTTTTCTTACTTGTTCACTTGTCAACACAGCTTTTAATGGTAATTCAACTGAAATTTGTTGCGAAAAAGCAGGAAATTTATGAATTAATTCTTTAGTAATCATTTCTGGATCATTAAAATTTCAATGAGGTGAAATAAAATTAAAATTCAATTTAATGAATGAATGGAGAAGAATTCATATGAATTTAAATGAGTAATATTTTTCCTCTGAGATCTTTCTCTATCGTTTACAGAATTCTTCTCTTAAACAATTTCAAATTCAATAAAAACAATATTAATGAATTGCATTATGAATGAATAATACACCTTAACTAGTAAAAATTTTATATTTTATTTAAAAATAAACTAATACCAACTTTTTATAAAACATTCACTTAAGAAAAATTTCATTTTTTCTTTATATTCTTATCAAATGTAATTAAATTAAATACAACAAAACGTCAAAAAAATTAAATAAAATAAATCCATAAAACAATTGATAAATTTAAAATAATAAACATTTTATAGTTAAATTTAAACAAACGATTACACTTTTTACGGTCACTGTATTACTATTAAGACTAAATGTTTATTTACTCTACTGCGTTAAAGCAATAAAATACAAATAAAATAAAATTAATTTCATGCTTATTAACAAAAATAGCACGTGGTGCTAATTTTTCTAAGCGCTTACTTAACGTATACAATCATTTCTAGGTCATTGTCACATGTTTATGTTTAGTTTATAGTTTATGTTTGTATCATCAGTAGGGTGTCAAATTTAATGAGGTTTAGTATTAAGTTTATTTGTAAAGGTTTAGGTTTCCACAAGGGCATATAAGGCGCGTCATGACGATCTTACACTGTAAAGATGGAAATTTTAATGTAGACTGTTGTAGACTGTGTTGGAAACGGAATTGGAAACTCAGTATATCCCCGTCACTAAGGTGGAGGGTGTAATACATCTTTTAACTTTCGTTTAACAATAATAGATGTAAATTTTAATAAGATGCACAAACTCACGACAACAAATCTCCATTGCTTCCATATGAATCAAGGTAATTGAGAATTAGACAAGGTAAAAGACTAAACTTGGCTTAGGCCAACCATTAAATACCCTCCATATCTGCATTCAAACAATGGGCGTGGCATGTATACTATGCCCTCTAATAGTGTATCTATTAAGTATTCGCTTTCAAAGTAAATTTTTACGCTGAATAATCTTTTAATTGTAGGCGTGTTCTGGGGCCCCGCCCCGAAACGGAGTACCGGAATAGGTGCTTCGTCCAAGGAATGTGGGGCCAGAGTAAGTGTCTGCAAGTATTATTGCTATATATAAGGTCCTGATGGGTAATCCAAGGAAACCTGTGTTTGATTCTTGGATAATTCCAAGAATCATAATAGGTTGCTGGATATGTTCCAGTAACCATTCATAATATTGGCACATCATAATGGGCTACCAACCCATGGGGAATAGTGCGCCTCGAATTGGGAGACACATAGTCGAAGGTCCCACCAAAGACGTTTTGCGTTTGGTACCGCGGGGTACTGGAGCCCCAAGAATTAAGGTTCTTGCCAGTACGTACTTTCGGGTAGGCCCCCTTGTGGGAGCATCGCGGGGGCTGTAACAGTAGCTGGGGAGTATGGAACACCCTTGACCAAGGGGAAGAGTTGTTAGCACTATTAACAGTATTCTAGTAGTTGGAAGCTACTAACTTCTTGAAGTTAGTAGGGGCGCCGGAGACGCTTAAAAAACTCTGCATATGTTAAATAAGACCGTTAAGGTAGGTGTTAACTATAAACAATCGCAACTAATGTAGGCGTGTTCTTTACCCATTGCCACCATCGATGAGTTATTATTCATATGCATCGACTTTCAACTTCATTGCTTTATTTTTGTGTCAGATAAATACATTTTTGTTGATTGTGGGAGTGGCTCTTGATCAATTTAAGTAACGATCTGCTACTTAAACTTTTTAAGATCATGTGGACATACAGATATACATTACATACATACAGATCGACTCAGTTTTTAATGCTTGACAAGCGTATTGTATATTAACTCCTCCTTTTGGGTGTTCCTAATCGATTGACAAATCTTATGTAAAGGTCACAAATATATAAATATTCCGCAGCAAAAAAATAAACAATTAACAACTCATTAATTAGACGAGAGAGAAGAAGACGAGTAAGTTAAATACAATATTTTAAAAACAAACAAGTAAAACAACTAAATTTGGTTTAAGTCAAATTTTAAATATCCTCTGCATCTACCATAGTGGGCGTGTCAAGTATGTGATTCTATCCTCTAATAGTGTACGTATTACGTATCAGCTTGAAAGTCGAGTTTCATGTGAAGTATGGTTTTTTTTTGTAAATTGTGGATGCATCTGTAATTCGACCACGCCTATTTTTGGCACATTGATACATGGGATAAATATGTTTACCAAATTTCATGTTTATAGCTCAATTTTTCTGGCAGATAAGTAAATTATTATCGTTTGTGGGCGTGGCACTTGACCGATTTTGCCAATTTTCAATATTGATCTGTCAAAATGTACGACCCTGAGAATGCCAAAAACCGACGGATATACGGACATACATGTCTAAATCGATTCAGTTGTTACTGCTGATGAAGCACATATATATTTTGAGGAGTCTCTGACGCCTGCTTCCTGATGTTTCAAACGGTAGAACAAACTTAGTATACCCCCATCTTTTGTGGCGGTTATAATAACGTGCTAATGGTTATAAAGCAACTGTTAATTGATAATTTTAATCATATTTTACCTATTTCTATATATTATACCGTATATACATATATGTATAAAACACGTGGTAGTAGGTGTAAAGTGATTGAAAATGTTTAAAAATAAACAATTTATAATACAATAACAACAAAAACAACAATTGAGTGTAGTAGTACTCAAGCGTACTTTCAGGGTTGTTTAGAATCACTTTTAAATCAATTTAACAATATGTGTCCGTCAGTCCGTCTTTTTCCTGTGTTACTTTAAGTTTAATTTAAAGAGCGTATAAAGAGCGGTTTTTGAGATACTTTGATGAAACTTGGTACATGTACATGCCTTTGCCATATAATGCTTTATTTTAGATCTTTACAATCTGCCACAAAAATTTAGCTAAAAAATTTTAAAAACTTTCTTAACTGCAGTTGGAATAGATGACTTATAAAGTACAATAGATTTGAAGACAATTGAAATGTTTTTGAAAAAAAGTTTCCGAATAAGGATTTGTTAAAGATTCTCCTTAGAACATTCTGCATTCTGTAAAACGCCGGTTCAAAACCAGCTGAAAAGAACAGTGAACAATTTTTTTTAAGCTGCATTTGAACTCGCTTGCCGCTTTTAACAGATAATGCGGCGACAATTTTACTCCAATACGCACAATTGTAAAAAAAAAACAATATTTTTCTTTAAATTTGAACCACATTGCACACAATTTTTAGAATCTCTCTCTCTCTCTTTTTATAACTTTTTTACACATCCTGACCTTTATACGAAAAATTCCATCATTGATAATTATAAACAATCGGGTTTTCACTTATTCAAGTTTTTATTTATTCAACACTTACTAATGGATTAACCTCTCGTTTATCTATAGGATGCAAAGGTGTTGATAAATCATTAATTAATTAATTAAAATGAAGGCTTCACAGATATATGTATGTCGTTCCAGTTAAATCGCAATAAATATTTTTTTTTTTTCATTTGCTTATGAATTTTTTAATATCTCTGAACATTGAAATATTCTGTAGTTCACATATTTTCTGTATGAAAAGCGATACCGGAACGCACCCTTAATTGAATTTTAGTTTTTTTTTTTTTCTTCTATCAACAAATAATCTTGTTTTTTTTTTTTTTTTGTTGGTTTTTGTTTTGTTTTATGTTTTGCTTTCTCTCAACTAATTACCCGTAAACAAACTGCGAAGAAAATCACTTAATGAACTATTGTACAAACTTGATAAATAAAAAAAAAAAAATCACTTTTCGTTTTGATTCCAATACGACACAAATGTCGTTGCAATGGCACGCCATAAATGCCGTGTGTTCAGCATGACTACTGTCGCACTAATGATCAGTGAGCGTGAACTACTGATAGTGTCGAGTGTAAACTATTGTGGTTTTGAGTAAAAGCGATTGACTCAGACTTCAGTGCAGACTATACAACAAGCTGCAGTAGAAAGCACTCCATTTCAGTCACGACACCAATAAAACGTGTTCAAACGACAACAATAGCTACCGCTAATGCACAAATAAATTGTTCAGTGGCTTCGAGGTATAGCAGACCATGCTTTTGTCTGAGAAATGAAAATAAAAAAAAAGAAAAAAAGGAGAAACGACCTTGAATCGTAATGATAATAAAAACCATCAAGAGATACCAGAGACATGGTTCATTAAACTTATTTTAAGAAAAACGCCAAAGAAAAAAAGCAAACTCGCAACTTTCTTTCTAAAACAGGTTTAAGTGGTAAAGGCTTCTTGCTGCATCTTGCACCTTTGATGTATCCCCTAATAAAGTAAACTACAACTTTTTTATACCCTCCATCTTAATGATGAATTTGCAACAACCAGAAGGAAGCCTTGAAAAGTATAGATATTCTTAATTATCATTAAAAACTGATACATGTCCGTATGTCCGCCGGTTGTTGGCACTCTTACTACCGAAAATGATCAAATATTGAGCCTAAATTTTATACTAAGATTACTTTTTACTGTACACGAATCGTTATTTAAATTAGTCAAACTCTATTGCCACGCCTACAATCAATAAAAATCTCGGTATCTGTCACAAAAATGAACCTATAAAGTTGAAATTTGATTTATATTATATCGTTTATCGATATGCCAAAAATAGGCGGGGTAGAATAACACATACGCCTACAATCTAAATATTAAAAACTTCATATATACTTATCGCCAAATTTCAGCGCCCATATTTATAAGTAGCCCGTCCATTCATCTATAAAAAATGGGCGTGATCGGATAAATACGCTTACAATTTATAGAAAAGTTCATCTCTCGTATAATCCTACTAGATAATGAGATATACGTGCACTGTGAAAATACACAGAAGCGATCTCACGTTAATCACACCCATCTACAAGGGTCCCTCAAAAACATAGGCATTTCTGATACTGAGGTATGCAGATTCTGCAAGGAAGCGATTGAAACGTCGCATTATATTTTATATCAGTTTCAAGACTCGGGATACAATTTGATACAATTTTGTACAGGGGTTCATGAGATTCATGAAATTGCTTAAATTCCAGGTAAAAGAGTTTGAAGTGGCACAATGGATCTCTTCAAGTCGCAGTGCGGTTACCCCCTCTCTATTTTTTATAGACGTACATGCAAAAAAAAAAAAATTCTTCTCTTTGGCTTATAATGGTAAACAGAATGGTAAACTTAATATACTCTTCAATCGCATGAAGCAGTTATAAAAAAGTTGATCTTTATCTTAAGCCATTTGTGGCATACAAACATCTAGGCAGACTGAATGCAATCTTTGCAACAATACTGATGTAGGGTAAAATGATTATGAATTCTTTTTTATTTTGTTTTGTATTTTGAGTGTGCGTTTAACAAAACTCAATCTCTATATAAAAGAGCGACATTCTAAAAATAGCCTTAAAACAGCTACGCTACAAACATACAAACGTCTACTATTTACAATATATGCAAAGTAAACATAACTGTGCGTCGTTTTTGTTCTATACGATAACAAAAGCATGATAAGCACAACGACTTAAATTGCATAAAAAAATAATAGAAATAATAATAAACAACAACAACAACAAACAAACAAACAAACAAACAAACAATTGAGGTGCATGAATAACAGACGGACGGACGTATGCAAGGGTCATATGTATGTTTGTGTATATGCCTATATATACATAATGATGATGATTGCGATAATGTGTGTGTGTGTGTACATGCACGAGTGTAATAATCTAAATATAAATTTGAACTTGAGTTGCATGAGGACACCCAACACACACATTCATATACACATGAAGCCAGTTCGAGATCTTGTACTGTAGTCTGACGTTTCTAAATATATACCAACATAAGCGCGCACACAAACACACACACACCCACACGCATATATATTTTAAATTCAATTTTGCAAAACATCATTAAGTTTATTAACTCACGTGAATGTACATGCGAATCCGAACACGAACGCGAATGCGAATGCAATTGTTATACGATTTTGTTGTATTCTGTTTTATTATTAGTATAGGAGGGGTATGACGAGGGGCTTGACAAGCTCATAAATTGATGTGTGAAAACCACAAGAAGAATAAGATGAACCAACAGAAAATATATCGTTTCCATATGTACACGTTTGTAAGAAAAAAAAAAATAAAGATAAAAAAAATCAATTTGTAAAACTTGGCATGCCCCCATTGGCGCCTTCGCGAAATAAACAAATAAAAACAAACATTAATTAAAAATATGCATTTTCGTTTTGGCATAAAATCTCATTAATCACTGATTGATATAAAAGCGTTTTATTAGATAAGAAAATTGTTTATTTTTAATTTCTACTAAGTTTGTCATTCGGTTTGAAATACAGCGGCAGAGTCTTTACAAAGTATATATATTCTTGATCAGCATCAAAAACTGAGTCGTTCTAGACATGAATGTCGGTGCGTCCGTCTGTTTTTTGGCATTCTCACGAACGTAAATTTTGAGATATTGAGATGAAATTTTGTATAAACACTTTTATTTAGTTTTTGCACCCGTATCGCTATTTAAAATAGGTAAAATCGATCAAGAGCCACGCCCACAATCAACAAAAGTTTTTTTATATCTGCCACAAAAATTGACCTATGAACTTTGATACACATACTTATAGTTATTATCTTCATCGATATGCCAAAAATAGGCATGGTCGAATAACAGACACGCCTATAGTTTAGAAAAAACTACTCTAGTAGTAGTCACGGTAGAATATAATAAGCTCAAGGCTTCAATCTAGCGAACGCACCAAAATGGCGGATTATCTATTTTTTACTATCTATATGATATGGGGCTCAAGTGAAATAGCTTTATAAGTAGAAGGCTATAATGTGATTTTTCATGATTTATTATAAGAAAAGTCCCAAGAAGGCACATGATCATTTTTTTTGGGAACTATTGAATATGGGTATCAAATGAGAGGGTTTGAAGAGCACATTACTGTGAACTAGGTCCTGTTACTGCTTATCCACAAGGGTGGCTTCTATTCTGAATTTTTTTTTAATATGGGTATCAAATTAAAGATCTTGAAGAGTACATTACTGTAAGCTATGTGCCGTCATTACAAATAAAAATTTATTGAATGAAAGGGTTTGAAATGAGTAAAATGTGATAAACTAAATGAAGTGTGTCTAAATTTCCTGTGGAGTACGCAGCTTAAAAATGTATGCCTTATATAAGGACGATATTATAAAAGTGAAAGATTTACAAAACGTTGATATATTAGATTTAAATAGGATTTTTAAAGTTTCTGTAATATTAAGCAAAGTATTGGCAACAGAGCCCAATGACTTAAAACATTATCTAAACTAAACCAAATACTTTCATCATTAATCACATCAGCACAACACTATTCATTTAAACATATCAAAACTTATCATCATAAATAAAATTTCTTTTGGAAACATTTTGTAGCAGATTGTAAACGTTTGACATAATCAAGATGTCCTCAGGTAAGGTGAAATGGTTGATATAAAAATGTGGGGAAATATTTGCAAATTTTAAATTATCTCGACACACAGCCATATTTATATAACTAATAATGTATGAACGCTCACTGTTTATACATATTCAAACTGTTGATGAGAAAACCTAACAATTTATTGTCAATTTTATTTTTATTTTTTTTTTTTATATGCAAATCTAGGTATTTATACAGTGTACTGTAAAGAAAGGCAACAAAAAATTGTATAAACAATAATAACAACAACAGGATGAGGTCAAATGCATTATCATACAATGTTTTCAGCGACATAAAATAAAATATTATAATTTGATATAATACCATTTTGGACGTTAATTGCATTATTAAATGCCAAAGGCAGCACATACACTAGTTGCAACCGAGCACAGTATGAGTGAGGGGGGGTATACATGCAAATAGGTACCGTAAGTATGTGAATAAGTTATACATGAATTAATTTGTATCAGGGAGAGGAGAGGCCATAAATAAATGTGCTTATCTTGAAAAATGTGTAACAAATTTTTTAATTTATTAATTAAAAAAAAAACAACACACACGCACACGTACACTTATTTACATAAATTCATACCCGTACGTATTTACAAATTGACGTACCTGCATTAATGCATGTGAGTGTGAGAAGTGTTATGTATAATTTTGTAGAACAGCGATCGCCAATTGGCGGCCCCGAAGACCATAATTTATTTTTCATTATTATATAAAAATCCAAATTTTTCGAATAAATATTTTTTAATATATGGCAACAGGATCGCAATATAAATTAGTTATCGAAAAATCTTTAAAAATGCGACCTGCTTATGCATGGTCTGATCGATTCATTAATTCTCTGAAGTGATCGCTGTAACGTCTCACTTTGGTGTAAACATCTGCTCATACTTAATACATTTAAGGTCACCCGGTGTGTAATATAAATTTTCCACGCCCATCTGTGTTGCAATATTAATAAAATGCCTGACTACGCCTTTTTTTTTTGCAATTTCCACAATCAAATTTGACACTAATTTAACTATTTGATCAAAACAAAAACGATCAATGGATGCTTCTTGATCTTAAAATTATGTATTTTAAATTTTAAACCAATCAGAGCCATATTTTAGCTTCTGGCCTTATTTTTCAGTAGACAGACATACAGACCATATGGCACATTCTACATAAAATTATTATGGTCTGGCAAAATGAAACTAGAAGGCGCCATTTTGTGATCAAAAATATTTACCCTTCTTTACCAAAAAACAGAGCGTTCAACTTTTAGTAAAATGATAAAAAAAAAAAATTATAATAATTTTCGTCTTCCGCGAATTCTTACTACAGCTACAGCTGCAATCGATCACGTATATAAGTATATAAGTAATTTGAATATCAGAAGGGTTGATCCTTTGCCAAATATATGCTGTTTTTGTTATTATATTTTCGGTTCTTTTTCCGTGCGTAAAAGGAGAAAAGTGTGCTTGTGTTGGTAAATAGTGTATAAAATAAACGTCTGTTCATAATTAATAAAAAATTTCAATTTGGCTTAAGTCGAATCACAAATACTTTGTGTATGCAAGATGAGGACGTGGCATTGATATAATTAAATCAATAGACTTTGTATTACCACTTTAAAGTTAAACTCTAAGCGAAACAGTTTCGTTGTATACAATCCGCGCTCCTCGATTCAGTTTTTGATGCTGATCAAGAATATATATACTTTGTAGGGTCTCTGACACCTCCTTCTGGGTGTTGCAAACGGAAGAACAAACATGGTATACCCCCCATCTTATTAGGAGAATATAAAAAATGCAATAATTCATTTAGAGAGAAGTGACAACAACACTTGCTGTAACTGTAACGTCTCATTTAAGCACTTCAAATGTTGATCTAGTTTTGACTAGAAATGGAATTTCTTTTTACACTTTCTCACTGTTGGCCCATACCAATATGACATAATCACACATTCTTCAAATTGTTGGTGGCTGCGTTGGCTTGTCATGATTGAAACTGAATAAATAATTAATTGAAATTAAAATGCGATTTATTTAAACTATGACTGACGTACTCAACTGTGTGTTTACCTTCATTAACGTGACAATAACAAAATGGGGTTTTTTTTTTAATTTTTTTTTAAATTCATTTTTCATTTAATTTGTATATACCCTCAGGAAGAAAATAACAACAAAACACGTTTCTAATAACAAATATATTTTTCTTTTTTTTTTCTTTTTTCTAAATCACTTAAAATTCCTTTTTAGAAAGATTTCTCTACACTTGTCTGCTAAATAGAAAAAAATTGTACAAATATTTATTTATTATTATATGTATGTTATGTTAATAATTGTTTGTACTCATTAACGTTCTACGTTCTTTTTGTCTCTTAGATACCGATACAAAACTAGAAGTATGTAGTTACTTAACTGTAACTGTTAAGGTAAATAAATTTTTTTTTTTTTTTAAATAAATGTATACTTGTATGTGCAAACGAATATTAAGCCCTTGATCTACATATTGTACAAATACCTACAAGTACACTGAATAAAATGAATCATAAAATTGCTCATTTTAGCAAAAAGCAAAGTGGTAATAAAACATTGTATAAAAAAATATTTGACAAGTTCAAGTCTTTTTTTTGCTTGTATTTCAATTAAATTAACGGAGGTTTCAAGAAGCCACCAACAACCACATGGAATTTTTTTTTTTTTTATAATATCGATTATCTCTAAATATTATTTGCTTATATACAGTGCTACTCGTACAATTTCTTTTTACATATATACACGTATGTATGTAGTAGAAATGTTCTAATCAATGCACGAGCAAGAGACGCTGTTGTCATGTATTCATTATAATGGCGAAGGTTATAAAAATTAAATATAAATCCATTGACACACACACACAGAGAGAAAGAGAGATAATAAAGAAAAAAAAAAAGAAGAAGACTTTTAAATGTATTAGGCATGGAATGCGACATTAAAGGGTCAAAGGATGGGCCAAATGGGCGTGCGTAATTTAATTAGAATTTCTTGAAATTATAAACAATTCTTTATATCAAAATTTTAAAGGAATGCTATTTATATTGTACTGGTTAGTAACATTGGGTGTGGCACGTATATTACATCGACTTTTTTTTGTTTGTATTAACTGAAAAGGCTCTCTTTTCATTATGGGAACGTCTATTTTTAATTCCGCCTAAATTTTGACCGTTAGAATTTCTCTTCAGCTTTGGTCCATTTCAAATAAAACCCAACTTATATAAAATATATCTTTTTAGCAGCTGAGTGGACTACGACTATGCCTTGATTGAAATGATGAGCAAAGTGAAAAATAATTGTGAAAATTAATACAACAAATAACTTTGTGTAATATATATATAATAAGTAATATATGTTGTATCTCGTTAAAAAAGTACATCACATGTGCATGTCATATCATATTCTAGTGGTATGTGTGCATTTACTGTAGCTTTGTAAAGGTGTGGAATACAAAAAATACATTCACCCAACACACTAAATGGAAAATGTAAAAGAGTAATTGGTATAATTGAAATATTATCTAACTCACACACAGACCATACTATGCGGTACATTTACAACGGGAATAATTCCTCATTTTTGGATGTTCAAAATATATTCTCTGAGACTTTTAGAGGAATATTTATTTGTTGTCATGCTATTTATTATGGAAATATCTTAAAACGAGAGATTTAAGTTAAACTCAAATCAATTTGAAAGATGATTCTCACTTTAGTGTTTAATGTAGGGTGATACAAATTACAATAAATATATAATGAATATTTTTTCACTATTTCTTATCTTACCATGGTATTGTGTGGTAAATGAATGGATGAAAATATTTATTAGATTTCAGATTAGTTGATTTGTTTAATTTTATTATTTTATTCATATTCAATAGAACTGAAATTCATTTTATTGTCTATTAAATCATTCATTTTGGCTAATAATTTACTGCTGTACTGCTTTTATTTGAATTTTATTAAATGTAAAATTTTCTTCTTCTTGTTACTTTGTTAAATTTCACTAAGGTAAACTAGCTTCAGTTATATGACAGCGAATAAAGCGCACACCTTATAACTGAGTGATCGTACTTGCAACTGACATTTGTCTTATTCTCTTTTCTGTTGTTTTTTTTTTCACAATTGTACACACATGTTTGTAGGTTAAGTAATACAAAATGTTTATATATGTTCATGTTCAGACAGACAAATAAATAGACGGACGTGTTTTTATTATTTGTAATTTTCTTATTCTTCTTTAGCGTAATTGTTGATTACACAGAGGTGTGTTTTTTTTATAACATACCTCTTAAGGCAACGTATTTAAGTGTAAAAAAGTTTTGTGGGTTTTGTAACGAAAATATCAATATTAGTGTACCGTACCGAATTGCCAAGTATTGTATTGTTTATAATTATTGTTCAACTCATTACCATCAATATTGTTTTGAACATTTTATATGATATATGCAAATTGAAAAGAAAATAAAACACGATTTATTTATACTTGAAAAAGTTCATTTTGCATTATAAAAACAAAACAAACAAACAAGCATCCTAAATTGTTGACATGATTGTGGGACGCGTAATAAGAATCACTCTAAACGCGGAAATTCAAAGAAGCAAACATATTATCTATTGTTTGCTATAGCACCGTTTTCGTAAGCGTTTGATAATTTTATATGTTATACCGTTATAACGTGAAGGACATTTAAAGCAAATTAATATTTCTACAAACATAATTTTATAACTTATCAATTGGGTGACGCACACCGTTTGTATATTCAAGTACTAGGGTAGTGACAATTCGTTATAACGATGAGACAGGTTATCTTTTATGAATTTCACAATATTTCGTATATATACAAAAGAGTTTATTTTAAAATTACGTTTCAATTTTAGTAAAATTTAAATGCTATAAATGTAAAAAATTCATACAGCCTCTATATACCTACCTAACATCTAATTTTTTCTTTTCTATTCATTTCGTTTCGTTTCACCTAGTCATACATAACCTCGCTCAATATTATTTCATAACTGCTCAAGAACATATGATTTTTTGCCGGTACTTTATTTCAATAGTTCATCAACTTTGCCAATTTGTTTCATGAATATGGAATAGGGCAAAATTAATTAAATTCTTTACATATATATGAAAAAGATTGTGACACACATAGTTTCTTGTACAAATGAACTTTGATTTTAAACTAAAAAAATATTCCATATGCGTGATGTATTGTAAAATAATTTTAAATAACTTTAATAAAAAGTTAATAGGTACTATCTATTGTATTGTATGTATTGTAATTAGTTATAAATCAATGGCGCCCTTTTATAGAATATATATATATATATATATATATATTATATATATATATATATATATTATTATTATTATTATTATTATTAATCTTATAATAACATATTAAGGAGACAAGTGAAAAAAATTTGTTACCAACCTGTTTCCAAATCAGCAATTACAGCCACAACAACAATTTCAACTCTGCAAGGGAAAAAATTGATTTTCTTAGCACACGGTCACAAGTTAATTTGGCACTAGACACAATGCAGATATTTTAATATCTGTAATATATTGCTCACTAAACTTGTGTACTGAATAACATACATATATTCTCAAAGTGAAATTTAGGATATACTGTTAATTAAATATGCTTAAACGATATACAAATATAAATATCTATAATTAAGAAACGACTCGACTTTTTCTTCTTTTAATATTATTATATTAAATTGATTAAATTGATTGATTATATTTTTATTTATTATATTATGATTGATACAATAAAATTACTTATAAATTATACAACTTTTTTTTGGGGTAATTTTTCTGTCAATGAAAATATTAATAGCAAACACCGCACAAAAATCAATGTGTTTTATTCTCTTTTGAGTATTATTTCGGTTGTTTCATTGTTATGTGTTCCGTTGTAAAGTGACCAAATAATAAAACGTAAAGCAAAAAGAAATGGCATTGCCAAGCTTAAATTATAATGTGTTTGATATGTAGTGCATGCTTTAATAGAAGAAGAGGAATGAATCATTGTAAGCTTTAAACGATATGACAAATAATTAATTTAAAGCCTAAAACTACAAAATTTTGTCACTTTTATTGCTTTACTTTTGAATGAAGAAGATCTAATAATATTCTTGCTTTGTTTTATTAGTTTCAATTTAATATATAATTACTTCAACATGCAAGAATATTAGAATAAAAACTTCAAAGCACTTCAAGCATAGTAGATGATTTAATTTTTATCATTAAATAAGGCGTGTTTATGAGTAGCTAAAAATTTACGGCAAGCCTCCAAACTGTGACGACTAAGATAGTTCTCCTGACTAAAGGCTTTTGTACATTGTGGACATTGAAAACTCCAGTTGTGATGGCCTTTTGTGCGTTGATGGGCTCGCAAGTTCGATCTATTTTATGAAATTTAATTAATAATGAAATATGATATTTTTTTCTGCCACTCACCGATCTGCAAAACTTTTCTGGCACGATTCTACCGGGCATATAAATGGTTTTTCTCCGGTATGTAAACGCATATGACCGTGCAGTACCCAAGGACGATCGAATTTTTTATGACATTCTTGGCATTCGTAGCTTTTTTCCACATGTTTAGGCCGTCGCCGCTTATTCAGTTCGGGTACAACAAATTCAAATTCATGATTATCTTGTACGGCATTGTTATTAGCGTTTGTGTCAGGGGTGGCAACTTTCGGCGAAGCTCTTTTTCTCACTCTTGGTGCTTGGATTTTCTTTGGTACTACTTCCAAAATGGATGGACTTGCTGCCGTTGCCTTTGTTTCTGCTATTGAATTTGATATTAAAATTAATGGTAGTTGAGTGGTTTCTTCTTTAATAGGCTCTAAGGGAGGTTGTGATGGTGGCGGCTGAGGTGGCTGTTCCGACTGAGGCAGCTGTGGCCACTGAGGCGGCTGTGGCGATTCCGGCTGTTGTGGTGGCTCCTCACTTGTTGATGTTGATGCATCATTAATATAAATTGTCTTCCAATAAATATGACTAAAGGTGCCCTTGGAATCGTGGCCAGAATGGCGTTCCATTAGCGGCGTATCCAAAATAATTTCCAACTCATATCGTGTTGTCATCGGTATATAATCACTGTCATACCTAAAGAACGTAGACATATATATGATATGATCTATGTTGAGTATTTTGTAAATAATTTCTTCCCGACCCTTACCAATCTGATGATCTTAAGAGTTTTTTCTCCCTTTGTTTGGTTTTGCATTTTTTGTCAACTGCGACTTTGGGTGCTGCTATGTAATAGGTGCGCTTCAAACGGGGCAACTTGACAATTTTCGGAAATATTGAAATGCTTCGAAACACATCTTCACATAAAAAATATACACTTGGCGTCAACATATATAGACAAACACACAATGATAACTTACCATCCAATGCTTCGTTGATGCGGATTTTAGAATAATTGTAACGTTGGGAGAAGATGCTGCGCACCATTTTATTTTATTAATGACTATGGCACTTGGCTATACGCACTCATATACACACACATGCAGTTGAATTTCTCCTTTTTATTCAATTAATTATATTTATTAACACGTAGTGATTGTTTGAGTTGTGTTCAGTTTAAACTTTATTATATACTAACAGAGTGAAAAAGTTTTTCTATTCAACTTTCTTTGGCATAATTTTGTACTCTAAAAAAAAGTTACTTTGTGTTCTTCGTTCTAAAATTTCACCGCCTACTATGTTTTTTAAACTGATTCAAAATGCGTTTAATGAAAGATAACAACAACATCACATGTTACGCATACAATGTAGTGTTGTATGTGTTTTTTATTACAACAAATAAAACTTCTTACACTCTACACAATTACAAGTAGCACATACATACTAAACGGCATATGTTTTATGTACATTATAAGGAACAGTTCGGCATTAAAATCTGTATCAATTTAACCATGTCCGTCTGTACGTCTTTATATTATATTTTTTGTAAACATTTCAATGTCGCAATTTTTTATATGTTTTTAAGAAATTTAGTACAGGAGCAAAATTTAGGCCAGCGGCGCATCTCTCTTATATGAAAAAATTCTATATAAAAAAAAACAAAAAAATACTTTAATAGTTGGTCAAGCCCGACATTTTTCATACCCTTCTCTACTTAGCAGGAAACGCGAGGTATAAGCCGTACAAGTCACTTCGTGAAATATCATTATATGGGAAGGGGTTCTAAATATAGTTCAATCGAGTCCAAATTTGTCACAGTTAATTATGAAAACTATTCTTCGGCAAAATGTTGTCAAAAAAATTTATAAAAAATTGCTATTCTTTGCCATCTAAAGACTTCTATTATAAAAGTACCTTAGAGGGGGCGGGATTCTAAGAATGGTCCGATTGGGTATATTTTCAATAGAGGCTAAGACATGTCTTTGTAACAAATTTCATCAAAAATATCTCCAAAAATGTGATCGAGACAGATAGACGGACATGGTTCAATGCAGATTTAATAATTGAAAATGGGTGTGGCATGTGCTGAAGTTACAAACACACGCACAAACTTAATATATCCTTTACCACAAGTGGTATATAAGTATAATTAGGCAAAAATAATTAATTTAATTTAATTTTTTGCACAATTTGGACTCGATCGGACTATTTTTATCATCCTTTACTTGATGCTTTTTCACGAATTGATATTAATATGACAAGGACTCAACTAACCAAAGCATAAAATGTTCAACTAAGAATAGATAGGGAATTAGATGGTCGGTTTTTTTTTTTCATTTGTTTTCTTCTTGAAGTATCAAAAGGTTGCTGTGATGAGAGAAAGTTATATGAAAGTATTATTTGTGAAAGGGGTCTGAGTTCATTTTGAATTTTGAAAATTTTTTAAAGAAATGTTTGTTAATAAAATTAGGTTCCAGAAATGGAGTTGATCCACTTTTAAATAAATGTTTATATATGTACATGCTAACATTTTAAAATTTTCATAGAGTACGTTGTACAAATTTTTATAACTTTGGATTAGTGCTGGCCCGTCCCATCCCCCTTATCATTAGCTTTGTAAGCACATTTCTTGGGCTGCTTAAGTGTTGATTGAATGTACACACCTGAACGAAACAAACGATAAACAAAACCGTACCAACGCCAACATACAAATCCTTCAATTGAGAAATTCCATTGGAAGAGAAATTCTTTACGTTTTATGGCCACAAAAATGTTTTGCAAAATACTTATGCATGTGAGAGGATGTGAAGGAGGTCCTCTGTAAAAATGTCACACATCACGTTTCATTGCAGTTGCTGATAGAGATGAACAAACAAAACTTAACCAACCGACCAACAGCAGCAGCAAACTTTGAATTATTTTTGTTGAAAAGTTTTTTTTTTTTTTTCTTTTTTTTTTTTTTTTTTAAATAAACAAACATCCGCATTCAATAAATGTGAACAACAAAGCTGTGGTGTAACGGGAAAATTGTTGTTTCCTCAAATTGAACGATGATGATGATAGTGATGATGGTGATGATGAAGTATTAGTTGTATTGAAAGTGAACAGAATCAAGTGATGGATTTATGAGTAAGTAATCGTGAAATGCCACCACTCAACATGACATGAACACACACACACACACACACACACACACATTGATACATAAACAAAGACCATAAATGCTGACTATTTTTTGTTTTTGTTTTGTTATTATACACACACACACAAGCACACCCACATACATACACACATTTATGCAAACACAATAGGATAACATGTACTTACGGTCATAATAGCAACGATAACAACAACAACAACAACATGCTGTAGCCAATGGTTGCCAAATATACTCAAATGCACACAATTGACAGACGCGGTGTTACACGGTGTGGTTGGCATTAATCATATCCCTACACATTCTTGTGCATTGAAGTGTAATTGTTTTCAAGCCAAAAGCTGTCCACATGTTGTCATTAATGCGCCCATTCAATAACAACAACAACAACAACAATAATAATAACGCGCGCCTATAAGTATCTGTATGCGTATGCAGCCACAGTTCATGCATGGTTTTAAGTAAGCTTACTAACATTTTGAAACTCTCCCAAACCCTCTACTCAATGATTTTATATATTAAACGTAATAAAGCTGTTGTTGTGATGCATTGGAAAAAGAGCAGTTAGTAAATCTGAAATTTACGAAATCAATTCTTCGTTCAGATTCGCAATTGTATGTAGAGCTCAGAAATCTTTAATTAAACGAAAGACTTTATATAACATTTACAGTCAAGTGACCTTGTAACGCAAATTTTATATAACACGAAATGAAATTTGAAACAGTTCTTTTATTAATCTTTATACTTGACTATAGCATGAACTTTTATTAACAGTTATGGTGCACGAAGGGTATTTAAACGTTACCACTGCCTGCACACAATTATTGTCGCTGAAGGTGTTCATGCATGCACGTTGGGAGGATTGTATTGAAATCCTATTGCATGCAGTTGTATGTTATTTTTCATATTTTTATACCCTTCATATCAGTGCCTACTAAGTTGGTTGGTTGAGAAGATTTCACAGACCTTTTGGTGGTTATGTGTTGTTGGCTTTTTCTCCACAGCAAAATAATTTATATTGCATCGAAATTGTGTAAACATTTGTGTCTGTAGAAATTTTCGCTCATATTTAAATCAATTGCCACGCCTTCAATGGTTAAAAAATCTTTCATAGCATAAAAAAAATCAAGTAAAAAATTGTACAGGATGCGTATGGTATTTGAGGACACTCATCTATGTAGGCGGCTTAAGCCGTATATGAAATGCTCTTCACATTTATATGCTCATATGTGGGCGTGGTAGGTACATAGTTGCACATTTTTGTAATGACTTTTAACGGATAAGTTAAATTTTCTCTTAGCGGATTATTCCTGTAAAAATTCAATTTTTTTTATAAATAGTAGGCGGGTGCGGTGCACTCTGTCGCCCTTAAAGTAAATATAACAAGTAAAAAAAAAAAAAGGACTAAATTTGGTTTAGGCTAAATTTCAATCATACATAAAGACTAGAGAAGTGGGCGTGGCTGGTCCCTGCTTAAATTGGTATACATTATTCAAGGAGGCGTCAGAGAATCAGAGAATATTATTGATCAGATTATTGATTAAAAACTGAGACCTTCCATGTATGTCCGTGTGTCCCCTTTTGTTGGCACTCTCATTGTCGTAAATCTTGAAATGTTCAGTTTAAATTTCTTCTATGTTAGATTCTGCTTACATGGCACTATTTAATATGGGAAAAATCGGTCAAGAGCCACGCCCACTATTGATAAAGAGGTATATATCTGCTAAAAAAATTAAGCTATTAAAATGAAATTTAATATACATATTAACAATTAACTTATCCATCGATATGTTAAAAATGGGCCTGGTCGAATTATAGACACGCCCACAATCAACAAAAATCTTTATATCTGCCACAATAATTGACTTAAGAACTTGAAATTTGGTTCACATATTTATAGTTATCCCATCCATTGATGTGTCAAAAATGGGCATGGTCGAATAATAGGCGCCTTCACAATTCACAAAAAACTATATTTCTCGTAAAACTTGACTTTCAAGCTGATACGTTTTATATTTACTATTAGAGGACGTAATCACATACCTGCCACGCCCTCTATTGTAGATGTAAAGGGTATTTAAAATTTGATCTAAGCCAAATTTAGTTCTCTTACTTGTTTTTGTATAATGGAATACAATTTCTTTTTTTTTTTTTTTTTTGTGTATCGATGACAGCGTTTGCTATGTTTGCTATTTTTACTGCCATCGCCTATATTGTTCTCCAAACATTTATTCATAAACGTAAGTATGTATATTTTGCTATTTTGTAATCTTCTCCATCAGAGTATTAAGTGTACAAGGATTGTACGGAAGTATTATGAATAGCATGCATGCATGCCTGCACCAAATCCTGCCAATGATCGTTCTATAAATGGATTTTATATATTGTATTAAATATCGATATGTGCACATACATACATTTTCATATTATATATAACATGTAGTTTTTGTTAAAATGACACAAGTTGATTATTTGATAAAATGAAATGTTTTGGATTTTTTTGGTTTGTCTGTTACTCCTTAAATTGGGCAAAAGAGAATGATAGCCATGCCCACAATTAAACAAAAATCTTTAAATCAACGTGAAAGCTACGAAATTGTATATTGGCATATATTTTTCTTTGAGATTTTGAATCGATTTTCCAAAAAATGGCCCAAAATTTATAAAAAAATCCCTTTATGGGTAAAAATTGGACGCAATGCATACAATAGCGAAGAATATATTCATGTACCTGCCACGCCCACGTACATATGTGCGGATAGTACTTTAGATTTAACTTATGTTTCAAGTGCAATTTTTTATTTGTTCTAAAATACTGCTGTATGTGGACTTGCACCAATTTGAAATAAATGAAAATGTTATAGTGGGTTAAGGCCAATAATTAACTACACTATAAAAAAATTGTATAATTAGTTTAATTGTACCCATAAACACAGGTCATTATTATAAGAAAATTGCTTTCTGAAAATGTTTTATATGGAAAAACGTTCCAAAAATGGTCCGATCGGGTCCAAAATTTGCCACAATTAAATATTAATTCAAAAAAACAAATCTTCAGTAAATTTGACTAAAAAATACAGACGGTTATGATTACATCTGTTTAGAAAGTGTTTCTGAATCGATCGGTATAATAAAAGCATGGACGTTTCTTTACATCCAGCCAAACTTTATAAACCATTTGCCCCAACTGATGCAGGAGGGTATCATACATGTAATCGTATATGTTTTTGTACATACTTCATAATGGAAAGTTTGCTGGAAATGTCTATATCATCCACAACGCATATTAACGTGTGTGCATATAGTGTTTTTTTCGTAATTGTTAAATGGTTATAATAATGTCTGAGTCATATTATTAGCGGCAACCAACCGGTGGTTTGTTGTATAATAATTACAGACCACTAAAATATCAATTAACTCACCATCTAAATGAAATTCAACTAAATGTTGTGAACTCAGTTAATGAGTGTCTTGCACGCGTTTGCATGGGTGGGTAATTATAAAATAAATTTCATGCGCTAATTAATTTTTAAAATTTATTGTAATGAGAATTTAGTAATAAATTCAGTTAACAGCGGCACCTATAAAGCAGTACATAGTATATGGAATTGAGATCAAACGTTTTTTTTTTTTTAAAGAAATAATCTTTTCGTTATCTTGCATTATACGGGTAAGTTGGGATATTATGCTTCTTTCGGGAATGATTTTTTTCTTTTACCTGTAAGAACGTCTCGCCTTTGCTTTAGAAAGGAATGATTTCTGTATTCATGTTGAAAACTGAAAGACTTGTTGAGCATATCTGGTGGTGATGTAGATTATTAATTAATAGGATTTATATAAATGTGGGAAATTGAATTTTTCATGATTGATGGAAAAATCCACCCCTGACATATTTCATCAAAATTAATTTATTGTCAACTTTTTACATATTTCTCTCTTGCCCAATAAATGGTTTTTTTAGAACAGAAAACTAGGTAAGTAGGGTAATGAAGAAATTGTTTAGCTGAAGAATATTAGCAGTTATTAAAATTGTTGATTGTAACTTTCAAAATATAGGTTAATGGAATAAGAAAATATGTTGCCTTTTATGTGTCCGTCTGGCTGTCCACATAGGTTTAAATTCAATCTAAAGGCAGCACTTTTTCATAAGTTGTGTTGAAGAACCTTGTAAGGATTTTGTTTAATTGTACATTATACATATATACTTTGTAGGGTCTCTGAGCCTTCCTTGTGGGTGTTGCAAATGGAATAGAAAACTTACTCTACCCTTTCCTCAGCTTATGTGGCGGGTATAATGAAACAACTAAACATAAAGCATTGCATTTAAAAACTAATATTATTTGATTCTGCAATTATAGCGTAACAAACTAATGTGACAATTGTCACCTGAAATGAAAACGTAGTTGTTTTGTATTAGAAGAAGCACACAAGACAACACTCGTCTTACATACCAACAGGTACAAGTTCATAGCCTCGTGTGTGACATTTAAATTCTTTACATGCAGTACAACAATAACAATAATGCAGTAGACAAATATGTCGCAAACGAAGAGACCTTTTATAGCGTGTGTTCTATACTCGTTCATACACGCAAGAAGATGTTAAATGCATAAGAACGCATACAAACGCATATGGACTTGTCCTCCTTACCATTTTATTTTATATATATACAAACATTACGTATACTGTTGTTGTTGTTG